>JAAGEH010000393.1:15492884-15921330 GCA_011751065.1 Lasiurus cinereus | reverse complement strand
CTCTGATCTTTATTCTTTTCTTCCTTCTGCTTACACTGCACTTTTCTTGTTACTCTCTTTTTAGCTCTTTGAGTTGTAGGGTTAGATAATTTATTACCATTGTTTCTGTCCTTATTTGCAGATGATATGATACTATACATAGAAAATCCCAAAGACTCCATCAAAAAACTATCAGGCCTAATAAATGAATTTGGCAATGTAGCAGGATACAAAATTTATACCCAGAAATCTATGGCCTTTTTATACACCATTAATGAATCCACAGAAAGAGAAATGAAAAAAAAAAATCTCATTTACCACTGCACCAAAAAAATTAAGATACCTAGGGATAAACTTAACTAAGGACGTGAAGACCTGTATTCAGAAAACTATAGGACATTGAAAAAAGAGATAGAGGAAGATATAAACAAGTGGAAAAACATACTATGTGCATGGATTGATAGAATCAACATCATTAAAATGTCCATACTACCTAAAGCAATCAATCTATAGATTCAATGCAATACCTATTAAAATACTAATGGCGTATTTCAAAGATCTAGAACAAACTCTACAGAAATTAATCTGGAATTAAAAAAAGAAAGATCCCAAAGAGCCACAGCTATACTAAGAAAGAAAAACAAAGATGGAGGGATCACAATACCAGACATCAAGCTATATTACCAAGCCACAGTTCTCAAAATTGCCCAGTAATGGCACAAGAACAGAACACATAGCCCAATGGAACAGAATAGAGAACCCAGAAATTGACCCAAGCCATTATGGAGCCAAGAGCATACAATTGAGTCAAAACAGTCTCTTTAATAAATGGTACTGGGAAATTTGGTCAGATACATGCAAAAAAATGAAACTAGATCACCAACTTATACTATACACAAAAACAAACTCAAAATGGCTAAAGGACTTGCATGTAAGACAGGAAACCATAAAAATCCTACAAGACTCCATAGGCAGCAAAATTGCAGACATATGTCATAGCAATATCTTTACAGACACAGATCCTAGGGCAAGAGAGACTAAGGAGAAAATAAACAAATGAGACTACATCAAAACAAAAAGCTTCTGCACAGCAAAAGAAACCATCAACAAAACAACAAGAAAGCCCAATGTATGGGAGAACATATTTGCCAATGTTATTTCCGATAAGGGTTTAATCTCCAACATTTACAGGGAACTCATAAAACTTAACAAAAAGAAGATAAATAATCCAATAAAAAAAATGGGCAAAGTATCTAAATAGACACTTTTTGTAAGAGGACATTCAGAAATCCAATAGACATATGAAAACATGCTCAAAGTCACTAGTCATCTGAGAGATGCAAATCAAAACAACAATGTGGTACCATCTCACACCTGTCAGAATGGCAATCATTAACAAATCAACACAAGTGCTGGCGAGGATGTGGAAAAAAGAGAACCCTCCTTCCCTGTTGGTGGGAATGCAGACTGGTGCAGCCACTGTGGAGAACAGTATGGCATTTCCTCAAAAATTTAAAAATGGGAACTGCCATTTCACCCAGTAATACCACTTCTAGGAATTTATCCTAAGAAAACAGAAACACCACTCAGAAAGGATATATGCAACCCTATGTTCATAGCAGCACAATCTACAATAGCTAAGATTTGGAAACAGCCTAACTGCCCATCAGCAGATGAGTGAATTAAAAACTATGGTACATCTACACAATGGAATACTACACTGCACTAAAAAAGAAGGAATTCATGCCATTTGCAACAACATGGATTAAACTGAAGGGCATTATGTTAAGTGAAATAAGCCATTCAGTGAAAGAAAAATAGCACATGATCTCACTCATTTATGGATAATAAAGAACATTATAACCTTTGAATAAAAAGATAGGAGTAGAGAAGCATCAAATTACAGTGGGAAGGCTGAGGGTCGGGGGCAAGAGGTAAGAGACAAACCTGAGGACTTGTATGCATGCATATAAGCATAACCAATGGATGCAAACACTGAGGGGGGGGCTATGCTGAGGGGTAAGGGCGGCCAGGGGAGGAACATCAGGTGGGGAAAAAAAGAAGACTTATTTATTATTTTTATTCTAAAAAAAAAAAAAAAAAAAAAAAAGAAAGAAAGAAAGAAAGAAAAAAGGACACCAACTTGCTAAATTAGCAGATTTTACAGGCCCTATAGGGACTTAATCACAAGGAACAACAACAGCCTGTAATTATTGGAATCGAGAGTCTAGGTCAGTGGTGGGCAAACTCATTAGTCAATAGAGCAGCAAACTGCAGTGCCAGTCGCATGTGGCCTGCGAGCCGCAGTTTGCTGACCGCTGCCTTAGAGTATCAAGAAATCACCCAAATGATCAGAGCTTGATGGATGAAGTCAAAACACAACTACAAAACCACAAAGATATTTTCTGACAATTACAGCAAATTAAAGTAGGTCCAAGGCAGACAGAAATGGACGTTTGATCTATTTTTCTTGCAAGATAAAAAATAATCCCATATCTTGCATATCTACAGTAAACAGAGATCAGCTTTCCTGCACAGTAGCTCCTTTTATCCTTATCCTGGCTTCTTTGTTTAGTTCAAAGGTACCAACATTCACCAAAGTGTAACACCTCAAGGTATCATTAACCCTTTCAGGTCTCTCTTCTTCCACTACCCTCTCCAAATTTGGTCATCAAGCTCTATCTTCTTTTTTTAAAAATGACATCTTTGATATTTTTCTCTTTTGTTTCCCATTGGAACTCCCTTGGTACAAACTGCTACCTTCTTAGGCCTGGAAACAGAATAGCTTCCTAACTTGTTTTATTATTCTCCCTGTCAATAATTCCTGCAGATTATTGATGAATTATTCTGCTTAAAATTATGGTTTTATGAAATCATTGCTTTGCTCAATTAATTTTTCCTGTCTCTTTCCCACTACTTCCTAATCTGAAGTGTCAGCTCCAGCCAAACTGTACATGCTTGGCTCTGAGCAGTCCATGCCTTTGTTTATGCGGTTTCCCCTCAAAGAATTCTCTCCTTACTCTCTGCCTATTTAAATTCTATTCACGCTGAAAGCCCCGGATTAATACTGGGAAGCCTTTACTTTCTTTCTTTTATTATTTACTCTACTCATCTCGTTCCCCATCAAATACGACCCCTTGTTACTATTCTTGACTTAATGCTCTCGGTTAAATGCTCATGGACTTATGTGTGATTATGGGTGAGAGGTGACAAAGATTTCAGATACTGTATTAATGCCCAGTGTTTGACACTGGCTGCCTACAGAGCTCTATTGAGAAGAACTCAGAGCTCATTGGGAATGTTGATCAGAGGACAAATCAGTTGACAAATGTCTGCCTTGGGAAACTGTAAATAGAGAAATTGCAAATTTTAGCTGGTGTGCTAATCCACGCTTTCTCCACGCTACTTAAAGCTTCTAAGGTGTTCTCGTTTTAAAAGTGAGGGCTTAGGATCAGATAATCTGTACATTCTTTCCAATTAAAACACTGTTCAGTGAAATAATGGGGTGAAAGGCTGTGTCAGGTTATGAAGGAAGCAGATATACGAAAGGAAGTGAGAACACAAAAATAACTATGAAAACAAGAGAGAAATATAACAGAAAAAGGTGGCATGCTTAGATCAAAAGCTCTTTTAAAAACTGGAACATAAGTACACAAAAGGGAAAAAGAAAAGTATTTTTCCTTGTTTATTTTTTTACAAGTTTTTTCCCCAACACTGTGCTTATAATCTTAGGCTTTGGCAATTAAATATGACTATATTTAACCTTAAAATAACTCACTTTCAAGATAAATGTTTTATGTCCAGAGAAAGGTCTCCTTCTGCAATTATTACTAAAGCAAGCATGAAACAAAAATGCAGAAAAACAAAGAGCCAAATACAGCTGACTTCTGAGCAGCATGGGTTTGACCAACGTGAGGTCCATTTATACATGGACTTTTTCCGATAAACATATGGGAACATTTTTGGAGATTTCCTTATTCCTGTGAAGCAATTGTAATATTACCCTATGCTATCATAAAGCGATTACATTGCTGCTTCCCCATTATCAATGCAATGAATCGTTATACCTGTAAATAAGTATGAATTTTTTTTTCACAATCTTTTCATTTTTGGTGTCTAGTGTAATGCTATAACATCTACAGTGTTTTGTGTCATGTAAGATAATACTGATGTAGGACCGACAATCTAGCTTATAAACAGATGACATAAACTTACAGTATCAATAAATACAGCACAGTATTGTAAATGTATCTTTCCTTTCTCACGATTTTCTCAACAATATTTTCTTTTTACCGGCTTACTTTATTTTAAGAATATAGTATACAATGCCTATAAAATCCAGAAGATATGTTAATTGACTGTTTATGTTACTGTTAAGGTTTCTAGTCAACAGTAGGCTATTAGTAGTTAAGTTTTTAGGGAATCAAAAGTTATATGCAGATTTTCAACTGTGCAAGGGGTCAGCACCCCTATCCCTGCCTTGTTCAAAGATCAACTTCAAAATGTAGCCACCTCCTTCTGCAAATCTTTTTTTCCCAACTGTCCTTTCATGTCGGGGGCTGATTTCTTGATCACCCTGTCTTGGCTCCTAACACAGTTCCAGGGCCAGTGAGTGTGGCAGGTAGGAGTGGCTGGCAGTGAGATGGACAGGTTGAGAGGGGAGAAGGAAGTGGCATGCTTAGATCAAAAGCTCTTTTAAAAAACTGGAACGTAAGTACACAAAAGGAAAAAAGAAAAGCATTTTTCCTTGTTTACTTGGCCCAACTCCGATATCCTCTGGGTGAAGGAAGAAGAAAAGGAAAAGATGAGGTTTTTAAATATGAGCATTGCCTGCCTATTCTATGCGTGAGTCTGTGGTAAACATACTTTCTTACATTTGAATAAGACGGCTAGCTCTTCTTTTTTAGCCTTCCATTTAAGCTGGAACCCCAGACTCAGGATCTAGCTGAACCACTTACTGTTCATTTGTGCATGGATTTTCCAGGCTGGCAAGAATACTTCTCTAGAACTTCCCTGGGACTGAATCTACTACCATAATCCTAAATGAACTAAAAATATTGTCTTGCCTTTTCATTTACTATGACCCTCTTTCTACTCATTCACCTTATTTTTAGATCATTTCCATGTAGATAAGTGGCTATTGACATGATACATCTGAATTTATTCTATAATAAATAAAATAAATATACTGTACAATAAAAGTAATCTTCCCAAGACATCTGTTTTCCTTTCTCTTTAACATTCTATTCAAATCATGAAAAAATACATCATCTATACTAATATCAAATAGTCCGTTTGTGGTCTTATTTGGAATTTAAATATTTCCTGTTATGGGTGTCAAATAGAAAATCTTGTTCTCAATCCACCTACTCCATCCTTTTGACTATTCATCCTTTTAACTATGAAACAAAACATGTTGATGACATCTTTCTACTAGTACCTGAATAATGACAAAAGTCTAAACAGATTAGCAGGAAGAAACAGGTTATAGAAACTGGGAGGGGAAAAGTAGCTTGATGGAACCTGCTGGATCTCACTAAGTGCAAATATATCTTTCATCCAGATTTATTTGGAAATCTAACTTGTTTTTCCACAAAGTGATAAAAGTGCCTGTCTCTGAATAAGAAGTTGCAAAGAGAGAAGCACATAGCAACTCAGCCTCTTTGGGAATGGGTCACACTCATCAAACAAAAAGTGGTTGAAGCCAAGCCTGTACCTGCTACCAGAGGCTCCTTCCTGGAGGAGTCTACTACCACAGTAGAAAGCCCCATTTTAAGAAACCTTATGAAGGCACAACCCCTGAAACCACACATGTGCCTGAATATATATGAAGGGTAGAGTTTTAAGAAACGTGATCACTTTGATTGCTGGTAATAGCTCATTACGCTTCTTCTCTGGAGAAATGTTATGTTTACTCTTTCAAACATGTGTGGTCCTACCAGTTTTGCTCAGTGGATAGAGCATCAGCCCATGGACTGAACAGTCTCAGGTTTGATTCCAGGCAAGGGCACATACCTCGGTTGCAGGCTCAATCCTCAGCCCTGGTCAGGGTATGTGTGAGAAGCAACCAATAGATGTGTCTCTCTCACATCAAAGTTTCTCTCTCTCTCTCTCTCTCTCTCTCTCCCTTTCTCTATAAAAATCAATGGAAAAATATCCTCAGATAAGGATTAATTAAAAAAAAACACACAGACAAAATATCGCATGTGAACAAAAAAATTAAGTCATAAATAATCAAATAATATCACTAGGCCAACCTTACATTATAAAAGTTCAAGGTTAATCTCACAGATCTTGACAATTCCCTAGTGGGCTTCTTCTTCTTCTTCTTCTTCTTCTTCTTCTTCTTCTTCTTCTTTTTTTTTCCTAGTGGGCTTTTATAAAACAAAATTTTTTAAGCTTCTGGACAGACCTGTGTGAAGCCAAATAGGTTCACAGCCCACCTCTTCACAAATATTCAGGAAGATGCTAAATCAAAGATGTTTGTTTCTGATCACCAGGTACAATTTCCCTCCTGGGAGTCTATTAGGCTGTACTGAATTTGTAATTTCCTTGAAGCACTGTCACTTTTAATAGGTATGTGTCTTGCCAAAGTGTGCTCCCTTCATTCTGACAGTGACAGAAAGCACACTAATGAAGCAGTCTGACCAGCTTCTTTCTAAAAGTGTGAAGAAAGGAAAAACTGCATTTAAAAGGCTGCATATTATACATAATGTAGTTCACTAAATAAGAAATGCAAGAATTGTCATTTTGCTTTGATAGTTCTAAAAACTGCTACTGCTGAAGGGGCTTTCCACATGTGCTTTGCCCTTTTCGCTCCACTCGCCTGTCAGGATGAATGGAAGAGAGCACAAAGACAAGGAGGATGACATCCAGGATCCCATCTGGAAACGGGTAGGGCAAGCCATCGTCACAAACGTCGTGAACAAAGGCACAACACTGGGCTGCTCTGTAGGATGCGTGCGACTGCCAGGATAAAGAAACCAAAAGAAGGGGGGAAAAGTAGTTAGCAGACTTACAGGATTTTTCTTAAAGGAAAAAGGTTAATGTTTTTACTTCTCCCTAGTGTCTTTCTCTATACATTTGGATGCCTGTTATTTCTGCTTCAGTATTTTATTTCAAAAGTTGCCATAAAAAATTAAGTCTACCATTTGTAGTTGATAACAAAGACTCTGTGCAAACCCTTTTTAATTTGAAAAGTGGGGTGGGGCCATCCTATGAGTCCATAGGCAGCATTTCTGGAAGATTTCCAGAGGCGATTTCAGAGGCAGAGGGCTGTTCCTCCACTCTCCCCTCACTGCTTGTGCCAGGACTCCATGAGCTGTATTAAAAAGGTTGCATTAGAGCTCCGCGCACACACACTCACACACTCTCTCACACACTCACAATTCACCTACAGAAACAACACTACAAAGATACATACAAAAATATTAATAAAACTGATTTATCCTGGGGCTCCAGGCAGTATAATTGTAAGTGCACTTTAGGCTTTTCAATATTTTAGAAAATGTCTGCAATGAATGATTATTACTTCTATTATCAGAAGTTATGTTCTGTGTATTAACTATAGAGTTTTGTTTGTAGAATTTCCTTTCCTTTTCCATTTCCTAATATTGCCTCTTCTTGCTAAGGATACATTCACTAGCATTTGGGGACTGGTCAAATAAGCCCAGGTTCCCCACTGTTTTCCTTACCTTCTAGGATGTTTTAGATTTGCACTATATGCCTTTTCGAACATTACTCCACCCCCAATTTGTTTTTTAATTTAATGAATGTGTACTATGTGCCAGACTGTGTGTAAGGCTTTTTAGACATAAATATGAACAAGACCACCTTGTAGGATCTGTTGGCCTTTCTAGATGTACCAGTCCCTTCAACTCTATGTTAAATTCAAAACAACTTTTATTGTTTTAGGGTCCTATCTTAGGCATCTGTTGATGGTATGATTCCTAGAAATAGTAAAAACTCTGTTAAAAATGGCCACAGATAACAGCTGGTGCAGAAACATTCCATCCCCTTGCCCAAATCACTTTAACAGGAAATGGCTCTCCTTACAGAAAACCCAAGGCATACATACCTTTACTAGCTCCACAGCTCCACAGGCGAAATCACAACAGTAAAGAAAAGACTCCGAAGCATTCCTGTGAAAATAAAAAAGGACTTAAATTTAGAATCTGGATATGCTCTGACTGCCGAAGGAAAAAAAAAACTGGGTCTCAACTAATTAATAAGTACTTCCTCAACAGAATTTTGGATGATACTTGGCTTGTCATTTCGTCTTTGTAGATTCTGCTCTCAATAGTGGTGTGTGGGTGGCCTTCCTGTTGCCTCTGAACTAACATTGTCTCAAATACTTAGTAATTACAGGGTTCATTTCGTATTCCTGTCCTGGTTTTAAGGCTATTACTAAGGCCTACCTCCCCTCAAACCACACTCTCACGGGGAAAACCTCCAAGGTCATCCATCAGCGTTATTCAGCCTCCTCCTGCCCCTCACAGGCACTTTTTCTTCTCAGCCCCTAGCAGCACGGTCTATAGCCACTATTAGCTTAGGCAACTTCTACCCTTCAACCCGGACACTCAGGCCGCTGTGTCCCTTCAGTGGTGCTTCATTCCCCTTCCTGTGTGTACAGCTCATTTGGCTCCTGGGCTTCTGATGCCATGATGGGGCAGAAACACACACACACACACACACACACTCTATATAAATATAACTGCTAAAGACTAAAACACTACTATATTCTTAGTTATTTTTTCAAGTTATTGCCAAACTTTTTTTTGAGACTTTTATGTATCTAGAATTAGAGTACAAAGTAATAATGAAATTGTGTAAGAAGAGTATGAATTTTAGAATCAAATAGACCTGTGTTTTAATCCTAGATTTGCCACTTATTTAACTTGTGAATCTGATTTAATTTCTTAAAGACTCAATAGGTTTATTTTTTTTTTTAAAGTAAATAAAGCACATAAATTTAGCTTTTTTTTTCTGGGTGTGGTGTGGTGTAGAGGTTTACACATATGAAAATCTTGACTAATTTTAATTGGCCACCACTGAACTCAGACAAGTTCTATTTGGCCTTTCTCGGAAATTCATTTAACAATGGCTGGATGATGGCTGTTAAGGGGCAGCTGTCTACTTTGAATTCTGTGGGCTAATATCCTTCCTTATCATCTCTCATATGCTAGGATCAAATAATCCTGCATCATGTTGCTTAGTCCATGTTTGAACCACAGAAAGGGATCAGTATGCCATTAAATGTTAATTATCAGTACGGTCCTGGCTGTTGTGGATTTTATGGCCTATGTGGGGACATAACTGGTTTTATACAACTACTAAAGGGGTGTTGCCAGGGCAGACTTTTGGAGGTTTAAATCTTAGGAATTTTTGTCATTGTTGTTAATCTTCACCCTAGGATATTTTTTTCCATTGCTTTTTAGAGAAGAGGGAAGAAGGAAAGGAGGGAGGGAGGGACATACACACATCAATGTGAGAGAAACTCATCACCTGGTTGCTTCCCATGTGCACTCTGGCTGGGGCTGGGGAATTGAACCTGCAACCCTTTGGAGTGCTGGCGACGCTCTAACCACTGATCAATGCTGGCCCGGGCAGTCTTAAAAAAATTGAAGGAGGGTATAGCATTGCTAAGTGGGGAGAAGGGGAAACAGTACAAGAGTTTGGAGGTGGGAGTCACACAGGAGGGATGAGAAGCAGAATTGATCCCAACAGCCCAACCTGGTATCAGGTAGGATATTCAGGTGGGTCTTGAAGCATATAATTAGAACTTTTTTAAAAATATATTTTTGTTGATTTCAGAAAGGGAGAGAAAGAGAGATAGAAACATCAATCCCTGAATGGGGATTGAGCCCACAAACCAGGCATGTGCCCTTGACCGGAATTAATTCTGGGACCCTTCAGGCCAACAAGAACTTCTAAGTTGATTCAGGAAGCATTTCAAGCAAGGAGGACTTTTAAATAAATATCGACTCTAAGCACAGATATGCATTTAGCAAAATATCACCCAGGCTCACATTATATATTTTTTCTCAATATATTTTTATTGATTTCATAGAGGAAGGGAGAGGGAGAGAAAGATAGAAACATTAGGATTGAGCCTATAACCCAGGCATGTGCCCTGACTAGGATCAAATTGTGACCTTCTGGTTCATATGTCAATGCTCAACCAACTGAGCCACACCAGCCAGGCTCAGATTATATTCTTAAATCCAACCCATTGATGAACACTATAGTCACACATAACTCATTTGTTTTGTGGCACTAGGAATTGACACTTGATTTAAGATCTGTCCAAATAAGTTCAAGTTGGAGGAATAGAATTGGGTTATGAAAAGTTAACTGGTACTAAATAATCTCTCAGTAACTGTTTTCTCATCTTTAAAACAGAAATAAATACGGCATCTAACGTGGTTGTAAAGACTGATAGGTTCATGTAAGTTACTGCTATTGTTATTACTTATTATCGTTTCCATATTTTTAAAGGAAGATCTTCCTGTGTCTTCCAATAACTTAAAAACGTAAGAACTTAACAGGGTTCTGTAAAAATTTCCATTTAACTCAAAATGCTTCTCTGGACACTGGCACGTCTAGCTCATTATGAAGGGAATGCAGTCTACCTTTGGGCAGTGGTTACTCAACACCCACACAATACAGAACAGTCTGGTTGCTAAAGGAGAGCGCAGGCCATTTGCTACGTGTCCTGCCAGGGTGGCAGCATGACCTCTGAGACTGAATTCCCACTGCATCAGCAGCCAAAGTTAAGGTCTTGTGACCACTCACGGACTTTCCAGAGCATTTCTGTAAAATCAGCTGACTGCCTTGGCCCTTCTCCCAGCAAGTAGGTGTAATATCACCATTACTGCCACACCACCAAGCACTCTTCTTGGCAGGGGTTTAAGAAATAAATGATCCTTGGAGAATGATATGACTTCTCAATTCCAAAGGTCTAATTATAGTAAAATATTCTGAAAATGTAAAACATTAACCCTATGCTTTCAAAAAGTAATAAAACATAATTTCTTAGTTGGGGAAAAAAAAGAAGTCTAATGGAAAGTTCATCACTGGTTGCCTTTTAAAGATGAATTCATTAGCTCAGATTACTGAGCTACAGTGATTTCTAAAATGTGGATATGAGGCAAAATAAAGATACAAGATGAAAAGAGCCAAAGAGTGAGGAGGCAAGAGCTTGCAATTATTAGTTGAAGGGAGAAGGAGAAAGGGAAAAATACAACTAACAGGAGGGGAATCCAAGATATTAATGAATCAATATGTACTGAGCTCAAACTATCTATATCGTATTGTTAGGCTATCTGGAAAATCAGATTAGGGTAAAATATGCTCTCTCCCTCAAGGAATATAAACAGTGGTTGGAGAGAGAAGACATAAAGAAATGACATGCTAAATAATACCTTGAGATGAGTCATAAAGTAACACATAATCGACTGCCAATGTGTAGATTTATGTGTATTATAAGCTTGGAGACACTGAAGTGAAGGAACCTGGCTATGTGCTATAAAAGAACAGGAAATTTCAGTCTAGATATTGGAAAAGGGAAAACAAAGGAAATAAGTACAAAGAGAGAAAGGCCATTCAGAACTGCAAATCTGCCAGCATCACTTCTCCCTGGCCACTTTAACTGGTTGGTTATTTGATGCCATTAGGGGATTACTATTCATTATGCTAGGTTTATAATAGTACTGGAAAATGCCCTGATTTTTTGGAAATTCATAATAAGACATGTCATATTTAAAGATAAAGTATCATAATATTGGCATTATATTAATAATTGTTGAGTCAAGGTGGTGGGTAGGTGGGGATTCATTGTGTACTCTATTTTTCTGAATGCTTTTCTATTTTCATAATGAAAGTTAAAAAAATAGCATCGTTAAATTTAAAAAAATATATGCATTGAGAAGACTAAAAAGAATTACAACAAAAATTCTGTCAATAGCTATGTTAGGATAATGAGGATGATGGGTAACCTCCTCCCCACCCCCCACACCATCCCCCGAGCTCTGTTTCCTCTAATGGAAATGTTCTAGAATGTGCTTATGTTGACTTTATAATAGAAAAAGAATGTAAAAGCCATTATGTAAATGTAAAAAAATTAAAAAAGGAACTTGACAGATCAGCCATTCTTTAAAAGGTATTAAAGAATGGTGTAAGGTGTGTCTTCTTTGTCATGGAAATAATAAAACATATAGGTGAGGTGGGGAAAAGGGAAGAGCCAGCCAGGAAAAATTTTAATCCTTATCATCTACTTCAGTCTTAAGGTTAGTTGCTGTTACCTCCAAACAATTCTAGAGACAATCATTTGACATCCAAAGGTTTTATCCTAGGTGTGGCTCTGGGAGTAATGACAAAATAAAATGAGGATTAAAACATAAATTTTAAACTCAAGTCTTTGTGTGTAAAATGACACCTATGTATCCTCCAGGAGCAACTCACAGCTTAGTGGAAGGATCAACTCTCTTGCTTCTTTCTTATTCACTCATCCACACAAACAAGCTTAAAAAAATACTTCAATGCATGGTGGACAAACCATGGCTGTGAAATACTATTTTCAGAGTAAACTTGAAATTAGGCTCTAAGACTAAGGCACTGCTTTTGAAATTTGCCTTAGTCATTTTTTATATGGGAACAAGAACACTGCTGGCATATACATGACATTTCCTCAGAATTTCTCAACATCCCATACATATATAAAAATTTATAGGAGAGAACTCACTGCAAGGCATTCAGAATTGGAAAAACACTATTTCCAGCACCACAGCCAACCTAAAATCAAAAGAACAAACAAATATCATGAAAGCAAAGTGGAATTTTTCTCACCAATCTTTGAATTTTTATAAAAAAATAAACAACTAGAAGAAATTTACTGAACCTCCAGGAATAAGAGAGTTTTCTAAACTCAAAAGCAATGGAATAAATCAGAAATATAATACTAAGAAATTTAACTATGGAAACATTTAAAGTTTTATACACCAAAATCCAAATAAATGGATTAAAGGATGACCAAAACACTGGGGAAAAAAATCACCCATTTACAATAAATATGATAAAGGGCAGAGATCATTAAAAACAAACAAACAAACAAATAAAACCTACCCTATCTAATAAAAGAGTAATATGCAAATTGACCATATCTCTGCTACACCCACAAGCCAATCAAAAGCAAATATGCAAATAAATTCAACCAAAATGGCTGTGGTCACAGAGAGCAGGAGGGTGGCTTGGGTTTCCCCAGCGACAGAGGAAGACAAACCACAAACCCTGGCCAGCCCAGGCCTCTGCTTAAGGCTACAAAGTTTTAATTATAGAAGATAAATAAATCCCAACAGAAATGGCTGTGGCCACGGAGCAAGCAGGAGGCTTGGCTTCACTCCAGGCTACAAAGTTTCAATTCTAGAAAAATAAATCCCAGATACCTGAGCCTCTGCTTTGGTGGCTAAGGGAGGGCAGTTTTGGGCGATCAGGCTAGCAGGGGAGGGCACTTAGGGGTGACCAGGCCTGCAGGGGAGGGCAGTTAGGGACAAACAGGCTGGCAGGGGAGCAGTTAGGTATCAATCAGGCTGGCAGAGAGTAATTAGGAGGTGATCAGGCTGGTAGGCAGAAATGGTTAGGGGCAATCAGGAAGGCAGGCAGGCAAGCAGTTAGGAGCCAGCAGTCCTGGATTGTGAAAGGGATATCCGACTGCCCATTCAGGCCTGATCCTGATGGGAGTCGGACATCCCTCAAGGGGTCCCAGATTGGAGAGGGTGCAGACTGGGCTGAGGGACACGCCTCTATCTTGAATTTCGTGCACTGAGCCTCTAGTCTATATTATAAAAGGCCTATGGTCATGATGCTGTAATGGCAGAATAACCAAATAAACAATCACCAGGAGGTGCATGGAGCACCTCTCGCAGGCCGGGGCTTGCGTGGGGCTATCAGGGCTCATGCAGCGGAGGTGGAGCCCGCAGTGGAGGCAGAGCCCATGGCTCATGCGGAGTAGGCAGGTCTGGGGTTCTGTGGCTTGTGCAGGATGGGTCTGGGTCTCGTGCAGTTTCGCACGCTAGTCCTCTAGTAGGTAAATAAGCAAAGAAAATAAAGAAAACACAAAAGTACAAATGGCTTCTAAGCATTTGAAGAACTATATGACCTATTACTAAGCAAAGAAATGCAAATTTAAACAAGGTATATTTTTTGTCATATAAAGCAGAAAGCATGAAAATAAAAATATTCCAATCAATGAGGATGTGATGAAATAGACACACAATGCCATGAACTATGAACTGGTATTAGTACAACTTCTTAGGAAGTAATTTGGCAATAGATCTTAAGAGTATTAAACAGTTTAATAAACTATGAACTAGTAAATATAACTCAAGATACTAAAAGAAAAAAAAAGTCTATTTCCAAAGATGTTTGTTGTAGAAACCTGAAAACAATTTAAATACTTAGTAGTGTGACAAAAGATAAGCAGAATGATAGTATTCCATCTAGTAAAATATTTTGTAGCTATGAAAATGTTTATAGCAAAATTTTAAAGATAGGGAAAATAAAATAGCCTGTGACAGTGGTCGGCAAACTCATTAGTCAACAGAGTGGCAAACTGCGGCGGCTCGCAAGCCGCAGTTTGCCAAACACTGTCTTATGGTATAACTAGAGGCCCAGTGCACAAAATTTGTGCAAGGGGGAAGGGAGGGTGTCCTTCAGCCAGCCTGCTCCCTCTCCAATCTGGGACTCCTTGAGGGATGTCTGACTGCCCGTTCAGGCCCGATCCTACCTGGGCAGTCGGACATCCCTTTCACAATCCAGGACTGCTGGCTACCAACTGCTCACCTGCCTGCCTTCCTGATTGCCCCTAACCACTCCCCTGCCAGCCTGATTGATGCCTAACTGCTCTCTGCTAGCCTGTTTGCCCCTAACTGACCTCCCCTGCAGGCCTGGTCACCCCTAACCGCTCTCTCCTACAGTCTTGGTCCCATAACCCCCACCCCAACTGCTCTTCCCTGCAGGCCTGGTCACCCTCAACTTCCCTCCTCTGCCAGCCTGATAACCCCTAACTGCCCTCTCTTGTAGGCTTGATCACCCCCAACTGCCCTTCTTTGCAGGCCTGGTCCCTGCCAACTGCCCTCCCCTGCTGGCCATCTTGTGTCCACATGGGGGCAGTCATCTTGTGTTGGAGTGATGGTCAATCTGCATATTACTCTTTTATTAGATAGGATAGAGGCCTGATGCACGGGTGGGGGCCAGCTGGTTTGCCCTGAAGAGTGTCCTGGATCAGAGTGGGTGTTCCCTTGGGGCATATGGTGGTCTGGGCGAGGGGCCTGTGGTGGTTTGTAGGCCAGCCACTCCTCCCGGCGACCCAAGCGGGGACCCTGGTATCTGGGATTTATTTATCTTCTACAATTGAAACTTTGTAGCCTGGAGCTGAGCCAAGCCTTCTGCTCCCACAACCATTGAAACTTTGTTGCCTTAAATGGAGGCCTCAGCTGGCCAGGGTTTGTGGAGCTTGGCTTCCTACATCGCCAGAGGCAACCTAAGCCTCCTTCCTGCTCTCTCTGTAGCTGTAGCTATCTTCATTGGGTTAATTTGCATATTTGCTCTGAGTGGCTGGTGGGTATGCAGAGGTACTGTTACATATTACACTTTTATTAGATAGGATGTTAAATAGAAACAAAGCAAGAACCCAAAATACAGCTATAGTATAGCTCAACTATATAAAACACTCTAAACTAAAGGAGAAAATGTTTATAAAATGTTAACAGGAGGATTATAATTTTATTTCTCTTATCTACTCTTGGCAAATTCTCTGTAATTAATAAATTCTACCTTTATAATCAGAGAAAAATGTGTTTTCTTAAAAGTAGGAAATCAAGGCCTATCCACTAGATTAGCAAATTATATTCCACATTTCTGTTTCACCTGAAAATAAATAATAACAGAAAGAGATAGAAATTAAGGCCAAAACTTTACTGGTATTTAAAACTGCTCTCAAGTTAGGAATTACAACAAATTTAAAAAAAAATTAAATCACAATCATTTTCCCCTTTAAAAAAATCTGGATAGTTAATGAAGTAATATGAAATGTACATTTTAAAATGATTTACCACGCCCCATGTTGGCCCTATAGTGCAAGTACCTCTAGGATTCTGAAAGTGGCTTTGCTACCAGGAAAGAGGTCCACTTTCAGAGGTCCTTTTGTGGGCTCTTCAGAGTTGAGGTTGGAAAAATCAGATTCTGCTTTGTTTTGACCATCTGAGGAGCCATAACTTTTCTGATAAGAATTATTTTCTTCAGGAACAATAGGGCAGTGCTTTCTTGAGAAACAATTTGCAGCATTAGTTTTTACATGGTCCCATGATAATTCTTTTGCCTCTTCTTCAGTTTTCTGATCAAGTGGAAGTATTTCAGGAAATTCCCTCAACAGCCAATTACGATCCTTGAAAAATTTATTCTTATGAATCTTGTAAAACGTGTCCCAGTATTTATTAGCTTCCTTCTCATACTTCACTAAAATAAAGAAGAAAAACAACTATTTAACTATCATTAATTAATTATTAGTTATTAATAACTAAATGTTTAGTAGTTAAATCTGTTAAATTTATTATATATTACTTATCATTTATAACAAAATGCATTTAGTATGGAATAACTTTAATATTATAATTATTTGACTTTTTTTTAACTCTAACAGGTTAAAACTACAGAGTATTAACTCTCTGAAAATATGCCAATGTGTGGGGTATTCAGGACATTGGCTTCTGTCTCAATAGTTTGGCCAGTAAGTTTTTGTGAGGAATATAATCATTGCAAACTGCTTTCTACAGTGTAATCTTGGAATCTTAATAATCACATTTTTACCAATCTATAATAATCTATAATAATAAAAGAATAATATGCAAATTGACCAAATGATGGAACTGCAGAATAACTGTCCGGAAAACCTGCCAGATGACCACACTATGACATGCACTGGCACCAGGCCAGCCAAGGCAGATGTGATGCGATTAGCCCCACCATCACCCCACAGAGGAGGCCAAGGGCACCTTCTGTGGGTCAGTCAATGGGGGGTTCCCACAATTGATCACCCCAAAGAGGGAGACCCTGGCTATCCGGCCAGCAGTGCTATGGCAGGTCCCCCTCTGCGGAGCCATTGTTCACAAAGCCCCACAATCAATCGCTCTGTAGAGGAAGGCCTAAATCCCTAGGCTAGCAGTGCTGCAGCGGGTGGGGGTGGGGGTCTCCCTCTGTGGGACAATCCATCTGGGGGCCCCCGCGATTGATCACCCCACAGAGGGCGGCCCAGGCTACCGGCCAGTGAAGTTGTGGTGGGTGTATGGGGCCAGCTAAGTGATTATACCCATGCCTGTCGCCCGCAGAGGGGAGCGACCAGTGGCAGGGGAAGGGGGGTAATGCCACACAGATGGCAAGCAGTGGCAGCGACGGAAGCCAGACCAGCTGGGGCAAGGCAAGCCCTGATAGGCCCTGATTGCCAGCCAGGCCCAGGGACCCTAGCCGAGGGGTCCCAGATTTTGAGAGAATGCAGGCCAGGTTGAGGGACACCCCTCTCCCCCGTGCATGAATTTTGTATATCAGGCCTCTAGTCTCTCTATATAAAAGCCTAAGGGACAGTTAGGACCATATGACTGGACGACCAGCTGGGAGCTATGATGCACTCAATGCAGATGGTCAGTGTGCTCCCACAGCCAATCTCCCACAGCTGGTCAACCTCCCACGGTCCCTCCTCCCAGCTGGCTGGCCCCGATCAGGACTAGGCGAAATGGACCTGATTGGCCGGGAGGGACCCCAGCCCACCTGTGCACAAATTTGTGCACTGGGCCTCTAGTAACCTATAAGGCTCTTGATTATTTTAGAGAAAGAATACCTTATTTATTTTTATCTATGTGAAAGCAGTTTCAACACAGTATCTATGTAAATAGGTAATCAATTTTAGATCTAGAATGGTCCATTGAAATAATCTACTCTGACCCCTCTGTTTTGCATTGGAAGAAAGACAGTAAAAAATAGATGAACCCAGTTGTTCCAGGGCCTAGAGTCCCATCACAGCAGAACCGGGCTGACTCCTGGAGTCTAGGGGCCATGTCCAGAGGCATCTCTTCTGATGCCATATCCTAATATGAAAACTTAAAGAGAACTTCCGATGCCTTTCTAAAAGAGATAGCATTTTGTGATGTCATCCCTTAGGTTTCACTGGATTCCAGGGTTAGAGTTTGGTCAAGAGCCTCAAAATTTTAGGGAATTCTTAGCTTTCTATTAGTACCTTAAATTAATAAACTAATATACTTCTTCCTTCCCTCTTTCATTCATTGAACAAACTTTTCTTGGATACTATTATGTAGCAGGCCTACTCCCTAGACCTAATCCATGGGTTAAGAATTACTTTCATCCAATGTAGACACATATTTTAAAAGCTTTCAAATAATAATAATAATAATAATAATAAAAAAACCTATTGATTTGGAATAATTTCTAAGATTCAATGTTGGGTGAAAAACCAAAGTGTAGAACAATATGTTAGCATGCTACTATTGGTTAGAAAAAAGAAAAAGAAAAAGAATACATGTGTGTGCACACACAGAAACATACATGTATGTATATATACATATATACTTATCTATGTACAGAATAGCTCTGGAAGGATAATCTTTAATTAGTAATACTGTTGCCTCAAAAGAGTGGGACTTAGTGGTTTGAGAATTTTCATTTCAATTTTGATCTCTGTGAAATTACTATACTAGTATACCAAAAATAAACTAAACTAAAAATAAAAATAACAGACTCAGTTTTTCCATAGTTTTAAAGAAGCCCCCGCCCTAAGAACAAGCAGTGCCTATAGTGAGGTTTGTCTTTGTTACAGAGCCCTGGCCTGAAGCCCTTATAGTTTTTCTTTTCTTTCCATTTTTATCTTTATGGCCTTGCACCATGGATCTCCACCCATTTGGCCACAAGACTTTCTTCCCATCAAACTTGAACTGTATCTGGCAGCAGGACTGCTATAAAGACAAACTCCCATCTGTACTTAAGGCCTGAGAAATGAAAGCAGATCTCTGTAACAAAAGAATTATGTGATGTTGAAGTCCAAGACAGGCTCACATCTGCACTAATGGAAGGAAGCCTATTTATGATTAATCTAAAAATGTTACATTTTATCTTTACAATCGTCTTATCTCTACTTTTAAAAATTGGCATGTACCTGATATACAAAGAAAACAACATTCTGCAAATCAGACTCAGGAGGAATTAGGAAACTGTAATTTCCCAAGTCTTCTTGCATCTTTTCTTCTTCCTTTTACTGGTACCTTAAAACCCTCTTTGTAACTCACTTTATGCTGGTAGGTTTTTCTGCTTAATAAAAAGCAACCACCTAATAAGACCTACATTTAGTGAAATCTCTAGTATCTGGGTTTCTAATACCAAGCTACCTGTGAAGTGATTGTGAACCTATTTATCAGTTTATCTATATATATATAAAAGCCTAAGCGACCGTTTAGACCAGTTGACTGGTTACTATGACAACTCACTAACCACCATGGGGCAGATGCTCAATGCAGGAGCTGCCCCCTGGTGGTCAGTGCACTCCCACGGTCCCTCCTCCTGGCTGGCGGACCCTGATCAGCTCAATCACCGGCCAGGCAGCGAGACCCCACCAGTGCATAAATTCGTACACCGGGCCTCTAGTAGAATATAATAGTACACCGTGATTAATTTGCAGATTATTCCCCAAGGAATTAATTGGTGGTAGGGAGATAGACACCTAGGGAGTAACTTAAAAGAAAAGATATTCATAGCAGTGCTATTTGCAAGAGGGAAAACTGGGAAATAACTCAAATACCCAACAAACCATGCAGGTCAAAACAGAGTAACCTTACATAGCAATAGAAATGGAAAGGATAATAATAAGAGAAAGTATTCACACAAGATGCTTTTAAGTGAAAATTTGGAGTGATGCTAACAATTTAATGGATATTATGTAGTTCTTCCTTTTGCAATTTTGTCTACATCTTACACAAAGATAAATAATCTTATCTGACTCTTCCTTCAATTTGCCTACACAGTTTCCTCATTTGATAAGAGGTTGGATGTATCTCCATGTTCAAGCTCTTAAGAAGTCTATGTACTTTCCTACTTGGACTTTTAGACATTATTAGTCCTACAAACTACAAAATCTTGGATAAAAATTGCTAGCATAAAAATGAGCCTGTATTATATTACTATTTTAATTTCTACAATTTATAAAGAAAATGAATCTGCAGCAGATGACTGGAATCTGATTCATATACCAAATATATCAAGCATCTAAATTCAGCCCTGGCCTAGGAAATCTTTACAAAGGATCTGAATACTATTAGAAGATGATGGTCAAGATCTTTGTATACACTTTCAAGCCTTTTTCAAATATTTCCTAATTTTCCAAATTATGAGGAAATGAACCCCAAACAATGACATAATTATACCAATAACAACGCCATTAAAAAATAACAACAATTAGCATACTAAGTATTGATTATGTGCTAGGCACTATGTCAAACTCTTTACTTAGATTTTTCTTCCCATTTAATCTTAATAACACCTCTCAAATAGACGAATTATTTCAAATTACAAAGAAATTCAAGGTAGGAAGAGATAAAAAAAATAAATAAATAACTTCCCAAAGTCCAGCAGAGCCTGGACTTGAACCAAGTCTACCAAACTTTAAAGCTCATGCTCTTAACACCATTACACTACACTGCCTCCCTAACAGAAAATCAATAGTAGCCCCTCCAAAATACCTCTGAAATAATCTGTTTTTCTTTCCAGATTTCTGCTGATACTTTATATTTTTATTTTTACGTTCAACATTATTTTGTATTAGTTTCAGGTGTACAGCATAGTGGATGGACATTCATGTAGGTTACAAAGTGTTTCCTCTGATAATTCAAGTGCCCATCTGGCACCACAGATAGTCTGTACTCTATTCCCTACGCTTTACCTTTCATCCCTGTGACTATTCTGAAGCTATCAATGTGCGATTTTTAATCCCATTATTTTATTTCACCCTACCCCACTGCACCCCACCCCTCTGGCCTCCATCAGTTTGTTTTCTGTATGTGTAAATCCGTTTCAATTTTGTTTATTTGTTGACTTTGTTCTTCAGGTTCCACATCTAAGTGATATCATATGGTATTTGTCTTACCCTGTCTGGCTTATTTCACTTAGCATAATACCCACTATGTCCATCCATGCTGTTGCAAATTAATCTGTTTTTCAAATTCTGTACTTTCTTCTCATTATGAAACACCAAGTTAAAATGAAAACCTCAGCATGACTTATAATCAGTGTAACTAAGTTGTAAAAATAATGCTGATTGGAGTAAACCTTCATAAAAACAGTTCAGAAATACAGAGTTAAACCCCATTTAAATTATATAAAATATCAATTATGTATGCAAACTTATATGAAGAAATTAAGGTGAGCAATGGCAACATTAAATGCTCTATGAGAATACATGGGTTTGTGGCATAGAAACAAAACAGAAACAGCTGTTAGGATAGGATGGGAAACGGTTAATGGGCTGTAACTCATTCTCTTTTTTTTTCTTTTTAAAGTTGTGTTTTCAGTAGCATCTCCAATCAATCCTGGGAACTCCATAGTTACCAGTAATACGTGACAGCTTCTGAGACCCATAGGAACTCAATCAAACTCATAATTATGGTTATGAGACAACATAAACACCTTCAGCATATGATTTAATTCCTGAATTGCAAGAGTACCTGTGATAACAGGGGATTTGGAAGAGCTACTTTTTTGACCATGAGTGAAACGTTTAATTTCAACCTGCTGTTAACTTACCTCAAGTTCAGGCCAATAATGATAAAAGAATGTAGTGAAGCAAAATCTGCCCTGTCTTTATCTGGTCCAACTGATCTTCTAAATAGATAATGATAAATTTTTCTTAGAAGAACATCTTTTTCCTTTCACATTCCTAGATTGCCAACTCAGAATTAATTGTTCTATGCCAATGGCAATAAAAAGGATATAGTGATCTATTTAAACAGCCAAATGAAGCATCTTCTCAATTACTCACTTATTAAATTCAGTGCTGCTGAGGGGAAGGAGGAATATGACACACCAACAATACTTAAGTATTCAAAATTCCCTCTGAATCACACTGAATATCATAACTAAGAAAATGAATTAAACCATTTATGTATCTGACATATATGATATGATTAATATGAATTATGAAAATTTATTCTAAGTTGCAGTGTAACAAGAAGCAATTTAAAGTTACTTTTGCACATCAATTACGCAAATACCTGAGCTCTCAAAGTTGGTAATTTCTACATGTCACTGATCAAGTTCACCATTGTCTAATAAAACTCTTGAAGTTATGAAATGAAAACTACATTTCTAAGAGCACTGCATGAAATTTTAAATTAAAGCTGACTTATAAACAATACCCTAAATTTATCAGGACAAAAAACTTATAGCTGCTTTTTTTTTCCGCCTCAAAGGGTGCTCTCAAGTGGTAAGTTATTCAAGGTAAGGTATAATGGGATTCCTTTACTATTTGGCTTGACATAGATAATTCATCCTAGCTAGGTAGGTAGTTATTTATAAGGATATTTTAGAGTAAAAATCACAGCTGCTTTTGTTATTATTTTAAAAACCCATTACATTTGCTAAATAGTCAGCTGAGATATAACACACTGTAGATGTTTTTAGAAAATTATAAAGTACTAGGGGCCCAATGCAAAGGAACTGTGGGCCTCGAGGCTGCAGTGGGCACAGGGCGGGTCTTGGCCCATCCTCCATGCTCCCACCCAGACCCTCCCACTGTGGGCCCTGATCCTGTCTGCTGGCAGGCCTGTTCCCGCTGTTGCTGCTCCCATGTGCTGATAGTACCAGCCCTGCTCGCACCCACTGACAGAATGGAGCTATTGAGGTTGGCACCCTCAGCGGATGAGAGCTGGAGGTGGCTGCTGCCCCAATGGTCCATCAGAAACAGGGGGAGGTAGAGGAGACCTCAGAGTCAATCGGGGCTGGCAACCACCACTCATACCTGCCAACAGCGCCAACAGCAGGTCTGAGCAGTGCCAGCATCAGCAGCAAGTGTGAGTGCTGGGTGGAACCACAGTGCGCGGGAGCAAAGAATTTTCAGTAACCACCAGAAGCTTGCCCTGAAAACAGTGACTGGTGCCCCACCTTGGTCTGGTGACCCTGCTCACCTGTTCCACCATCCTGCTGTGCCAGATGCTCACCATGTCATGCTCTGCTACCTGCTGCCAACACCCACCATGTTCTGTGCGTACCCCCGGTGGTCAGTGCACGTCATAGCGACTGGTTGTTCAGTTGTTCCACTGTTTGACCTATTTGCATATTAGCCTTTTATTATATAGGAGGATAAACATGTAACTCAAAAACTGCCAAATGAATCCTTCTCATTTCTCAAATTAACCTGCTTTTAAAAGAAATATGGTCTATAATAAAATTTAAAAGAATTTAACAAAGAATATGTGATATCTAAAATCATTAATCTGGGCATCTAATGGAAGGAAATATTGCTAAGGAGAACTTGGATGCTATTCATTTTAATCTCAAAAACAAAATGTCAACCCTCTCATAGCAAAAAAATGACTGTCATCTGTGATGGGTAAGTTCTTATTTTCAGAATTGTGAGGGTGTTTCCTGACTTCAATTCTCATCAACAGCTGAGACAATAGGTGAGACAGTAGGTGAGAAACAGGACATGGGAATGACAGGACAGACTGACATACACAGAGAAATATGCTGGAGCCTATAAATATGCTAAGTGTCAGTCAACCTATGAACCAGGAGGTCATAGTTCGATTCCTGGTCAGGGTACGTGCCCAGGTTGTGGGCTCGATCCCCAGTGTGGGGTGTGCAGGAGGCAGCCAATCAAGGATTCTCTCTTATTATTGATGTTTCTCTCTTTTCCCTTCCTCTCTGAAATCAATAAAAATATATTAAAAAAAAAAAAAAGAGTAATGTGCTGGAGAGTTGGCCAGAATCGGAGAACAACTAGCAGCATTTCCTCCCGGTGGCATTAAAATAAGTAAGATAAGCTCCTGCTGTATAACAATCTGCAAATGAGATACTTTGTGATGGGAGAAAACTGGCTCTTTTAAAGACTTAGGACTCTCCTAGGGAAGAAGGGATGATGGTTAACAGAGGCACTGGGAGAACTGGGTCAGAGCTTCCTTTGGGTTTTCACAAAGTTTGGGCCAGCAGCGTTTTTAAACGGATCTATTCACCTTGACCCATATTCACCGGAGACATTAAATACCAGATTAGAAGCCGCACCAGATTGGTTTCTGCAGACTAGCAGCTCTATGATCCCTGGCAGAGACTGGACTGGGTGGCTAAGTAGGCTTTTACTCTCACTGCAATGTCCGGTCACTCAACAGCTTCTCGGAACAAAAGTGTTCTTTCTCTGCCACGCGCAACCTTGCTCCCGTGTGATGAACCGGGCACCCTCACTGGGTGTCCCTCTCCTGGTTCCCTGACATGTAGGAAGTCCACCGCCCTGAGGACGGTTATGGGGGGATGCAGACAGGACGCAGCAGAAACCTCCATCACTTTGAGTCATTTTACAGTGGAATCTTCGGTTCTGTGTCTCCATGACAGCCAGAAAACTTGCTCAGAAAGAGATTGGACATGCTAATAAGCACACACCAAATGCTTCAAAGCAGTACTATCAGTCCTCTCAAGCCTGCTTTTCCTGCTTCTACAGAGAGAGCCCAGTCACCACCTTTCTATTTCAGTCACATTATGATTCTGTGGGAACTGTCATTTTCCTTTACTGCGGTTTCCAGGGCCCTAAAATAACCTTCTCATTAGCTTCACTCAAGTTCATTGTTAACATAAATAGGCCAAAATAGGCAGCCGCATGCAGAGCACTGTAAGGGAGCATTATCAGCACGGCTCATCTCTTCAGAGATGTTCTAAACAGAAATATTCAAGAGTGTGAAAAAAACATCCTTGGTTTTTTAAAGATCAAATGAAATACACTGTGTATAAGTTTTAATTGTTGGAAATGAACTGAGATGACTGATAACTTTTAATTCGGTGTAGGCTTCACTCTTTCTGTCACATCCAGGTGGCCACTAGCAGAAGCTTGAGTAATGTGGAAAATATGTCTGCTCAGCTGCTGGCAAAGAAGCAAAATTATACTTCCTCAGAAACAGAATGACAGAGCTCCTGAAAGGAATGCAATGTTGGCTGATCTGTAAGCAGAACTGCCACTGGTATGCACCCTCAAATCCAACTCCCGGGCCATATCCCACTCTGGACTGCATGGCTGGAAGTTCATAAAAATAGAACAGCTCCATTGTGGGTCAGGTACTCTTCTCTCTTGTCCACACTCCAGGACACGTTCAAGCTTAGGAGTAAGAAATGAGAGCAAGCTCTAAGGAATAGCAACTGATGCTGGAGGATAAGACGCAGCACTGGCCCTTCACTGGGTAAGGGCAGCTAAGGAGGGCTGTCTCAGAAGCTCCGGTTACACAACTACCTTCGCTTCAAACTTTAGCCTCAATTGTAGACTAAAGCCACTAGAACGATAGTTAACTACCAGTGGGATTAGTGATTTTCACTAGCTTGGCTTGCATGGAGGAATGTAAATACCATTCCCTAGGGAGCCTTGGGACAGCTGACCAATCTATCCCGAAAATTGTACCGCAGGCATTGGCAAACATTTCCTTCAAAGGGCTAGTTAGTGAGTAGTCATTGTGGGCTACATATGGTCTCTGTTGCCACTATTCAGCTCTATAAACGTAGCTCAAAAGCAGCCATAGAAAATATGTAAATAAATGAGTATGTCTGTGTCCATGTATGAAGTATAAAAACAGGCAGTGGGCTGGATTTGACCCATAACCATAGTTTCCTGACTTGCTCTATCTCATGGGTAATCAGATTTTGCCACAAGAGTGAATGAGAAATGGTCACAACCACAACCAAACTGTTCTGACAAAACTTAACCTATGGGGTCAGAAGCTAGAACAATAGTTGCTCCTTGTGAGGCCTGAGGGGATGGGAGAAGTATGTTAATTGGGATGGAACATGAGAAGTTTCTGGGTTACTGGTAATATTCTATTTCTTGAGGTGGGTGTTTGGAAAATTCATTGAGCTCTGTGAGAATTCACTTATAAGTTGTGTAAATTTCCACATTTGCTACTTCAATAACTTGTTTTTTTTTAAAGGAAAAAGAACCAAGCTGTGTTAAAGAAGAAATGATTTTAAGCAAAATAAGGTTTAAAAAATCCTATCTACGGATCTTCGGCAGAATGTCTGTGGGTTCCCAGCAATGTAGTAAGGACAGAGGTCATTTTGGAGGGTACTTTAAAAAAAAAAAATTGTGTTGTTCTATAGTGTTGAACTTTTCCATCTTGCAAATCTGAAATTTTATAACCATTAAACAAAAACTCTGGTGTTTCCCTGTCCCCCAGGCTTTGGTAACCACCCTTCTACTTTCTGTTTCTATGAATATGACTACTTTTTTCACATATAAGGGGAATTACATAGCATTTGCCTTTCTGTGACCAGCCTATTTCATTTCACATGTTCTCCAGGTTTCTCCAGGCTATAGCATGTGGTAGGGTTTTCTTCCTTTTTAAGGCGGAACAATAATCCGTTGTATGTATCTACCACATTTTGTTTATCTTTTTATCCATCGATGGACATTTGGAGTATTTCCACCTTTTGCCTAGTATGAATAGTGTTGCTATGAACATGGGTATATAAGTATCTCTCAAGACTCTGCTTTCTATTTCTTCTTGCTATGTCCAGAATCAAGATTGCTAGATCATATATGGTAGCTTCATTTTTAATTAAGGTACTTGCATACTGCTTTCGATAAAAGTTGTACCATTTTACAATTCAACCAACAATGCAAAAGGGTTGCCAGTTTTCCACATCCTCACCAACACATTTTCTTTTTTTGTGATAGTCGCACAGATCAATTTTTCAGAAGCCATTTTTGAAGGCCTGTCGAGTCTTTATCTGAATTCAACTCTAAATATCAATGGCCTTCAAGAAAAGTTACCTTAAATCCTTACATACTGGAACTTTATATTTATCCTAAGAGACCAGCAACATTTTGATATGACTTTACCTTCTTTGCTGCAAGTGTTTGAATTTGTTGAACATTCCTAACAAATGAATCGCAAATCAGATACTAAAAGACTCCTAACGAGAGGAAAAGTTTAAAGTTGTATTTTCATACCTTGTTTGAAATGCCACCCATGTGCGTGTGTCTCCCAAGAAAGAGCAACAATATGACTAAAAAAAGAGCAAGTACTGGGTGAATACATAATTTATTTCATTAAGTTGGTCCCACTGTACTGGAAAAACTGGGCATTCTCCCAAATGGGACAAGTACATGGCGCAGGTAGAAGCAAGGAACTCGCCAAAACCATGACACAATCAGGAGAAAAAGCCTCAGGTGTGAACTGAAGCAGGGGAAGGTCAAACAGAAAAACTGGGCTCTGGGAGCTGCTTCAACAGTGAGTTGCCTACCTTGCTCTTCCAGAAGGACTCGCTCAGCTGAGTTTTCCTTTACTTTTTTTCTGGCTGCTGCTTCTTCCTCTTTTGACCATTGCATATGATCCCTATAAAAATAAAATAAAACAACTGTACAGTTGAAGAAGGCAGGAAAAAGGTGGCAGGAGCTGCATCTGTCATTCTAGATTTCATCAAGACAAATGATACAAACTAATTCCACGTCGACTGAATATATTTTGTGTCAGATGTGCCTTCTGATTAAGTGCTGGGACAACGCTGGAGCCTCTATGGTTTCTTTGTTTAAAACTTTTTGTGTTGGGAGCCACCTTTCGGAAATGATGGCTGAAGCACGTCATGTCCTGGAAGCACCATTAGGGCGACGGATGATTGAGGTGCTGGTATGGTATTTTACTCTAAGACTAAATTCATTCGCCTTTTTGTTAATTTATGAACAGGGCATTCTTTGATGGTTTTTGAATATCCTTTTTACAATACTTGTAAAATACTTTGTGCTTATCCTCAGTTTTTAATATATTTTATTGATTTTTTTTACAGAGAGGAAGGGAGAGGGATAGAAAGTCAGAAACATCGATGAGAGAGAGACATCGATCAGCCGCCTCCTGCACGCCCCACACTGGAGATGTGCCCGCAACCAAGGTACATGCCTCCGACCGGAATCGAACCCGGGACCTTTCAGTCCGCAGGCCGACGCTCTATCCACTGAGCCAAACCGGTTCCGGCTTATCCTCAATTTTTAAAGTAACTTTAGACTTTTCTTAGGAGCTGCCTTAATTTCTATAAATAGGTTCATTTAAATTATAGACTACTTGATAATAGATATAAAAAAGTCACCTTTCTAAGAATTAGCATATTCTTTAAATATTTTTTAAATTTCAAAATGTATTTTCCCAATACGAGAAGATATGATTTTTTTGCCACAAAAATGTCTTTCTTGGAATAAAAGACATCTTTATATAAAAAGGTGATTTTGTTTTGTTTTTACAAAGTTTGCATTTCTTTTTTTGCAACTGGTAAAACTTCAGTAAGTGATGTGATTTCTTGGAATAAACTGTGGTTTGTTTGTTTTTTCTAAACAATAATGAAATTATATACACAAAAATTCAAGTTCTATATAACTTGAAATGTACTTATTGAAAATTGTAAAAAATATCACATATGATATTTACAGCTACCTCACTGAGGAGAAAGGGGTAAACTATAAAATTCCTGAGGTGCATCATTATGGTGACAGATAAACATTAACTGATATAGTTGTATGAAGTTGGGACTGTGGACAGTTTGTACAGGAAACAATAAAAAAAATCCATTTTGATTGGTTCTCTTGAATAATTGCAGATGAAGAGCTCCAAATCAGAGGATCTCAAATGTGAATGGTTTAGCAATGTGCAAGACACAATGAATGGGAGGGACTGGAGGTAGAAGACCAACTGGAAGACAGTTGCAGTGATCTAGGAGTAGCGAGTCCCAGGATTAAGGGGGTGGCAATGAAAAGCAGAAAGGAGGAGTGGAGGGAGGGACACTGGAAAAAAAACAGGCTGTTATGTCCTGGAGATTAACGAGATGTTGTGGGGAGTAGCATAAGAAGAGCCAGGAATGATTTCAAGATCTTAAAAGTAAATATCAAAAAAACTGAGGGTATCAATGACAGAATAAGAGTTGGTTTGGGTAGAATGATGATAAGCTTGGTACTATTTTTAGGTAATGTGTATGTAATCAGATATGAGAGGGTGTATTCCAGTGAACTGCCTATAAATATACCACCGGAAGGTAAGAAACGGCAATCTTCTGAGAAGGATTAGGACTGATATACTGAAGCCCCCAGGAAGAACAAATGATAATGCAAAACTCAGTTTCACAGATGAAACTTTAACCACCATTATTTCAAATAAAACCTAATTAATTAAAATCCACATAATCATTAAGCAGCTTTGTCACTTGCTCTAAT
Organism: Lasiurus cinereus; assembly: GCA_011751065.1. Classification (NCBI taxonomy): domain Eukaryota; kingdom Metazoa; phylum Chordata; class Mammalia; order Chiroptera; family Vespertilionidae; genus Lasiurus; species Lasiurus cinereus. Next base: position 15,891,860 of record JAAGEH010000393.1, on the reverse strand, counting down.
GAATCAGATTAGAACAGATTTTTGTTTTGTCTTATTTTAATATATGTGAGGAATCACTTTGAGCTGACAACTATACTTTGTATTCTGTACATATAAATATACTGGGTGGGGCAAAAGTGGGCTTACAGTTGTTCATATGAAAATAATACAATAAATAATAATACAAGGATAAACTGTTTTGCATACTCAAAACTATAAACCTACTTTTGCACTCCCCCCCATATAAAGAATATCATTAAAGACAACAAATAATTTATTTTTAAAAATAGTATTATTGCCCAGATTAGATGACTCAGTTGGTTGGGACATCATCCTGTACACCAAAAGGATGTCGATTCCCAGCTAGGGCACATACCTAGGTTGTGGGTTTGATGGGGGGCAACCAATTGGTGTTTCTCTGTCACATTGAACTCTCTTCTCTCTCTAAAATCAATAAAAACATATCCTCTGTCCCAGAAATTCTATTCTTAGGTTTACATCCAAGAGAACTGAAAACATATGTTCTCACAAAAAATATTCATAAACACAAATATTCACGTAGCAGCATTTTTATAATACCCCAAAAGTGGAAACAACTTAAATACCCACCAAATGATAAAAGGATAAATAAGTGTGTAATATCCACACAATGGGATAGGAGTATTTCTGCACCAAAACCCATCAAACTACTGGTATACATAACTTGAATGAACCTCAAAAATATTACGCTAAGAAGCCACATGCAAAAGGCCACACGTTGTATGATTCCATTACTATGAGATGTCCAGAAAATACTAAAATATAAAAACAAAAAGTGAATTAGTAATTGCCTGTGACTGGGAATTGTAAAGGGCAATGCCTACAAACTGGCATAAAAAATCCTCTTAGGGTATATGCTCTGAAATTGGACTGAGGTAATGGTTATAACTATAGATTTACTGAAAATCACTGAACTGTATACTTAGAAGGGATAAATTACATCAAAACAAACAAACAAACAAAAAACATATCCTCTGGTGAGGAATTAAAAAAAGAAAGTATTATTAAGGCTGGGACAAGTCATCTGTAAATTTCTACAACATATAAGAAAGAAAATAGAACGATTCATTTCCCTATAAAGAACCAAGCCCTGAGACAATGAGAGGATATATGGTCTTTAGCTTTAAGTATGTTTTAAACTTAGTTTAACTTGCTTCTTCCTAAGCATTTAATAGGTTTTAGTTATTTTTTAAATTGCTCTAACTTCCTTACACTGCTCTTTATGTTGCTTCATTTTCTTAACTGCTAAGTGAGGGTAATATTATACCCTAAGCCACTGCAGAACAGATTTTCCACTGTACAGTTACAGAATCCCCACTGAAACCTATAAAATGTTCCTACTGTATTTATGGGACTTCCTCAAGAACTGCAGCTTTTATGGTAGTTCTTTATATTAGAAAAGTCCGATTCACGTATACCCAAACCCAACAGACAGCAATAAGAATCATTCAAGTTTATAAGCAATAAATACAATTGCAATAGAATTTAAGCATAGAAACAAACAAACAGAAAATAATCAAGTATTTAACAACCAACACCAACACCACCACTACCCAAGGGGCAAAAATGCCTTATACTGTTTGATCTATGAATTATACTTCTGGGAATTTATTGTAACCAAGTAATTGAAAATAACAGAGAGGGTCTTAGAGAGAAGTATCTTTAGAGAGAAGGAATGTTTTTTATTCTGCAGACCATTAGTGTGTTCTTCACTGTTTTCATTGTATGACCTTGCATACCAGTGATTCTCAACCTTTCTAAATGCTGCGACCCTTTAATAAAATTATTTTCGTTGCTACTTCATAATTATAATTTTGCTACTGTTATGAATTGTAATGTAAATATCTGTATTTACCGATGGTCTTAGACGACCCACAGGCTGAGAACCATGCTGTAAAGCCTAAGACCATTGGAAAACACAGATATTTACATTAGGATCTATAATAGTAGCAAAATTACAGTTATGAAGTAGCAACGGAAATAATTTTATGGTTGAGGGTCACCACAAAATGAGGAATTATATTAAAGGGTTGTGGCATTAGAAATGTTGAGAACCACTGTTGCATACACTCCTCTTTATTGTTTCTTTATTCATTGGTATATATGTCAATTCTCCACCTAATAATAATAAGAATGATCCCTTTTAGTTGTAACTTACTACTAAGAGTTTTACATATTTATGTCCTTTAATACTCACAACCTCCCCTGAAGGAACTTGCTCAAGTTCACATACCTTGAAAGGGAGTCAAAATTTAAATTCAGATTTGTTAAATTCTGAAGCCCATATTTAGCCACTATATTAACTCTCAGTCTAGTTATAAACTTCTAATAGAGATGAACTGGATCTCATATTTATCTATATTGATCCACTTATTCAAACACACTTATTAGGTGTTTATTAAATAAGGAATATAGCTATGATAAAGACATAGCTAAACTCTTCTCTGAAGAAACATATTAATCTAATAATGAAGATAAAATAGATACTAAGTAATTAAAGTACATGTTAGAAAATGGTTACAATAAGATAGCTGATTCTTATGTGTTGCTTTTTACTATGTATATACACTTTATATTATACTAGAGGCCAGGTGACGAAATTCATGCACTTGGGGGGGTGGGGCAGAACCCTCAGCCTGGCCTGTGCCTAGAGGGAGCAGGCCTAAGAAATCAGTCGGACATCCTTAGCACTGCCTCGGAAGAGGAAGAGGCTCCTGCCACCACTGCTGCGCACTCCAGCCCTCAGCCTGGCTTCTGGCTGAGTGGGACTCCCCCTGTGGGAGCATAATGACCACCAGGGGGCAGCTCCTGTGTTGAGCATCTGCCCCTGGTGGTCAGTTTGTGTCAGAGCGACCAGTTGTTCCACTATTCAGTCGATTTGCATATTAGCCTTTTATTATATAGGATGTATACTAATTTAATCCTCACAGCAATCCTATGAGAATAGATATTACCCCATTTTAAAGATGAAGAAACTGAGGCACAGATAAAGATATTATCCCAAATTTAGATAGCTAACCAGATTGTGCTCTCAACATCTAAACTAGTCTCTAATAACAAATATCATAATGAAGGTAGAAGAGAAAATATTTATCTGTATTAAAGAACTGTGTATGTAACAGGGCGAGAGGAATCAGAGATAAATACAATGATTAAAGAAAATTCACACTATATAAGAAAAAATTCAATTCTTGACATCTGAACTCAATTAGAATTCTGGAAACTATTATTTAAATGGGTTATATAATAGAAAGACATTTCACAACATACAGATCCTGCCTTGGATCTACAGAGAATGGCTTAGACCAGTGTTTTTTAAGCTAAAGGTCACAGCTCTTAGTGAGTCAAGAATTCAATTTAGTCTGACAATTAAAAAGAGAAAGAAACAGAGTAGAAAAAAATAAATGGAAACTATCTGGGCATGTGTCACATGGTAAAAATGGACAGGAAATTTCTGTTCCTATTTCATAAACATATTTTATGTATACTGGTCCATAAGCTGCACTTTTTACTATGGATCATACCCAAAAGCTTGAAAGCCACTGGCCTAGCTGATAACATAATTGCTTTCTGCTTTCTTATAAATGTCAGGGTTCCCCTGAAAAGTTGCTACACACTTACATTTGGAACAGCATGGAATGAGGAGTGATTTTCCCAAGTAACTGTTTAACTTGCTCAATGCAGACAGATTTCTGGGCCATTTCTCAAAAGCATTCTGAATATAGTTTATGTCAATGCCCGCTCCCCACCCCCAAATTAATAAATGTACTAAATTTAATTAAAAGTCTATCAGGAGAATATAAAATGGTTCAGTCACTATGGAAAACAGTTTGGTAAATCCTCAAAAAGTTAAACATAGATTCACTATGTGACACTGCGACTACATTCCTGGATACATACCTCAAAGAATTGAAAACAAGGACTAAAACAAGTACATATATACACACGTTCAAAGCATCTCTATTCACAAGAGTCATAGATGGGAATGGTCCAAATTTCCATCAGTGGGTGAATGGATAAACTAACTGTGGCATATGCATACAACAAACATTATTTAGTCATAAAAAGAAATGAAGTATTGAGACTGCCACAATATGGATGGCCTCCAAGACATTACATTAAGTGAAAGAAGCCAGACACAAAAGGTCACCTATCATATGATTCCATCCAAAAGAATATCTGGAAGAGGCAAATCTATAGGGGGAGAACACAGATTGGTGACTGTCAGGGGCTGGGGACTGCAGGGTGAGGATAAACTGCTTTATGAGTGAGGGGTTTCACTATGGAGTTGCTGGCTGCACAAAATTGTGAATGTAATGCCATTGAATTGCTCACTTTAAAATGATTAGTTTTATGTTGTGTGAATTTCATTTCACCAAATTATTTTAAAAACTATAGGCAGATGTAGATACAAATGTCCAGAATCAGGAGGGCAAATCTTTCTCAGGATATTAGAAACTGAATATAAAGGGGCCTATTTTTCCTCAAGAAAATATTTAAAAAGAGGATCATACCTATACATATATATATAAGCCTATGCCACCGTTTGACCACTCAACTGGTAGCTATGATGCGCACTGACCACCAGGCGGCAGATGCTCAATGCGGGAGCTGCCCCTTGGTGGTCAGTGTACTCCTATAGTGGGAGTGCTGCTCAGCTGACCAACGGGCACCAGACGCCGGGCTCATGGATGGCGAGCACAGATGTGGACACTCCCCCTTTGCACCCCTCCCCCATCTGGACCGGGACCAGCATCAGGACCAACTGGGTGCAAGCCCATGGCCACTTCTTGGTCATGGGCATGCTGGTATCACCCTAGAATGGGCATGTGGAGACTGCAGTGGAGTGGCAGCAAGCCTACCAAGTGGTGGCTGCAGCAGGCACAGCAGGGCTGGGATGAGGGGAGCGGTGTGGCACCTGGCCCAGGCTCGGGCTCCTCCCCAGCCGCCTGCCCTCTGCACTACTACATCCCTCGTGGGAGAGATGTAGGATAGCTGTTTTCGGCTGATCCCCGCAGGTCAGGCCGAGGGACCATACCAGTGCATGAATCCGTGCACTGGGCCTCTAGTACAGAATAAATATTCTTTACCAAGAGGCTAAAGAGAAACAAACTGGAGACAATTCTGACATCTCTGAGAGAGAAATGACATATGCTTTTCTAGAAACAACTTTAAAAAATCATAACTCACCAAGAAAAGAAACAATACTCTTACATATAAAGGAGAAGAAAAAGAAAGAGAAAACTTTCGGACAGAACTTTGGACTTGAAGGGAACGTAAACCAGTCTTCTGCTTTTCAGTCGGTGTGAAGCAACTCCTTTCCTTATTACGTCACTGTCACAGCATCTCTGCCTTTGGAGAGAGGTCACTGGAGGCATCCTGGCACAGGTTGGAGAACCCCTTGTGGGGTATGCTATAGAGAAGAATGCCTGACAAGACTCAATCAAGGTTTCTCAAACTTTGATCAACAGAACCCTGAAGGCCTGACTGGCTGCCAGTAAGAGATGAGAAGTGCGAAAAGAAAAGGGAAGTGGAGCTGTTGATGTCCTAGGTCTCCAGGCCAACTTCATTCAGAGGAGGTTTGTTTTCACCTTTTAAATATTGGGATCCTAGCCTTGGATAGTGTGGCTCAGTCAGTTGAGCGTCAGCCTGTGCACTGAGAGGTCTGCTGGTTCGATTCTTGGTCAGAGCACAAGTCCAGGTTGTGAGTTCAATCCCCGGTCTGGGTGCATTCAGGCGGCAACCGGTCGATGTTTCTCTAACCCTTCCTCTCTCGAAAATCAATAAAAACACATTTAAAAAAATTGGGATTCTATGTTTAGACTTCACTTGGAAAAGAAATTCCGCTGCTAAAGAAAAGTTTGAAAGCCATTAGACTGGATCATGGATTCTTCTTAAACCTCGTTCAACAGAATTACTAAAAGTTTTTCAAATTAAAAATTTCTGGGCCCTATCTCTAGACCTAGCAAAATAATAACTCGCCAAGGGATTCTTGTGCCGCACCCCAAAGCTAGTCTGGACCAGTTGACTCGCGTTTCCTGGACAGCCTATGGCAGAACAGAACAGAACTTAAATGAGTAGTCAGGAATCTTGCACAGAAAGAGCTGGGGTAGCAGATGGAAAAAGAGCACACACACAGCTAATCACTAGTCTAAAGAAGGAAAAAAATTAGTCAAGGAGAAGCCTGCGTAGGACCGGAAGATCGGGGTTTAAATTGCCTGGCAATGATTTCACAAGACACGACTGTCCATAATGGTAATGGTGCTCTAAATGGTTTTAATTCAGCAACTATCCAAGAGTATAACATGAGCCACAAATATAATTTATAATTTTCTAGTAGCCACATTTTAAAAAAGTGAAAAAGAGTGAAATTAATTTTATTTATTTATTTATTTATTTATTTATTTATTTATTTATTATTATCAACAGAAATTTTTATTTCTCACTGATTCAGGAACAACAGAAGGGTAGATGGAAAGAAGTTGGGAGGGAGGTAGAAAGAATTCTAGGAAGAGGAAGGGCTGGATTGAGGGAGATGACAAACATGTATAGGACAAAGGGGCAATTCTTAAGAAGGAGATATTGAATGAGAGAGCAGTAATGGGAGGAACACAATTGAAAATCAGCCACAGTTGAGGTGAGGGGAGCATTGGTCCCAGGCTGGTTGGAAAAGGGGAAGTTAGTACAAGTTAGGGCTACAGGACCCTGGGGTTCTGTCAGGGTATCAGGGCTCAGGTTTCAGGTTACAGGGTATAACATGGGGGAGTCCAAGAGGAACTATGCTGGCTGCAGGGGGAGCCCCCAGACTCCTCCTCTAGAGCATCTCCTTTTGGGGGAATCTCACTGATGTGGCAGAGCCTTTCACTGTAGTCTGGCTGCAGGCTCTCCACCAGCTCCTTAGACACACCACTCCAGGCCGAAAAGTTCCCATGGTACTTGATAACCAGATCCTCTAGGCTCTTGAGGGTAGGAACTTGGGGTATGGTCCTTTCTAGCCAGCAGTACACAAAGATGAGGCTAACGATCAGTCCCACAGAACCAAGGGGGATGAGCACTGCTTCCAGCGCAAACAATGATGGGGGCTCTATGGGCTTCTTTGAAGTATGGCTGCCCCAGTGGATCGGGTGGCTCCATTCACTCCACTGCTGAGCATTTCCACAGAGTGGGTTATAGCGACTCCGAACACGAAACGTGTAGAGTTTCTGCCCATCCACACTAGGCAAGGAGAAGCTAGAGCTGTGGCCCACTGACTGTTCTATCCAGCTGCGGTCCTGGCCACTCCGGTACTGCACCAGGTACTCCAAACAGTGGCCCAAGTCTCTGTTGCTCCACCTCAGTTCTAACTGGGATTCACTCTGGTTGTGAAGTGTTAGGTTCCCTGGAGCCCAGGGAATCACCAGATCCTTCAGGTTTAGCCTCTTTTTGGTCTTCCTCCCAAGTTCCTGTGGGTCTTGAAGCTGTACAACAAACGTTTGGTAGAGATGGATCTCCTCTTTTCCCAACCAGCAGCCAGAAGTGATTTCTGAAGAGTATAGATAGTGGCCACATTCCTGGACTTTGTCATGACCAGAGTTCCCATACCAATAGTGAAGAGTCAGGTTGGTGGGCCGAGGCTCAGAGCTGCTGTCCCAAGTGCAGTTCATGTACTCGACATTGAATACAAAACACTGAACTTCTGGGAGGGGCAGGGTGGAAACACTGAGGGCTCCAGGGGGTATAGATTTCAGGAGTAAATGAGCTTTAATTCCGTTGGCTGTGAGGACTGGGGGGGTCACCCCCATCCCCAGGAGAGGCAGCTGCAGGAATAAGAGGAATCTGAATGGCAGTAGTCGCTTCAACATGGCACTCTTGTTCTTCATTCCCTGGGTGGTACTGTCAAGAGTGAAATTAATTTTAAAAATATATCTTATTTAATATACCCAAAATGATATCATTTTAACATATAATCCTATCTAATAAAAGAGTAATATGCAAATTAACCATCACTCTGCTGCACCCACAGGTCACGCCCATCATCCAATCAGGAGCAAGTATGCAAATTAATCCCAACCAAGATGGCTGCAGCCATGGAACAAGCAGGAAGGAGGCTTGGGTTTCCCCGATGATGGAGGAAGCCAAGCTTTCCACACACCCTGGCGGGCCCAAGCCTCCACTCAAGGCTACAAAGTTTCAATTGTAGAAGATAAATAAATCCCAACAAAAATGGTGGCACCCACGGAGCTGGAGAGAGCAAGAGGCTAAGCGATGGAGGAAGCCAAGCTTCTTCAGCCCTGGCCTGTCTTGGACTCTACTTAAGGTTATAAACTTTCAATTATAGAAGATATATAAATCCCAACAAAATGGCTGCCACCACAGAGCGAGCAGGAGACTTGGCTCCACTCCAGACTACAAATTTTCAATTGTAGGAGATAAATAAATCCCCGATACCAGGGCCTCTGCTTGGGTCACCGGGGGGAGCGAGAGGGAGGGGGAGGGAGGTGGCCAGCCTGCACACCACAGGCCCCTCACCCAGGCCACCCCACGCCCCAAGGGAACCCACACCCTGATCTGGGACACCCTTCAGGGAAAACCAGCTGGCCCCCACTCATGCACCAGGCCTCTATCCTACCTAATAAAAGAGTAATATGTAGACTGACCATCACTCCAATACACAAGATGGTTGTCCCCATGTGGACAAAGATCCTTCCCCCATGTGGACACAAGATGGCCACCACAAGATGGCCAGCAGGAGAGGGCAGTTGGGAGGGATCAGACCTGCAAGGGAGGGCAGTTGTGGGCAATCAGGCCAGCAGGGGAAAGTAGTCGGGGGTGACCAGAGCTGCAGGGAAGGGCAGTTGGGGGGACCCAGGTCTACAAGGGAAAGCAGTTGGGAGGGGTGGGGGGGGACAGTTAGGGGCAAAGAGGCTGGCAGGGGAGCAGTTAGGCATCAATCAGGCTGGCAGGGGAGTGATTAGGGGGTGATCAGGCTGGCAGGCAGAAGCGATTAGGATAAATCAGGAAGGCAGACCATCGAGCAGTTGGGAGCCAACAGTCCTAGATTGTAAGAGGGATGTTCGTGGGATCGGGCCTAAATGGGCAGTCAGACATCCCGCCTCATGCATGAATTTCATGCACCAGGCCTCTAGTTCAATATAAAAATTTAACAGATGATATATTTTCCCTTTTTTGTATTAAGTCTTCAACATATTGCAACAAATCTCAATTCAGACTAACCAGGTTTCATGTGATCAATAACCATATGTGGCTGGCTAGTGGCTACGATTTGTATAGTAGAGGACTAATTAATAAATAGTCAACCTATTTCCTTTGTTTCTTTTATTATTTTTTAATGGTTAATAATTCTTTTTAAAATCTTTATTGTTGAGCCAAAACCGGTTTGGCTCAGTGGATAGAGCGTAAGCCTTCAGACTGAAGGATCCCAGATTCGATTCCGGTCAAGGGCATGTACCTTGCTTGTGGGCACATCCCCAGTGGGAGGTGTGCAGGAGGCAGTTGATGGATGTTTCTCTCTCATCAATGTTTCTAGCTCTCTATTCCTCTCCCTTCCTCTCTGTAAAAAAATCAATAAAATATATATTTAAAATCTTTATTGTTGAGTATTACATATTACAGATGTCCCTCCTATTTCCCCCCCACTAACCTCCTCCACTTGGATCTCACCCCACCTGAGGCCTTTCCCACCCTATAGTCTGTGCCCATGAATAATGCATATATGCAGATATGGTCTTTGGCTGATCTCTTCCCACTCACCCCTGAGATTCTGTTCCCATGTTTCCACATCTCTGGCTCTATTTTATTCATCAGTTTAATTTGTCCTTTAGGTTCCTTGTTCATTTATTTTGATTTTTAGATTCAATTGTTGATAGATATGTATTTATTGCCATTTTTTGTTCATAGTCACCTTCTCCTTCAAGAAGACCCTTCAACATTTCATGTAATACTGGTTTGATGGTGATGAATTTTTCTTTCATTTTTTCTTGCCTATAAAGCTCTTTATCTGACCTTCTATTCTAAATGATAGCTTTGCTGGATAGAATAATCTTGATTTTAGGTCCTTGCTTTTTATCACTTTGAATATTTCTTGCCACTCCTTCTGGCCCACAAAGTTTCTGTTGAAAAATCAGCTGACAGCTATATGGGCACTCCCTTCTACAAGGGAGCAAAAAAGAAAAAATATGAAGATAGTGTATGACGCCTCAAGGACAACTAACTGCTTTTCTCTTGCTGCTTTTAAGATTCTCTTTGTCTTTTACCCTTGGCATTTTATGATGTGTCCTGGGGTGGGCCTATTTGTGTTCCTCCTGTTTGGGACTCTCTGCACTTCCTGGACTTGTTTCTGTCACCAGTTAGGGGAAGTTTTCTGTCATTTTTTCTTCAAATAGGTTTTCACTTTCCTTCTCTCTTTCTTCTTCCAGCACCCAATGATGTGAATGTTCGTCCACTTGAAGTTGTCCCAGAGGCTCCTTACACTATCTTCATATTCTTGCATTCTTTTTTCTTTTTGCTCTTTTGAGGAGGTGTTTTTTGCTTCCTCATATTACAAATCACTGATTTGAGTCTCAGCATCCTCTATTCTACTGCTGATTTCCTGTAAATTATTCTTCATCTCAGTTAGTATATCTTTCATTTCTGACTGGTCCTTTTTTTATGTTGTCATCATTCTAAGTTCCTTGAGCTTCCTTATAACCATTAATTTGAACTCCATATCCAGTAGTATGCTTGTTTCCATTTCATTTAGTTCTTTTTTCTAGGAATTTCTCCTGTTCTTTCATTTTTGACATGTTTCTTTGTCTCTGCATTTTGGCTGCATCCCTGTGTGTGTTTCTATATATTAAGTAGAGCTGCTATGTCTCTTGGAATTGGTAGAGTGGCCTTGTGTAGGAGGTGTCCTTTAGGGCCTAGATGCTCAGCCTCTCCAGTCATCTGAGATGGGTACTCTAGGTCTGACTCATATGTGGGCTGTATGCAATGACCTGTTGTAGTTGAGGCTTGATTGCTGTTGGCAACACTAGGAGAAATTGAACTCCAGGGCAATTGGCTGTGAGGACCAGCTGTAACTACAGCAGAAGAGTTGCTGTGCAGGAGACACTCCTACGGAACAGGACTTGCTTTAGTGGGGTTTTAATGCTCTCTGAGTCCACCTCTTGAGTGTGTCACTTGTGGATATGATAGAGTTGTAATCTGGCATGATCTGAAATTGTCCACCAGGTGCACTGGCTCTGGGGCCTCCTAAAAGGTGCAAATTCAGCCACTGTCTGTGCCCTGCCTGCGGCCACCAACCCAGCAGGAACTATAGAAAGATCTGCAGATGGCTGCTACTTGTGTTGGGCTTATAGATACCTAGGAGGGGCCAAGCTGTGAACCTTGGCAAGCTGCTGCTAGTGCTGAGCCTGGGGTCACTTACCAAGAGGTATGGAGCACCCTGAGTCCAACTGCTACTTGTTTGAGAAATTTTAGTTAAGTCTGAAGCCTGAACCAGGACAGGCCATTCATATGGAAAAGCCACTGCAAACAGCTTGGGTGAGGCTTCAAATTGGGTGGGGTGAGATCTCAGGGCTGGGTGAACAGTATAGGCCAGGTTGATTAAGACTCAGCTATGATGCCTGCCAGTGAGCCCTGTGTGTGGGGAGATCTTAGCAGAGGAACAATGACCTCTTCTATCACTTTTGATTAGGAGACAGCTGCTCCCCTCCTTCCCTCAGCCTCTGCAATTCCTGCCCTATTGATTGACAATTTAGTTCCTTCCTTTATGGCCCTAAATCCTTTCAAACTGCTGACCCAGTGCTGGGCCTCAAAGGGAGTGAGTCTGAATAAGTCTGTGTGCTGGCCCTTAAAGAGGAATTGCCTGGGACTCCAGCAGCCTCTGTGTCACTCAGCCACAATCCCCACTGGTTTTATAGCCTGAAGTTACGGGGACTTCTCTTTCCAGCTCTGGAGGCCTGGGCTGGTAGACTGGTGTGGGGCTGGGACCACACGGGAGGCCACCTCAGCCAAGATATCCCTCTCAATTAAAAACACCACACATGGATGTCAGACCAGCCCATTTTGTGCCTTTGCCCTTCCAACCAGTCTCAATGTGCTTTCTTCTTTAATTCTCTAGGTTTTCTATTCAGATAGATTTTAGGTGGTTCTGAATGATGGTTGTTCTGTATTTTAGTGATAATTTTGATGTGGTTGTGGGAGGATGTGAGTACTGCATCTTGCTGTTTCTCCTCAACCTACTTCCTATAAAAATTTATATTGTTGCAATAACAATATAAAAAATCCACAAATCACTTTCCTAGCCCTAGAGACCTTGTTCCACGAAGGTAGTCAGAAAATAATTTTGTCTGCAGATTTATGCAACATCACATCTTTAGCCCTGGCCCCTTTCCCTCTTCCCAGTAGCAGAGCCAGTGTTCAGGACATTTTTCCCAGAATGTTCTGCTCCCAAAACCTATTCAAAAACATATATAGTAGGAACTGGAGATGGAATAAATACTTCTAATCTCAGTTTCCCCACTTAAATAAATCTTCCTTTATATGTCAATTATACTTCAATGAAGCTGAAATTAAAAAAGAAAAAAGAAATCTTCAAACTATGCTAAAACAGAAGTGATTTTGCATTGTTGAGTTGTTCTTAAGAACATGCTGGTCCCTTACAATTTGTTGCCTTGTATTGCTAAACATAAAATTTTTTTATAAACAGCTCTTTCCAAATAGAGGGTAGATTTCCTGAAAGCATGGACTAGGGTCATACCAGTGTGTTCTTCCGGGTGTTTAGTAAGCAGCAAGTACTGAATATACATTTGTTGACTGACAAGTACTTGCAAAGAAGAAGGGCCTGAGGGGGCAGGAGGAAGATTCGACCTAGAAAAGAGGCCTGGAGTGGTAACTCTAGCACAGTGGTTCTCAACCTTCCTAATGCCGCGACCCTTTAGGACAGCTCCTCATGTGGTTGGTGACCCCCAATCATAAAATTATTTCCGTTGCTACTTCATAACTGTAATTTTGCTACTGTTATGAACTGTAATGTAAATATCTGATATGCAGGATGTAGTTTCATTGTTACAAATTGAACATAATTAAAGCATAGTGATTAATCACAAAAACAATATGTAATTATATATTGTGAAATATTTATTTCTAATTACAAATAAATGAAATTTTGTCTTGAATCATGGTGTAGCATGGGTAACAGTCTTCATATGACAACAGTAAACTACATTGCTACATTTTGCTACACTGAGGAGCGATGTGTTGGTTCCTAAGACCATAGGAAATAGGTGTTTTCCAATAGTCTTAGGCGACCCCTGTGAAAGGGTCGTTTGACCCCCAAAGGGGTCGCGACCCACAGGTTGAGAACCGTTGCTCTAGCAAATCAGGATCAGGGTGAGCAGAGAGGGCCTGCAAGAACCCCAAAGCTGGCCAAAACCGGTTTGGCTCAGTGGATAGAGCGTTGGCCTGAGGACTGAAAGGTCCCAGGTTCGATTCCGGTCAAGGGCACGTACCTTGGTGGCGGGCACATCCCCAGTAGGGGGCGTGTAGGAGGCAGCTGATCGATGTTTCTCTCTCATGGATGTTTTCTGACTATCTCTCTTCCTTCCTCTCTGTAAAAAATCAATAAAATATATTAAAAAAAAAAAAAAAAAAAGAACCCCAAAGCTGAGGAAAGCACTGGGAAGTTACACTTTACTAATTCCATTTGCAAAGAAATTAGAACTGGCAACTCTTAAATTAGGATCAGTGAGCCTCAACCATATAAGTGATCAGCATTAAAAATCCTTTCTTGGCACTAAATGAAAATAGTACTACTGTTGATGTTTAATATTCATACATAATATCAGACCTAAAAAAAATAACTCACCACATGTTGTGCTCAAAAACTTTGGCTGGGTCAGTTAGAATCCTTGATCCCAGAGGGACTGCTGGGTGATAACCACTTTGGTATCTCTGTGGCACAATTCTTATCTTTAGACAGGAAATTGAATTTCTCCAAATCCCATTCATCCTAATTAGTACCTAAAAAATTACAATCAGTCAGTCAATATGGATTGAACAGTATATTGTTTATCTAATAGACAAAAATTGGTCCAAAAGGTTTACAACCTGTGAAAGGACATGCAAACTAAATACTTTAATATATTTTTATTGATTTCAGAGAGGAAGGGAGAGGGAGAGATAAACAGAAACATCAATGATGAGAAAGAATCATTGATCAGCTGCCTCTTGCAGGCCCCCTACCTGGGATCAAACCTGCAACTCAGGTATATGCCCTGACCAGGCAACAAACCATGACTTCCTGGTTCATAGGTTAACCATTAAGCCACACTGGCTGGGCAAAGTGAATAACTTTAAATGAAAGATGAGCATGATAGTTTTTCTTCTCAAGTATTTTCAGGCTAAGAGAAGGGAAAAGAATATTTAGTGTTCGACACTGGCTGACAATTTTTATAAATCACAGCCTTGACCAACTTTGCCTTGTTTGGCATTTGCTTACTTAATTTTTAGCATATGGCCAAAGCCAAGAATCTGGATTTTGTGTACTAAAAAGTTTTAAGTGATTTTATTATTTTTGTGTTAGAATTCTAGGAAAACATTTTTCTAGGAGAAATTTTGTGACCACTGGACCAAAACCCCAAAAACTATACTAGTAAAATAAGAAAACAAATCTATTGTCTCATTCCCTGAGATAAGTTAAATAATATGAAAATTAGTCAAATAAATAAGGACATATTGTATTAAGATATGATCCCAGCCATTCTTAACTCTAATGACCCTGTATACATATACTTTTAAGAATAGTCAAGTCCGGCGTGGCTTAGTGGTTGAGCTTTGACCTATGAACCAGGAGATCATGGTTCGATTCCTGGTCAGGGCATATGCGGGGGTTGCGGGCTTCATCCCTAGTGTGGGGCGTGAAGTAGGCAGCCAGTCAATGATTCTCTCTCATCACTGATGTTTCTCCCTCTCTCTCTCCCTCTCCCCTCCTCTCTGAAATCAATTAAAAAAATATATTTTTTAAAAAGAATAGTCAATAATACATTTGCAAAATAAGTTTCCCTGTACAAAACACATGTTTTAATTCTAGCGCATCAGTTGCTTAGCCAAATCCATCCCCATTTCTGGAAGAATAATCTAAACATTTAATTAGTATGTCATCTTAATTATGTATTGGCAAATATGTCAGTTTAAAATGTTTATGGAAAAGTCTAAAAAAGAAGCTCTAAAGCTCTTACTTTTTCCAGTAAGAATCCATTGTAATACAGCTCGACATTTCACTCCCATTCAGTTGTGCACCACGACATTCAGCCTAATGCTGTAAGCTGTCAGGTAGAAACAGATGCTATAAGGTATGTGTACATAATACGCACTAGAGACTATCCAAGGTGCTATTAGGCATAAAAATGACATGTATTGTACACCCTTTACCACCTTATTGAAAGTCAATGGGTTTTAAGACCGTGAATTTCAAAATGAACTGCAGAATGTCAAAAACATCTCATTGTGTTTTTGAACATAAAATTCAAGATTTTCCATTTGGAAAAAAAAAAAAGCTTAGTTATACACACCAAAAAGACTGTAATGGTTCTATTCATATGTGACTAAGAATGATGAGAAATAAAACATTCAATAGCTAGTGCCGATATCCTGTTTTTTGTTTGCTTTTCCTTCTCTTCTAAATGAAAGCTCCTTGGTTGAAGCAATGAAGTTAAATGCTCTGCCTACCACTACCTTTCCTCTGATATGCCTTTGTTCTTTTCTCCTGCCAGTGTGCCACATAAGACTAACAATTATTAGTCTACTCGCACAATTATTTTTAGAGCTCTCTTTCTGCACTGAATGTTACTCATAAAATCTCTATGCTGAAAACTAGAAACTGCTCAAAAGTGTAAAAGATGTCAACGTATTCCACCCAAATCAAAATGAAATTTCAATCCTTCAAATAATCATGTGATACATGTCTATGTCTGTCTACATATAGAAGAAGGAGAGAAAAATAATGTAAGACCTTCTCCCACTATAAATGACCAAGAACCTCTATACACAGTTGGAGACAAAAAGTCATAAGCAGATTGGATATTAGGCAATTCAGGAAAATGTCAGAGATGTGTGTGCCTTGCAGGCTGCCAGCCAGTAGAGAGTATACAGTGTGGTCAGGACCTAAGTATGAGGCAATTTGTCATGCTTAGGCAGCTGTTTTTCTAATTAACTACATAAGCATATTTATTTGTTTTTATTATCTGTAACAGTCACAGCTTTGCTCTTTATATATTTATTATATAAATATATAAATTTGTATAATAAATATAAATACATAATTACATAAATGCCTTCTCAAGTAAACTGCAAGCTTCAAAGGGCAGCACCAAGCTGCTCGTGAATTGTTTGACTGATTACACAAAAATGACACTTGTCTGATATCAATTTAATTAGAAGGAAGTTCTTCATATTTTCCAGCGTGGCTCTTAAGATCTTACAGTGTGGAAGAAAGAAGTGACAGAAGAGTGTGACAGTATATAGGCAGCTATTCAGTTACATTGACTGTAGTGATAGAGAAATATGTGCTTCATGTTATGATTATCATGATAGCTTAATGTTTACTAGGCCATGGTTCTATTTTGTGATGGAAAAGAGAAGAGCAGGGTTAGCCAGAATTCCAGTGGAGAAAGTTGGTTTCTGCTACCAGAGTGTTCTACTCTTTGTAAGTACCCACTTTTAACTCTCTTTTGGCATACCCTAATTGAATACAGGATTAACTAAAATATTATTTGCAAAATGAAGCTGTATGGGTAAGTAGTATTTTTATTTGAAATAACACGAAGAGGTACAACTAAAAATATTCCATTCACTGGAAAGAAGGAAGAAAAGGAAGAACAGAGGAAATAAAAATAGATGTGACAATTAGTAATCAAAGATCAAGGAGGCATATATAAACCCAACCATATCTTACATTCAATATAAATGAACTCCAATGAAAATACATAGATTGTCAATTTGTACAAAAAAGCACTCTATACTCTCTATAAGAGAAACACTTTAAATATAAAAATACAAATACATTCCAATATTAAAAAGAGATACCATGCAAATACTGCATGAGAAGTACTGGTGGAACTATATTAATAGACAAAATAGGCTTAAAAAAAAGACAATTTCAGAGCTAAAATGGGACATTTAATAATGATGAGCCACTTTATCAAGAGATAACAATCCTAAATGTGCATGTACAAAATAACAATGCTTTAAAATACATGATGCAAAAATGAACACAGTTTTTTAAAAGAAAAAATTAGCAAATTCACAGTAATACTTGGAGATTTTAATATCCCTCTCTCAGCAATAAATAGAACACTAAGAAACAAACTATCAAAAAATTAATAAAGATAGAAAAGATTTGATGATTGTCAACTTAATTTAAATGACACTTATAGAAAGAATAATACCCTAATAGAGGGAATATGCTAATTGACTGCCCTGCCTTTAAAGATAGTGCCCACAGCCAATAAGGAGGGAATATGCTAATTGACTACCATACCTTCAAAGATGGTGGCACCCACAGCCACAAGATGGTGGCACCCAGTCCCCTCAGCCCTGCTGGGGCAAGCAGGCACATGAGAAGGCTGGACCCGCCCCCAGACAGGCCCAGCTGCTCCAAGCTCCTGCCGCTAGAATCCCCCAGTCCCCTCAGTCCCCCAGCCACCCAGGGCTGGCCCAAGGCACAGACAAGCCTCGGATGCCAGCTGCCCAACTGCCCAGGGCCAGCCCGAGGCACCGGCAAGCCTTGGATGGTAGCTGGCCACCTGAGGTTCAGGTAACCAGGGCCAGCTGAGGCTTGTGCTGCTGGCAGCAGCAGCAGCAGAGGTGTGATGGGGCGTCACCTTCCTGATTGCCAGGTCGCCTCCCGCCCCTGAGCGCTCTTGGACTATGAGACAGGGCAGGCTGGGCTGAGGGGCGCCCCCCCTTCCCAGTGTGCATGAATTTTCATGCATTGGGCCTCTAGTATCTAATAACAGCAGAATACACATTCTTTTCCAGTGAACACGGAACATTTGCCAAGATAGACCCTAAAAAAAAAAAAAAGACCATATATCCTAGGCTACAAAACAAATCTCAATAAATTCCAAAGTAATAAAATCATATGAAGTAGGCTTTCTGATCATAATATTAAATGGTAATATTTTTGTTGAATTGACTTACTAATAATATTTTCTTATTTCTGATAATAGTAATTTTCTTTGTACTTTGTATAATACTGATATAACCCCACCAACACTCTTATACATTGTTGTTTATGGCATATCTTTTTAAAAAATGTATTTATATGTTTACATTTAAAGTGCTTCTCTTACAGAAGCAAATTGTTGATTTTTCCTTTTCTATTCAAAACATAATAATATCTAGAAAAATTCCTAACTATTTAGAAATTAAGCAACATACTTCTAAATAACCTATGGGTCAAAGATTTACATGAGTTAGTAAATGTTAAGGCAAACTAGAAAATATGTTAACTGAATAATAATGAAATCTTATGGGATGTAATGTTACCAAAGCCATGTTTAAAGGAACATTTATTAGAAAGAAAGAACAATCTCAAATAAATTATCTCAGTTTAAATCTTAAAAAGGCAGCTTAGCTGGTATGGCTCAGTGGTTGAGCATCAACCCGTGACCCAGGAAGTCACGGTTTGATTCTAGGTCAGGGTAGGCCCAGGTTGCAGGCGCCATCCCCAGTAGGAGGCAGCCAATTGATGATTCCCTCTCTCATCTCTGATGTTTCTATCTCTTTCTCCCTCTCCCTTCCTCTCTATAAAATCAATAAAACCATATACTTGTTTAAAAGACAGAAAAATAGTAAATTAGATGCAAAATAAGTAGAAAGAAATAATAAAAAGCAGAAATCAATCAAATAGACAAATGGGTAAAACTCAGAAAATCCAAGTCAAAAATTGTTTCTTTGAAAAGATTAATAAACCCCTAGCAAGAATTATCTCAGATATTCTTGTTTCAGAAAACACAAATTTCTAATGACGGAAATGAAAAAGGACATCACCACAGACCCTATAGATGTAGAAAAGCTAATTAGGAACTATTATGAGTAATTTTATTTCATTTACTAGATGGGACAAATGCCTTGAAAACACAATTTACCAATAATAACATACCAAAACAGCACAAGAAAAAAATCTAAGCAGCTCTAAATTTATTAAATTAAATTTGTAATTTAAAGAAAAACAAACATTACATCCATTAGGATGACTACTATTATTTTTAAAAATATGTTTTCATAGATTTTAGAGAGAGAGGGAGAGAGAGAACCATTGATTTGCTGTCTCCAACAGGCCCCCTACTAGGGATTGAGCCCACAAACCAAGCACATGTCCTGCCTGGGAATCAAACCTGTGACCTCTAGGTGCACGGGATAATGCTCAACCAACTGTCACCCTGGTCAGGGCCGGATGGCTATTTAAATAACACAACAAAAACAAAAAGAAAATAAATGTTGGCAAAAATGTAGAGAAATTAGAACCTTTGTGCATTGC
Organism: Lasiurus cinereus; assembly: GCA_011751065.1. Taxonomy (NCBI): domain Eukaryota; kingdom Metazoa; phylum Chordata; class Mammalia; order Chiroptera; family Vespertilionidae; genus Lasiurus; species Lasiurus cinereus. The sequence goes on along the minus strand of JAAGEH010000393.1, from coordinate 15,872,320 downwards.
TAGTGGGATTATAAAATGGTACAGCTACTATGGAAAATAGTATGGCAATTCCTCAAAATATTAAACATGGAATTACCATATGATCCAGTAATTCTGCTTCTGGATATAAACCCAAAAGTGAAAGCAGGGACTCGAAAAGATAGTTGCATACTATGTTTATAGCAACATTACTCACATAGACAAAAGGTAAAAACAAACTGAATAGCCACTGAATAAACAAAATATGATCCTAATATATACTGAGTGGCCAGATTATTATGATTTCTGAATGCATAACAATCTGGCCACTCAGTGTACTTCTCTTGGGTACTTCGTTTATTTGATATCAAAGTTACTATAAATCGTGCACCTGATCAGTTTTCCCCTTTGCACTGGCTGATAGAAAGCTCAGGGAAAATAGGTGGTTGATCTCCAGCAAAAGTCTAGGATACTTTTGGTACCCATTTGAGATACAAATACACTGAGTGGTCAGATTATTATGTGTTCGGAGATCATACTAATCTGGTCACTCAGTGTATATAAAGAGCTAGGTGGTATCAAGACCAAACGGGCCACCAGTTACCATGAAGTTCAGGGAGCACCTCTCAGTCCTCCCTCTCCCTTGGCCCCTGAGCCGCTCACCCTGAGGGGACTGGGGACTGTTGAGTGGTGGTGGCAGGCTGCTTCGTGGGGAGGCCATGAGCTTAGTGGAGCAGTCACCCAGGCAGCAGCGAGTTTTGTGAAGCAGTCACAGGGCGTGGGAGTTTCACGGAGTGTCCAGCGGCAAGCTTCATGGGGCAGCAGCAAGCTCTGCAGAGCAGTGGGGAGGCAAGGGGCGCCTCGCGGAGCAGTCAAGGGCCCACTAGCATCGCGGGGCATCCTGGGGCTGGGAGCTTCGTGCAGCGTTGCAGGGCGGCAGAGGCCATTTGACGGAGGCCAGGCTAGGCCTAGGGACCCTTACCGCGCATGATTTCCTGTGCGCTGGGCCTCTAGTATATACATAAAATGGCTATTATTCAGCCTTTAAAAAGAAAGCATTTTGACATGGTATAACATGGATGAGCCTGAAGACATTATGCTAAGTGAATAAAGTCCATCACGGAAGCACCATGCTATGTCATTCCTCCTGCATGAATTGCCTAGAGAAGTAAAAAATGGAGACAGAAAGTAGCGGGTGGTTGTCAAGGGCTGGCAGAGAGAGGAGAATGGGAGTTAGTGTTTAAGGGGGATGAAGCTTTAATTGGGGAAGATGAAGTTCTGGAGATGGATGACTGTGATGTTTGCACAACAATGTGAATGTCACTGAACTGTACAATTAAAAAAGATTAAAATGTGTATATTTTACCACAGTAAAAAACAAAACCTCCCTACAAAGAAAAACCACAGGTCTGATAGTTTCACCAGTGAATATCAAACATTTAAGGAAGAAATAACACCAACCTTATGTGACTCTTAGGAAACAGAGACACTTCTCAATCTTTCACATGAGACCAGCATAACTTAGGTAAGCAGTACCTTTGCATGAAATGAATGTTTGATTATTGCTTTCATTGTTGAGGCTTATATCTAATTTTAATTACTAGTTCAGAGCAGAGAAGTACGAGGGCAAGAAGGATCTCCACAAATCCTTGTTAGGTGATTGGGTTTTTATTTACTGTTGAAAGCCACTGAAAAGGTTTGTAGTCCTGATTCTTCACCTAACTTAGCTTAAACCAATTCTGCCATATCAAATTCTGGTCCATAGACTCAAGTGGTATTGCTTTTACTTACTTCAGCCCACAGGCCGACGCTCTATCCACTGAGCCAAACCGGTCTCAGCCTCTTGGTGACTTTAGAGCCATGGCTCTCTGAGATCTCAATGCCAAGACTCAGTCATGAATAGTCAGTTGGATAAAGCAATCACTAAGGAACATATCCAGAAAAGAACTGAAGTTCTTAGGAGTACTGGAGCAACAGAATTTCACTGTATAAATAGCATTTATGATGCTATCAAGTATATACAGGCCAAAACTGGTTTGGCTCAATGGATAGAGCATCGGCCTGTGGGCTGAAAGGTCCCAGGTTCGATTCCGGTCAAGGGCATGTATCTTGGTTGCAGCACATCCCCAGTAGGGGGCGTGCAGGAGGCAGCTGATCGATGTCTCTCTCATCGATGTTTCTAACTCTCTATCTCTCTCCCTTTCTCTCTATAAAAAATCAATAAAATATATATTTTTTAAAAAGTATACACAGGTATGCCATGAAGAGCTGACATACTTCCTGCCTGCTCTAGGGGTAGGTAAGTGTGCCTATTTTAGAATGCAAGGATAAAATGAAAGGTCATGCATATAGTAAGACACGCCAAGAAGATGGCTTTAATACTTAGCAGTTTGCTGGGCCCACCACTACCACCACATTGTGCTTGTAGCACAAGAACAGTCCTTGGTATTGAAGGACAATTTGTGGAGAAGAGATCTCTGCTCTAGCTCTAGATTTGTGCTGGATGTTTTGCTTCCCACTAAAATGGAGCCCTTTTCACAATGACTCACACATCTGCCTTATTATACCAACAAACTATAACAAACTCTACCACAATAGGTAAAATATATGTACAAGGGTATTTCATGTTACAAACCTGAAAGCATTTCTTAAGTAACTGCAAATCTTATTTATGGAGAATAACAGTTTTAAGTAATGTTTAAATAAAAAGGATGATTTTAGTTAAAGAAAATACTTCATACTATATTTTGCAAATTGAAAAATATCTTTGAGAAAACAAAGCACCAATTCCAATTTATTTTTCATGGAAATCAGAATTTTAAAAAAATGTTTACCACATGCAAGGCCCTATTCTAAGCACTTTGCCTGTATTATCTTATTCGACTTCTGTTTCCCTACCAAGAGGCACTATTTTTAGATTCTTATTACAGAGGAAACCTCCATATGGGACAAAGTAACATGGTAAAGTCAACCATCCAATACCTGATGGTGCTTCAATTTGGACCCAAGCAGTCTAACTGGAGAGCCCACACTCTGACTTTACTTTTTTTTTGGTATGAACATTTTTATTATTCACATACACACAATTCACCCATTTGCGTTCCACTTTTGTACCCTATACATACGTAAGAAGGATCACAGTACCAATTCTCCAGTCTGCTCTGGGTTGCTAATTGGTTGTAACTGCCTTAAGGAGGTCAGAATTCCTTCTCTCCCTTCATCTCTCTCAACTGTTTCTTCTCTTGGGCCTTAATCAAATAGCAGGTAATGCCACTGGGAGACCTTAGTCCCCAGATTTAGGAGAGCAGTTATTCTTTCCGGTACTCACATTTCAAGGTACAAGCAAAGCACCATCACCTCACATAAATAATGTAACATTTTAACACCCAGTTCTTTTCAGCTGAGGAATAGCGGCAAAGAAGGACATACCGTACTTCCCTTGCTATTAAAGCTTGATCCTAAGATTGCATTCTCACATCTCAATACTATTAGCACAGCACCAAAGAACTAGAGCAATCGGTACTGCTGGTTGTTTGAACCTATGATTATCCTTGGAGCACTTAGTTGGCTCTGAATAAAAACTATTTGTTAGGCTCCCCAAGGATTTCCAGTTGTCTCACTCACGGAAATCTCGGGGGGTGGGAGGTGGGGAGAGCTGCTGTAAAATATACACTAAATGCCTGCCTTCCATTTAAAAGTTAACTCCTCTTACTTATTTCCTGGGTTCTGAGCATCTTTCAACTAAACAAATTAGTGAGACATTCATGTTCTTACTTTTGTAATTGTTTAGCTTTTCTCAGCTGGGAAGCTGGTACAAGTTCTCATTCAGAAGAACAAGTATCATCTTGATAAAGCTACACTGACATTACCTGAGAGGCTAGCATTAATGAAAGCAAATTAAAGTGCTATTGTTGTACTGTGTTGGGTAGTGAACACCAACAGGTAAGAAACACTTAAGAATCAAATGCACTGTGGTGAAAGCCGAAGCTTCAATTCACCCTGTAAATGTCAGTGAACTCCGAGGGTGACTATCTGTGAGGTAAACAGTTCGGGCAACTTGTACAGCTTGTTTTAATGTTTCTTTGGATGCTTATAATTTCTTGGTATAAATAAGGTTATTAGCAACAACAGAACAACAATTACAGCAAGTATTTACAGAGCACTTTGATGTCAGTCACTGCAACTTCAAAATGGGAATCTCATGCTCAGTGTTTTGCTCTCCATGACCACCCTTAAAGGTGGCCATCCCCTGCACTCAGTCACAAAAAAAAGGCTACTGGGGTTCACAAGTTATTTCTTTAAGGGTTTCATGTAACCCATCTCAAGCCTGCCTCAATCCAAAATACCTGAAGGGTATACTATTCTAATTACTTTGGAAGTTGTCTCTAAAAAACAGTATGCTGGGCCAGAATAAAATCTGTTGTAACGCATTCACCTTCTTTTCACATTTGTGTTGCTATACAGTAGCTTCTGGAGGCATTAATTAGATTCAATGGGCTGGTAAAGGATATTAAGTTACATTCATACTCTGTGTGTAATCAGTTCTTACTAATTCACATGGATGAGATTGATGGAGTTCTGCTCTTAATGGAACTTATGCTTTCTTATTCATTGCAAAGGTTCCTTAGTAAACTAGGTGAAGGAGATGCTTGTACCTTTTTGCAGGATTAACCCAGTCGTGTTTGGACTAACACATCAATAAGGCTGTCACGGCACAAAATGAAATACTATAAAAAAATCAAAGTTATCATAGATGAACATAACATTAGGAAATAAAAGTGTCCACATTTCACTTCCAAAGAAAAGTGAAATTTCCATAATTTCAAAAGAATGTAGGCTTTAGGTAGGCAGGGATTATAGCACTGTAAATTATATTTTAAAGAACCACAAATAGGTATGACTTTCAAAAACAGCAAGGCAAACTGAGTCATGGACTGCCACGCCACAGAAGGAACAACAGTCAGAGAAAGGACCAGAGAATTAAAAATAAAATTCATAGGAATGGCATAATTTCAACATGAGACCAGGTAAGCTGAAAGATTCAGAGACCATACAGAATTTCTACAGGATTACGAGGCCAAAAGTATATTAGATGCACCTGTACTTTTTACCTATAACAGTCAGATGCTGCTCCCATTTGGGTCATCTGTCTTCTCCTCTCATTTTGCACAGGCTTTCTCTGGCCTAGTTTCCTGTCAATCATCTGGCTTTTTATCCAACAGGAAACAAATCCCTGATTTCCTTGTGGCTTTGTGATTACTTTGAGCTTAACTCTAACATTTTGTTCTTATTTAAAAGATCAGTCTTCCTAAAAATTCACCTCTCAGCTACTTTGCAGCTGGAGAAGACATGTGACTATATTCTGGCTAAAACATTTGCTTAAAGGGAAAGGGGTCAGAAGATAGCTAGCTGGCACGGACACACCTGCCTCCTTCCTGAACTTAGATGTGATTCTGTGTACAGAGGAGGAATGGGGCCTGGTCCTTGAAGGCATCACTGATAGGTACCACCTTCCTCTGGACTTCTTGCTAGATGAGAAAAAGAAATTCCAAATTTCAGCCACTATTAGGTTTTCTGTTGTTTACATCCGAGAGGATTCTAACAAATAATTACCATTACGATTAAGTCGTGGGAATCCAGGGGCAAATCCATTTGGTTCCTGCCTTCAAGAACCTTAACATCAAGTGGAGAAGTTGAGATGGAAATGAGTCCTCTACATGAATATAAAAGGAAGGTATAAGGTTCTACTAGAGCACAAAGGAATGAATAAGTCTATTGATAATGGCTAGGAAAAGCTTCCTAGTGGGGACAACATTATGTTGGGTCTAAAAGAACAAGTGGGGATATTCCAAGAAGAGAAGGGTGAAAGCCACAGCATCTCAGGCAGAGGGGTTAGTACAAATAAAGATAAAGAAGTGTGAAAGTGCACATTATAGTCAGAGAATAAAAAAATAATTTGGAAAAATATGCTAATAACTTTGGAAATGAGTAGAGTCTATAATTAGCACTGTACTCCAGTTGATAAAAGGTTGACAATTCTGAAACTAGTATATACATATACTGGAATTGAACAACTCAGAAATAGGGAGCAAATGGTGAGAACCAAGTTTCTCACCAATGTAATATGTATATCCCTTCCTCTGAGAGAGCCTAGAAACAACCACACCACACTGCAAAAAACACACACTAAGCACCCAGATCTTGTTTTCAAATATCATTCACCAATAAGAGAACCAGGGCACCTTGGAGAAATGGCTAAATTGTAGGACTTGGGGAGGGAATATAAGATAAATTTGTAGCATCTTCTAGTGCCAGAAAGTAGCTAAGTGCTCAAAACAATAAAACAAAACAATCTCTTATCCTTTGAGACAGCATGGAGGGATCTAGAGAGTATTATTCTAAGCAAAATAAGCCAGTCAGAGAAAGACAAGTATCACATGATCTTACTCATTTGTGGAATATAATGAACAAAATAAACCGATGAACAAAATAGATCCATAGACATAGAAGCATGCATGGAACACACTGTTGAATCTCAGAGGGAAGGCAGGATTGGGTGGGGAGAGTGTGAAAAGATTAACCATATATGCATGTATGTATATATGTATAACCCATGGACACTGACAATAATGTGGTGAAGACCTTTTGAGTTTCTTAACCCATGTCACCTAGTAACAAAAACAGAAACACTAACAATGAGAAGGAAATCCTGCTTTGAATGAGAGGCTCTCACAGTGTGGTTAGAAAGAACCACAAGGCCATAAACACCTATGAAAGAGAAACATTTTGAACAAAGGCTAAAATGTGGACTCTTATCCACTATCTCATTTTAATATGAAGGTCAGTATAATAGATTTCCAACCCTTATTCTTCAGGAACAATCTTTTACTGGACACAGGTTATTAAAAAAGGGTTCATCAAACTAAGGCACCATGACAAATTTTTTTCTAAAATTCTTACATGAGGTTATGTTTGTTGAATTTAGAGAATGAAAGGGAGAGGGAAGGAGAGAGGGAAGAGGGTGAGAAAGAGGGAGAGAGAAACATCAATGTGAGAAACAATAATCGGCCACCACCCATATGTGCCCTGATTGGGGATCAAACCCACAACCGAGGTATGTGCCCTGACGAGGAGTCAAACCTGACACCTTTTTGTGTACAGGAGGAAGCTCCAACCAACTGAGCCCCAGGGCAGGACCCATAACAAATTTTTAAACTGTGGCTTTATAATCCTTTATAATAAAAGCCTAATATGCTAAGTATCCGGTCGTCCATTTAACCAATCAAAGTGTAATATGTTAATGATATGCTAAGGCCACTCAACTGCTCGCAATAATGTGCACTGACCAACAGGGGGCAGATGCTCTGACCAGTAGGTTAGCTTGCTGGTCTGGCCAATCGGTACTGAGCAAGCTGGACTGCACAAGCCCTGGAGCCCTCCAGCAGTCCCTCTCCAGCTGGCCAACCTCCTGTGTCCCTCCCCAACCCCAATGGTGCACCGGTGGGGTTCCTCAGCCTGGCCTGTGCCCTGTCACAATCGGGACCCCAGTGGTGCACAAATTCATGCACTGGGCCTCTAATAATAATAATAATAATAATAATAATATAAGAAAATCAATAGGAACAAATGTAAACTGCTACTTGACTTCAGTGCCTGTGTTTGCATTTGTGATCTTGTTGCTGGAAGATATAAGAGTGATGCATCTAACTATACAGCATACTGTTAAAGATTCTGCAGTATTCCGGATAGAGAAAAGTGGTGAGGGAATTGAGAAGACACACAGCACACAGCATCGTATGGGCGAGTTGAAGGCCAAAGAACCTATGTGGCAGTGGTCAGTCAATTTACTGTTTATAATGAGCACAACAAAGGAATTTTGGTGAAAATCGGCAATCATATTATAATACCACTAATTTGAATTTTACTGCCTTTGTGGCTATATCTCTCTAGCTATTTTGATTTTGTCATTGAATAAGAGTTCTATGCAAAAGCAACTTATACCTGGACTTATATAACAATATACTAAAAATATTTTAAATCAACCCAGGTGTCTGCAAATTTTTCTTTCTTTAAATGAATGTTTATACATTTTTCAACATTGAGAAATACAGCATTAGAAGATCCCATTCCAGAGCATTCTACTCTTATTCCTACTTAGTAGCAGAAATATCTTAAGAAGGGCAGAATCACCTCAATTCTCCTTGGAAAGTAATTTCAGGGGACGAGGTGAAGGGTTTGAACTAAGTTAAATCCAGGCTTTGTCACTTGCTACCAACATAACTTCTGATATGATACTTAACTTTGTTGATCTCAATTTCCTGAATAAAATGTAGCTAATAAGATTATTTCAAAATACAGAAAAGTTACAAGAGGTGATCCATGTAGCATATTTGTAGCATGATGCTGGGTACATGGTAAGTGCTCAATAAACTAGTTGATATTACTGTTATTAGTCTGGCTCTTACAATTTCCATAAGTACTACATGGGGCTTCATGAGTACTACAGGATTAAGCCTCCCATTATCCTTCTTAGTTTAAACAGTCCTAAATAGTCCTATCTTCTCAAAAAGATGAAAGACTAATTTACCAATGAAGTGGGGGTAAGTATAGTAACAAGTGCTGAACATAATAATATTCAGAATATAATAAGCCTCAAGTTCTAATCCTGACTCAGCTATCTACTAATCATAATTTTTAAAAATAATGTTTTTATTGATTTCTTTTTAGAGGGGAGGGGGGGAAGGAGGAAGGAGAGGGAGAGAGAGGAACATTGGTGGGCTGCTTCTTGCACTCCCCCTACTGGGTAATGAGCCCGAAACATGAGCATGTGCCCAAACCAGGAATCAAACTAGTGACCTTTTGGTACATGGGATGATGCTCATTCAATTGAGCCATACCAGCCAGGATTACTAATCATGATTTTTGATAAAGCCACTTACTTTGCCTGAGCCGTTAGGCTCATTTGTAAAAATGGAGATGAATCTCAAGTCACAAAGTTTTCACACAAAACATTATAAGCAACACAGGGTTCCACAAATGTAAAGTCAAATTATTATTCAGTGAATTCCAGAAACATCCCTAAAGGGCACCCCTTAAAACTTAAAGAAAACACACACCTAAATAATTAGGAACAAACACCATCCCTACTTCCCACTGTTGAGCAATCAGGTGTTGAGGTGGACAATTAGGACACAAAGCCAAATTGAAAGTAACAATCAAGCCTTTTATTTACAGTAACGGTGTAAGCAAGAGAGCAAAAGAGGCGTGAGCTCACCAGTGTTCCACTTCTCCCCGTGGAATGGCACCAGGGAAGGATCAAGTGATGCAGCCCAGATCGGGGAAACTCTCATGGCCCAGGAACCGCGCCCTTCCTTAGGCTCCTGTGATGGTCATGGATGTGGGGAAAGGGGAAGAGCTAAAAATAGAATGATACTGAACCAAAATGGAGAAAGTGTCTATACAGAGGCCCCCTCTGAATGTAGTCATCTGGGCTTGGAATTGTCAAATGACCAACTACAATAATTTAGTAACAAGTTTGATGTCCTTTATTCAAAGGAAACCAAATCCATGGATTGGGGGTGTCGACATAAGAAATGTCCAAACTGTAGAGAATTTTAGGAGTTTATTAAACTGATGACATACACTCTGGGGCAGCAGTGGGGTGGCAACAGTGGTGATTGTGGTAGTGGTGGGGGTGGATGGGTGAACCATAGCTGGGATTGGATTACAGGATAGTTAACAAGATCATGTGCTCTCCTGAGGGTTAATACCCCTTTACAGGGCTATTCTGATATTTCAAAGGTGTATTAACGTAGATGCACAGGAACAATAGGCAGGTTTGGCTTACAAACTTTCACTAAAGAAGTTACAGGCCGGAGGCATGACTATCCAACATGACCTGCCCAGTTAGGAATTTATTATTAGATCACCCTGTGTGGTTATTTTCCATAGAACCCCCTTTTTCATCCACCGGGGAGTATAGTGCTCACAAGCAGTAGAGCACTCTTTCCAAGGGATTTGGGGCAAGAGCAAGAATTGTAAGGAGCCTTAGAAGAGGCAGTATGAAAAGAGGGCGTGGTTGGCTGGGAGGACAGGGATTCCTTGCGGAGCTACCAAGTCCTATATTCTAGGGTAAGGTGAACTTAAGTTGAGTGGGAGGACTGTAATTGGTGTATGTGAGGTTTCCTTGACAGGTGTTTCCCGAACGTGCAGGCTGCAGAAACCACCATTTTCTGGGTCCTGATGCATGAATTAACTATCAAAATGCAGATACACATATGAGCATGGCTGCCCAGGGGGCCTGGTGGGAGAGCAGCTTCCTCCAGAGGCCTTCCAGGGAAAGCCTTGTAATTGTCTGTGGTCAGGCCTGAAAGATCACCCATAGGAATCTGATGTAAAGCCTGCTCCTCACCCAAAGGAAAAAAGAACACAAGTATTCTTTAACCAACACATAATAAACGTTATTCCAAGAAATTATATAAAGAAAAAAACTAATACATTTAATGTGGATAAAAAGGCGCTCTGTGGAAAGTAACCTCACAGGGTGATCTGATCATAAATTCCTAACTGGACAGGTCATGGTAGGTGGTCATGCCCCAAGCCCATAACTTCTTACGGAAAAAATGATAAGCAAGCTGTCTGTTGTTCTTGTGCATCTAAGTCAGCACACCTTTGAAATGCCAGAATACTCCTTGAAGGCGTGACCACCTTCCAGAGAGCATATAATTTTGTTAACTATCCTATCAGCCAATTCATGCCTTGCTTTTTCCCACCTTCATGTAATCTTCCTTATGTTCTCTCCTTAATTTCAAATGCATAAAAGAAACCGAAAAACTTTTAATCTCTGAAGCATTTGAGATCTTGCTTCCCAGCAACTGTCATCAGTTTTGGTTCAAATAAACTTACAAAAATTCTCTGTAGATTTTTTCTTATGTAACATTAAGAATGATTTCTTTCAAAGCCCATGAATAATAATGCTGCAGCAAGTTTCTTAAGAATAATTGAGGATATTAGTTATATTCTTAACCTCCAAGGACCATATCATGTAGAGAAACCTTAGTAATCTTCAACCTATAACACTCTTATTTCTAAGATCATTTGTAAGTCAGTTGTTAAGACTCAGAACCACATTTTTAGAGGAACATTTCAAATGGTGATTAATATACCAGGCTAGTCCACACATTTTTTAAATCCATAATTCGAATGAAAAGAAATTTGTTTATTTTAAATGGCCTTGGAAAACTGGCAAATTCCATTTTCCCAAATAGCTGAAGCACTGCCTGGGGCAACTTGAATCTTATTTAATACAAAAACAATCTGATTAAATGATTCTTTTAAAACAACAACAAAAAACCCATAATACCTATCAGCCATCTCTTTGTCACCTGATAATATAAGGAATAACTATAAAATAATGTTATTTAACTAAAAACTAGACCTGTACATCAAAATAAGTGTAGTGTCTTCAAATAAGTCACCTTAAGAGATTACTATTTACTCTAATAAAAGTAAAACATCCTTGAAATTCCATTTTCAGATAATGGCCTAAAGCTTACTGATTCTTTTTAATATCCTCAGTGGTGGCAAATTCTTTGCTTTAAGATATATACCCTTTGTTGTCTTTAGAGTAGTTGTTCTTGTTGCCATAAATGTATAGATTCCCAACATAACCAGCTTGGAAATATCATATCCATTGAGATATAGCTTCTGGTATGTTCTGTTTCCTTAAACAGCCAAACCTCATAAATTAAGTTCACACAGTACAAACTGTACTACCACAAATGATAGTATCCTTTTTGCTTATTCTTTTTTAAGAAGCCAAAACTATCTGGAAATATGAGCTAGATGTTTTTGTTTGTTTGTTTTAATTTAAAATTTTTTTAAACATATGGATAGCAAAAATAGGAAATATACAGGGGGAAGATCCCTCTTGCGATTGCAATAAGAAATGTGAAATACCTAGCATTAAATTGGCATTAATGTACAGGACTGATATAAAGAAAGCCACACAACATTACAAAAACACATGGAAGACCATTTTAATAAACAAGAGAAAGACAGTACATGGGTTTCCGAAGTTGAAGATTCAATATTTGTAAAAATGTAAATTCTTGCCAAAATCATCTATAAAATTAAACTTGTTCCAATCAAAATTCAAAAAATGTTTTTGGAGAACTTGAACAAATAATTTAAAAGTTCAACTGGAAGAATAAACATGCAGGAAGTGCTAGGAAAATAATGGAGAGGAAATGAGTGATGCTGGTTGTGTCAAGATAGGATTAAGGAGGTGGGGGAGTGCTTGCTCTTCCAGACATTACAATATACTAGGATGCGCTGCCTGTTGCCAGGGACAGAACCCACAACCTGGGCATGTACCCTGACTGGGAATCAAACCCATAACTTTTGGGTGCACAGTTCGATGCCCAACCCACTAAGCCACACCGGCCAGGGCAAGGTATTTTTTATATAGTATAATGAAATGTGTCAACATTAGGAAGACTTGTATAACTCAGTGAACCAACAGTTTCCAGGTGACCAACATACGGTATCACAAAATCATCCGTGGGTAAAAGATTCATTCAAAGTACAAGACAGACCAATGAATTTAAATATAACAGACCAATGGATTTAAATATTATATTGCAGTTAACCTTTAAGAAACTACCCCAATATTGAAATTCAGTGTAGTGTCAAAGGAGAATATTCACACTCTTCTGAAGAGACTATTAAATTACTCCTCCCCTTTCTAACTTCTTATACATCTGTGTGAGATTACATTTTCTTCAAATACTTCAACCAGAACATATTGTAACAGACTTAGCAGAAGCAAATATAAAATCCAATAATCTTCTCTTAGGCCAGACATTAAAGATATATGCAAAAATGTAAAACTATGCCACTCAGATTTTTTTTTGGAAAAAATGTAAAATAAAAATGTTATTGATGCTAATATGCCATGGGGTATTATTGTTATTTTTTAATAATAATAATAATGTTAACATTTTTTCCTTCAGTTTAATTTTTAATACAGTAAATATGCGTAACTATGATCTACCTAAATGAAACTCCAGGGATCCTCTATAATTTATTAGTGTGTATAGGGGTCCTGAGAACAAAAAGCTTGAGAACCACTGCCTTAGATTAATTTTCTGGGGTGACATGGAAATTGGAAAGTCCACTCTTTTAAAGAACAGTGCAATGGCTTTCTTCCATTTTGGCAAAGGTGAAGTCTTGGTCAGTGTGTGCAAGAGCAAGCAAGCATCCTCAGACAATGTCAGGGAGACTGGGCTAAAAGATCTTTCCTGAGGGAACTGTGGCAATACATGTGGAAATTTTTTAAAGAAAGAGCTTTATGGAAAATTCCATTTATAGAAATATATCCTAAGAATATAATTGGAAGGATCCTAAGGATTTATCACAGTATTGTTTGTACATTATACTGAAAAACTCTAAACAGTCTAAATACTCATCTTTAGAGTACTGACTAAATTATTGTACATCTATATAAAAAAGGTTATGTAGCCACTTAAAATGTTGCTCAAATCTAAATTTATTGATATGTAAAGAAGTCCATTATTTATTGGCTAAAGAAAAGTCAGGTATAAGAGATCTTACTTTAAAAGATCTCTTTAAAACTCAGCATAAAGAAAAAATAAAGAAAACAGGAACTTAAAAAAAACATATATGCCAATAAGTATACATATGTATAGGAAAGGTCTAGAAGAATTTATAATAGTTATCTGTCATTGAAAGGAGATCCTTAAATTTTTTAAAATAAATTTTGAATTTACTTTTCTCTTTCTAAGTAAACTCAAACTACTTTTATAATCAGAACACATAAAAATATTTTTTAAATCACTAAATATACAAACCTATCTAATAAAGAGGGAATATGCTAATTGACAATCACTCTGTCACAAATATGGCTGCACCCACAAATGAAGCCAAGTTCCCATAAGGAGCCTTAACGAGCAATCAGCAGGGACCTGAGGCTATGCCCTCCCCTGCCCCCACAGTACTTGATGGGACCTCAGGCCAGATCCCCCACCCAGCAGGGCTTGACAGGGGACTTAGACCTTGCCCCCCACCTGGCAGAGCTTGACAGGGGACCTCAGACTGGGGGACCTCAGACCACGCCCCCTGCCCAGCACCAGGCCAGGAGACCTGAGGCTGCACCCCCCTGCCTGGCTGGGCTTGACAGGGGACCTAATGTTGCACCCCTCTGCCAGTTGGGCTTGACAGGGGACGTGAGGCTGTGTCCCTCTCCCGGTGCCAGGCTGGGGGGCCGGAGGCTGCACGCCCCCGCCTGGTGAGACTTGCCTCCCACCTAGCAGGGCTTGGCAGGGGATCTCAGGCCATGTCCCATACTTGGCAGGGCTTGACGGAGGACCTCAAGGCATGATCCCCACCCCAGTCTAGGCTGGAGGACCTCAGGCCATGGCCCCCATTCTGGCACCGGGCCATGGGACCTGAGGCTACATCCTTTGCCTGGCGGGGCTTGCCAGGTCTGGATCTAGCCCAAATGGGAGTGGGAGCCAGCTGGATCTGGGTCTCATGTGATTTTGAGGTGCATATGGGTGGGTAGGGACTTGACTCTGGGTCCCATGGTGCACTCTGACAGGAGGAAGATTCTCATATACATTTTACTAATTTTCTTTTATCTCTGCCACTTCTATTATAGAGAGAGGGCAAATAGCAATATTAAATTATTTCCTCTAATTAATCCCCTTTTAATGTGCATAAATTTTGTGCACCGGGCCACTAGCTCTATATAATGTTCATGGGTAGAGGATCCATGCTTGGGAAGGAAGAAAAAAAAAAAAGATGGTATAGGCAGTATTAACAGTAACATTAGAAAGGTTTTCAAAATTTTCTGGCAGTCACCCATTTACATGGAGGGAAGACAGCACAGAATGTACAAGAGCCCGGTTAATGGGACCCACACAGGATGCTGTGCATGGCTGGATTCAAGACCCAAACACACTACACCCAAAGAAGTCCAGAGAAAGGCTACTTTTAAAAGACTTCAATTTGTTAGGCCAGGTTAAGGCAAAAAATTGCAGATGCTGAGCAGGTAGGACAAAGAGCTCTGAAAGAGAAAGAAATTATTAGAAAAGGCAAAGAGTAGCGGAGGTGGTGGAAAACAGACAAGTAATTCATTCCAGAATGTCAAATTCCGGTTACCCAGAAACTTCCTATCCACCCACTATGGCTGGAACATGCTACCTGCTACAGTGCTGTGTGACCTTATGGCTGCTCTCCCTCTTCATTTGGTAACTGTTTCTGATGTGCCAGAACCTTTTCATTTATAGCACTTGTTAATCATCAGGCAGCAAACACAGATGGCACCAGTCTGGTCTGCCCAGCCCAGCTCCTGGGAAAGCTTTTGCCCCCTCTGCTGGTCAGCTCTACACCAGAACAGTATGGTCTGTTTCTGAAGGAGACAACTTCCCAAATCACAGGGACACACTTTTGTGTTCTCTACCAGATTTCAGTGAAGAGTTTGGAAACCATTTTCTCAAACTGTGCCCCTAACCCCAAGAGACAATTCCAGATCAAAACCATGGCTTCATTTGTTACACCAAAGAAAAACATCATAAAAACTAAAGTCCCATGAGAAAATAAACCATCAAAAGCATTTATTATATTTTTTAAATTTATCTTTATAGTTCAAAGTATTACAGATGTCCATTTTTTTCCCATTGACCCCACAACCCCCACCATCAAAAGCATTTTAAATTCATATGATTTCACCTTATTACATAACAAATAAATAAAAGTATGCAGATGACTGCAACACTTAATGTGACTATAAAGACCCATAAAAGCTTTAGCCTGAGAATTATTATAACAATATTTGTACAACTTACAGAAAGCTCTCATTTTCACACCTAATCCTTACAACAATTCTATAATTTAGAAAGGAAGGCAAACAAGCGTTTTTTTATTAGCACCATTTTACAGATGTGGGAGATGAGACTCAAAAGAGGCTTGGTGACTTGCCTTGATCACAAACATACCAGAGCCACAACCCAAGCAGGCCTCCTCTCTCCAAGCTCTACATCCTACTCAGGACACTCTTCTGCCTGTGCTGCCAATCCATCAGGAGTTTTCTAAAGAGTTGGTATGTATCTTAGGTAGAGAAGCAGAAGGCCTAAAACATGTTTCTATAATACAAATGGCCTGGTGCACGAAATTGGTGCACATTAAAAGTGAATTAATTAGAGGAAATATTTTAATATTGCTATTTGCCCTTTCTCTATAATAGAAGTGTCAGAGATGAAAGAAAATTAGTAAAATGTATATGAAAATCTTCCTCCTGTCAGAGTCTGGGGGGCGACACAGGAACCAGAGTCAAGTCCCTGCCCACCCACAAGTGCCTTGAAATTGTGAGAGACCCCCATTAGGCTAGATAGATCCAGACCTGGCTGGCCCTACCCCCATCAAGCCCCGCCAGGTGGGGGGTGTGGCCTCAGGTACCCTGGCCCAGCACTGGTTGGGGGACGTGGCTTGAGGTCCCCCAGCCCAGCACCAGGGCAGGGGCATGGCCTGAGGTCCCCCATCAAGCCCTGCTGGGTGGGGGACACAGCCTGAGGTCCCATGTCAAGCCCCACCAGGTGGGAGACATTGCTTTAGGTCCCCTGGCCCAGTGCTGGGTTGGAAGGCACCGCCTAAGGTCCCCCAGCCCAGCACTGGGGCGAGGGGCACAGCATGAGGTCCTTTGTCAAGCTCCGCTGGGGGTTGGGCACTGCCTGAGGTCCCCCAGCCTGGCGCAGGGGCAGGGGCCCCTGTCAACCCACACCTGGTAGGCAGTGCAGCCTCAGGTCCCTTGCCCTCGCCCAGTGCCAGGTAGCCTCAGGTCTCTGCTGATTGCTCGTTAAGGCTTGTTATGGGAACTCGGCCTCCACTGTGTGTGCAGCCATCTTGTGTTACAGGATCCCTGCCTTCGCTGAGGTACAGCCATCTTGTTATGATGTGATGGTCAATTTACAGATACCCACTTTATTAGATAGGATATTTCATTTTGTTTCAAATATCACCAAAATTTTGGATGCTGAATCCTAAATCTGAGTGATTTGCACTGGAGGCAATGCCCTGTCCTGAAGAAACATCAGTTTAACAAGAGAAGTGGACATTTTCGTGAGGAATCTCCTGAAAACCAAATAAAGTTAACTTCAGCATTTCTATGTGTGTCCTGCTTATGCCCATAAAAAGTAGATCCTATCAGGCTTTCTAGCTTCTGCATCACTTAGTCCTGTAGTATGAAACTAGTGTTGGTCCTCAAGTTCTGGTCCTGCTTTCCCTTGAATCTCTATAATTTCCCCCTTATGAACAAAGCTTTATGGGTACTGTTCTGCTGGAGTTCCAAGCTAAAAATCAGTATACTGAAGAGAGATTCAGTGAAATCCAGCGAATATCACGGAGCTCCCCCCAAACTAAAGAGTAAAGCAAAGTAGTAATGATAAACATAATCAAAGAATTATAGTGTTGTGTGCCAGGATTTACTCTAGGTGCTTTATACCCAGTGACTCATGTAGTTCTCCAAGAACCCATTTAACAGACAAGTACACTGAGGCACAGTGAGGTTAAGTACGTCTAGTTACTTAGGATAACCAAGCTCTAACAGCTAGTAAATAGTAAAGCTGAGGTTCGAACCCAATTACTGAGTTCACTTTCTTAATCATTAAAGCTATGCTGTCTCTACATACTTCTGTTGTATTTTTAAAGTATACTTTTAATTTTAAAATAATTTTAGAGTTATAAAAAAAGTTGCAGATAGTATGGAATTCTATTAAAATTTCACATTAGTATATTTGTTATAATTAATGAAGCCAATATTAATACATTATTATAAACTTAAGTCCATATTTTATTCATATTCTTTAGTTTTTCCCTAATGTCCTTCTTCTCTCCCAGGATTCTATCCAGGGCACCACATTACATTTAGTCATCAGGTCTCCTTAGGTTCCTTTAGCTCTATTTCTCAGACTTTCTTTGTTTTTGATGACCTTGACAGTTTTGAGGAGTGCTGATCTGGTATTTGGTGAAATGCTCAATAAATACCCATCAGATATTTTTCTCATGATTAGACTGGGGTTATGGGGTTTAGGGAGGAAAACCACAGAGTAAATTGCCATTCTCCTCACATTATATTAAGGGTACACAATATGAACATAAATTATTACTATGTTAACCTTTATCACTTGGCTGAGGTAGGAGTTGACAGCTTTCTCCACTTAAAGGTTGTCCCCCCCTTCCCTGCCCTTCCTATACTGTATTCCTTGAAAGGAAATGGCTATGTATAGCCCACACTTAAGTGGTGAATTATGCTCTACCTCTTTAAGGTAAGAGAAACTACATAAAATTATTTGGAATTCTTTTGCATGGGAGATTTTTCTCTTCTCTCCTGGTTCACGGGTGGACACTCCCATTTATTTATTTATTCAATCATTTGTTTATAATAGTACTAAAGGCCCGGTGCACAAAATTTATGCACGGGGCGGGGGGAGGGAGGGTGGTGGAGGGAAAGGGTTCCCTCAGGCCAGCCTACACCCTCTCCAATCCAGGATTCCTCTCAAAATATGGGAATGCTGGCTACTAACTGCTCACCTACCTGCCTGCCAGATTGATCATCCCTAACTGCCCACCCCCACTAGCCTGATCACCCCTAACCATCTCTGCCTGCTGGTCTGATAACCCCTAATTGCCCCCCACCAGCCTCGTTGCCCCTCACTGACCCCCTCACCAGCCTGGTAGCCCCAACTGCCCCCCTGCTGGCCTGGTTGCCCCCAACTGTCCCCTCTACCAGCCTGGCCAACCCTCTCAGCACCCACCCCCGCCCCCTGCTGGCCTGGTCACCCCCAACTGACCTCCTGGTTCACGGGTGGACACTCAATCACTGAGCCACACCCAGCTGGGCAGAATTTGCTCCTTTTTTTGAAGAATGGTCTGGGTACTGGATATGCTCCTTGCTACCATGTTGCTTCTAGGTCTTCTCAACTGACAAAGCAAGGAATTATATGTGCATACTAACTCAAGTATATACACATCTTTATTATGAATGTTTCTCCATTATCCATCTGTATCTAAAGTGAGCTAAACTAGAATCCATACTAATGTCTCCAATTCTAATCCATTACCATGTGGATGGATCACTCTAGCCTTCATCTCTTGCTTGTCTATAACCTCGGACTCCAACAGTAAGGAACCTGATTACCAACATCCATTAATCAGTTATTCATTATTCAATTCCAGAACACGGGTATAGTGGTTTGAGAATTGTTAACTCGTACCTCTGCGAGAAACATTCACTTAAGAGTATAGTGCATATGCATAGTTCCTATTGTCTTTCCTCTTACAGTTTCACTGCTTCAGTCAGTACCTCTTCCCTGGCCCCTTCAGGGAGGTTACCTCTACATTTGTAATACAGTTAGATTCTTTTGTTACAGCCTACATTCCATCCTGGAATCACCACTACCCCTTAATTACCTTCTTAAATTCTGCATACATTGTTTATTCTTTGTGCTAAAAGTTCTAAGGGTTTTAACGAATGCACATAGTTTCACCACCCTAAAACAAAAACATCCTCCATTTTACTAATCAACCCTCTCCCCTCCCCAACTCCCTGTTTCGGTTACTTTTTCCTAACAATGTACTTGACATCATTGCTTCTCATCCTTTCCCCTCACAACAATGTGTTCACATTTATAAGCTCATGTGATTCTCACTTCAATCCTGAGTGTCCCACTTAGCAGATGATTGAATGAAACTCAGAATAAGTGACTTGGTCAAGATCTCACTAAGTGATGGTGCTGGCACTACACTTTTGCCTTTCAACCCTTGGTGTGATGCTCTTTCTACTACACAGCTCTGTGTCCTTGTGTTCAGCAGGGAGGGAAATGGCTATGCATAGAGACAAGAAGAGAAGAAATGATGAATGGCAGAGACAAATGGCAGGGGAGAGGGGCGGCGGTTAGACAGCAACCAAAGGACTTGTATGCATGCATATTAGCATAACCAATGCACACACTGGGGCAGTGGGGGCTTGCCCGGGGTGAGAATGGCTGGGGAGGGGGACCATCAGGGGTGGGGGGTGGGGGGGGAGGAGATATATGTAAATCTTTGACAATAATAAAATAGTAATAAATAAATAAAATAAAGAAATGATGGATGGAAAGAAAGGATGGATGGAAACTTTTACACTAAAAATATAAGAAAGTGGAATTCTAGTTCTGATCGTTTGATGACCCTCATACTCCAAAAACCTTTCTACTATGAAATACATGAGGCTGGATAAATATATTTAAAAATATATCTTGCTAACTGCATCACTGAGTCAGCAAGAAGGAATGAGAAATCTTTGGAGACCAAAAGCTAGCAAACGTCCAGAAAGCTGAGTGAGAAATAAAGCCAACAGCTGCCCAAATCCCACAATGTATGAAAAACAAACACATCACAACTTCTCTAAGTTAACTGGTTGGAATTAGCACTAGCAAATTATCAGAAATTCACCAAATTATCAGGTTAAAGAAAAACAATTATAAGTTCACCTCAGCAAATAGAGAAAGTAACTGATTAAACTCAACACTCATTCACAATTAAAAATCTAATAAGACTTTTAGCAAATATGGGATGGAAGAGAATTTCATTAACCTGATAAAGAGTGGCTATCAAAAACTGACAATGTCATCCTTAATGGTGAAATATTAGAAGTTTATCAAAGTGTACAAGACAAGGATGTCCACTGTCACTGGTTCTATTCAACTGCACCAGAGGTCCTGCAGGGCCAGCAGTGGAAGAAAGAGAGGAATAAAAGGTAAGAACTAAGAAGAAAATGACAAAACAGTCACAGTTTTCTAAGGACATGATTACCTACATAGAAAAATTCCCCAAACCTGACAAATGACAATTATTACTATTAAAAATAAAATTTAGCAAGGTTGCTAAATAGAAAATCAATATACAAAAGAAAAAAATTGTTTTTATATACTAGCAAAAAAATAGTTTGAAAATTAATTTAAAAATATACTATTTATAACGCTGGCCAAAAATAAAACAATGTATTGAGGAAGTTGCAAAATATAAACTCCTTTAAGAAAAATTATTAAACTTCATTGAAAGACACTGAAGATCTAAATAAGTGGAGAGACATATTGTCTTCATAGACAGGATAATTTGATATGGTAAATATGTCAATTCTCTTCAAATTGATATACAGATTTAATGCTATACCAATTAAAATTCCAATAGGTGGTTTTTTTAAATGCATTTTTATTGATTTTTTACAGAGATGAAGGGAAAGGGATACAGAGTTAGAAACATCAGGGAGAGAGACATCGATCAGCTGCCTCCTGCACGCCCTCTACTGGGGTTGTGCCGCAACCAAGGTACATGCCCTTGACTGGAATAGAACCAGGGACCTTTCAGTCCGCAGGCTGACGCTCTATCCACTGAGCCAAACCCGTCTTGGCTCCAGTAGGTTTTTTTGTAGTACTTACACAGGTTTAAAAATATATATGAACCTGGCTGGTGTGGCTCAGTGGTTGAGCATCAGGAGGTAAAAGTTTGATTCCCCATTAGGGCTCGATCCCAGTGGGGAGTGTGCAGGAGGCAGCCAATCAATGATTCTCTCCCATCATTAATGTTCCTATCTCTCTCTCCTTTCCTTTCTGGAAAAAAAAAAAAATATATATATATATATATATATATATATGAATGAAACTGCAAAAACAAAAAGATACTCCTAAAGAAAAGGAATAAGTACAGAATTTGCTCTACCAGCTCTCAACCCTTACTATTAGATTGGCCAGGTATTAGGCTAGGGATAGAAAAACCACAATGGAAAACAGAGCCTAGAAACAGACCTGACCATGAATGTAAACTTGATATAAAATAAGAATTAACATTTCAGATCTGTGGAGAAATAAGACTGCAACAGAGGTGCTGGGACAAATGGTTTTTCATGTAGAAAAAAAATTAGGGATAATAAATGGTATTGGTTTAAGTTGCTTTGTTTTGGGTAATTTTTTTACACAGCAAGAGAAAACAAACATATGCTTTAAGGAGTGTAACAGGAGGCAGGTTTAAGAATGCCTATAGCAGCACTTTTCTAGGAATAAAAAAACCTGAAAGACACTAAAGTCCAGCCAGTAGCAAGTGGGTAACTGTGGCAAATTCATACAATAAAATATTACACAGTAGTAAAAATAAATGAAATGAACTCAGGTACCTTGTCAAATGTAATGTTGGAAAAACTAGGCAATTTATAGAAGAGTATATATATACAGTATGATTCAATTTATATAATGTTCAAAAACATTGAAAACAACAATATTTTATCTATATAAAGAGGAAAGAGGGATCTAAGAACTAGGAAGGGTACATAGGATGTGTCAAATTTTTAAGTAATGCTCTAGGTTATTTTGTGTGTTTTTTTAAGTTGATGATAGATCTATTCATTTATAATTATTATTTACATGTTATGCTGTTACCCATACATAGTCTTTGAATAACTAAAATACTTTTTAAAAATCATTACTATGAACACTTTAATCCTGAATCTTTCTGCATTTCATTTTATTTTTATTATGTCTTTATTAACTTGAGAGAGAGAGTAAAGAAAAAGGAGAAACATTGATGTGAAAGAGAAACAATGACTGGCCTGTCAAAAAGTGTCATTGGTAACAATGTATTCAGTTGAATTTGTTTGTTTCATAGTTTTGCTTAATTTAATTTAAACCATTTATAAGTTATAGTTGCATAAAAGATACAACATAAGGAATTTATATAGTTTTATATTTGTATATATTTAACATCTTGAAAATATTTTAACAAGATAATTTACTTGGGAAAGAGAATCCAAGATGGCAGCATAGGTAAATACCTACACTGCTGCCTCACACAACAATTTCAAAACTACAACTAAAAGACAGAACGGACATCATCCAGAACCACAGGAAAGCTGGGTGAATGGAAGTTCTACAGCTAGAGGGAAAGAGAGGGGCTCACGGAGACCCAGAGGAGCTGCAAAAAGCTGAGATACGGGAACGTGTGCATGGAGAGAGCGGGTGCCGGAGTACCTGGCTGGTTTTCTCTGGCAGGAGGAAAACAGAGACTCTCAAAGGCATTGAACCCCTTATCCTACGACACTAAACCCCAGATCCAGCCGAAACTCATATGGGGGGAGTTTGGACTGTGAAAAGGGAGAGGTGCACGGAAATTTTAGGGGAGTCGCAAAAGATCAGAGGCCTGGTGATGCGTAGAGGACAGACTGCTGATTGTGCCGCTGGCTTTCGTGAGTGGGCGGGAGACAGACCCTCCCAACTGTGCCACTTCTGAGTCCACTAAGCCCCTGTTTCAGGTGAAAACCTAAGGACCTAGACTCGTGTGGTCCTGGAGTGCAGGGGAGCCGGAAAGGCAGCGGTCTAGAGGTACTGTGCGTGAGCACAAGGACGGCTGCAGCAATTACCCAGTCACGTGTGACTCAGGGACTGTGACGGGCCCTTAAGCCCTGAGACACCACCCATCCCAAGCTCAACAGAGAGGCTTCTGTGGTTTTGCAAGTCTGCTATCATAAGGCTGAATCCAACACAGAAGTTCTCCCACCATAGTGAAAATGTGGAGACAAGGGAAGGGATCACAAACAAAAGAAATGGAGGAAAACAAACAACTGTTCAAAACCACGCTTATAAGGTTTTTCAAGAATATCCTAGAAAAGTTGGATAAAGTTAGTGAGAGCCAAGAGGAGATGAAAAAGGACCAACTAGAGATGCAAAAGATCCAACCAGGAATTAAACATACACTGACTAAAATAAAAAATATTATACAGAGTCCTAACAGCAGACTAGAGAAAGGCAAGAATCAAGTAAAAAATTTGAAATATAAAGAAGCAGAAAAAACTCAACTGGAAAAGCAAGAAGAGAAAATAATCCAAAAATGTGAAGATAATGTAAGGAGCCTCTGGGACAGTTTCAAACATACCAACATCAGAATTGTGGGGGTGCCAGAAGAAGAGAGAGAGCAAGATACTGAAAACATATTTAAAGAAATAATGACTGAAAGCTTCCCACATCTGGTAAAAGAAATAGACTTACAAGTCCAGGAAGCACACAGAACCCCATATAAAAGGAATCCAAAGAGGACTACACCAAGACACATCATAATTAAAATACCAAGAGCAAAAGACAAAGAGAGAATACTAAAAGCAGCAAGAGAAAAACAGTTCATTACCTACAAGGGAGCACCCACACGACTGTCAGCTGATTTCTCAACAGAAACGATGCAGGCCAGACGGGAGTGGCAAGAAATATTCAACGTATGAATAGCAAGAACCTACAACCAAGAATACTCTATCCAGCAAAAGTATCATTCAGAATTGAAGGGCAGATAAAGAGCTTCACAGATAAGAAAAAGCTAAAGGAGTTCATCAACTCCAAACCAGTATTATATGAAATGCTGAAAGGTACTCTTTTAGAAGAGGAAAAAGAAAAAGGTAAAAGACAAAAAATTATGAACAACAAATATATATCTATCAACAAGTGAATCTAAAAATTAAATGAATTAAAAATCTGATCAACAGAATAAACTGATGAATATAAGAGCACAGAAAGGGAGTGGACTGATAACTCTCAGGGGGAAAGGGGTGAGGGATGTACAGGGAGAGACTGGACAAAAATCATACACCTATGGATGAGGTCAACGGGAGGGAGGTAAGGGCAGAAGGAAGGGTGGGAGTTGGGTGGAAGGGTGCTATGGAGGGGAAAAGAGAGAAACAAATGTAATAATCTGAATAATAAAGATTTAATTTTTTTTAAAAAGATAATTTACTTGGGTTTGAGAAATTCTGCTCTGGGAGCGACTCAGAGATAGAGAAATGGCAGATTTGTGCTTTAGGAAACGCACTCTGGCAGCAGTGTGTAGAGGGGTGACTTGAAAGTATTTAAGGCAGAAAGGAAGCTGTGAATTTTAATATGATAAAATGGAGAGACCCTACATTACTCAGGGGACAGGATGAGGAGATGCTCAAGAGTTAGAATCAAAAGGACTTGGTTGTGGGTAAAGAAAAAGAAGCCATCTGGCTTGACTGTCTCTTGGTGGTGAGGTAAATGCCACAGGAAGACAAACAAGTGGCTGTCAAGGGGAAGGAGAGAGAAAAGAGATGACGCATTCAGTTCCGCAATTACTAGAATTTTATTTCCACCAAAAATTCCGTTATTTTTTCTGAGTCCCAGTGTTCTCAGCGACAGCTGCATTCATGAAATTGCCAAATTAACTATTAGAGTGCTGTCTACAAATACACAAAGCGCTCCACAGTGTGCTGTAAATGAGTTATGAAAAATCAGCCAAGGCCCAGCCCCTAGCCACGAGGAAAGGCAGCAGGGTTAAAGGGAGGTAGGGTGAAAATTTTTACTGAACCCTCTGTGGCCCACACACCCACTTCGTTCCGTACTTTTTGCTGGCAGTCAGATGCCATCTCTCCCGCGCGCGTGTGCTGAACAAGAGGTGGCCCGCCAAGCCCACGTGGGAGCTGCCAAGGGCGCACTCTCTTCCGGGACACCGCAAGGGGACACCCCGGGGCAGGAAGGCGGGGAACTCGGTGCAGGGGGAACTTTGCAGGCAGGGCTACTCGCTATTCTCATTTACTTTGATTTAGAGGAATCAACGTGGCATATCTTAGGCAGCCCAATCAGAATGTAAGCATTTCACATTTTTATTCCCATTACGGGGGAAAAGGAGGCTGGATGGAGGGAAATGCAGCAATTATCGCAAAACCAGCCTGTGTCCTCGCAAACCGCAGAGGGGCGGGCCTCGGGAAAGGGTAATTCAGCCCTCGTTTAGTGGGAAAGCCTGGCAGCTTCCAGCACGGAACTCATCACACCGACACACCCAGAAAGTTTAACCGTTAACCTCGTCCCCAGCACCCCACGTGGTACGGAAGGGAAAGCCGCGGGGCGTACCTTTAGCACTGGACGCTGCTTTGGGGGGTCGCACTCGCCTCAGCGCCTCTCTCGGCGCTTTCCACAGCGCAAGTCAGGGGCCGGGAGGCGGGGGTGCCCGGGCGGTCGGGACGGGTCCTTGAGAGCGGGGCACACGGAGGCTCAAGCACCGCACTCAAACACCGCGCCGGAAGGGAGCGCCGCCAGGACAGTGCAGGCTCCGCCCGGTCAAAGGGAGAGAGGGGCGGGACGCGGAGCGGGCGGGGCAGGGGGCGGGGCGAGGCAGGGGGTGGGACCCGCGGCTGGAGCGAGTGCTCCGCCCCTGCCGCCTGATGGGAATTGTAGTTCTGGGAGCAAGCTCGCTCCCTTGGAGGCCCCGGGAACTACATTTCCCGAGGAGGGATCGGCTCCTGCAGGCTGCGTGTTACGAAGGCGACGCAGGCCACAGCCGGGGCAAGGACCAGAGGGCGTTTGGGGGCAGCTCATAAAGGGGGGGGTGTCCCCTCTTCTTGGTAATCACGCGGTGCCACCTGTGTCTCCCGGGCCGCTCTGCCGTGCACCCCACTGCCCGGCCTCCGTGTTCGTTTCTCCTGGTCCCCGCAGGGAGTTGGAGCCTCGAGGTTCCGACGGAGCGGCCGTTGCTCCGCGCGGGGGTCTGGAGCGCGCCCCTCGGCGGCCCCGCGGAGGCCCGGCCCCTATGGGCCCGATCCGGAAGCCCAACGTGTGCCGCCGGCTGAGCCGCCGGGCGCTGGGCTTCTTCTCCAGCGACGCGGGCGCGGTGCAGAGGACGAACCTGGGCATCCTGCGGGCGCTGGTGTGCCAGGTGACCGCCTGCGGGCGGGGGCGGGACCGAGGGCGGCGGGCGCCTGCTGCTCAAGCCTTCGGGGGTGCTGATTTTAGGCGGTAGAGACCCTTCTTTTAAGAAGGTTTTTTGTGATGGAGAGGGGCATGGATGCCCTGAACCTGAAGGATTAGTAAATAGGTATTAATAGGACCGACAGATGCTTTTAATTTTTTAAGCTGCTTATATCTTCCTTGCAAACAATCTTTTGGAAAAGTTGGTCACCCCGCTAAAACCAAAATGTGAGGGTGAGGCAGAGTGACGAAGAATTGAACATAATGTTTTTAAAATTTAACTATCACAAAAATTGGTGTACAGTAGAGGCTTATGAATTACTAGAAGCCGGGGGCACGGAAGTACGTGAAAGCAAGGGTGAGGCCCTCAGCCTGGCCTGCATCCTGCAGTCCGGGGCCCTTGGGGATGGGGGACGTCCCTCGCCCAGTCCAGGACCGCTGGCTCCTAACCGCTGGCCTGCCTGCCAGGTGGTCCCCTAACCACCTCTGCCCGAGCCCGGCTGCCGGGAAGGACTTCTGGAATGACATCCAGAAGGTCGTTTGGCTGTCCAGTCTAATTAGCATATTACGCTTTTATGTATTATAGAATTCCTAAACCGAAATTCCTTGTGTCTTTCAGGAAAGTACTAAATTTAAGAATGTTTGGACTACTCATTCCAAGTCACCAATAGCCTATGAGAGAGGAAGAATATATTTTGATAATTATCGGTGCTGTGTCAGCAGGTATCTTTTGGGGGGAAATGTTTTGCTATAATTCACCTCACTGTTGATCTTAACAATTTTATAGAACCTCATGCCTGCATTAGAACATAGTGAAATAGGAGAATGAGAAAATGTGTCCAAAACAGGTGGTAATATGGGTGTAATTTGAAAATCTGAAGTTGCAGGTTTCATCTTTGTAATTACCATTTAAAGTGAAATTACTTTGTAGTGCAGGCAAAATGATAAATTCCTCTCAGAGTACTGTGTAATATTTTATTCTGCTTAAAGGATATCAGTCAAGAGAGCCAGGCACCTAATAGTTAGATGTTGCTTTAGAGGAGATGGTCTGTGTTTTGTTGTGGAAGTACTTGCCTTTTTTGTTTTAGAAGAAATTTTCAAATTTGCTCAAGCAGAGAATAGTACAGTTCTCATTAGCTAGATTCAAAAGCTATTAACAATTTTGCCACATTTGCTTTATCTACCCCATCCCGTCCCTTTATCTCTTTGCTAAGAATTTTAAAGCATATTCGAAGCATCGTGCTATATTAAGTTTGCTTCTCTAAAAAATATGGGCATTTTCTTTTTTAAATTGCTTTATTAAAATATAATTCACAGCCAAAACTGTGATAGAGCGTCAGCCTGTGGACTGAAAGGTCCCAGGTTTGATTCTGGTCAAGGGCATATACCTTGGTTGCGGGCACATCCCCAGTAGGGGGCGTGCAGGAGACAGCTAATCAATGTCTCTCTCTCTCATCAATGTGTCTAACTCTCCATCCCTCTCCTTTCCTCTCTGTAAAAAATCAATAAAATATATATAAAAAATAAAATAAAATATAATTCACATACCATACAATTTACCCAGTTAAAATATGCAGTTCAATGATTTTTGGTTCACTGAAATTCATATTTAATGAATATGAATGTTATGAACCATTGGCGGTTCATATAGGCAACCCTCATTACAGTTAATTTTAGAATATTTTCATTACCTCAAACAGAAACTGTATACTTTGTAGCGATCACTCCAGTTCCTCCATCACCCTCAGATCTAAGTAACTGCTAGTCTACTTTCTATTTTTATAGATTCACCTATTTTATATAAATTGAATCACATGTGTTCTTTTGTGACTGGCTTCTTAGTAGATTACCAGTTTATTCTAAAAGGAACAGCCAGATGGAAGAGATGTCTAGGACAAGGTATGTGGGAAGGGGCATGGAACATGAGTTTCTACATGTTCACCAGCACAGAAGCTCCTCTCCTTTTCTCATATATACAGGGGTGGGCAAAATACATTTACAGTTGTGAGTATGAGAAACAGTGTTTATTTGTATTATTTGTTAATTATTGTATTGTTTCCCATACAAGCAACTGTAAACCTACCTTTTTCCCCCTCCCTGCACACACAATGCTGTATATTTCCTTCTAGGCATTGTCTTTGGTGTATCCACAAATGCCAAATATTCTGTGTATTTGTTTTAATTTTGTTCAAAATATTTTAAAAATTTCTCTTGAGATTTCTTCTTTTACTCATGTTAATTAATAGTGTATTTAATGTTCAAATATTTGGGGATTTTCCAGCTATCTTTCTGTTACTGATTTTAAATTAATTCCACTGTAGTCTGAGAGCATACTTTATATCATTTTCTAGTCTTCTAAATTTGTAAAGACTATTGTATGGCCCAGATTGTGTCTATCTTGGTGAATTTTTTCATGTGAGCTTGAGAAGAATGTATATTCTGCTGTTGTTGGATAAAGTATTCTGTACATGTCAATTAGGTACAGTTGATTGATGGTATTGTTCAGTTCAAATATATTATTACTAACTTTCTGCTTGCTGGATTTGTTAGTTCTTGACAGAAGTTGTATTGAAATGTCCAACTATAATAGATTTGTCTGTTTCTCTTTTTGTCCTATCATTTTTTGTCTCTCATATTTTGATACTCTGTTGTTAGATGATACATATTAAGGATTTTTATGTCTTGGAAAAGTAACTTCTTTACCATTATATAATGCCAGTTTTATCCCTAATAATTTTCCTTGTTGAAGTTTGCCTTGTCTGAAATTAATATAGCTACACAGCATGATGTATCTTTCCCTGTCCCTTTACTTTCACTTTATCTGTATCTTTACAGTCAAAGTAGGTTTTTTTGTAGCCAACATATATTTGCGTCTTGTTATTTTTAATCCACTCTGACAACCTCTCTCTTTCAGTAGGTATATTTAGACCATTTACATTTACAGGGATTATAGATACAGTTGGTTTAATGCTTAACCATATATTAGTAACTATTTTCTAGTCCTTGCCTTTGTTCCTTATTCCTTTTTTTGTCTTTTATTATTTTTTACTAGAGGCCTGTTGCACGATATTCATGCAAGAATCGGCCTTTCTTCCCCTGGCTTCACTCCCAGATGTCCAGGAGCCAGCATGCCCCGCTCCCAGCCCACATGGGAACCAGCAAGTCCTCACTTCTGTCCAGAGCACCACTCCTATAGTTCCCTCTACTGTCCTCTTCCCCTCATAACAGGAGTCCCGCCCCTCCCAGCATATACAAATTAATCTCCATCTTTGTTGGGTTAATTTGCATACTCACTCTGATTGGTTGTGGGCATAGCGGAGTGATGGTTAGTTTGCATGTTTCTCTTTTATTAGGTAAGATGTATCCTCTGGTTTTAATTGAGCATTTTACTAGTATATGACTCATTTTCCTTCCACTCAGCATATCAATTATACTTTTTAAACATTTTTAGTGGTTGCCTTATAACTTGCAATATACATTACAACTAATCTAAATTTCTTTCATGTAACACTGTACCTCTTATAGGTAGTGTAGATACCTTATAATAGGTATCTAATTGGGAAGTTCTGCTTCTCTTTTCTTCTCTCTCTAGTTTGGGAAAGAGTATTTCTAATTCTTCCCTACTGCCTTTTATAATATTGCTATCATCCATTTTACTTATCCATAAGTGATAATCTATTATTGACAAGTTTTTATCTGTTATTAAGAATAAGAATAAAGGATTTTGTTTTATCTTCATTTCTTTCTTCTCTAACACTTTTTCTTTCTCAATGTAGGTCTGAGTTTCTAATCCATATCATCTTTCTTCTTCCTAAAGAACTTCTTTGAAAATTTCTTGTAAGGTCAATTTTTGTTATCGGAGAAATTCTTATTTCTCCTTGATTTTTGAAGGGTAATTTCTTGGGATACAGAATTTTTGGTTGGTGGATTTTTTTCTTTTATCACTTAAAATACTAGTATTTCACTCCATTCTTTACTTGCTTGCATAGTTTTTAAAAAAGAAGTCCAATGTAATTCTTATCATAGGTATAGTGCTCTCCTCTCCCCTTCCCTCCCCCAGCTTCTTTTAAGATGTTCTCCTGTTTTTATTTTCTATAGTTAGTATATGATATTCCTAGGAATAGATTATTTGGGTATTTATTATTCTTGTTGTTCCGTAAGCTTCCTGAATTTGTGGTTCTGTATCTAACATTAATTTTGCAAAATTCTCATCCATTATTATTTCAAATGTTTCCTCTGTGTTGTTTTCTCCTTCTGGCATAATGTATATTATGTGTACATTACGTTTTTTCTAGTTGTCCCATATTATTGGATATTCTGTGCTATGGGGTTTTTTGTTTTGATTTATTTTTCTTTTTTTTATAGTTTGGGAAGTTCTGCTTCTCTTCTCTCTCTTTCTCTCTCTCTCACTTTCTAGTTTGAGAAGTTTCTATTGACATATATTCAAGCTCAGTGATTCTTTCCTTGGTTGTGTCTAATCTACTGATGAGCCACCCAAGACATTCTTCATTTGTATTAGGCTGCTTTTGATTTTTGGCATTTCCTTTTGATTTTTTTCTTAGGCTTTTCTTTTTAATCTCTGCTTAATTACCCATCTGTTCTTGCATGTTGTCCACTTCTTCCATTATTAGCATATTAATCATAGTTATTTTAAGTTCTCAATCTAATTCCAAATTCTAAATTAACAGTAAGTTCCCAAACTAAATTTCAATATCTTCATCATATCTGAGTCTGGTTCTGATACTTACCTAATGTTTTCAAACTTTGTACTTTGCATTTTAGTATGCCTTGTAATTTTTGTTGAAAGTTGCATTTGATATATTAGGTAAAAGGAATTGTGGCAAATAGGTCTTTAGAGTGAGGTTTGAGTTAGGCTATGTTTTTTGTTTGCTGTAGCTTAGGTATCTGAGGCTAAAATTTCTTCTAGTGTCCTTATTTTTTTCTCCCAGTACTGACTCCAGCATCTTGCTCCTGGGATTTGCTCTCAGTAAGATGTGATTCTTGGTATCCATCTCTCTCTCCAGTGTTGGGAGCTGCAGTTTGCCCTGCAACCTCAATTGTTTGATAGATACAAGAGTCGGTGATTTTCAATTTGTTCATTTTCTTGTGGTGAGGACAGGTGGGATGACTTCTAAGCTCTTTACATGTTGGACCAGAATAGAAGTTAGGATGATTTTTTAGGTAGTGTTTTAAATTTGTTCTGACCCAGGAGAGCTCCTCCTAGCATCTTTCTGGTTCTCTATAGCAAGTTAGCCTGCTTACAGTTTAGCCTGTATGGCCAGGGAAGCTACCAATCTCTTCCCATTTGCCTTTCATCACAATCTCCAGTGGTTTTGAGAATGTGATGTTGCAGATAGGCAGCTATCTCCTTCATCACTGTTTCTTCCCCTAAGCAAAATCTTTGAGTCAAGGCTCTGGTGCCGCTGGTAGTGGGGTGGGGTCAATGGAACGCTTCTCTCTGAGTGAACACTTCAGATTGGTGTAGGCATTAGCCTGAGTTAGGTCTTCTTATTTTCTCCATGTGAGACCACATTAGCCTTATGAGGTGGGATAAGACAGATCTAGGCTCCAATGTTCTTAGATATGCCATGCCCAAGGTAGAACCTCTAACCCATGAGTAGGCGCTAGGCTGAAGAAAGGAACCCTCCACCTCTTGACTTGACTCATTCAGGACTGAGTCCCAGCAACAAGCAGCTGGGGCAGGAAATAAATGCTGCTCCTCAGGAAGGTAGCCCTCTCAGAGCTGGGATAGTGGGAGCCCAGTGCTCTTGGCTGTATCAGTCTGGAGTGGAGTTTTTGTCTTACTGAGCTGAGAATAATGAGGGAGCACATCCTAGTTTCCACAAGCACACTACTATTACTGATTCCTAGTATGTTTTCTTGGCTAAATATTTCTTCATTTGCTGTATGCCCTCAGGACCATTTCCAGAGACTTTAAAATAGTTGTCCTCTTATCATTTCCACAGGTTTTCCAGGGGAGCACACCCACAGAGCTTCTCATGTTATCACGCTAGAAGTGGCAAACTGGACATTTTCTTGTATGATCATAATGTTACTGTCAAAATGAGCAGTAATTCTTTGGTTTCATTTAATGCTTTAAAAAAAATAGATTTCCCAATTTAGAGGTATCTGTTTTAATTTTTAAAGAAAATCAGGGGAGCCTGGCCAGTATAGCTCAGTGGTTGAGCATTGACCTATGAACTAGGAAGGTCACAGTTCGATTCCCAGTCAGGGCACATGCCCAGGTTGCAGGCTCCATCCCCAATGTGGGGCATGCAGGAGGCAGCCGATCAATGGTTCTCTCTCATCATTGATGTTTCTATCTCTCTCTCCCTCTGCTTTCCTCTCTGAAATCAATAAAAATATATTTAAAAAAAAGAAAATCAGTGGAAATGGCATTGTTGGTATGTAGAAGTTCTTTAGTATGGCATTCAGGGGTGTTTTCCCCATAGGTTAGAATCAAACATGAGGTTACTTTCATTCCTGTGAAATTCTCTTTTTGTTAATATTCGCCCAAGGATATATTTTCCCCCCATTGACTTTTAGAGGGACAGTGGAAGGAAGGAGTAGAGACAGAGAGAAACGTTGATGTGAGAGAGACACATGGATTGGTTGCCTCCCACATATACCCCCACCTGGGACTAGGGATTGAACCTGCAACCAAGGTACGAGCCCTTGACCGGAATCAAACCCCAGACCCTTCAGTCTGGGAGCTGACATTCTAACCACTGAGCCAAGCCAGCTAGAGTAAATTCTCTTTCATTTGAGAAAACATCAAAGGTGAATAAAATTGTTACCCTCAAAATTGTGTTTAAATAGTAGTTTAATTTTAAAGTTCATCAGTTAAAAAAATGAAAACATCTACGAGCACATTTCAATAGTAATCAGAAGTATAAATTAAAAGCAAGAGACTATTTTTTACATTAAAAAATGTAGTGTTTAATATTGGCAGAAGTATAAACTTATTCAACCTTTCTGAAAGGCATTTTGGGAATAAACAAACCTTAAAGGGTATTTCCTGTTTTAATCCACTAATTTTCATTCTAAAGTAATTGGACTCTTTAATTACTTTTCATTTAAAAACTAGAGAAACGAATATGAACATCATAGAATTCAACCAAGATATTCATAGTAAATGTTCATGATTCTATTTTGGAAAATAATCTACAGGTAGGTAAATGTATGTAAAGAAAAAGTAGAGGGAAATGAATCAAAATATTAATAGCGGCTATTTTTGATATTTTTACAGTATAAACTTAATTAAATTTTATTATTTTTTAAAGATTTTTTCTATGAATGTGTATTATGAATTTTATAATCAGAAAAAATATTAACATATAATTAAGAAAGAAGAAAGCAAACTAGTAAGTTGTATTTTGATAGTCTAAATCTCTGAATAGAAAAAAATCACTCAAGCCTGAGCAAACACTATCTCAGTTATTAAGATGAGTTATCATAAATCTTTTTTTTTTTCCTCAGTGTTGCGTCAGAGCCAAGAAAACTTTATGAAATGCCAAAATGCTCCAAATCAGAAAAAATAGAGGATGCTTTATTATGGGAATGCCCAGTGGTAAGATTTGTTTTTAAAGCAATTTTAGCCTATAACTGATTATTATTAATATATTGTACAAGGGAATAAAACTTAAATATTATAGAGATTCCTGAATCTTGAAAGGAATTAAGAGAACTTATCTTTTGGTTATTATTTTTCCTCATGAAATAATATTTAAAATATACTTTTTAAATTTGATATCATTTGTAAATCTTGAAAATTAAAATATATATATGACCTCATTAAAAGTTCCATTAGAAATAAAAATTGGTTTATGGTTATTTTTAGGTTTAAGAAATCATTCTACTTACTCTATTGAAACAAAATATTTTGTTACAGGTTATGTTACATGTTATGAGTAATAGTTATATTACATGACTGCTTGAAAGGGGATTCTTATGAGTTTTCTCCAGAAATATTGTTAGGAAAATCGTATTTTATTTAAAAATAAAAAACAACAAGGCCCTGGCGAGTAGCTCAGTTGGTTAGAGCGTGGTTCTGATACACCAAGGTTGAGGTTTCAATCCTGGGTCAGAGCATATATACGAATAAACCAATGAATACATAAGTAAGTTGAATAACAAATTAATATTTCTCTATCTCTCCCTCTCTTGCTCTAAAATCAATAATAATAATAATAATCCTATATAATAAAAAGCTAATATGCAAATTGTTTCCTCAATTGGGAGTTCGACCAGGGGGTGGGGCTGGCTGGCAATCTACCATGGCCTTTCCTCTTGCTCCCCGGCTGGCCCCACTCCTGATCAGCCCCCCTACCTTGATTAGGAGCTGGGGGCAGCCTGCCAACCTCTTGTGTTCCTGCCCCCTGGCCAACTGCCCCCAACCCCTCACCCCGGCAAGCCCTACCCTCAATTCCCCCCATACACACACTCCAGTTGAGGCAGGCCAGTGGGAACCCCACCATGCATGAATTCTTGCACTGGGCCTCTAGTTATAATATAAGCTTATTCCACTAAACCAACATTGCCCTAATGTGTATTTTGCAAAATATTGTTTTCATTAGATATTAATATCTTATATTTGCTAAAGGAGTTTGGAGGAAATGGGTTGTAGGCAAGTTTGGGGTATTCTGAGTTTAAAATGTTTGTTTTAATATTAATAATACTTATAATAATACTAATGTGCATAGTGATTATCAAGCTATTTTTCCAAATTCTTGATCATAGAACTTTTTTTAAGGTATATTTCTTTTTGTTAATCCTCATCTGAGGATATTTTTCCATTGATTTTTAGGGAGAGAAGGGAAGGCAGAGAGAAATAGGATGTGAGAGAAACACATGGATTGGTTGCCTCTTGCATGCACCCCGACCAGGCCTGGGCCGGGAAGGAGCTTGCAGCCAAGGTATGTGCCCTTGAGTGGAATTGAACCCTGGACCCTTCAGTCCACAGGCCAATGTTCTATCCACTGAGCCAAACCAGATGAGGCTAGGTATATTTCTAAATAATATTCTTCCATGGGATCAATGTAATAAGAAATACACTTAGGAAACACTATAACAAATTAATCAGGTCTTTGAATCTGATTGGTTGTTCTTTAGGGAAAATAGAACTTATAATATGTGACCAAAAAAAAATGTTTAAAGGATAAGAAGGCTCTACTTTGAATTTACCATTAAAATTATTTAAAAGCCGAGACTGGTTTGGCTCAGTGGATAGAGCATCGGCCTGCAGACTGAAAGGTCCCGGGTTCGATTCTGGTCGGGGGCATGTACCTTGCTTGCGGGCACAACTCCAGTAGGGGGCGTGCAGGAGGCGGCTGATCGATGTCTCTCTCTCATCGATGTTTCTGACTTTCTGTCCCCCTCCCTTCCTCTCTGTGAAAAATCAATAAAATATATTTTTTAATAAAATAGAGTTTCAGGTAACTTAATTCCTAGCGTCACTTCTTTTAAACATTTTGTTCTCATTTGAAGTGAAGATTTCCCATTAAGAAACATATTGCATTGTTTTTAACATACTGATGCGAAACTATATTTAAATTATCACCATTCTTTTCTGAGACAATGTGTGGAATATAACCTTTGGTTTAGGAAAATAGCTCCAACCTATTACATATGCTCCTTCATATTTTTTTAATAGGCAAGGTATAAATACTACATTTTTAAAAACTTAAAAATCTCCGTGAGATGATGCTTATATAACACACCATATAATAGAAAAATTGATTTTAACAGTACCTGTTATTTCTTTTTCTAACATATGAAAGGGGAGACAAATTTTTGTGAGCATGTATAAAATAACTATGCCTTCATTTTTTTCTGTTCACGTACTGCCTAAGCAAATACTAGATTAATTTTAACTTCCCTATTTTTAACTCTCCTCTTGGAACTTCCTTTTTATTCCACAAATCAAATTGAACCCTTTGCTTTCTTTGTCTTCCTGTCTTAGACTTCCACCTGGTGGTAGCTCTACAGTGGCAGCTGCACCAGGCAGCTAACCTCTTCCTTTTTGGGGTGTAATTCCTTGGTGACGTAGGTTATCTTTAAACCAGGTCCATCTTCTGTTCCCATTGGACTGCCTTCATTCTGGATTATAGCTTTTCATCCTGAGTTAGAGTGGAGCCACAGTGAATAATGGGATAATTTGCCCTTTTGCCATTTGACTTCTGTCAAAAGGAAAATAAGTCTTAGAAATGTCTATTCTAATGATGACTCTTAATTTCTATGTTATTTATTCTATATGGCCTTAAGATCTTGTCACTGTTGTTATCATCCTTATCAGGCATCAGTATTAGTAATACTCCAACTATTGTGATGATTTTGGTTAACATTTGTTGAATACTTAATGATAAATAATAGTAATACTTTATTTCATGTACTGTTTTATTGCTTATATGAATAGACTCACTTAGTAAGTTAATGATGAAAATAATTATCCACAAATTGTATTCCTGAAACCTGTATAATTTTATTAGCCAATGTCACCCCAGTAAATTTGATTAAAAATAAATAAACAAATAAATAAATAAAAGAAAATTACCCACAACCTTATTTTTCCTTGTCTTAATTTTTTATTTGAGTATTTGATCATTTATTATTATTTCTTTGATATACTTATTTGACTATTTCTTTAGTGCTTAGCTATTTGCTTTGGGCATTGAGTACTGCAGATAGTTCATGGCCAAGTAGTTTTACTTTTCCATCTCATTTTTCTCATTTTTTTAGGGGGAAATGCTGCCCAATTCATCAGATTATAAATCCTCACTCATAGCACTGACAGCCCATAACTGGCTACTACGGATATCAGCAAGTACGGGAAGAGTTCTTGAGAAAATATATCTTGCTTCGTATTGCAAATTCAGGTATTATTTGTGACTTTATTACTCAAGATTTATTATAAAAATTTGAAACTTGTGGCCCAGAAAATTCAAAGCAAGTTTTGTGTGTGTGTGTTTTAGTTTTCCATTGCATACCTGGATCTCAATTTATTTATCTATTATTTTTTTCTCTCCTCATGACTAAATTTGAAATTCTTAGGATAGAGATTCTTTATAAATTTTTTTGTATCCTTATCAGTAGCTAATCTCTAGTAGTTGGCAGATAAACTTTTTAAGTCTTGTGTTTTCCATCTATAATATTAAAAGTGTAACATGCTAATTAGACTGGATGTCCTTCCCAATGACCTTCTGGAGGAAGTCAGTGCTGCTGCAAGGGCCGAGCCCCTTGCAAATGTTTCGTGCAACGGGTCTCTAGTCTACAAATAATATTCTATATGTAAGATGCACTGTATGGTAGATTTTCCTGAAGGCTAGTCTGTTTCAGTTATATTACCCACCTAGTACAATCTAAGAATGTTACTTTAACAACTAGTTTTATAAATTAGATGTAAATTTTTGAAGTATGTACATTCAAAATGTGAAAGTAATATTTTTCATACTTTATATAAAATTGTTCTTTTGTTTTCTAAGTTTTGAATACTATTAGCTCAAACAATTTTCATCAAAACTCAGAAGGATTAAAGGCATATATTTTTATAAGAATATTTTCATATAAGGATTGGTAGAGAATTCTTTTAGCTATTTGTTTTTTAAATATATTGCTTTACTTTTATAATTTAAGTAATTAAAAAACTTGATATATGACTGGCTGTTGTTGACCAGTGGGTCAACCCATGAACCAAGAGGTCACCAGTTTGATTCCCAGTCAATGCACATGCCTGGGTTGCAGGCTCAATCCCCAATAAAGGGGGGCAGGTGGGGAGAGTGCAAGAGGCAGCTGGTTGATGATGTTTCTCTCATTGATCTTTCTCTCTCTATCCCACTCCCTTCCTCTCTTTCTAAAAATGAATAAAAACAGTCTAGACAGCGTGGCTCAGTGGTTGAACATGAACCTATGAATCAGGAGGTCACAGTTTGATTCCCTGTCAGGGCACATGCTCAGGTTGCAGGCTTGATCCCCAGTGTGGGGTGTGTAGGAGGCAGCCGATCAATGATTCTCTATCATTGATGTTTCTATCTCTCTCTCCCTTTCCCTTTCTCAAATCAATAAAAATATTTTTTTAAAAATAAAATAAAAATCAATAAAACATATTATTTAAAAGTTTGACAAAATATATATTATATTTTGATTTAAGTATAAGTAAGCCCCCCTCCATCCCCAAATGAATAAACTTTGCTTCATTCTTTTAAAAGATACTTGAGCTGGGACACTCCTCAAGAAGTCATCACAGTCAAATCAGCTCAGAACAAAGGCTCAGCATTGACCCGACAGGTAGGCATCTTTAAACATTCCATAAAATGAAGAATTTGTTTTTTCCATAGGAATTTGTCTGCTGATTTGTCATAAAAGAATTAATGATCTTTGTTTTCTGAAGCATGCTATAAAAGTTATTTACCACAAATTTCAGAAATTCTTTTTAAACCACTCTGGGCTAGTACAGACTGTTTTACATTCCATAGTAGAAAGAAATTGACTGGATCTTGTTCTTCAAAGTAAGGAAGCCATCCTCTACAAGCAGAGAAATCACTCAAGCTTTTATTGTCAATACTCTTTTCTCATTTCATATATGATAAATATGTCAGAGTAACACTGCTTTTAAATGATATAACCATGATAACCATGTGTCTTTCAATTAAACTCTTTATTGTTTGAATTCCAATTTATAATATTAATTGTTAATATTGCATTAAAATATAAGGTATTAACTTATTTTATATTAACATAAATATA
Organism: Lasiurus cinereus; assembly: GCA_011751065.1. NCBI lineage: Eukaryota > Metazoa > Chordata > Mammalia > Chiroptera > Vespertilionidae > Lasiurus > Lasiurus cinereus. The sequence continues at coordinate 15,832,832 of JAAGEH010000393.1, read as the reverse complement.
ATTTATAATATAGGGATATATTATACAATATGTAATATGTGTTTTATTTTATAGTTCATAAAATTTTTATATAGAATATAAAATATATTTTGTTACTAAGAAATGTTTAGTTTTATATTTACTTTTATAAGTTGTGTGTATAAGTGCGTATGTGTGATTGAAGGGTGAACATTTTAATGGACAGATTTTGAACATGTATGAATCTCTATTTAAATAGCTCTAGTGTAGATAGATGGATGTTTTTGACTCATGAAAACATCTAGAACTGCATGCGAGGACTGGTAAATGTTTTCAGCTCAGGAAACTGTTTCTGAAATACCCTTGAGAGCTGCCTGTAATTTTAGTCTTTTCTTTTAGGCAGGTTTCCCACAGCCTGTCTTGCTGTACCTTGCAGTGTTCCATGTTCTGCCTTTTTCACTCATAGGGATTCTGGAGATCAACAAAAAGGTAAGCACTCATTTCTGATTTAGTTATTTGTTTTTTAGGTGTGATTAGAAATGTTTCCCTGATTATAAAAAGCTTGCTGACCTAGTTTATTTTATTTCAAAATATATAAGAACATTTAACATGAGAAGAGAGCCTAATCATTCCTTCATCTTTCTGCATGCTTTTATGTCTCTTATGTGATAGTGTTGAATAGTGGTCATTAACAAACCGCTATTTTATAAAATTATGAAATGAGTAAGGTATTTTTCTAGAGAACTATTCCCAAGTTTGTTAAAATTATCATTAAATAAAGGTGAAAAGCTGCAACAAAAAAGCCTCATTTTAATTGCAAAGTATACAATAGATCTACAACTTACGATATATAAACAAGTCTTATAATTAAATATGTACAGTTCCAACTCATTAAGTTTTATGTTTTATCGGAGGAAAGAAGGACAAATTTCCTTTGAATAAAAGAATCAATAGCCTTGAAGGTCCACTAGTATTCATTAGCAAACAAGATGAATGTATTTTTTTAAAGTTTATATTATATAAGCATAATATACTAACTTGCATAAAGGCTGAAGAATAATAGTTATTTATTATTTGTTTTATATCAGGCACTTTGAGCATTTTATGACATTATAACATAATATATTCAAGTAAGGAGTTAAGCAGGCAATAAATGGAGGAACTGGGATTTTAAACTCAATTTGACTCCAAATTACAAATCAAATTTTAAGATAGAGTGGCTCTTTTATTATAGCACTCAATAATTGAAACTATGTTTGTATTACGCAAACATTGTGGGGACCCAGGGTCAGTGAAAAAAAAGTCATGAGCTAGTCAAAATCAAAGCAAACTATAATTTACCTTCTAAGAGATAACCAAAACACATAACTCATGAACATAATTGTCCTCCTTGTGCTTGTAGATTAAGTAATTGTCTATTCTAATTACAGTCTACAGCCCAATATAAATGTAATAAAGTCATAAATTGTTTGTATTTATTCTCTTATGTCTAAGATTATCATTTGAGGAATACCCAGAGTCCAGACTTGGAATGTATTTTAAGCTATTTATTGGGGTAGTAATTCTTTACTAAGTAACTTGTCTTGAGTAGAAATAGAAACCCATTTTCACTTAATCTCTATTCTTTTATTGCTGCAAATATTTGGCTTTTGTTAAATATTAAAATAGGCATAGGATCAAGTTCTTCATCAGAACTTCTATGGAGAATCATGACCAAGTCCACTGCACAGAAACAGAAAGGGAGCAATGAACCAAAGTCTTACTTAAATTAGATTAATGGCTCAGTAGGTGGTTAGTCTTTAACTTGTTTAGTTTTCACATGACTAAAAAATTAAACTCTACCAAAGATTTAAAGAACGAAGTAATGATAAAGATCTGGAGCTGGCTGTTTCTTATTAGAATTACTTTTTAGATCCAATCTTTCCCTTTCTAGTTAGCTAAAAAGTTAAGTCTATAAATACCATTTTAGCATAGCATGACAGGCTATGCATGGGAGAGTATATATTTATTTAGAATTAGATAGATTCATGTAAAGCTATATCCAGAGGAATACAATTTGTCATCAAAAGGTATTGACAAAACTGAAGCAAATGGATGAAGCAGATGAAAGCTACTGCATCTTCATTAGTGCTTCAATATGAGACTCCAGTGGCTTACCACTCATCCCTAAGAACACCTTAATTTCAAGTTTCTGAATTATAATTATTTTATGATATGAGGCAGCAGTATTTTAGTGGTAGCCTGAATATTAAGCAATGCACATACCACTGTGAACACTCAGAGGATTGGCCTCTGGTCTTTTCTCAGGTGATATCTACCTTTCCCCTCAGATTTTCGGGAATGTTACAGATGCTACCTTATCTCATGGAATACTGATTGTGATGTACGGCTCAGGACTGGTCAGACTCTATAGCTTTCAAGCCATCACTGAACAGGTAGAAAAAACTGGAATTTGCCTATTATAATTAACTTGAAGTTTGGACTGAAGTATGGTGTTTTTAATGAGATGCTTTGAAAGTAAAAATTTCTACACTACAAAAATTCGGGAAATACAGAAAGACAAAATAACCTTTAATAGAGGGGTGGGAAGATAAACATAAAGGCCCTGAATAAATAAAGACATTTTCTGTCAGATACATGTGAACTTAAATTTTTCTCTCTCCAAACAGCAATAAGTAGGTGCTAAAGACACCATTTTTGTTTTGTTTTGTTTTTAGTTCATGCAACAGAAACTTGACTTAGGGTGTGCATGCAGATGGGGTGGGACTGCTGGAACTGTGGGAGAGGCTCCTTTTGGCATTCCTTGTAATATTAAACTCACAGGTATGGCTACTATACAGTATTTTTTCACCTTAAAAAATAAATAGTCGTGTAAATTATTAATTGTGATCACCCAAATGTTTTTCTTAAAATTTAATTACAAACTCAACTCATTTTACTCTTATACAGCATACTCCTTGCTATTGCATACCTGTCAAGAACAATCTATCATTCATTCATTGAACTGAAGGCTTGGAGATGCTGGGCCTTGCTTGGCCAGAGATCAATGACCTTTGGCAAGTCACTTAACCTCTCTAGTCTGGATTTCCTTATCTGCAAAGTGATGAGTTGCAGCAAATGTTACTATCTTTGCCATCTCTTCACTTACTGTTGCAATTCTACAATTTTACCTACTTCTAAGAAAGGTATTTTCCAAGGAAAATATAATTACCATTCTATCTGAATATAGAGCTTAGACACAGAAAGAACCTCCTAGTATACTTAATGGTTGACAAAGCACAAAAAATAAAATTATATTCAATTCTATAAATATAATAAAAATGTTTTCTATTTAACCAGCTTATCAAATTCAGCAGTTTAAGAAAAAAGAAATTAAATATTACTCAAATTCAGCAGTGTATATTAAAAGAAATAAACCATGACTGACCAGAGTTCATCTTAGGAATACAAGGATATCATTTAATATTTGGAAAAAGACATTAAAATCACATGAGTAAACTTAAAATATATATATATATGTACAATATATTTAAAATATATTTTCATTGATTTCAGAGAGGAAGGGAAAGGGAGAGAAAGACAAACATCAGTGGTGAGAGAGAATCATTGATCGGCTGTCTCCTGCACGGCCCACACTGGGATTGAACCTACAACTCAGACATGTTCCCTGACCGCGAATCAAACACTGATCTCTTGGTTCATAGGTCGATGCTCAATCACTGAGCCACATCGGCCAGGCAAAGCAGTTTATTTTTACTACAGAAAAAATAGAAAATGAAATTAAATGAAATAGAGAAAATTTAAACACTCATAGTGCTACCATATAGTGATAACTGTCACCTATATATAGTAGTAAATTGTTCTTATGAAGAGGCCTAATAAAGCACACATTTCTATAATAACATGAGTAAGTGGTCTCCCTAGGATAAGCTCTTTTACTGACAGTGGTGGCCTCATAAACCAAAGATTAAACTCTCAAGAAAAAGGGTAAACAAAGGAATCATAGATGAGCCACTTGCTCAAGCAGACCATGTGGTGCTTCACAAGGCCGCCCAAAAGGAATTATGATCTTCTAAAGAGGTTGTGTCTTCCGCTTATATATTTCTGGAGAGTAAATCTGTTACCTCTACCTAAAATTAATTGTTATCGAAGAAGACTAAGAAACATCAACTGATATGGGCACCCCTCAGGGATACTGTGAGTTCAGTTGCAGACCATCATATCAAAGCAAGTATCACAATAAAGTAAGTCAGAATCTTTTTGCTGTTGGAGGGTCTTGCCTTCAGTTTATAAAAAATGCAGCACCTATGAAGCACAATAAAGCAACATGCAATAAAACGAGGTATTCTTTTATTTCTCATGTGGTGTCATTCTCCAAAAGACAGTGACTGACTGAATGTACCTAAACTACCTTCAAGTTAATTTGTCTAATAATAATATGGTAGTACTGGCTATCCTTTTACAAAGCTTCCGTTGTGACAGGGCCAATCCTAACAGCTTACATTCATTGTACTAATATCACATCCACGCTGGAAATCCTAAGCAGGACTGCTCTTGTAAGGTTTGGTAAGTTTAACCTGTTAGTCTAGATTATGGAAGATGTCTTCCTCACATTTGAAGGGATTATTAGACCTAATTATCTTGCAGGATTGTTATGAGACTTGGAAATAATATCTAACCCAATCTTGTACATGGCAGATGCGTCATAATAAATGGCAGCTGCCTTTATTGGCTGTACTTTGTCATTTTTACCTCATAAGCACGTTCAGCCCACTTTTATCTCCACTCAACTACAGGTCACACTTACCCCAAAACAGATGTCTAAAAGGTTGACTCATAGTTTAACATTTGTTTTCTACCAACTTTCTCTTTTCTTAGTAATAAGCTATTTCTTGATTGTTTTTTATTTTCTTGAACACAGTAATTTTTCATTAGTGGAAACTCATAGATGACGCATGCAAAGAAAGGTTGAACTCAGTTAATGAATGTTCCAAAGCTACCAGAACAGAGAAAGCTAATAAATTCCTTTGCCCATCTCTACAGACACGCCACCACTGCTCTTTGAAGTGTCCTCCCTGGAGAATGCCTTTCAGATTGGAGGCCATCCTTGGCACTACATCATCACACCTAATAAGAAGAAACAGAAAGGAGTTTTCCATATTTGTGCCCTTAAAGACAATTCCTTGGTAAATCATGAGTGATCAGACCTTTCAGTAGTAAATTCATATCAGAAATTCTTTTTCCTCTGCTTCTCTAATAGGTTCACATTCATGAGTTATTTTTTTTGTATAAATTTGTGAATAATGTGTAATACAGAGGAGTACAAAGAATATAGCAAAAACTTGTGTGCCGTACCTGGAATTTAAAAACATTAACATTTGAAAATTCTTACTTAGGTGTTTTTTCTTACCAGTCTCCCAGCAGGGGATCCCATGCAAATCATCTCTGAAAGCTTCATATTGAGAATCAATGAAATATGTTCAGGCTGCCTCTGAAATTGCTGGGTGGAATGTGTTGTTGGTTCTGCTTTTTCATGGTTTGTTGCTCTTTGGTTTCCAGAACAAAACTAGGTAAAATTCCGGTGTTCACAATGTAAGCCATGAAACACTTTGACCTTTCAAGACAATTTTTAAATTATTTATGGCAAAATAGGAAAAAATGGTAAGACAAAAGAAATTTCTATCCATTAAATCTATTTTTCTTCATTTAAAAAGTGATTTAGGCATTGATTTATCAATTAATAAATATCATTTAGAGCCAACTGTGTGCCAGACATGACTGGGCACATTTCCTTCTCTCAAGTTGCTTACACTCTCAAAAACACACACAAATATGTAGATAAATTAGATGCTGTCTGTTAAGTACAGTGATTGAGGTAAGTGCAAAAGAATGAGTGCACATTCTATCTTTGTTTTGAATTGCTGGTTTAGTTTTATTTCTAGAACCTCTTGATAAATCAAATGAACTTTTCTGAGGCAGACTCAGCTTATTCCACACCCATCTCTTTCAGGATCTTGCTCAGTTGTTATTGGACCCAGAGGCTTCTAGAGTACAGGTCAACTTTTTACCATGCTGAAGATCAGCACAGTTTGGGTTCATTTATATCTATTTCCCTTGATGTGGTGACCACCAGGGAACACTATGTACAGTGTCTTCTGGTTTTCTTTTTGCAGGATTATGGTTCCCTCTGTCTTTTCATTTACGTACCTCATATAACAGCTCCTGTTTGGTCCCGCCCAGTGACATCCTCTTTTACAATACACTCTTGAGGGGCAGTTTCCTGCCATGACAAGTCTGATTTGATTGTTCACCTCCCAACCAGAGGACATCCTTCAGCTGACAAGACCTCACGTACCTCTTTTTTATTTAACTTTTTCTTTCATTCCAACCTTACAAAGTTCACAGTTGGATATTTAGTACATACTCTTCTTACACAGAACTGATAATACATATTCTTTCATGTGTGTGCATGTGTGTGTGTGTGTGTGTGTGTGTGTGTGTGTGTGTGTAAAATGGCTTTCAATATCCATATCAAGCATGTCTGGCATGGGCTCTAATTCTGTAATAATTGATTAAGATAATAACAGTCAAGTCTGCATTTTAATATATTCATAAATAATTGCCAAAGCCAAGGGAAGTTTCAATCCTTTTGCTAGACAACTTTATTGCAGTGACATAATGATACATATGCCCATTACCTTCCACCTGTCAGTCAGAAGAGTAGATAATCCCAAAGCACATATGCATCCAAACTGAAGAATTCAGTACATGTGTCAGAGCCTTCTAATTAACTGTGCTTTAAAATCTAGCATTTGAAATAAATAAGTTCTAGCATTTGAACAAATAATACGAAGTTGATAATACTGCATAGTGTTTAATACAAAAATATGATGTTTCTTTTGTGTGTTATAGATATTATAATGAGAATAATCTCCTAAAGAACGATATGTATAGTATGTACATATTTTATATTAAAGGAGCATCTGGAGCTAATGCCATCATGGATACATTAATTTCAGTGGTTGCAACCAAGCTACTTAATTGCATTAATATTCTTATAAAATGTAATAATACCATCATTCCTATGAGGATATTTATTAAATTCTGGAAATTTAAGACTCATTCTCTAACTTGATACATAAAATGTGTTAAATTCAAATTTTTAGAATAGCATGGCATGTAAAGCACTTGTGACATAACCCCAGTGTCCTGCTCCTGTCTCATGGCTGGACACTATTTTCCTTAATTTAATTTTAGTTGCTTCTCGTGTTTATGCACATACGCAATAGGTAGGGGAATACTTCTGTGCTTTTGAATTTGCTCTCTTCTTTCTAGTCATGTTCTGCTCACCCTGGAAGGTTCAGTTTAAGCTTTTTTTCTTCCTGAAATTCTGCTCACCTGGATTGAATGCTTGATCACTTTGGTTTTTACACTGCCTTACTATTCTCTACATCCCTTCTTGATTATGGTCTTCTTAATGGCAAGGATTATGTTCAATTTATGTCAAGTGCAAATGCCTAGTGTGACACTTAAACATAGCCTGCTGTCAATATATGCTACTGGAATAAATTCACTAATATTTCACAAACTTTCATGAGTGTCAAATAGGAAAGATGGTATTATTTTATTTTAAATTAGAGAAATTAAAGAATTTAAATGACTTAGATAAAGCTGGTGAAGTTAATGTACTAGTATTCATGCTGATAATAATTCCCAGTGCTCCTGTGTATAAAGCAAAACACATTTATGTGCATATGTGATAACATATCATGGAGGTGTCTTTATCTTTATTTTAATGTCTAAATAGATTACTGTAAAATAAATGTCTCCACTGGTCTTAAAGACTAATCAGTATTAGACCATTTCCTCAGCATTCGAGTTTAATATCTGGCTTATCCAAGGAGATCATGTGACCTATGTCTGAGATTTTAGGTTTAGTTACGTGCTTATTTTCATGTATCCACTCTTCTGAGTGACGGTTTGTTAGGGATGGGGAAGGGAGGGGACTGCATGAGCATAATTATGGCAAGGTTATAGAATGCAAAGTCCATGGACTTTGGAGTCAAATCTACTGTTTAGTAAATGCTAAACATTGAGCAAATGATTTATATTCTTTGTTTTCTCATCCATTAAGTAGAGATAACAAAATATGCTTTGAATGTTATAAGATCCAATGAAATAATGAATGTAAAATATCTGATGCTGACATAAATTAGGTGAGGTAACTAAGAGATTTTTTTGTGAGGTATAATGTATGGTACAGGGTAAATTATGAAATTTCTGAATTTAAATGTTTGGATTTCTCAAGTTTGAGTGTCCTAACTCAGCTCTTATACACATCCCAGTTCAACTGGTTAATATTTTCTCTTCCCTGTACCTTTGACTTACTGATCTCTCGCTGCTGTTAGATTTGAAAAATAAAAAATATTTTTCTTTTAATCTTTAGTCTCAATATTTTTTCCCAATTTCAGGCTAAAAATGGGATCCAAGAAATGGAATGTTGTTCTCTAGAATCAGATTGGATCTATTTTCATCCTGATGCTTCTGGAAGAATAATACATGTTGGCCCAAATCAGGTCAAGTGAGTATTGTCATTAGTTACTTTAAATTTAAAAGTAGCTTTTGGTAGCATTTACTGGGATCTTTATTTTTGTGCCAGCTAACTACTGAGCAAATTATGGAAATAATTAGCTGTATATAGGGTGCTTCCTCAGAGACTGACATCTGGAAAACCTGACTGTTCTCTCAGCCTCATCATTACTGTTTGCAAATATTATCTTTGAGTAAGTTCATCAGTGGAGGATATATAAGTAAAGAAGATGGCAGATTGGCTCATTTTCATCAGGTCTTAGTTCTCCAGGATTAATGAGAACAAAGATGATTTGTCTTTGTTCTAAAACACAGCCATGTCGAAACCGGTTTGGCTCAGTGGATAGAGTGTTGGCCTACGGACTGAAAGGTCCCAGGTTCGATTCTGGTCCGGGGCATGTATCCTGGTTGTGGGCACATCCCCAGTAGGGGGCATGCAGGAAGCAGCTGATCGATGTCTCTCTCTCTCACTGATGTTTCTAACTCTCTATCCTTCTCCCTTCCTCTCTGTAAAAAATCAAAATATATTTAAAAAATAAATAAATAACTGCCTTATCAAAGGAGAGGTAGCAGATTGAAGTTAAACCTTGTTAACCACATCTTCCAAGAGTTGACCTCTCCTTCCTTGAAACCCTCTTCATTTGGTTTCTCTGACACCACAGTTCTCCTAAATGAGTCTCCCTCTCTGTGTTCTGCCCTTCTCAGTATATGTCATGCTCCTCTACTCAAACTTCATTAGATATCCTCAGGACTTAGTCTTCTCACTCTTTTTTTCTCTCTCCAGAATTCTGTATTCTCTTGGCTTCAAATATCATGTATATAAAATTCCAAAAATAATATCCTAGTCTAAATCTCTCACCTAAGATCATGTTAGAAATCTGGAATCATTCTTGGCACTTTCTGACCTTGTCTTTCATCAGGGTACATATACTTAAACATTCACGTCTATATTCTCTCTCTCTCTCTCTCTCTCTCTCTCTCTCTCTCTCTCTCTCAGTGCAGTTTATTTTGCTACTAAATATTTCTTAAATCTGCCTCTTTCTGCCCTTGGCCACTGTCAGCATCATGGCCAGACCATTGTCATCACTGGCCTGGACCATAGTAATTTAATAGCATTTTTACAGGACTCCAAAAATCCATTTTTGCACTTTTTAAATCTGTTTTCTTCTCAGCAGCTAAGAGTGATTTTTAGAAATGTTAACAGAAACCTGAGCATGTTAATTCTGCTTAACCTTTTTATGGCTTCTTCTTGTTCTTGGCATGATCTAAAAGACCCTACTCTGCCAAGGCCGGTTTGGCTCATGGATAGAGCGTCGGCCTGGGGACTGAAGGGTCCCAGGTTCGATTCCGGTCAAGGGCATGTACATTGGTTGTGGGCACATCCCCAGTAGGGGGCGTGCAGGAGGCGGCTGATCGATGTCTCTCTCTCATCGATGTTTCTGGCTTTCTGTCCCTTTCCCTTCCTCTCTGTGAAAAATCAATAAAATATATTTAAAAAAAAAAAAAGACCCTACTCTGACTCAGTTTACTTCAGTCATACTCTTCAGAAAGGCGAGGACCTGTTCCCTCTGTTTGGAATCTGCTTCCCTTAGCTATTCTTCTACCTAATATCTGTTCATATTTAATGCCTGAGCTTAAATGCTCATTTTCCCCAGAGTCCTTTCCTGAAACCTTTGTTAGATTAGCTCCTCATCTTCACTGCACTGGCTATGTATTCTTCCTCTGTAGCACTTAGAGCAATTTCAACTAATTATTTGTGTAAATATCAGTTTAAATATCCAGACTTGGAATCACGAGCTCCATAAATACAGGGAAAGAGTCTGTTTTTCTGACGCCTCTAATGCAAGCACTGAGCACAGTGCTTAGCCCAGACTAAGGTGCTTAGTGAGTGTTCATGAATAAGAAGGGAGTGTCTGCTCCACGTTAATTAGTCTGTTTCTCTGGACTGAGTATAAGGAGGATGACTAGACTTAATGAAATATGATTGTGAACTTCTACAAAAAGTTATAAAAACTGTGGTTCAGCTTTCCTAAACCTTACTTTTAATGTTTGTTACCAACCATCTCTTAATATTAGATTAAGAAAATGAACTCCACAGAGTATGTGCCCTTTTGCCAGGTTTTAATAGATAGACATTATACAATATCCGCACTAATTAAGATAGCTAATTGAGTAGTTTAAGATTAATCTGATTTCTTTGTCTCTGGCAAACTCTAAGGCCTCTGGCTCTTCCTGGCCACAGTAGCTGCTTCTCCCTGCTGCTCTCTTTGCCTGCGCTTGAGACTTTAAGCTTTGAAAACATTGTGCTTTTGAAACTTTAGTGCTGTGAACAGATTTGTGTGGGTGGTAAGCAAATTATTTTATTTTCCCTTGATCCAAGGAAACCACTCAGAAAACCCGAATTTTTAATCTTTAAATATAATCCTAAGGGGAAAAAAAGTTTGCAGTTCTCATTTGCAGTTCTTAAATATTACTCTTTCATGAAAACTCTTAGTTCAAGCATAGTTGCTAATCCAGTCTGTCTTACAATTAACTTCAAATGTTGTTCATTGATATTTCATTTTATCTTCAGAAATAAAAATGCAAATATCTACAGGCATACCTCATAGATATTGCATGTTCATTTCCAGACCACAGCAATAAAGCAAGTATTGCAATAAAATGAGCCTTAATCTTTTTGCTATAATAGTACAGATGTGTTTGCCCTTTAAGGTCTTGCCTTCAGTTTGTAAAAAAAAAGCAACATCTGTAGAGAGCAATAAAACGAGGTATGCCTGTACTATAATGCCATTGTTAAGGTCAAAATGTTAAAGACCTGGATGGCAGAGATGAGGTGTTTTGTTTTGTTTTGTTTTTAAATAACTTTCATTAAACCAGTTTGGAAGATGGCTTAAGTCTGAGCATGCTCATTACCTACCTCAGTAGCACTTGTCACCATTCTTACATTTTCTGTTTAACAAGATCCCTGAATTTGAAAGGGTTTTTGGATACCTAAATAAATGGACGTTAGTATTTCAGACTAATCAGAAGGAGAGGAAAACTAACTCAGTGTTGTTAGTATAATTTTTATTTGTTGAGTTTCACTAGTTCAATTTTGGCATTTTGATGGTGAGTTGAATTGAAGTCTTAGGTTCTTAAGAATCCTTTTTTCTCTTTTCAGAATTTTAAAGCTAAATGAAATAGAAAATAATAGTGGCCAGCATCAGATCTCTGAAGATTTTGTCATTTTGGCCAACAGGGAGAACAAAGTAAGTCCGGAGTACTTTAAAATCCTGTGTCTATCACTGTCTTTCTGTGTAGGAATAGAATAGTACAGATGTGTTTGCCCTTTAGTGTGGCTGACAAGAACAGCACAAGTTTATAAAAGTCTGTTCACTTTGTCTACATGGTTGCTGGTCTTAACCCCACCATGTACATAGAAGATCTAGAGAAAATTGATTATATTGAATATTTTTTAAAATATATTCTTACTGATTTGCAAAAGAGAAGGGGGGAGAGAGAGAGAAACATCAATGATGAGAGAATCATTGATTGGCTGCTTCCTGCACATCCCTTACTGGGGATGGAGCCTGCAACCTGGGCATGTGCCCTTGACCAGAATCAAACCCAGGACCCTTCAGTCCATAGTCTGACCATCTATCCACTGAGCCAAACCAGCCGGGGTTATATTGAATATTGTTTGCTTATTCCTATTTTCTTTCTGGGTTTCTCTTAAAGTTTTTATTGACGAGTTATCAACCTTTGGGTTTAATTCATTGCTTTGACTACAGCTGGTTCTTTTCCTTTAGCATACAAATTAAGACTATGAAGGAATTCATGCAGAGGGAAATTTCCAAAAGCAGGTCCACTTTAGTTGCTGTACTGTATACTAACGCAGAGTCAGAAGGGCAAGTGAAGTAGCAAATCTGTAACCTTCGTATTTCTTTTTGCCTATTTTGGTGTTTTATCCATTAAAAACTTTATAGTAACAAGTATTTTTACTAATTGGAGGATCAAAAAGCTGATTCAGAATTTTATTAGTTGAGGAAAGAATTATGGATGTTGGGGAAGGGTTGGTTAGTTTTACCAAATTTGCTAATTAATTTTGTTATTAACTGCTTATACTAGGACTTGTCACATCTTTTTTCTCTCTCCATATGATAGAATGAAAACTTACCCACTATTACTGCATCTGGACGGGTGGTTAAAAAAAAATTTAATCTTCTGGATGATGACCCAGAACAAGAGGTATTACTCTAGCCAGAGACAACAAACCGAACTAATATGTACTTGCCCTGTGGGTTTTAAATTATTTTGGCCAATAGGGAACCTGGGATAGAGGTTGGTGGTGAGCTCCATGCAGACTTAGTTGGTAAGACTGTGCATACTATTTCAACCAGTGCTTTCCTGTTACCCATTCTTTTCAGATTAGAATTATTCATAAGATTTTATTTGTAGAAAGGTTCCTAGGACTGAAATAACTTGAAAATACCATTAGCTTATTGTATTGTTTTGTTAATGTGGACACTTTTGAGGGAAATCTCTTAGAAAAGTCTTGAGTTTTCTCCTTCTGGCTTTATGACTTTAACCTTATTTTTTTACCTACTAGACATGGATATGTTTGTAGGGAGAGGGGTCATAAATCATTTTATCCTCTGGCCTCAACTTGACATTACTAGCCACTGAGCTAATATATTTTTATCCTTTTTTAAAAATTATTGTTTTGATTTCAGAAAGAGAAGAAGAGAGAAGAATAGAGTTCCTCAATGAAAGAGAAACATCATCAATTAGCTGCCTCCTGCATGCCCCCACCTGGGACTAAACCTGCAACCTGGGCATGTGCCCTGACCAGGAATCCAGTGATCTCTTGATTCATGGGTTGACACTCAACCAATGAGCCACACCAATGGGCTATCCTTTTCTTTTAAAGAGGCATTGAAAGGATTTTTGAGGTCAACTGACAGTTAACATGCTGCACATTTAGACCATAGGACTATATTACTTGTGTACTATTTCTAGGTAGAAATATTAGAATAACCTTTTAAGGATAGTTTTTGAAAGTTTTTAAAAATAGGTTGTAGTCGGCCCAGTATGTGGCTACTGTCAAAAAAGAAAAAATATATATTCTTTTGAACCAAGGAAATCTGTTGGGAACAAAGCAGAAAGCTCCCTATCCTGGATAAAAACTGTATTCAAGAAAGACATACCAATACCACCCAAAGGTAGCAAGAATAATTTAAGGGGGAAGGAGATAGTAGCAAAGAGGGCTACTCTACCTCATGAGATGAGAAAACAAAAACTTTTAGAGAAAATTGAAAGGGGTTGTGACTAAAATCTCTAAAAGCACACCCAAACTTTGAAGTTTGACCAAGTTTAGATCAATGCAAAAAAGTAAGTGAAAAGGAACCGTGGGTAATAAATCTATGTAAATTTATATGTCATAGATGGTAAAAGCAGAAAATATAAATGGATTAACAAGCAGTTTGATCAAATGTAAGTGGAGGATTTGCATGTGGTGATTAAGAGAAATTTGCTGTGCCTGCCAGGACATCTCTCTCTGGTCCATCCCTGATGGCTGGGCATGGATCTGCTTCCTGTGAGGCTGTTGGATCCCAGGTTTTCCTCCCTCGGTTCTGGAGTTAGGTTTTCCGCCCATGAGTCTTTACCATCTTTAACCCGTATCTCTTATCTTACTTCTGTTTTGTGGGTTGGATTTCACATTATAAATATCCTCCCTCAAGTTTAAGCAGCAATTTTGTTTGCTTACTTGCTTTAAGAAACCAAGAAGGATTTAAAAAAAAAAAAAGTATGACAAATAGAATCCTAAATAGTATATGATGGGCTATCCGTTCTTCTTGAAATGACTTGTTTTTTCTGTTGTAAGAACCTTCTGAGCACAGTGGGCAGTCTTCAGGTTTCAGAACTGGGCTCTATATATTTACTAGTAGTTGTTTCTGGGAAACAGTAAACACGTCAGAGACAGCAGTTGAATACCTCTTTTGAGTTTGGAGAAGCTCTGGTTTGCTCATAATACATAATTTCAGTTGTAGTTTGGCTGAGATGTACATAGACTTGGTTTTGTTTGTCACAATCGGTGGGATACTGTTTAAGTCTTGAAAATCTTGAAACTGGTGTTTTACTAGGCATATAAGTAGAGACTTGTTCTTCCCTGTGTTCCCACCCACTCATTCTTTTTTCCATATAGTTTCATAAGTAGAAGAATAGTTAAACTACAAATGTAGAGATAATACTAACTGGATAACTAGGTTTGTCCTTCTTTTCCTTTGCCTTATCTGTCTATTCCCCAAGACTTTCAAAATTGTGGACTATGAAGATGAGTTGGATTTGCTTTCTGTGGTAGCTGTTACTCAAATAGATGCCGAAGGAAAAGCTCACCTGGATTTCCACTGTAATGAATATGGAACTTTACTTAAAAGCATTCCACTGGTGGAGTCATGGGATGTGGTGAGTAGAGTTCATGGAGTACAAAGTTGTAAGGGTTCCCTTTATGAGTGGCATTTATTGAAACAGATGTTTCTATTCTGTGTCACTCCAAGTTCACCTACACCCATGACCACATGAAAGAGGTTACTGGACTACATGTAGGACAAAATGAGTACTTCTTAAGACTTCCTCCCCTGGGGAGTAGAGGATGTCACCTTACCAGTGGCCTTAAAGATAAAACTTTGTTTTTTCTGAGACATGCTATCTATTTCCTTATCATATTCCTTGGTTTTCTCTCATCTTAAAAGTTTATTAATACTTAAAAAAATAAAAATTTACTGTATTGAATCCCCATAGTTATTTAATAGAGACCATATCTAAGAATGTAGTGTTTCCAGGCACTCTTAGAAGCATTTGTCTACTCTTTTGAGTATTATAGAATATAAAAATTATAAGAAATGTTTTATCCAATTCTTGTTTTATCAGTGGAGAACCAGAGAGGTTTAGCAATTTGCCTACCAAAACATGGTGAATAGTTGCAGTGTTGGCCATAAAATCTGGGTGTTCAGACTGCTTAGTTCAAGGCTCTTTTCATTCTTAGCATTTTGTGTCATGCTTTTCTCATAAGTAATCTGCATACCCACAAATAATAAAAAATAAACCTTTTCTGGCAACTATTTTGCCTCTTAAGTGTATATTTGAAGATTTCTGGTGTAGGTGCTGTGACATTCTAGGGACAAGTAGTGAATGTGGTTCTAAATAGTGAAGAGGAGATTGCATTTGACTGTGTTTTCATTGCAGACATACAGCCACGAAGTCTACTTTGACAGAGACTTGGTCCTACACATAGAACAGAAACCCAGCAGGGTCTTTAGCTGCTATGTTTACCAGATGGTGTGTGACCCTGGGGAAGAAGAAGAAACCACAAACAGCAGTTGAGAAAAAGATTTGAGAAAATTTTTCATTTTGAGATGTAACTTATGAGACTTTTAGCCAAACACCCCAACAACTGTGTCCCATCCTCCTTTTTATTATTTGCATAGCAAGTTCTCTAGTGTTTTCCAGAAAAGATCTTGTGTTAACTCCAGATGACTGTGACTTCTCTTTCAAAGTCTTGCCATATAAGGTGGTGAGAACTTCATTTTATGTAAGGGATTTTTAGCATGTTCTCCCAAGAAGTCTAGCATGTTAGAGATTTTAGCTAGGTGGTGATGAAAATATAAAATGTTGAGAACAGCTTACTTTTAATCATTGGGGAAAAGGTCATTGGTGAAGAAGTGTTTAAAGGATAGTATAGAAATTTGGTAATACTAGGAGGGAAAGTAAAAAGAAAAATACAAAAGATAGAGAAATCTTGTGTCCTTTGTACCATACTTTGCTTAAGGAAGAGAAATGAGATCTGTAATGTGAAAGCATACTTCTGAACCAAAGATGTGTCATTACAGTTAAAAAGAAAATCTTACATATGTATCTGTATTTTGTATTTGTACTAATTATTTTTCTTCCATGGTTTTATTCTCATGGCTTGATGTTCTCATTGATTATTTGTGTTTCTATCATAGACTAATGTAAAAGACTCCAAGAACACTTTAAGTGAATTTTTTTCTAATATGTAGCCTGTTAGCTCTTAATTATTAAGAATGTTGTACTCATTTCACCATTCGGTCTAGTTGGTGTGTCCTCCAGTTTTGCTTAGGCATTACAGAAAGTAATGGTGGTTCCAGGAGTAGCTTGGGAACTAACTGCTCAGATAGAAAAAAATTTTTATTTTATCTTACTTGTGAAATGAGTATTTTTTCTTATATGTTAAATTTGATCTAAATATGATCCTTGAAATCAGATAGTCATTCTTTAGACTGTTAAATAAATGCAACCTAAGTAAAAGAAGAAAGTATGTTTTTGTGCTTCCTGTCTGAGAAATCCAGTTGCTTACAGTACGCATGTTCCATACATTTCTCTGATTCAGCCTCAAAAAGAAAAAATAACTAGTAAAAAGGCGGGGGGAAGAGGGGAGTGGGAAATAGCAGTAAAAATCATTGCTGATTCCTATTAAGGTTAAAATAAGAAATTTTAGCTTGGATGGTTTACATAAAAATTCTTCAGTTATAGCTTGATCCCTTGTTAAGAATGATGTAAATTCTGCCCTTGAAGCTTGCAGAAAAATTCCAAGCTTATTGTAATCAACAGGGTTGAGGAGAGAGAAGTATTAGCTATTCTAAACATCAAGAAATTAGTAGCAGAGTCCATAAATTTAAAAGCAATAAAGGGAGTAAATATAAAACTGTCTTTTGTGCAACAGAAAAGATTATTAACATTTTAGAATAAGGGAAAATACTTAAATGTGGGCTAAAAATATAATCTTTCTGAATCTGATCCTATGTATTACATTTGGGAAAGCAGAAGTGATTACCTCATGAGCAAGATGATAAAACTATCTTCATATATTAAATGTGAATACATTTATATCCACTAATTGAAAAATTAATAGTACTATTTAATATTTGAAGCTTCCAGAGCATTTTAGAGACATGATGTGATTATAAAGTGATTGAATAGTTGCCATGTGCTGGATATAGCCCCAAACTTCTAATTAGACACTAGGTAAATGGCCCTTCACAGTTCATTTAAATCTGGAAAAGGGGGAATAGTTTAAAAATATCAGAGAAAATAAATAAAGCAGTGTGGTGTGGGCTTCAAAGCAGATATAATTACAAAACCTGATCTTTGTTTCCAGGAGTGTCAGATGTCCTAAGACTTGAATCCTGTCAGATTTTTTCCAAAGAGGTTTGTTGAGTTTCTCTTTCTCCTTTAAGTTATTGCCTTTTTTTTTTTTTGATAAAATCTACTCATAAAGGCATCTGACAAATGAGATTACTGTCATTTTTTAAAAGGGTACAAAAAATAGTATTGCCATCCTATCTTTGGTGTGTATGGGTGTGCTTCTAGTCTAGATCTGAACTGACTACTGAGAAACTCCTAACTGTCTCACCACTGCCCAAATCAAACTAGACCAAGATCCAGATGCCATATGGGCCAGGCAGGAAATGCACCTCATGTGGAAGACAGTAGGGAACTGTGGGCCATGTAGCTAACAGAAGGGCTGTGCCCCAATTGAAAGGACAAGGACAGCCGCTACTATTGAGTTTTAGGCACTTACAACATTGTGTGGAAATGGGGGCTGCATGATGGTTAACAGGATGGTTGATAAAATGATGGCAAAAGATAAAATAATGACAAGATAGCAAAGAATATGGAAATTTACAGATAACACACATACCTGGAGATTATATAGCAAGCTTCCCCGAAAAGTCGGGGCTTCCCAGCTCCCCCCAGTGGCATACAGTTGTTCATTCTGCCACCTGCCAGTGTGAGTCTGAATTCTGGTGGGGGTGAAGGGAATTTGTGGTTAATAGCCTCCTGCCCCACATTAACCCTCCTCTCTACCTTAATGTGTTAGAGACATTCACCTAGTGCCCACCTACGTAACAGGTGCTAGTGCCCAGCATAAAACATAATGGGGTGACATTTCTCAGTGTTTAATTCAAGACTGGGTGAAGCAGGGTAGCTTCTTTCAGCAAGTGCAGATATTAAGCTGATAAGAGGTGTAATTCTGCCCTAACCGGTTTGGCTCAGTGGATAGCAGTGGATAGAGCGTCAGCCTGCAGACTGAAAGGTCCCAGGTTTGATTCCAGTCAAGGGCATGCACCTTGGTTGCGGGCACATCCCCAATAGGAGGTGTGCAGGAAGCAGCTAATTGATGTTTCTAACTCTCTATCCCTCTCTCTTCCTCTCTAAAAATCAATAAGATATTTTTAAAAAAATAGGTGTATTTCTGCATTTCACTCCTTGATCTAAGTTTCTGTATATTCTCACAATATCAATACAATAAGATTATTTTCTTTGACTTTCTAAAACATTTCTGGGACAAAACAAAAGAAATCTTAACATGGTTATTTGAACTACCTAGTGAGGAGATCATATTGCTTTATTTTAACAAATTAAGATACCCTACATTTTTCCACCATTTTTTTTGTGTCTTATACATACTTTTTAAAAAATGGTAAGTTTGGTATTTATTGAGTGCTTTCTGTCTATCATTCAGTATGATGCATGTAAAATGAATTGTCTCAACATTCAGAATAATCATATGAGGTATGAACTACATTCTACAAATGAGGAAAATGACAATTGCAGAAGTTAATTTGAATAAGGTCCCACAATGAGTTAAGTGCAGAGATGGCAAAAACACAGATTTGTTCAACAAAAACTTATGCCAAATTCCCTCCAAAGCTCTTAAAAGGCAAAAGAATGTTATTTTATCCTACGTATAGCATACTGACAGTTATAATGTTGGATACATAGTAACACGTTTAAGAAGTGTTGTTTGTGTGTGTGTGTGTGTTTTAATGATTGAATGAATGCCCAAATTTTGGACAGAGTTGGCTTGCTCACAAGTAGAACGATATAGGAAATGATTCTTCCTTCAATAGTTAAGTCATTTTTTAAAAGGTACAACAAATGGTACACTCAGCCTGTTTTGCTATTAATAAACAATAGTGTTAGTAATTACTGTTCCGATTATTTTGCCTCATAGATTATATTTGCCTGTTCCTTTTGAGTAATTTTTTATATTTTGTTTACCTTTCTTACCATATTTATATATATCATCAACCTTTTAGAATTTCAGAGGCAAATTTTTGGCCCCTATGTTGCTGTGGAATCTCTAGCTTATAGAAAATAATTTATTTTGAGCAAAGGGTATATTATAGAAAGTTAAGACCAACTAAAGGCTCTCCCCATTATTTTATTATGACAATTTTCAAACATACAGCAAAGTTGACAGAATTTTATGGTAAATACCCAAATACAACCACATGGATTCTACCTTTCACTCTATATTGTTTTATTACGTATCTATCCATGCTACTTTTATGATTCGTTTCAAAATAAATTGCAGACATTGGTATACTTTTCTCTAATACTTCAACATGTCATTAAATAGATTTAATATTGTTTAGTTTTTTAAAATTTTCATGTATACTTACATACAATGAAATACACAAATATTAAGTATAAATTTGTTGAGTTTTTGCAAATGCAACCTATGTAACCCAATTACAAAATTCAGAACATTGCAGTCATCCCAGGAAGTTTACTTCTGGCCCTTTCCAGTCAATCCATTCCACATCCTATCAGGTGTAACTACTGTTCTGATTATTTTGCCTCATAGGTTAAATTTGCCTGTTCTAATATTTTACATAAATGATATAAAAAGCATAGTGCTTCTTTCACTAATTTGCTTTTGAGATTAAAGTTGCATATGTCAGTGGTTCATTCTTTTATTGCTGGGTATTTTTTTCCATAAATATATTACCATTTGTTTTTTCTTTTTCTTTTTTTTAGGAACTTGGACACCCTAATTTTATTTTATTTTACTTTATTTTTTTAATTAAATCTTTATTATTCAGATTATTACATTTGTTTCTCTTTTTTTTCCCCTCCATAGCTCCCTTCCACCTGGTTCCCACCCCTCCCTCTAGCCTTACCTCCCCCCGCATTGACCTCATCCTTAGGCATATTCCTTGCACCCTCCCTCACCCCATTCCCCCTGAAAATTATCAGTCCACTCCCTTTCTGTGCCCCCGATTCCATTATATTCACCAGTTTATTCTGTTGATCAAATTTTCAATTCACTTAATTTTTAGATTCACTTGTTGATAGCTATGCATTTGTTCATAATTTTTTATCTTTTACCTTTTTCTTCTTCCTCTTCTTAAAGAGTACCTTTCAGCATTTCATATAATACTGGTTTGGAGTTGATGAACTCCTTTAGCTTTTTCTTATCTGTGAAGCTCTTTATCTGCCCTTCAATTCTGAATGATAGCTTTGCTGGATAGAGTATTATTGGTTGTAGGTTCTTGCTATTCATCACGTTGAATATTTCTTGCCACTCCTGTCTGGCCTGCATAGTTTCTGTTGAGAAATCAGCTGACAATGCTATGGGTACTCCCTTGTAGGTAACTGACTGCTTTTCTCGCTGCTTTCAATATTCTCTCTTTGTCTTTTGCTCTTGATATTTTAATCTTGGTGTAGTCCTCTTTGGATTCCTTTTATTTGGGGTTCTGTGTGCTTCCTGGACTTGTAAGTCTATTTCTTTCACCAGGTAAGGGAAGTTTTCAGTCATTATTTCTTCAAATAGGTTTTCAGTATCTTGCTCTCTCTCTTCTTCTGGCACCCCCACAATTCTGATGTTGGTATGCTTGAAGTTGTCCCAAAGGCTCCTTACATTATCTTCACATTTTTGGATTATTTTTTTCTTGTTGCTTTTCCATTTGAGTGTTTTCTGATTCTTTATATTTCAAATCTTTGACTTGATTCTTGCATTCCTCTAGTCTGCTGTTAGATCTCTATATAATATTTTTTATTTCAGTCAGTGTATGCTTAATTTCTAGTTGGTCCTTTTTCATTTCTAGTTGGTCTTTATTCATCTCCTCTTGGGTCTCGCTACATTTATCCATCTTTTCTAGGAGATTCTTGAAAAACCTTATAAGTGTGGTTTTGAACTCTATATCCAGTCGTTTGTTTTCCTCCATTTCTTTTGTTTGTGATCTCTTCCTTTGTCTCTGCATTTTCACTATGGCGGGAGAACTTCTGTGTTAGATTCAGCCTTATGATACAAAACTTGCAAAACTGCGAAAGCCTCTCTGTTGAGCTTGGGAGGGGTAGAGTCTCAGAGCTTAACAGACCACCTTGCCTTCCAGTCGGCTCCCCCCTACACAGCTCCTGGGTCTCACGTAATCACTGGGTAATCACTGGAGCAGCCCCTGTGGTTTTTTGGATTGTTTTCAGGTTGAAGTCAATTATTAACAACTAGAGGCCCAGTACACAAAATTTGCACCCCTGGGGTAGGGGTGGGGGAGGCTCCTTAGCCCGGCCTGCATACGCTTGCAATCTGGGATTCCTCTCGCAGTGCCGTGGAGAGGCTCCCACCACTGCCACTGCACTTGCCAGGCGTGAGCCTGGTTTCTGGCTGAGCAGCGCTCCACCTGTGGGAGCATGCTGACCACCAGGGGCAGCTGCTGTATTGAGTGTCTGCCCCCTGGTGGTCAGTGCACATCATAGCGATCAGTGGTCCACCAATTTGCATATTAGCCTTTTATTATATAGAATTTATTTATTTATTTATTCGTTCATTTATTCATTCATTCATTTATTGTTAATCCTCAACCAAGGATATTTTTCCATTGCTTTTAGATATGGTGGAAGAGAGATTGATGTGACAGAGACACATTGATTGATTGCCTTTTGCAGGTCCCTGACCAGGGCTGGGAATGAACCTACAACCCAGGAAATGTGCCCTTGGCTAACAATTGAACCTGTGCCCCTTTGGTACATGGGCCAATGCTCTAACTATTGACAAGGGCTCCTTCTAGCATTTTTAATGAATTACTAAAGACTCAGTACATGAAAATCGTGCACTCAGGACGGTCCCTCAGCCCAGCCTGTGCCCTCTTGCAGTCCGGGAGCCCTCGAGGGATGTCCAACTGTTGGTTTAGCCTCTGCCAGCAGTTGTGGGGGGAGCAGACCTAAGCCAGCAGTCAGATATTCTTAGTGCTGCCATGGAGATGTGAGAGGCTCCTGCCACCACTGCTGTACTAGCCAGCATGAGCCCGGCTTCTGGCTGAGAGGCACTCTCCCTGTGGGGAGTGCATTGACCACCAGGGGGCAGCTCCTGCATTGAGCATCTTCCCCCTGGTGGTCAGTGCTCATCATAGCAACTGGTCACTCAGTTGATTTGCATATTAGCCTTTTATTATATAGGATCAGTCTGTTCTAAGATTCATTGTTTGTATACAAATAGAGACCATCCAAGGAAAATAACTTCATTCTTTGGAGCTGAAATTTAGTAATAAAAAGAAAATTCTGGACAACTAAAATAGTCATTCTACGGTTGATGGAGAACCATCACTTAGAAGGGTTCCACCCAATATTTAAGGATATCCAAATATCCTTGTCCCCAAAACTATTCCACCCTGGGGTCAATGCAAAGTGTTCTAAGTTTAATCTTGGGAAACTGTTTAAGGGCAGAATACATATATATAGTCTCATTTTCAATGTCCATGGCAAACCAGAGAGCTAAGGCTGAACTTTCAGATCATTATACATTTCCATAAAAGACTTATTATTTTAACCTAGGTGAGTCATGCAAATTAAAATTTAAAAAATAGTCATTATTTCTTAATTATTCCAAATAAAAACTGTTCCCACATAAACAGATATGGTCAAGTCCTCAGATCAGTGGTTTTTATGACTCTATACAAAGCTTTGATGATATCACAGGAGGGGAGCCAGGAGGTTACTAGAGCCTTGTTTGAGCACTTTAGACTTAAGTAATCATCTTAACACACCTTAAATGCACATTTATTACCTAGAGATGGAAACAAGGGCTTGGAGGAGTTAGTATGACCATTGATCATCGATACTTAGCATAAAAGAGACCTGTAATACTACATATTGGTAGAAGGTGAAGGAAGGTTAAGTTTCCATGTAGGGCCTTGATATGGTAGTATATAATAGTCTGAGTGTTGGGGATTCTTGTGCAAAATGTGGGTGCTGGGGGAGAAGAGACAAGGTAGGAGGGGAAGGTATAAAAAGAAAGGGCAACTGGATACTGGTAACAGGATCTGTTTGTCACTCTTGCCTGGCCTGACTATGCTAATAGAACAGCTCTACCAGATCATCACAAAATGGAGATTAAGCAATCAAGAGGCAGGCCTTTTATTTTCAGGACAGCTCAGCATTTAATAATAGCTCTGGGTTTTGAAGACTTAAGGTTTTCCTAGGTTAATCTTCTAAGAAACATATAAAGTTCTTCAAGTGTTGTTTTCTACATTCCTATCATGGTAGGATATTGACTGTACTTTGTAAGATGTGAATTTTAGTCGATAGCCTTCCCTGAGTGTCCGGGTTCAATGGTACAAAGTATAGACTTAAGGCAGGAAAAAAAGCCTTAAAGGTAATTTAGTTAAGGGATTCTTGGCCTTCCTGTGTATTGTCTCCTTTAACAGACAAATCCTCTATACCAGTGGTTCTCAACCTGTGGGTCACGACCCCTTTGGGGGTCAAACGACACTTTCACAGGGGTCGCCTAAGACCATCGGAAAACACAGGTATTTACATTATAATTCATAACAATAGCAAAATTACAGTTATGAAGTATGGTTGGGGGTCACCACATCATGAGGAACTGTATTAAAGGGTCGCGGCATTAGAAAGGTTGAGAACCACTGCTCTATACTAATAAAAGAGTAATATGCTAATTAGACCTGGAGACCTTCCAAACATCTTTCTGGACAAAGCCATGGTGGCAAGGCTGAGGCAGAGGCAGTTAGGGATGATCAGGTCAGGAGGGGAGGGCAATTGGGTGAGATCAGGCCAGCAGGGGGGCATTTGGGGGCAAGAAGGCTGGTGCGAGGGCAGTTGGGGGCAAGAAAGCTGGTGGGGGTGGCTATTAGGAGTGAGCAGGCCAGTAGGTGAGTAGTTAGAAGCCAGCAGTTCCAGATTGTGAGAGGTATGTCCCAGATTGGAGAGGGTGCAGGCTAGGCTGAGCAATACCCCTCCCACTAATGCATGAATTTCATATACCAGGCTACTAGTCTTACCTAATAATAGAGAAACATGTAAATTGACCGTACCTTTGCTATGCCCACAACCAATCAGAGTGATTATGCAAATTAACCCAACAAAGATAGCGGTTAATTTGCATACATACCTGGGTCTTCCTTGGCACCCAGGTTACTCCCAGCCAGCCATAGGAGAGGGAAGGGGGGCTCCTTTCAAAGCCTAAAGCTCCAGACAGAGGCTTTACGCTTGGGAAGGGGCCGAGCCTGGGATCAGATGGAAGGGGGAAAAATATCAATGGAAATATATTCTCAGGTGAGGATAAACAGAAAAATAAAGAAAGAAATGTCACATCCTATAAAAGACACATCTTGAAAATGCCTAAAGAAAGTTGTCATTTTTTCATGGTGAAGGGACTAGAATTCATGTTGATGAAAATACCTTGGCGGCTGCAGTGACTGGCAGTGGCTGCAGCAGCAGGGTGATGGAGCTGGTGCCTTCCCCTGATCATCCAGTCACCTCCTGTAAAGGGAGGCCAGACTGCAGCTTAAGTCCACTCCCAATGGGGAGCGGGCCTAAGCTATTAGTAGGACATCCCCTGAGGGCTCCCAGGATGTGAGAGGGGGCAGGCTGGGCTGAGGGACTCCTCCCCAGTGCACGAATTTTGTGCACCAGGTTCCTAGTATATAATAAAAGTCAAATATGCTAAGTGTCCTGTCATCCAGTCATCTGTTAAACCAATCAAAGTATAATATGCTAATGATATGCTAAGTCTGCTCAACTGCTCACCATGACATGCACTGACCACCAATGGACAGACACTCCAACTGGTAGGTTAGCTTGCCACTGAGGTTTCATCAATCAGGACTGAGCAAGATGGACCAGACACACCCTGGTGCCCTCCCACAATACCTCCCCAGCTGGCCAACCTCCTGTATCCCTCCCTGGCCCTGATCATGCATTGGTGGGATCCCTTGGCCTAGCTGGTGCCTGCTCACAATCCAGAATGAGGGACCCCGCCCCCAAGTGCACAAATTTCCTGCACTGGGCCTCTAATATTTCAATAAAAAGGAGGAAAAAGACTAATAAGGCCTATGGACCTCTCCTCCAAATATTGTTTTAAAATGCATAAAATAAAATTAAAAAGGACTGCAAAGGAAACCAATTCCATTGAAAAGGAGTTATCAAAATTAAAAAAAAAATTGTGATATAATCCTATCTAATAAAAGAATAATATACAAAATGACCATGCCTCAGCTACTCCCACCAGCCACGCCCACCAGCCAATCAGAGCAAGTATGCAAATTAACCCAACCAAGATGGCTATGGATACAGAGAGAGCAGGAGCAAGGCTTGGGTTGCCCCTGGTAATGGAGGAACCCAAGCTTTTCACACCCTGTCTGGCCCAGGCCTCAGTTTAAGGCTACAAAGTTTCAATTTTAGAAGATAAAAAGATCCCAGATACCAGGGCCTTCACTTGGGTTGCTGGGGGGTATGGCCAGCCTGCAAATCACCACAGGCCCCTTGCCTAGGCCACCCTGCAACCCAAGGGAACACCCACCCTGATCCAGGACACCCTTTAGGGCAAATCAGCTGGCCGCCACCCATGCACCAGGCCTCCAGCCTATCTAATAAAAGTAATATGCAGATTGACCATCACTCCAACACATGCAGTGAAAAGATCATGTCCCCATGTGAACACAAGATGGCCACCACAAGATGGCCAGCAGGGGAGGGCAATTGGCAGTGACCAGGCCTGCAAGGGAATACAGTTGTGGGTGATCAAGCCAACAGGGGAAGGCAGTTGGGAGGGACCAGGCCTGCAAGGGAGGGCAGTTGGGGATGATCAAGCCTGCAGGGGAGGGCAGTTAGGGGTGACCAGGCCTCCAGGGGAGGGCAATTAGGGGTGACCAGGCCCACAGGGGAGGCAGAGGCAAACAGGCAGGCTGGCTGGAGAATAGTTAGGCATCAATCAAGCGCAGGGGAGTGGTTAGGGAGGGATCAGGCTGGCAAGCAGTAGTTGTTAGGGGCAATCAGGAAGGTAGGCAGGTGAGCAGTTGGGAGCCAGCAGTTCTGGATTATGAGAGATATCCAACTACCTGGATCGGGCCTAAACAGGCAGTCAGACATCCCTCAAGGGGTCCCAGATTGGAGAGGGAGCAGGCTGGGCTGAAGGACAAACCCCACCCCCCCGTGCATGAATTTCATGCACCGGGCCTCTAGTGTATATTTGCTTCATTATTAATGCCTTGAGATCTAGCTGCAGGTCTAATAACTATGCTGCTCTGAAGGAGCACTGAGCATAAATGGTAAGTTGAGATATCTACAACTCTTAATGGAAGATGAAAATATCAGTGATTCGTACTGGTGACAAAGTCATTGCCACTGCAATACCAGTGGGGCTGGCGTTTATAGTTTAAGAAATTGCTAAATTTCAATTCTAATTGAAAATAAAATAAAATGAAAATAAAGGTGCAATTTTCTCCCATTTCAGGTTCTATCCACAGACACCAGGTTAAGAATCCTGATCTAGTATGAAGCTACCCTGTCACAGATTAGCAAACTGCAACCCACTTTTTGGCCCCTATAAATTGTCCAATTACACTGCAAGCTGACAGCAGATTGTAGGCTTAGAACCATGCATTTCCTTATTCAAAACTGCTTCTTGTTGATTGGAATCTCAAAAATCTAGGTTTGGAAGCAACATATACATTAAAAAAAAAAGTCAAGCTAAATTATTTTGGAACAAACATAAAATTCGGACTTATCCCATTTTGGTGTTCTCTTTAAAAAGACCTTTTACCTACTAATAGAAATGACAATCAAGGCTTCCTGAGACCCAGTCAAGTCTGTGTACGCCACTTGCAAATAAAATGTATTTAGCCAAATATTTGGCCAATTAAAAGAAATTCTCTGGTTTATTTCAGACTTCTTTTTTGGGGTATGCATGATTCCTTCATCTATCTATATACATAAAAGCTTAAGCAACCAAACAACCGGTTGACCAGTCACTATAATGCACATTGACCATCGAGGGGCAGATGCTCAATGCAGAAGCTGCCCCCTGGTGGTCAATGCGCCCCCACAGCTGGCCACCACAGTCCTCAGCAAGCCAAGGAGCAGCAGCAGCAGTGGCAGGCAGGAGCAGCAGGCAGCATTGGTCTGCCAGTTTCAGCCCGATCCCTGCAGGTCATACCAAGGGACTCCACTGGTGCACGAATCTGTATTTCAATTAAAATCTTGAGATCCATGAGCCAAAATTTTGGAAATATGTTTCTGAGACATTCTGCCTATAAATGCCCTTTAAAGATATTCATCAGTGTCTGGGAGAACTGTAATTAGAGCACTTAGTCCTGCTATTACAAAACCAAAGAAGCATCCAATAAAAGTATTTCAAAGGTAAGTGATGTTTTTGACTACTCACTAATTACAGTACAATCCAGTTCTTCATATGCTATAATGTCCCATCCAAACAGTTCAGCATATTTATAAAATCTGGTTTACATGGAAAAAAAGCTCCATTATGAGAGAAGTGTCCCAGAGCGCTCCTTCCCTGCTAATTCTTTAACTTTTTCTGGTCAGTTCACAGCTGTGTTATATTAAAGGCCTTGCCTCTGTCAATAACAATTACTAGTACAGACTGTCCTAACTATATTTTCTTTTTTCCCTCTGTATTCTTGATGCTCTGGCATTTTGGGGCCTTTGAACTCAGAAAACTGCTCCTTTTAGAGTTGACTAATTCCTAGCGATAACAATTTGGCTGCCCGGATACCTTTGATATGCAGAACAACCAAATCTGAGTCCATTCCCTCTCTTGCCCCCTGTCTGTCTGTCTCTCTCTTTTTTTTTATGTATTTTTATTGATTTCAAAGAAAGAGGGAAAGGGAGAGATAGAAATATCAATGATGAGAGAGATCATTGATCAGCTGCCTTCTGCATGCCCCCTCCTGGGGATCAAGCCCGCAACCCAGGCATGTGCCCTTGACTGGAATTGAACTCAGGACCCTTCAGTCCACAGGCTGATGCTCTATCCACTGAGCCAAACCAGCTAAGGCCCTCCTTTTATGAGACTTCTACAGTCCGGGACACCATCCCCTGTCCTGCAGAGCCCAGAGCCCACTGGAATTATTAAAATATCCAGTATAGGTTTGCTCCGATTGCTTACCTTGCACCTCTTATGCCTTCCCCTCCCAAAATACAGGAAAGGCTCCTGCCTGCAGTTCCCTCTCTCCCTGCCTGATCATCTTGCTGCTGACCTTCCCCGAGTGGCAGTGCATGGCGATCCATGCCTCCTCTTTCTAGGGGACTGTGAATACTAAAAAAATAACTTCTTCCTTCATGGCAAGCATTTTCCTGTCTGTGTGTCATCCTACACCTGCCCCAAACAAATTCCAGCACATTTTACTAGTAAGAACATAGTCCTGGGAAAAGATCAGCAAATAAGACAGACCGAATTCTCACCCTGAAGGAGCTTATATTTTAATCTAGGATGTTAACCTAAGAATAAAAAGCAGAAGTGAGAGGCAACAAACGTTTATTTGAGATCACAGAATTGCAGTTCAGGGGCACAGATGCAGGCAAAAACCCAAATTGTGTCCCAATTACAGGGTGAAGGCAAGGATGTTTTGTTTAATTTAAAAAGGAGGGAAAATAATTACACAAATAGAAGAAAAGAATCTGTATTGGTATTAAACTGAGTTCTTTTTTAGCTCTACTTAGCTGTTTCCTGGCTTTAGCTCAGAAAGTGTGCACAAAACCATCAGTCCTATGGTCACAATGCCTGCTTCCCTGTTAGTTTTACAGACAGCTGTTTGGAAGACAGTGTTAGTGCATCCCCGTCCAAAGATTTGTTTTGCCCAGCACAAGCATTCCAAAGGTTCAAGGAGCAAGATGTGCAAATAGATCTTGTATGGCTGCTCTGGCTCTTAAAAAAAAAAAAAATGGCTCCATCAATGTCAACTTTTTAGAGGGGTTTATAAGTTTGCATGGAGATAAGGGCTCTAAATAAATAGAACCTAGATGTGACCAAACCCCCCTTTTTTTTTTCCCTCACTTAGTTATTTCCTACCAAGCTATGGGGTAAGGGAGGTAGGTGAGAATTGTGGAATCATGGAACGTAATTCTTTTCTCTTTTGCCTGGATAAAGACCGGACTCTATCTGAACTGGATTGCAGCAATTTGGCTGAGAGGGTAGGGAAGGGATGGGGTCACTGCAATTTTGTCGTGCCAGAGAATTAGGAAGCTACAAGATGATTAGGAAGAGTTACTAGGGGCTTGCCTAAGTGCTTCCTGCCTCACCAGTTATCCCCAAACCCAACTAAAACAGGATGATCATGGAAGCAACTTAAGAAAATTACATGAGGCAGTGTCCTCAGTGGTCCCAGACAGAACAGACCCAGGGACGTCCCTTCTTTCAGCCTCCAACCACCCTCTATCCACTTTTCCAGTCACCACCTTCAGAACCACCTCAGCTATTCTCAGCCTCCAACACCAGCCAACACATGGTTGTTGTTTTTCCACCTTAACTCCTTATTGCCCAACAACCATGAGTTCCCAAATTGGTCAGAATTATTCCACCCAAGTGGAGGCTGCCATCAACCGCCTGGCTGGCCTACATCCACGAGCCTCCTGCACCTATCTCTCTCTGGTCTATTTCTACCTCACGGACATGGCTCTGGAGGGCGAGGGCCATTTCTGCAAGTTGGCAGAGAAGCAAGAGGGCACTAGCTTCTCTTAAAGTTACAAAACCAGCGTGGTGGCCACATTTCCTTCAGGATGTGCTGAAGCCTTCCCAAGACACATGGGGTGAAACTCAGGATGCCATGGAAGCTGCCCTGGCCTGGAGAGGACCCCGAACCAGGCCGTTTGAGATCTGCAGACCCTCAGCTCTGGACTTCCTGGAGAACCACTTCCTGGGTGAGGAGGGGAAACTCATTAAGAAGATGGACAACACCTGACTCACATTTGTAAGATGGCCACCCTCAGGCTGGGCTAGGAGAGTATCTCTTCAAAAGGTTCTGAAAAAGGACTAAGAGCCTTTGGAGCCCAGAGGCCTTTGAGGGGCCCATGTGCATTCCCAGGTGTCTTTAGCCTGAGGCTCTCACCAAAACCATTAGCCATTCTTTAACTATCCTGTAGCCCTCTCCCATGCATTGGACCAAATAGAAACAAAATAAAATTGTCTTGCAGAAAGAAAACATTAAATGAAAGTCCAGGTAGATCTTACAAAGCACTGTAGTATGGAAAGAATAGAAGTAATACCTTGGTCTGACCTATTCTCACCCCACATCCTCCTCTACCCCTTCGTGTAGCATGGGAAAGAAGCTGTACTGAGTTTGGTGTTTTGCTTGGCCACCTCAGAAGGTGCTTTCCTCACTCCCCGGGTCCTTCCCAGAATCCTCTTCTCCTTGGGTCTGCTTCCCAGTCTGTATACTACTTTGCTCCCTGAGGAAAAGTTACTTCTTGCCTCCTTCCAAACTGGATTTCTTTGGGCTGTGCCAGATACAAATGGAACCTTTCCTTGCTTCAGCCTTGCCCTCTTGGGGTAAAAGGACTCTGAGTTAGGGAGGTGATAAAAGCTGCTTCCACAGCTGGTCTCCACACAACTAGGTCTGAGGTTCCTTTCCTCACCAGTTCTCTCAGAGCAGAAACACCTCAGCAAAGCAGACATTGGGCTTTGTCCTGAAGACAACACAGTCTAGCCTCACAAGAGGAATGTATATTCCTCCCATTAACATCAGTTTGACTGTGTTCTTCTCAAAACCCTCACTTCATTTTGCTAAGGGGCCTTGGCCCACTAGCCAGGCTTGGCTTATGTCATGAGTTAGTGTCAGCTGGGAGTTCTTTTACTTTAATCATCTGGGATCAGCTGTGAGCTGCTTTATTTTAGTCATCCAGGACAGCTTTCTGATCCCCAAATCTCTGTCTACTGGAAGGGAGGATAGGAAGATGTGTGATCTCCTTGCTTCGTATACTTCTCCTTTCACAGGGTGTCCTCAGAAGGCATAGACAGTTAGGGGGAGCTGGCGAAACAGCATTAGGCAAGAGTATTTTTCCGCTTGTCTCTGTCAGGATCTTGCAGGAAACAGCTGGTGCAAAACAGAGAGTTTAATCAAGGGACTATTTACAGAGATGCAAACAGACTTAAGAGAACCCAAGAAGGGAGGGAGAAGACCGGGGACAAGCAAGAATATCTGCCGCGGGCCTGGAGAAGCAAGGGCTCATAGTGTTACTGGCACAGAGGAAGGCAAAGAAAGGTGGGGATTGGAGGGACAACCAACACAGTCAACATTTGCAAGTTTAAAAAAAATGGCCCACTTATCCCACAAAGTAAACTACTACGTACAACTTATTATACTTTACATTAAAATACTGGACTTCAGTATGCACCAAAAGAAATGGAACATTACTGCGTGGACAATGAATAGATAGATGGCATACAGGGCCCTGGTTCCAATTCTCATGATGGCGGGGGGGGGGGGGCGGTGCTGCTTTTCTTTTCCCAAGTCTTCACACCTTATCTTCTCACTCTGCATTCAATGACTACACCAGGGACAATAAAAATCTGTGTCAAGCCGAAACCGGTTTGGCTCAGTGGATAGAGCGTCAGCCTGCAGACTGAAAGGTCCCAGGTTCGATTCCAGTCAAGGACATGTATCTTGTTTGCGGGCACATTCCCAGTGGGGGGTGTGCAGGAGGCAGCTAATCAATGTCTCTCTCTCATCGATGTTTCTAATTCTCTATCCCTCTCCCTTCCTCTGTAAAAAATCAATAAAATATATATTTTTTAAAAATCTATGTCAACATGTCCATGTTTCCAGAATCATGAGTTTTTAGGAAGGCTAAATGCCCCACCCACACACCCCCATCCTCCCTTATACATACGCATTGGGAATCCTTTAGATAGCATTGCTGGCAGGTTACCTAGTCTCTCTAAGTACTTGGGTAACAAATCGTTCATCATCTCCTGTGGGAAACTTTTTACTTGAACAACTCTTTTAAAAGGTTGTTAACATTACGATAATATTTAGTGAATTTTTTTTCTGTTTCAGTGACAAGTTTCATCAAAGTTAGGTCCTAAAAGGACAGCTTACAAATTGAACTTCTCTCAGATAACTTGTAACTTCAAGATGATTCAACCCCATGGTGCCATCTGGCCATGCTTTCATTAAATGGAGTCTGGAATCCCAGGAATTCTTATTTGCTGCTGCTGCTGCTTCCGAGCAAAATCAACTCGAGAGTGAAGTGAAAGTGTTGGGTCAAGGGGATGAGGAAGTTAAGTAAGGACAAGAAGTAGATACTTGTAGAGAAAAGAATAAGGATACGAAGACATTATTGTTAAAAAAGATTCTAAGAAAGTCCTGGTGGGTGTGGCTCCATTGCTTGTCCCTTGCACCAGGAGGTTGCCTGTTCAATTCCCCGTAGGGGGCCTGCAGGAGGCAGTCAATTGATGTGTTCTCACACGTTTCTCTCTCCCTCTTCCTTCATCTCTCTCTCAAAATCAATAAACTCTTCCTTAACAAATTTTTTACTAAGTGTTTCAAAAGGAGAGAAACTGCATAAAATTAAACAAAATATTCCCAGCACTTAGGAACCAAAAATGCTTGAAAAAAATCAGACGAGGAGATTCAGTGAATTTTGTTTATTCCTACAGATTTACTCTTACCTTTCTCCACTCTGTTGTGTTCCCTAAAAGGCTCACCTATTGGACTCACACAAACTCCCCTCCGGCTTTTGACTTAAGTTAAGCTCCTCAGACTGGGCAGGAGATTGGAGGGGAGGAGAGTAAGGCTAGAATATTTCTGCCTCCCATTCTTCCTCTCTGTGGAGTTTCTGCAGGTTAGTCCCTCAACTCAAGGCCATCGCCCTAACCGGATTGCCTTTTCCATACAATTTTACCTCCCTGGATTTCAGTGACCCTCTCCCCTTCAGGCCTGGGCACTGCAAAACCCTTGTGGTTTCCCACACTCTGCCCACAACTTTGTAAATACTAGGTCCTGCTCGTTATTAAGTTGCCCAATTGAAATGTGCCATCTGTTTCCTGCCAGGACCCTGACTCACACACTCAGTCCCGTTCATCTCTCAGCAAACATTTTTTGAGTAACTACTACATGCTGGGGAGAATATAAGGAGAAATTAGATGGTCAGTACCTCAAGGGGCAGTCTGGGACATGGGGAAGGAACAGATGGTTGCATCACATCTTGATAAGTGATGTTGGCATGCATTGGCTGGAGAAGTGTGGGTAGCTGTAAAATGGGGAGATTTCTGGGTGCAGATGGGCTCAGGCAAACCCCATGGCTGCTGGGATGCGGAATATGGAGCACTGAGGGCGGTGGACGGCTGCAGGCGCTTCCTGGGCTGCTGCTTGGCTCCTGGTCAGAAGAGCAGGAAGGTGGTAGGGAGTGGTCAGGAGCTAGGAGAAAAGTTTAGAGCCGTGAACATCAAGAGTAGTCAGATGGTGGTAAAGGATTAGAATGGAGGACTAGTCTGGCTCAGACCACAGAAAGCCTTGTACTATGGGAAAGGGTGCTTCTTTTTTTTTAAACATATATTTTATTGATTTTTTACAGAGAGGAAGGGAGAGGGAGAGAGAGTTAGGAACATTGATCAGCGGCCTCCTACACACCTTCTACTGGTGATGTGCCCGCAACCAAGGTACATGCTCTTGATCAGAATCGAACCTGGGACCCTTCAGTCTGCAGGCTGGTAGGGGGCCTGCAGGAGGCAGTCAATTGATGTGTTCTCTATCCACTGAACCAAACCAGTTAGGGAGGGAAGGGTCCTTTTATTCCATATGCTTATTCTCCCTCTCTTCTCTCTGGGTCAGAGGAAAATAATGACACGGGGGAGGTCTGCAGCCTCTTATCTGAGCCATTGGTTACTCCTGCCCACTATCAAGGCTTTGCACACCTCTTTCTTGGCCTAAAACTTGGGTTTGTTTTTTTCCACTAAAAACCACCCCCACGCACCCTCTACACTTTCTAAAGCCTTTTGAAATGGCCACAAGACTAGTCCTTAGAGATGAGCTGCAGAAGAGGGCTAGAAGCGAACGTCCCCTCGTGCAATCTAGAAGTCCTCGCAGCCCCGTTTTCTTTCAGGGCCATAGACACTACCGACACTTTTCTTGTCCCGCGGAGAACGGGTAATGATAATGTTGGCAGAGAGGGCCGGGGGAATGAGTTTCACTTCATCAGGGCGGGGCTATGGTCCGGATGGGTTTGGGCAGGGAGGCACTTTGCAGACCCGTTTCTATCACACTATATAGGCACGTCCGGGGTTCGAGTGGTGTCTGTATTCCTTCCCTAGGGCGCAAACTGCAAGCAGTTTCCTGGGGAGGTAGGGCCAAGCCCACCGCACCCCGCAGGTTCCTCCTCCGCGCATTCTTTGGCATCAGAGACGGCCGGTCCTCCGGGAAGCCTTTATTAACCAAAGTCACAGACGCAACCCCACCCAACCGGTGCTCGCCAGCAGTGCGCGCCACTGCCTTCTTCAGCCTCCCGCCTTAAGGAAGGGACACGGGGCGAGTAAGCAGGCAGTGGCGGGTGTGGGATCACCCCAGCTCTCACTCGCAGCCACCAGGTGGATGGGTTGTTGGCGCCCTCTGCCCGCTGGGGGCCCCGCGTCTGGGGCGTCCACCGCGCCGCGAGGGCGCAGCCGCCGGAGCTCCGGATAAAGGCCGGGTTTCTGGGCGAGGGCCA
Organism: Lasiurus cinereus; assembly: GCA_011751065.1. NCBI lineage: Eukaryota > Metazoa > Chordata > Mammalia > Chiroptera > Vespertilionidae > Lasiurus > Lasiurus cinereus. The sequence continues at coordinate 15,797,543 of JAAGEH010000393.1, read as the reverse complement.
GCTCCCCACCCCCTGGAGGCCCCACATCCCCGGCCGGCCGTCGGGAAAGCAGGCCCCTCCTCCCGGGCGGAGGCGCCTTCAAGAAGCCCACGCCCGCGGTGCGCCGTGGCCAGTCCCCGGAGGCGCGCCGCCGGGTCCGGTTCCTGCGGCTGCCGCCCGCGGCGCGGGGCATGGGGCACTGAGGGCCATGGAGGGCTACCGGGGCTTCCTGGGGCTGCTGGTGTCGGCGCTGCTGGTCGGCTTCCTGTCCGTGATCTTCACCCTCATCTGGGTCCTCCACTACCGCGAGGGGCTCGGCTGGGACGGGAGAGGACCCGAGTTTAACTGGCACCCGGTGCTCGTGGTCACCGGCTTCATCTTCATCCAGGGCATCGGTACTGGAGCCTCCTGCGGGGCGCGGGCCGGGGGCGCGGGCAGGGGGTCCCGGATCCAGTCCCCGCCGAGCGGGGAGCCGTCGTGAGCGAGTGGGAAGGGAGGGCGGCTGCAGGGAGCGCAGGGGCCGAAGCGGGGGGAGCCTCCCCGGAGCTGGGCGGGGGGAGGGAGGCGGTGGCCGGCCCCACTGAGGGGGCCGCGGGGTTGGGGGGGGGGGGCGGGCCCCCCCAGCCCGGGGGGTGGGCCGGGGGGGCGCGCGGGGGGGGGGGGATCCGCGGTGGGGCGCGCCTCGGGGGACGGCCGAACTTGGTTAACTCCTTGCTGGGAGTGGCGAGGGGCACTGGGGGCGCCCCAGCGACACCCGGCCCGGGGCCCGGGGAGAAATGCCTGACGCCGGGGGCCGGGCAGCCCACACGCCGGGGAAACGCGCTCCCCGTGGGCCGGACTGGCGCAGTCGGGGGCGCGAAGCCGCTCTGTAGGCGAGGCCTCCGCGGGACTTCCTGGGGTGCAGATTCGGAGGGCCGGGCCCGGGGCCCGGAGGGTGCAGGTGCCAGAATGTGCCCCTGGCACGGCTCCGCCCCCAGCGCCGGCGCGGGTCCGCTGGACCGGGCTGAGGGCCGCGGCCGCCCAGCTCTCCCTCCTCCTGGAGGAGAGGATGCCACTCCGTCGCGCCCGGGGAGCTGCCCGGACTCCAAGGGGTGTTTTCGCGGCCCAGCCGGCACTGCTCCGGGTTGAGCCCAACTTGCTTATGTGGCTGCAGACAGCCTCGCTCCCCCCGCGGCGGCTTCCTGTGGGGCGCGGACCACGCGCTCGGCCGCAGGGGGCCCGGGCTGCCTGGCTTCTGCCCAGGATGTCCCCGAGGTTGGCTGCGCTGCGCTGCGCTGCGCTGGAGGGTGGCCCACGCGTGCAGTGAGCCAGCGCGCGGCCTGCGTTCTCCGGGATGAGGCTGGAGCGGAGGGAGGAGGGGCCCAGTCGATGGCCGTCGATTTCATTTTGGACGTATAATTTGACCGATAGCATGATATTATTTTTAGGTATCTATCTTAATGATCCGATATATGTACATTGAGCTAAATCGTCACTACAGTAAGTCTAGTTAGGGACCCATTAACACACATGGTTATAATTTTCTTTTCTTGTGATGAGAACTTTTAAGATCTACTCTCTTAGCAACTTTCAAATATACACCACGTCTTCATTCACTAGAGTCACCATGCTGTACATGACATCCAGGACTTACTTACTTTATATCTGAGAGTTGATGCTTTTTCACCCCTTCACCATTTCCCCTGCCTACCCCTTCCCACCCTCCTGCGGTTGTTTATATTGGTTTACTAGAGGCCTGGTGCATGAAGATTCATGCACTGGAGTAGGGGGTGGGGGTCCCCCAGCCTGGCCTGCCCCCTCTCACAGTCCCAGAGCCCTCAGGGGCAGGAGGTGACCTGGGGATCAGGGTAAGGCGACACCCCATCACACCTCTGCTGCTGCCATTGCCTGCATACCTGAGCCTTGGGTGACCCTGGGTGCCATCTTGTGGCTATGCCCACCCCCATATCTTTGAGAGTGGAGCAGTCAATTAGCATATTCCCTCCTTATTGGCTGTGAGCACTGCCATCTATGAGGGTGGGGCAATTAGCATATTCCCTCTTTACTAGATAGGATGTTGTCTTTTTTTTTAATTTAATAAATCTTTATTGTTCAGATTATGACAATTGTTCCTCTTTTTTTCCCCCATAGCTCCCCTCCACTTGGCTCCCACCCCATCCTATGCTCTTACCTCCCCTCATTGTCCTCATCTATAGGTGTACGATTTTTGTGCAATCTCTTCCCACACCCCCCTCACCCATATCCTCCTGAGAATTGTCAGTCTACTCCCTTTCTATGCCCCTGATTCTATTATATTCACCAGTTTATTCTGTTCATGAGATTTTTTATTCACTTGATTTTTAGATTCACTTGTTGATAGATATGTACTTGTTCATAATTTTTATCTTTACCTTTTTCTTCTTTCTCTTTTTTTAATATTTTAAAAATATTTTATTGATTTTTTTTTACAGAGAGGAAGGGAGAGAGATAGACAGACAGTCAGAAACATCGATGAGAGAGACACATCGATCAGCCGCCTCCTGCACGCCCCACAGTGGAGATGTGCCCACAAGCAAGGTACATGCCCCCGACCGGAATTGAACCTGGGACCTTTTCAGTCTGCAAGCCGATGCTCTATCCACTGAGCCAAACCGGTCTCAGCTTCTTCCTCTTCTTAAAGAGTACCTGTCAGCATTTCATATAATACTGGTTTGGTGTTGATGAACTCCTTTAGCTTTTTCTTTTCTGTGCAGCTCTTTATCTGCCCTTCAATTCTGAATGATAGCTTTGCTGGATAGAGTATTCTTGGTTGTAGGTTCTTGCTATTCATCACTTTGAATACTTCTTGCCACTCCTGTCTGGCCTGCATAGTTTCTGTTGAGAAATCAGCTGACAGTCATATGGGTGCTCCCTTGTAGGTAATTAACTGTTTTTCTCTTGCTGCTTTTAATATTCCCTCTTTGTCTTTTGCTCTTGGTATTTTAATGATGATGTGTCTTGGTGTGATCCTCTTTAGATTCCTTTTGTTTGGAGTTCTGTGTGCTTCCTGGACTTGTAAGTCTATTTCTTTCACCAGGTGGGAGAAGTTTTCAGTCATTATTTCTTTAAATAGGTTTTCAGTATCTTGTTCTCTCTCTTCTTCTGGCACCCCCATAATTCTGATATTGGTACGTTTGAAGTTGTCCCAGAGACTCCTTACACTATCTTCACATTTTGGGGGTCTTTTTTCTTTTTTGCTTTTCGGTTCAGTGTTTTCTGCTTCTTTGTATTTCAAATCTTTGACTTGATTTTTGTGTTCCTCAAGTCTGCTGTTAGCTCTCTGTATGATATTTTTTATTTCGGTCAGTGTGTGTTTAATTTCTAGTTTATCCTTTTTCATCTTCTCTTGGGTCTCACTAAATTTATCCATCTTTTATAGGAAATTCTTGAAAAAAATTATAAACATGGTTTTGAACTCTATATCCAGTCGTTTGTTTTCCTCCATTTCTTTCGTTTGTGATCTATTCCTTTGTCTCTGCATTTTTGCTGCTTCCCTGAGTTGGTAGAGTAGCTTTGTGTGCTAGGTGTCCTATATGGCCCAGTACCTCCACCTCCCCAGTTACCTGAGGTGGACTCTCTTGGTACACCCCTTTATGAACTGTGTGTACAACCTTGTTGCAGTTAAGTCTTGATTGTTGTTGATATCACTGGGGGTAATTGACCTCCAAGCCAATTGGTTGTGAGGATCAGCTGTGTCTACACTGGGAGAACTTCTGTGCTGGAGACACCCTTATGAGGCAAGAGTTGCAAAATTGCAAAAGCCTCTGTGTTCAACTTGGATGGAGCAGAGTCTCAGGGCTGAGCAGACAGCCTTGGATTCCCGTCAGCCCTGCACTATGTGGCCCCTGGGTCTCACTGTCCCTCGATAATCGCTGCAGTCCTCTCTGTGCACACTTGTGCTTGCAGGTCTCCAGACCTCTGCCTTTGGTGGTTCCCCTGAGTTTCTGTGTGTTCTGGGGACCCATATGAGTCTGGGTCTCCAGGGTCTTGCCCGAAACTGGTGTTCAGAGCAGTTGGAAGTGGAATTCAGCCCAGTTGGGAGATTTGGCCTTCCTCTCATTAGAGAAAGCCAATGACACAATCAGCAGTCAGTCCTCTCTGCGCGCACTGGCTCATGCGCCTCCAGACCTCTGCCTTTCACAGCTCCCCTGAGTTTCTGTGCACTCTTTCCTTTTTTCGACAGTCCAGACTCCCTCTATATGAGTCATGCCTGGAACTGGGCTTCAGTGCAGTCAGGAGTTTTCATCTCCCTCCTGCTAGAGGGAGTTTTCACCACCTGTCCTCTCCACCCCCATGTCTCCGTACCTCAGCTTTTTGCAGTTCCTCTGAGTCTCCGTGAGCTCCTCTCTTTCCTTCTAGTTGTAGAATTTCCATTCAGCCAGCTTTCCTGTGGTTCTGGATGATGTCCGTTCTGTCTTTTAGCTGTAGTTTTGAAATTGTTGTGCGAGGCAGCAGTTTAGGTGTTCACCTATGCCACTATCTGGGTTTCCTCCTAGGTAAGATATTGTGGCTTACTCCTCCCAGGATGTCCTGCAGTTTCCTTCAGCTGTTTTACTGGAGGGAGCTCTAGCTAGCAGGACAAATGATGTTTATTTGAAACCACTTACCAAGCACTAAGTGAAGGTCTTGGCAGAGTAAGTATTGAGGAAAAGTTAGAAGTGATGCACTGGGGTGATGAATGGAGGGGTTTGGAAACAGATATCCTTTTCTTGGAAGCAGGCTGCCTTTTCTTCACCAATATTTAACTTTCCACAAACAAGTACACAGGTGCCCATCTCACTCCTACAGAAAAATTTTCTGTTTAAAACTGGTGCTGCAGCCTTGGGCAGGTATGGCAGGCAGGCACTCTCCCATTCTGAGATGTAGTGGCCAGCATTACTGATGATCTAGCCATGGTTGGCATGCTTCTCTGGCGTGAGACTGGCACTGGGGTGTGAGTTGTTTCTATGGATAATCCCAGTTATTTCTCATTGAACTAAAATGAGAAGCACATACTCTAGTTTCTAAGTCACTGTCATCAGAAGCGCTCTTCCTTCATGGTGGAGCCCTTAAATTTGGCCAGAGCTTGCTCCAAGCAGTAGGAACAGTTTCTCTCTTCCAGCCAAGGTTTCGGAGCAGCTCCTAATACCAAGACACTTCCCAGAGGTTGTGGACTATCTTTTCCTTATTCTTAGCATTAATTGTATCCTGACTTACCAAAGAAAAGAACAAATTAAAAAAAAAAAAAAAAAAACCACCAAGTTTCCATTTTTCGAGTGCTTTCTGTGTGCTCACAAAGTCCGTTATTTCATATAGTATAAGAGTAACCTGAGGCACAGAGCACTTGAGTAACTTACTGATGGGAGTAGTGTGTTTTGCCATGGCCTTCTTTTCAAAGTTGATTTCTCTCTGCTTTTATGGATATTTGCCTATTTTCTGCAAAATGCATTTCTTTTAGAGAAGCAAAAGGCTTCATTTAAAATATACCTTGGAACTCTTCATTCATAGTATTCATTACTATTTTCCTAAAAGGACTTCTAGTTCTCTAAAATTTGGACTTTTAAAAATCTGTTTATACTCACTTTGGGGCAAAACAGTATAAGTGGATGTTTTGGAAATGTTCATCTGCTGCTTTTATGCAAGCCTTGTTTTCTTAAAGCTTAGTTCCTGTATTTGTATCAGTTGTGGAATATTTGTCCTGTCAACATTACCCATCCTGTTTACTCTTTAGATTCCAGATTTGCAAAGCATTTAACCACACAATACATTTCGTTGACATGAACATAACTTTTTCATCCAATAGAGGGACGTGCATAGTACTTTTCGAGTTCTCAGAAATCTTTGCCTCACTTTTACCTCCTCCCAGCCAACCGTAGGAAGGCTCCCCTCAGGGATACTAGGAATACCTGGCAAATGGTTGGCTTTATAGGTCAGGAGGGAAGCACATGTTACAGCCTTGTTGTGTTATAACACACTTCTCCCCTATGTGGCATTGCTTCAGGGAGAAAACGTTCAGGTTATGCCTATGTGATGTAATGTGATGCCCATTCGTTTGTGAGGTTGGCTATACCTGTGCTTCTGAGGGGAAGAGAGGGCACTTTCACTTGAGAGGCTACTGTAGTCATCACACATGAGTGGCTGTAAAGTTGCATTTTGTTACTAATTTACTGATGCTACGGAAATAATCTCTCGTTCTTTCAACAACTGCTTGTTGGCCTACCATATGCCAGTTCTAGGCGTCATTCTAGGAGCTAGGGATACCACAGTGAACAAAATAATCATGTCTAAAACCTTCTTATTAGTTATGTTATAAAGAGTTCTGCATGCACTTACTTGTAACAGAAACGATGTTTGGGGTTGCCTTGAATTGTCTCTTTATACTCTGTGAAAAAACCCTTGCTTCCCTTCCTCTCTCTAAAAATCAATTAAAAGTAAATAAATAATAGTTCACATCTCTAATGATGGACATGACATAAATGAGTTCTCTGATGCACAAACATTTAGAGAGGAAGGGAAAGCTAAAGTACATACAGGCATTACTCTAAGCATAAAATGCTTTACAAATGCAATATACAAACAGTAAACAGTATTGGAAACTATGTGAGAACAAGTTAAGAGTCCTTTGAAACACCTTTCAGATGTAAGGTCTGAAGAAAGTAAGTCTTAGCTAGAGTTACAAAATAAATGTCTCTTCCCCTTCTCTCCAAGTATATTTTGGAAAATATTTGGTTTCTAAAATAAAGTACGGCAGACCATAGAATATCTAAAACCAAAATAAAAATTTAAACTGGTAGGAAATCTGGTGAGCATGAATGAAGAAGAGTTCCAAAGAGAACTTTAGAGGAGGCTTTGTGCTTCCTTGAGAGAAAGTTTCCCATGAAATAGGTATACTGCCAGGAAATCAGAGAAACAGGCCTTGAAAGGGCCCTAGCAGACTGAAACAAACGAACGCTCTCAGAGTGGCAGCTGACCTTTTAAAAGGTTCAACAGGTGGAATGTGTTCTTTAGTAAAACAGAGAAAATTCAAGTTTATAAATTTAGCGCAAAGAAGTCTCAGCAATTCTATACTCCTTGTTTTTCCACTTGTAGAACTCTATTGTGTAAACTGCAGGAAGAGAAATAGAATAGTATAATGATATCAGGTTGGTTTTGTGAGAGAACCTAACTACACTTAAGTAACATTTAACAGAGTAACAAAAAGAAATGAAGAGTGGTTCTGAAAAGGCATTTGGAATATCCTATTAATGTATCTAAAAGTGACCAAATTTCAAGCCCAGTTAAATATATTTGAAAGGATTCTTGGGTAAAACCTGGCAAAGAAGATAATGGAGAAAGTGCCCCAAATACCTACTACAAAACCAGCTTTGGGAACACAATTGCTAATAAAACCTATCAATATTAGGGAGATAAGGGTTTTTGCAAAGTATAACGAGACAATTCAAGGCAACCCAAAACACAGTTTTTGTTATAAATAAATGCATATGGATCTGTCTATAACATAACTAATAAAAATGTTTTAGACATTATTATGTTGTCCACTGTTGTATCCCCAGCAAGTAGAGTGATGCCTAGAACTAGCATATGGTAGGCCAATAAGTAGTTGTTCAAAGAATGAGTGAGTATTTCTGTACCATCATTAAGTTAGTAACAAAATTCAACTTTACAGCCAATTATGTGTGATGATAATAGCAGCCTCTAAAGCAAACACGTCAAACTCATAGCCCACAACAAATATTTTTACAGCCCAGCCAATATAACGGTATCTAAGAAACATTTTAGTAAAAATTTTGTGACTTAATTTTTATAAATCCTGTTATACTTAATCTTATATAATATAAGGGTAATATGCAAATTGATCCTAAGGATAGAACAATCTGTTGCTAGGATGCACAGTGACCACACTGACGCTCAATGCAGGAGCTGCCTGCCCCCTGGTGGTCAGTGTGCTTCCACAGGGGGAGTGCAGCTCAGCCAGAAGCTGGCTCGTGGCTGGCTAGTACAGTGGCAGTGGCAGGAGCCTCTCCCACCTCAAAGGCAGTGCTAAAGACCCCACAAGACATCCCCCGAGGGGTCCTGGACTGCGAGAGGGCGTAGGCCAGGCTGAGGTACACCTCCCCCAAGTGCACGAATTTTCATGCACCAGGCCTCTAGTTATTAATACTGAACTGCAATGTTTGCTAATGACTGATGACTATATCGTGTTGCATTCATTTCCCTTATGCATCTTACGCACATTTCCCTCTACTAATACTTGATTTATTTTAGCAGGCGATTGCCACATCATTAGTCTTGTACTGACTTGTTTGGTGTGCTTTTGGAGAACAAGAATAATAGGTTTATTTGTGTTTGCTTATGAATTTGTGCAGTTATTCAGTGTCTAATAAGTTAATGTTTAAGAAAAATATTAATTTTTATTAAAATATTCTATTATTTTATATTAATGATTACTCATTTGTATTCAGCATGTCTCTATCAAAATAAATGTACACTTCTATGAAAATTGAAGTTTTTGTTTTGTGCAGTCCACGTGAACTTAAACCTTGTTTATTTGGCCCGCGTTAGCCTTTGAGTTTGACATGCTTGCTCTAAAGTAAATCTTCCCCTGTCTTCACCTCAGTGATTCTCCTGTTGAGCCATTTGGAAGCACTATTTTAGCCAACCTCACAAAAGAACAGGCAGCATATTAAATCACAGGTGAACTTTTATTCTAAAGGCCTTAAACTCATGATGCTTCTGCTGAAATATAACCTGTGCCTCCTCTGTCTACTTAAGGACATCGCTTCATCAATTTTCCCTTTTTCCTACTACATCATCAAGTTTCTCCCCCAATGGATTATTTCCAACACGTTATAATTTCTATCATCTTAAAAGCAACCACACTCCTGACCCCATGATCCCCCTTCAACTACTGCCTCAACCCTCTGCTTGCCTCCCCACAGAATTATTTGTCAATATCTGCATTCTCCAATTCCTTTCCTCCTATTCTCCTTCAAACCCACTCTGGTCGGGGTTCACTCTACTATTCTACCAAAAAATTTTCTTAATATAGTAACCAATGGCCTCCACATTGCTAATTCCCCTGGTCAGTTCTTACTCCTCATCTTGTTAGAACATAAGGCAGCACTTGGCATAACTGACCCTTTATTCTTTCTTGGGATACTTTCTTCATTTGACTTCCAGGACATCCAACTCTCTACTCACTGGCTCCTCTTTTCAGTGTCCTTTGATGGTTCCTCCCCATCTCTCTGGTGGATCAAGGTTAGAATTTCCAAGGCTCATGCTCATTTTTGTGGTGATCTCAGCCAGTTTTCTGGCTTTAAACACCAGTTATTCACTGAAATCTCCTATATTTATATCTTTAGTCTGAACGTGTCCCCTGAACTCCAGATCCAAATATTCATCTGTTTACTGATACTCTCTACGTCAGTGGTTCTCAACCTTCCTAATGCCACGTCCCTTTAATGCAGTTCCTCATGTTGTGGTGGTTGGGGGTCACCACAACATGAGGAACTGCATTAAAGGGACGTGGCATTAGGAAGGTTGAAAACCACTGCTCTACGTGGATGTCAAATAAGCATGTCTAGATATGAACTCTTGATCTTACTCATGTCCCCCAAACCACTCATCTCATAGGCTTCTCCACCTCAGTAAATGGCTACATCATTCTTGTAGATCAGCAATTCTCAACTGGTGTGCCACATGAATTTTTAAAACATGCAATACCTGACTGTCTAGTCAGGGGCATTGACCTCTTTTGCTTTAGATTGTCAAATAAAAAATGACAACAGCCAACACAATAGCTATCTGTGGTGAATGCCCTATCTTGAACCATAAATATAGAGTTCATATAATAGAGTTGCTTTTTATTGGTCATGTTGCATAATAAGGTTGTGTCTGATTGATTAATTCTTGGTACTAGAAATCATTATATGCAAGTATAGGTGCCTGGTTTTTTTTTAAAGGGTAGATAATTATGATTATTGTTTTTTGTAAATCAATACAAATTATACCTATTTTTTATCAGATTGGCAAAAATATAACATTTTTGGCGTGCCACAGAATTTTAGTAATTAATGTATGTGTTCTATGAAATGAAGAAGGTTAAAAATCTAGAATCTAGATATTCAGAAAAAGTTATATAGTCCTCCTTGATCCTTCTTCTTCTTCCATAATTCTCATCCAATTTATTAGCAGTACTATCCAAATTCTGAGCACTGACTTGTTAAATTATTTATGAATTTACTGTCTGTCTTCTCCTGCTAGAATGTAACCTCTGTGAGGGGAGGGACTTAAGTCTGATTTCTTCACTGCTGTTTTCTTGGTGTGTAGAACATTATATAACAAATAACATGCAATCAATATGTATTTACTGAGTTAATGAGTTTGGCCAACCTTTTAAACCAAGCGTTGTGCCCACAAGGATGGCATATAAAGTAACTAGATGAAGTGCAAGGTTGTACAGCACTTCACAGTATTCCAGACACTGAGTAACCCTGTCTACAAGCTGTTAGTCTTAGAGTGTGTTAGATCCAAGTTTTTGTTTTTCTTTTGAGAATCTGAGCCCTAAATATTTAGAGATGATTGGGACTTTAGGTGAAACTTCTAATTTTAGAGATCAAACGTCTGGCCTGGACCAGGCAATCAGAACCAGTGCTATTTCTGATCTGTCATAACACTTTAACATAAGGCACATGAAAATATAGCTGGTGTTTCTGAAAATGCAAAATTTGTGGACATTTGTAAATGTTCAGCCAATTAGTTGAGTGTTTCTCTTTTTATACACTATTTGGTACCAACCAACTTCGTGAGAATTTCAGTAACTTCAATGAGATGCTGCTGGTGCTACAATGCTTAAATAAATCTTCTGAATCATCCAAATCACTTCCTTCATTTGGATTCTTCAAAGGTTTTGTTTTCATGATATTCATGCTATGAGGCAGTTTGAAGGCACAGGCATGTTTCAAAGCTCAAGTTCTTTTTCATAGCCATGCAGGAATCTTTTCAAGAAGTTTATTTTAAAATAAACAATCAAGGCTTAACTACAACAAGACTGTGCACACAGCCCACATTTAAACTTGAGGTCCTTCAGATAGAGTCTCTTGGGTACACAAAGGGATGAGTTATCAAGCTTGATAATCCTGCTCTGACCATTCTACCAGAGAAGGCAAAATAATATTTTATTTAAAGACCTAAGAAAAGTGTAATGGGAACACAATATTTAATTAGAATCTATAACTATTTTAAAATTACAGTGCATTGCCCTGGCTGGTTGGTTCCTAGTTAAGAGCACATACCTTGGGTGCAGACTCAATTCCCAGCCCCAGAAGAGGCAAGAGTAGGAGGCAACCAATTGATGCGTCTCTTTCACATTTTCTCGCTCTCTATCTTCCTCTCTTTATCTCTTCCTTTCTTTGCTTCCTTTCATTCTCATCTAAAAATCAATGGAAAAATAGCCCCACTCCTTGGGTAAGGATTAAATAAATAAATATAAAATTTCAGTGTATTTTAGAGGAGAAACCAAGATGGTGGCATAGGTGAACACGTAAACTGCTGCCTCGCACAACAATTTCAAAACTACAACTAAAAGACAGAACAGACAGCATCCAGAACCACAGGAAGGCTGGCTGAGTGGAAATTCTACAACTAGAAGGAAAGAGCAAAGCAAACTGAGACTCAAAGGAGCTGCAGGAGGCAGAAGTTCTGAGATGCACACATGGAGAGGCCAAGCAATTGAGTACGCAGCTGGCTTTCACAATAAGGAGGGAGACAAAAGCTCCCAACTGCTCTGAACTCCAGTTCTAGGTGAGACTCTGGGGACCCAGATTCATACGGGGTGAAACAGGACTATCAGGAAAGAGAAAAGTACACTGAAACTCACAGGAATTGCATAAGGCAGAGGTACTGAGATGCGTGCACGGAGAGGCAGGCAACTGAGTGTGTGGCTTGCTTTCTCAAGTGGGGAGAGACAAAAGCTCCTGACTAATCTGAACTCTAATTTTGGGCAAGACTCTGGGGACCCAGACTCATTCAGGGAGAAACTGGACTGTCTGGCAGTGGGTAGAACTCTAGGGCAGCTTCCTCTCAGAGATGCTTGCAGCGATTACCACAGGATTGAGACACAGGGGCCTATTAGGGCAAAGCTGACGAGGAACCAATGTTGTCTGCTCCAACCTGAAACTCTGCCCCATCCAAGCTGAGCACAGAGGTTTTTGCAAGTCTTCTCTCATATGGGTGTCTCCAGCATAGAACTTCTCCCAGCGTAGACACAGCTGATCCTCAAAGCCAATTGGCCTGGAGGTCAATTCCTCCCAGTGATACTAACATCAATCAAGGCTTAATTACAACAAGACTGTGCACATAGCCCACAAAGGGGTGCACCAAGAGTGTCCACTTCAGGTAACTGGGGAGGCTGAGCCAGTAGGACCTATAGGACACCTAGCACACAAAGCCATTCTAACAACTCGGAAGCAGCCAAAATGCAGAGACAAAGAAACATCACAAATGAAAGAAATGGAGGAAAGCAAACCACTAGATATAGAGTTCAAAATCATGGTTATAAGGTTTTTCAAGAATTTTCTAGAAAAGGCCGATAAATATAGTGAGACCCAAGAGGAGATGAAAAAGGACCAACTAGGAATAAAGCATTACTCACCGAAAAAAAAATATTATACAGAAACCTAACAGTAGACTAGAGGATCCCAAGAATCAAGTCAAAGATTTGAAATACAAAGAAGCAAAAAACACTCAACTGGAAAAGCAAAAAGAAAAAAGAATCCAAAAATTTGAAGCCTCTGGGACAACTTCAAGTGTACCAACATCAGGATTATGGGAGTGCCAGAAGAAGAGAGAGAGCAAGATACTGAAAACCTATTTGAAGAAATAATGACAGAAAACTTCCCCCACCTGGTGAAAGAAATAGACTTACAAGTCCAGGAAGTGCACAGAACCCCAAACAAAAGGAATCCAAAGAGGAACACACTAAGACACATCATAATTAAAATGCCAAGAGCAAAAGACAAAGAATATTAAAGGCAGGAAGAGAAAAACAGTTAGTTACCTACAAGGGAGCACCCATATGAGTGTCAGCTGATTTCTCAACAGAAACTATGCAGGCCAGACAGGAGTGGCAAGAAATATTCAAAGTGATGAATAGCAAGAACCTACAACCAAGATTACTCTACCCAGAAAAGCTATATCACTCAGAATTGAAGGGCATATAAAGAACTTCACAGATAAGAAAAAGCTAAAGGAGTTCATCAACACCAAACCAGTATTATATGAAATGCTGAAAGGTATTCTTTAAGAAGAGGAAGGAGAAGAAAAAGGTAAAGATAAAAATTATGAACAACAAGTACATATCTATCAATAAGTGAATCTAAAAATCAAGTGAATAAAAAAAATCTGATGAACAGAATAAACTGGTGAATATAATAGAATCAGGGGCATAGAAAGGGAGTGGACTGACAATTCTTGGGGGAAGGGGGTGTGGGTTGCAGGAAGAGACTGGACAAAAATCATACACCTATGGATGAGAACAGTGAGGGGGTGTGGCTAAGGGCAGAGAGTGGGGTGGGAACTGGGTAGTGAGGAGCTATGGGGAGCGGAAAAAAGAGGAACAATTGTAATAATCTGAACAACAAAGATTTATTAAATTAAAAATTTTTTCAGTGTATTTTAAACTCAATAACTTACTCTTATTTTATATTTGGGTTCACTTAATGCCTACCTAAAGCTTTTAGGTGCGTCTAAGTGCAGAATACTTTTTACTTATTTGAGAGAACCATTCAGGCTTATAATGAGCTAACACTTGGGTCAACAGTACAAATTGCCTTGAATTTATTTTTTAATACATTTTATTGATTTTTATTTATTTATTTATTTATTTTACAGAGAGGAAGAGAGAAGGATAGAGAGTTAGAAACATCAATGAGTGAGAGACATCTATCAGCTGCCTCTTGCCCGCCTACTACTGGGGATGTGCCCCCAACCAAGGTACATGCCCTTGACCGGAATCAAACCTGAGACCTTTTAGTCTGCAGACCGACGCTCTATCCACTGAGCCAAACTGGTTTGGGCTTGAATTTTTTTTATTGTTACATTTTAAAAGAGGATCTGCTTATTGCTGGAGAATACCGAATGAATTAGTGCACTTTATTAAGATTTATTTATTCAACACACACTGAATTCCTACTATGTGTCTGACTCTGTGGGTAAATGCTTGGATATGATGGTGAACAAGATAGTCATGCTCCTACCCTGATGAATCACAAGATTTAAATATAAAAAAATAAAACAAAAAACCTAGAGTTCAATTGTTTTCTATGTTCAGGAATATTTCTCTCCCTCCAAGCAGCCCTCTCCCCACATACACTTAGATAAATATTATATATGCATTAGCTGCTATAAAACAAAGTTGTATAGATAGTTTTGTAATAGCATGTGGATTGAAAGCTAATCAAGCTGTCAAACCAGAGATTGCATCTTAGAGAATATATATGTTCCCAGATTCCTGAGTTGATTATGCAGCTAGGAGATGAGAAATTTTTTAATAATTAAATTCAAATTTAATCTACTGCATTCTCCTCTTTATTGTCCAAAGACTAATTATACACAGATATTTATTTCTTTTTAATTTTCTTTTTTTGTTTATTTGAATTATTTTTAAAAAATATTTTTATTGATTTCAGAGAAGAAGGGAGAGGGAAGGATAGAAACATCAATGTGAGAGAAAATCATAGATTGGCTGCCTCCTGCATGCCCCTGATTGGGCATAAAGCCCCAACTCAGGCATATGCCCTTGACCAGAACCAACCCAGGACCCTTTAGTCTGCAGGCCGATGCTCTACCCACTGAATCAAACTGGCTAGCTCATTCATTTATTTTTAAATTTCTCACAATAGCAGGTCCCACTATGAATAATTTTTTAAAATATTTTAAATGTGTTTCTCACATATACAGATGGTCTCCAACTTGTGATTTGATTTAGGATTCTTCATTTTGTGATAATGCAAAAGTGATACACATAAATTACATGAGATAGTCATCACTTTATTATAAAACAGGCTTTGTGTTAGGTGGTTTTGTCCAACTATATGCTAATGTAAGTGTTCTGAACATGATTAAGGTAGGTAGGCTAAGCTATGATGTTTGATTATTACGGTATTTTCAACTTAGCTGTAACTCCAGTGTAAGTCAAACATCTGTGTGTTTATGTTTCCCTTCATTTTCTAGTGGAAAATGGTCTGTCAACTAGGATCTCTAACAGAAAACTCTTGTTTCAGTCATAAGTAACTATTTGATAGCTGTTCACCTCCTCATGGGCTTATGAGACCTTTTTCTTCCTTCCCACTGAACCTCAGGAATGGTATCTAGGTAAGTGCCAAGAGAGAGAAGCAAGAAATATTTAAATTCGGCTCTCCAGGCAGTTTTCTAAGTGTTGAGAATAGACGATTGTTGAAGAATGTGGTCTGATTTGTTAAGGTTGCCCTTTTTTCCTAAAGTCCACCACATTTTGGTTATTTATACATTTTTAAAGCATATAAACATCTTACGCAAGTGTAATATTTTGCAATTATCCTTCACGAATCCAGACAGCGTTTTGAAGCAAGTTCCTCTATCCAGCAGTGCTTCTCTGTAGCCAGTATGGCTGCCGAGAATTCTGTGCCTCACTCAGGAGAGCCCCTCAGCTTTCCACAAGCTGCCTAAGTAGTTGTTGAAACTAGTTTGCTATGGATTGGCAAGCTTACAACAATGTTTTTACACTTTGGAACTATTATGAATTCTTTAAACCAAACAGAAAATAATAAACAGATTGCTACATGCTCACCACCAAAGGGAACAAATGTGGCAGATTTTTGCCAACATAAAAATGTATAAGCAAAAGCTTAGAGCTAATAGGAATAAAATGTAAGGCAGGATGGAGGGACGAGTTGGGAGTGTGCACCCTAACCTGATCTAGAAACTAAAAAAGAGATAGAGACCAGCTGGTGTGGCTCAGTGGTTGAGTGTCAATCTATGAACCAGGAGGTTATGGTTCAATTTCAGGTCAGGGCATATGCCTGATTTCAGGCTCAATCCCCAATAGAGGGCGGGCAGGAGGCAGTTGATCAATGATTCATCATTGATGTTTATCTCTCTCTCCCTCTCCCTTCCTCTCTGAAATCAATTTAAGATATTTGTGTGTGTGTGTGTGTGTGTGTGTGTGTGTGTGTGTGTGTGTGTGTATTTAAAGAAGAGTTAGAAAAACTCTAAACTAGACCCAGGGACTGAAAATCTATAATTGTCTGGGTCCATTTGGATCAGAGGCTAGCACCTCTCCTCCTGCAGAGCCCTTAAGAGCTGACTCTTAGAGTAATAGGACAAAATACCTTGTTCACTTAATGCCTATCTAAGTAATAAATACCTACTATCCCAAATAGTAACAAAAGCTATTATCCCAAATCATAAACAAAAGATTAAATTATGCCTTATTCATGCTACTGCTGGAGAAGAAAAGCTAGTGTTTAACAAATTTGTAAAAGAAATACTGTACTGTCCTAAGGGTGAGGGCTGTCAAGTGTTGGAATGGAACCAAAAATAGGAGATGGACACCGAAAGCTTTAAAAAGGCTGACTTCACATCTGTCTTTGTGGGTTCAGACATGTTTCTGCCTAAAAAAGGACTAGATAATCCCTTACATTTTTATGAAATTTAATATATTTAATTCCTAAGTATCTTTAGTGGGAAGAGGCTTCTATTTTTCTTGCTAGAATTAGGAAATATACACGATATACCACCGATGTAATGGAATCCATCTTTCAGAAAGCATTCTTTAAACTTCTTCAATCTGCCATACATTTCCAGGTATCTACATTTTCTCTGACATGGAGCAGAGGGGTGGGGTGAGGCAGGTATTGTCTTCATCACAAAAAGTAGTTGTAAGCTGGGTTCAGGTGGCCATGTAATCCACTATTTAAATCAGGACACTTTAAAAAACCTGTTTTTAAAATCTTTTTTGTTGAAATTTAATCTACATGCCAAAAAGTGAACATGTAAATGCATAGCTTGATGAATCTAGGTATGTAACCAGCACCCAGACTGAGGAAAAGAATATTAGCAGAAATCCCTTTGTATTCCCTTTCATTGCTATAACCCTTCCTTACAAGGGCAGCCACTAGCCTGACTTTTCTTACTGAAGAATGAGTTTTACCTGTGTTTATACTTCATATAAATTGAATCATACAAGATACACTTGTTCATGTCTTATTTCTTGGGATTGATCCATATTGTTGGGTGGTGCTCTAGTTACAAATTATTTATTCTCTTTGCTCTATTTTGTTGTGTGAATGACGATCACCCTTTATTATTCATTCTACTGATGATGGGCATTTGGGGAGTTTCCAGGCTGGACCATTACAAATGGTGCTACTAATAATATCCTAGTGCATATCTTTTGGAAAAAACTTATTGAACATATTTCTTTGGGGTGTTTACCCAGGAGTGGAATTGCTGGATCCTAAGGTATGCATAAGTTTAGCTGAAGTAGATACTGCTAATTTTCCATAGCCTTTGTTCTCATTTAAGCTCCCATCAGCATAACATCAGAGTTTTGATTGTTTCACATCCGTGTCAATATTCAGTATGTTTCGTGTTTAGTCATTCAGATATGTGGTAGAGGTATTCTCAGTTGACTTTAATTTGTATTTCTCTGTTGAATAATGAAGTTTATGTCTTTCTTATGTTTATTAAGCCACTTGGATATACTCTTTTGTCTTATTTAAATCTTTTTGCATCTTTTTCTAATCCTTCGTCTGCCTTTTTCTTATCAAACTAAAACATTTCTAGGAAGAAACCAGGTCATAAGATTAAGAATTTAGTTCTGGATGTGTGAAGTCTGAGATATTTGGGAGGCATCTATATGGATATCAAGAGGCTGTTGGATGACATGTGTCTGGAGTTCAGGAGAAAGTTCTGGGCTGGAGATTAAAGTTCAGAGTCCCTGTCATGTAGGTGGCATCTCAGCGAAAGAGTGAATGAGGTCACCCACAGTGAGGGCAGGAGGAAAGCCCTAGGACTGAGCCTAGGGACATCAAAGTTTGTTCACAAATTGGGAGGAAAGAAGAAGCCAGCAAAAGAGCCCAAGAAAAACCACTGAAAGGTGGGAAGCGGTAGAAGCAGAAGCCAAGAGGAAAGGGTTTCATGGAAGGGAGTGTTCAGTGTGTCAAACTGTGTATCACGTGTAGATTTAAAAAAACAAAACACCACCACCACATTCTGTCCCCTTTTGTCTCTCTGTAGCCATCATTGTATACAGACTGCCATGGACCTGGAAATGCAGCAAGCTCCTGATGAAATCCATCCACGCGGGGTTAAACTTCGTTGCAGCCATTCTTGCCATTATTTCTCTGGTGGCGGTTTTTGATTTCCACAATACCCTGAACATCTCCAATATGTACAGTCTACATAGCTGGATTGGATTGACAGCTGTCATACTGTACATGTTACAGGTCAGTGTCTCAGTAAGCTTATAAACAAGGTATAAAAAGTAAAGCAGTTCAGATACTATAGATGTTTCCTATACATTACTATTTTGTTTTTAATATATTTTACTGACTTTTTAAATATGTTTTATTGATTTTTTACAGAGAGGAAGGGAGAGGGATAAAGAGTTTGAAACATCAATCAGTTGCTTCTGCACACCTCCTACTGGGGATGTGCCCATAACCAAAATACATGCCCTTGACCGGAATCAAACTTGGGACCTTTCAATTCCACAGGCCGACGCTCTATCCACTGAGCCAAACCGGTTTTGGCACATTAATATTTTGTTGGAAATCATCATCTCATTCCCACTAGTTCTTATTCTACTTGTTTCCATATAAGTATTTCCCCTTGAGGGAGCTGAGGAACTTCAGAATTCACAATCAGTGAGCCTGAATGTGAGATTCTAAATATGGGCATATGTATATACAGGGAAATTGCCCACAGATAACATCTAGACTGCTTTTGTTGGGACTTCAACTTTCATGTGCTGAATAAACTAGCACAGACAAGAATTATAGATTTCTTTTCCACATTCAATCACTTCTATTTTCTAGGTTTAACTTTATGAGTGAAAAGATGAATTTATATCTCGTCGATTCTTTGTGAGAGTTTGAAGACTGTTTTATTTTATTTTTCCTCTGTCCTCACTTACCAAAAACACATGCTTTTGACAGCACTGTATTTAAACATAAGTTAATGGAGAGTGATAGGGACTTGGCTATTCGAGGTCACTAAAGAAAAGGTAAATTTTCAAAGTCCTTATGGTGTTAACCACTTTGTTGGAAAATCTTTGTAAACTGTGTTGATTTACTTCCTTTCTTTAGTCAGTACAGTATACATTCAATTCCTTTATTTGGGACATCATTGTGAACTTCAGTTTTCTGTAGAGAGAAAAGTAGGAAACTGGCATGAATTTACAAAATCGCAAGGCCTATCTTAAAACATATGAATGTGTGACCTCTCAAAAAAGGGACTTCTTGCCAGGCATTTATTTGTCATTTTTCTGCCTAAGGCTTTTTGAACGTTAATTAAAGTTAATGCCTATATGATACTATTAATTATTTAAGTTTGCATTACCATGCCCAGAGGTAGGGACTGGGGAGTGGAAAGGTGCCAGACAGGAGAGGAGCACCGAGGAAACCCTCCATCAAACATGATCTTCCTGGTCAGGAAGGACCAAGGAATATATCTCAAAGTGGATGGCTGAGCCTTGCTCAGATATCTTGTCCCTTGAGGTTGCTTTTCCTTCAGAGTTCTCAGCTTCTGCCTGCCACACATCTGGAAGGCAGCTCCCTCCACTGCCACCAGCTGGTGGACCCTCTCTCTTACAGAACAGAATGACAACCGCAGGGAACATGACATGGGGACAGTTGCTTTGGGCACCCTCTTCACCTACTGTCATTTCCTCCGGACTTTTCTCAGCTGCCTCTTCTGCTTGGTTCGGCCAGGTATTGTTCTCCTTCCTTTGCACCGCCTCAGAATTCTAGAGCCTGAGCACTGTGGGGAGCGTTCTACTCACCTCACGCCCTGCTTTAGTGGCATAGCCTTCAAGATGCGGAGGACACACAAGTTACACAGCCAATGGCAGAACCGTAAGCCCTTGGTTCTGTTTCCATGACGTCCCCATGGCCACTGAGCTCGTGTTTGAGCCTGCTCTGCGGAGGGCTGTATTTCCGAGGATCGGCGTGGAAACTACCCACACTCTTTGTAGCTTCATTGCGAAAGGGTCTGTACTCTTGAGCACAGTACCTAAATAAATGTCAGTAAAGTAGTTATATGACAAGGCATTGTTTGAACATCTGGAAAGATGTGCATTATTTTTCTTTTTATTGTCAGAATTTTCTAAACACACAGCATTTCAGAATTTTCTAAACACACAAGTATAGTAGAGTTAGTAGTAGTAAGCTTTTAAAGCTAAAAAGCTTTTTATACCAGATATGCCTTTTCATTATTAAATTTATGCTTTTAAATCTGGGTTTTTCTAAAAATCAATTTATACTCTGCTCTATATCTTAATATGTAAAATTAATAAATATTGCCCTAACCGGTTTGCTCAGTGGAGAGCGTCATCCTGTGGAAGGGTCCCAGGTTCGATTCCAGTCAAGGGCATGTATCTTGGTTGTGGGCACATCCCCAAACAGCTGATTGATGTTTCTAATACTCTATCCCTCCTCTTTACTCTCTGTAAAAAATCAATAAAATATATTTTTTTAAAGAGAAATATCTAGGGATTAGCAAAAAAGAGAATACTTATTCTAAAATCTATGGGTCTTAGCTAAAATGGTTCTCAGAGAAATATAGCTTAAATGCTTTTTTTTTTTTAAGAAAACTTAAAACACATTAACTATTCGCTTAAAGAAACTAAAAAAAAATAGCAAAATAAACCAGGAAAAATAAAGATTCCAGAAAAGCCATGAACATTTGTGTTAGTGTTTACAATTGCTGCTGTGGAACAAATTACCACAAATCTAGTGACTTAAAACAACACCAGTTTGTTTATTACCTCACAGTTTCTGTATATCACAAGTCTAGGTTGGCTTGTCTGGTTTCTCTGCTTTGGGTCTTGCAAGGCCAAAATTAAGGTGTTGGCTGGCCTAGGCTCTTACAGGTGGACTTTGGGGTGCAAACAGCTTGCAAGTTAATTCAGGTTGTTGGCGAAGTCCACTCCTTTTCGGCTGTTGGACTGAGGTACCTGGTTCCTTGCTGGCTGTTGGCTGAGGGTTGTCCTCAGCTCCTCTAGTCCTCTCTGTGTTCCCCTCCATCAGCAATGGTGCACCTACTCTTTGACCTAGCAATGGCACATTTGTGGGGAGCAGAAATAACATATTTCGTAGAAGGAGCTAAGAAGGGTGTTTAGTATGGCTCTGTTTGTATAGGCAGGAAATGGGAAGGAAAATAAATGTCCAAATAAGAGAACGAATGGTTAAATCATTTGTGGTAAATCCATATTGTCGGCTATCATACAGCTATATCCACTGATAAGCAATGAAATCCATGATATGTACTTCAGTAATACTGAAGAGTAATATGTACAGAACATGGGAGAGGGGAGGAGAAAAGCATATATAGAGAGAGATGTTCTAAGAAAGGTATGGGAATATACTAGTATACCAAACTGCCATAATTGTAGGGGTGGGTAGGGTTGACTTCACTATATCTTGTTTGACTTCAACGTGTAGCTCTTTTGTTTGAAACAGAAGTAAGCCACATATGTTACTTACAAATCATACACACATGACTTCCTAAGCTAAATTAAGCAAATGGTGTCCCCTCACCACAGTTGTGAGCACTTGTGACGTGCTTGGTGCTCTGGCTGTTCTTTCAGGAGCCAGGTGAATGGCTTCCTATTCCTATGGTGGGAAAAATGGCTCCATCCCAGCTTTATTTTTGTTGTTGTTGTTGTTGCATAAAAGCTGTCTTTAAGTATTTGCATTGCTGTCCATAGAAGTGACAGAACAGATCACCCACATGTGCTCAGGAAGGAATTAAACGGAAAAAAAAACATTTCCTTTCCCAGTGGAAAGAAACCGATTCTAAACTTGCTTTCTTTACCTTTGATAGGAGCCAAGTTCTGTCCTTTTTATGATTCACAAGATGCTTGCCTCCACATTCTTAGTTGCAAAAATACATGAGCCATAAAAATACAGCTTTGACAGAGATGGGTTTCTACCAGATTTCTTAGGTTAAGAGTGAAGAGGGGTTGTGGTTTCTCTTTCTGAACTTGAAGAGTTCTACTGGTAAGTGGAGGTTCTCAAACTGCACTCACAAAGTCTGGTTGTATGTAGAGCATTCATAAAAGTTCCTGAGGTCAATTTGCACTCCCTGCTCAGTACAACCCCCCAAAACAAACCTCTAATAGTATGAAGAGCATGGGAGATATTGTCAAGATCAGATCTCTCATCTTGGTGCAATGGGGTTTGGTTTAGCCACTATGGGTAAAATCAGAATTTCACCTGTCAAATGAAGCCAGTGGCTAGGTTGTTTGAGGAAGGAGGGAAGGTGAGGCAAGCAGCAAAGCAATGCAAGCAATACACTTCCTCATGTATATCTATGAATCATAAAGCATTTCAAGTGTAGACTTATTTTTTACTTGTAAGATCTAACCTCTGGATCACTTTTTAAAAATAGCAAACTCTTGCCCTAGGTGGTTTGTTGAATGGTTAAAGTGTTGGCCCGTAAACTGAAGGGTCACAGGTTTGATTCTGGTCAAGGGCACATATCTTGGTTCCAGGCTCTATCCCTCAACCAATCCAGGTGTGTCTCTCCCCCTCCCTTCCACTGTCTCTAAAAAGTAATGGTAAAATATCATTGGGTGAAGATTAAAAAAAACAAACACCTCTTGTATGTATATTGAAATTATGGATCATAATAAAATTGATTTCCATGATTCCACCATCCACCTAATTTGGAAAACATAGAATCCTTACCCACCTTGATCCCACATCTCTCCACCCATCCCAACCCATGAAGGTAACAATTTTCTGACTTTTTTATTCTTTTTTTTCCCTCATTCTCTGTTTTTCTTTATAATTTTATCACATACTTTGAATCCTTAAAAAACATATTGGTTAGTTTTCCTTTAACTTTTAAAAGTCTCATAATATATGTAGTCTAATGTAACTATGTTTTAATTCTTTTGCAACCTTTCTTTTCATTGTACTGATTCCACTATCTTGTTTCCTCTAGTTCACTCATTTTTACTTTTGTGTTTCATTGTACAAATATACTGCAAATTTGCTATTTATTCTCATGCTATTAGACATTTGGGTTATTTTCAATTATTCTCTGTAACATTGGACATTTAGATACACATTTCCTGACTCTTATATGCAAAGGTTTCTCCGGATGTAGTATACTTAGAAATTATAGACAGAGCCTAAAAAAAAATTCTAAATTGTTTTCAAAAGTGGTTGATCCCAATTATGTTCCTGTTAGCAGAGTGTAGGAGTTCCCATATGGCACATCCCTGTCAACATGCATTTTCTTCCAATGCCCCCCGCCTAGGTTTAAACCTCCTTTGTTGACATAGAAATATTACTCTTGTGTTCAAATGCTTTAATTATTGTCAGCTAGTGGGTATAAAATGATGTCTTCTTGTGGTTTTAAGGTTTACTTCACTGATTACTTGTTTCTCTTCTAAGAAACACTTGTTTGTGTCGTTTGCCCATTTAAAAAAAGGTTTTTTTTTTCCTTAAAGATTTGTAGTTCTGCTTCAAATTTCCTTTTCTTTATATGTATTGCATATGTCTTCCAATTTGAAGCTTGTATTTTTCCTCTTTCGTTAGTATTTTTTAAATCAATCCTCAATTTAAAAACACAAATCGTGTGGTTTTTTTTTTTAAGGTTATTATGTTTTGTTTCGGTGACTTGTTTATGGAAACCTTCTCTACACTGAATTTTGAGTTCTCAGGTTGACTCCACACCTGCTGGGTCAGAAACTGTGGGGTGGGGCCCAGAAAAATGTGCTTTCACAGGCCCTCCAGGTGACTCAGAGGCACACTAAGGTGTGAGAACCATTGTCTATCAAGAGTCTTAAAGATTTATTTTTATATTTAAGTACTTTATTCATCTGGAATTAGCTCAGTGTATGATGTGATGTTGTGATCCAACTTCATTTTTTCTCCATGCGGGTAAGCTGTTTCCCCAGCACCATTTATTGAATTGTCCTTGTCCTGGCTACTTACCTGCAATGCCAGATTTATCATATATCTTTTCCTCTGCACAGTATAGAGTTGAAGCATATAGAAGAATTGAGGTATATAAAAAAAAGTATACAGGCTTAAGAAGTACAGAATAGAAAGAGACAAAAATCTTTATTTATTCTTATTTTGAAGAGAATGATTCAATAGTTTATTATTGAGTAGAGGTGCTTCACATTTCTTCCTATTACAGTTTGGGAAAAGGTTTTGTTTTTCTTTCTGAATCATAAATGAATGCAGAATCTTATTGAATGATTTTCTGTGTCTGTTAAGATGAATATAGTTTTTTTCTTTAATTTATTAATGTAGTTAGTTACATCCATCAACTTCCTAATGTTAAACTTGGGTGAATTAAATACATTTTTAATTGTCTTAAGGTTCTCTTTTGCTCTCTGAAATATCCAAATTCTTATCTTAAGCTGTTCTATTTGTGTGCTAATGAGGCTTCTCAGAAATGTCACTTCACAACTTCATGACTGTGTTTAGTAGGCTGACTTTGGCCCCTGGCTGCTTCCTTGCTCAGATCCAGAGAGCAGGCAGTGTTTTAACAACTCAGGACTTGGAATCAGGGTGACGGGTTTGAATCGGATTCATCTATTTGTATATTTGTAGCTGGTGACATTGGACAAGTTGCTAATCTTTTGTGGACTTAGTTTGCTCATCTATAAATTAAGTCTTGTGGTACATTCTTCACAACATCATAAGAATCAAAGCCAAATAATACATGGAAAGGCTCAGTATAGGGATTAAGATACTGGAATGATACAGTCAGCTGTTGTTATTAGAAATGCAAATCTTCGGTAAGCTCCTTTATGACCTGATGATGGCATTTTTCATTTCCACTATAGACCATAGGCACCTCTGTGGTTGAGAACATTCCTTTTATGTTAGTAAAATTTTATTCATAAACAGAGTTAACTATCTATTATGTATTGGATACCTTGTTGGATACCTTGTTTTACAAGACAAGCATGGGTCCAAAGAGACATGAATCTTACAGGGAAAGTCAGGTCACTGAGTATGTGGTAGACATTGAGTATATGAAGTATTCTAGGAGAGATCTCATATGGTAGAGGGGATACAGGAAGTCAGACCAAGACTTGATGGTAAAGGGGGAAGAGTCTTCTAGGTGGATTGAACAGTATGTGCGTAAAGTTTGCTTTATTTGAGGGACAGAGAGGTCAGGCTGCCTATAGAAGATGAATTGGAGGCTGGACAGGAATAAATACAGAAAAACTAGCTTGGGGCATTTACTAGTACAGAGGCTCAGATGGGAGAAACAAGAGTGTCTTGGAGGAGTAACAGCAACAGTGAGAAAAGTGGATAGTTTCTAAAGATATTTAGTAGGTAGAATTAATGGGGTTTGAAAATCAATGGATAAGAGAGAGATTCACTTGCAGGCTTGAGCAGATGGGTGGTGAGAAAAGAAACATTAAAGGTGGAGAAGAGGTTTGAATGTCAGATGCTACTGGGAAGTCACAAAAATAAGGTCTGAAAACTGTCTCTTGGATTTACTGACCTGCACATCTATATATATAAAAGCCTAAGTGACCAAATGACCAAACAACAGTCTACCTCCCACGGCCCCAATTGGCCCCGATTGCTGGCTAGGCCGAGAGACCCCTCTCATGCACAAATTCATGCACCGGGCTTCTAGTCAATAACTCTAAAGGAGAATTAGGAACATTTTGAACCACCCAGGGGACCTTCTGAACCAAATCTAATGTATTCAGGCATTGGGCCATTGAGTGGACAATATAATATGCAAACCAGCCTATGAGGTGCATTTTTTATTCCTTTCCACTCATGATCACTGCCTAAACACTTATCCTAAATTGTTTTAGGGCCTCAGACCCCCATTTCCATTCACCCCATTAGTCCTTGGATCTCAAACTGGAAAGATAAACAGTGATGTTAGTGTTTCTCTCCATTCTCCTCTCTTCTCACACTTTTGTTAGAGTGGTAGATCCTAAATAGATATTTGGGGGGAAAAAAAAGTCCCTTTAAACTCATCTAAGTTATCTTTATTTTCTTGAGGAGAAGATAATACTTAATAGGCAGGAGGTGTGAAGCAACAAAATAAAACTGAAGGTGTTAAGATTTCAGTTTGCATAGGAGCTTGCTCACTTCTCAGCAGAGAAGCATTCCATTAGGAATTGAATTATCAAGGAAATTAAGGCAACTTTTCTGTAGGACATGTTTCTTCCTCATAAAACAAAATTATCAACCTCTTTCCACATAGTTTTTTAGGGTGACCTGACTAAATATGTCCTATTGTACACAACAACAAACAAGTAAGCACCAAAATGTTCATGTAACCTTGTTAATGTAATGATAGCAAAAAAAAACTGGAAGCAGGAATACCTATAAAGAACTGAATCAGCCCTAATCGGTTTGGCTCAATGGATAAAACGTGGTGCTGCGGACTGAAGAGTCCCAGGTTCGAGTCCAGTCAAGTGCATGTACCTTGGTTGCAGGCACATCCCCAGTAGGGAGTGTGTAGGAGGCAGCTGATTGATGTTTCTCTCTCATTGATGTTTCTAACTCTCTATCCGTCTCCCTTCCTCTCTATAAAAAAAATCAATAAAATATATATATTTTAAAAAGAACCGAATCAATTATGTGACATCATCAAAATAGAATATTAGCCTTTATAAAAAATAAACTAGATAATCATGTGTTGCTATGAAAAGATATCTAAAAACACAATATGCAAAACAAATACGTGTGCACTTGCACACACACACGCACACGGGCACACGTTTGTTTATACAGGCATAGAAATTTTCTAGAAGGATGCTTTAGAAGATGATAATAGATGTTACCTTGGATTAGTGGAATTGGAATGGGAAAACTTACTTTTCATTTATGCCCAAATATTAAAAATATTTCATATAGTTCTATATGAAATATTTTCTCATTTTGCACATATTGCTTTTAAATAATAATTTTAAATGTCTATAGTTAAAACTCAAAATTAAATGATAACCATTGCACTTTTTGATGTTTAGCTTCTCCTAGGTTTTTTCATCTTTCTACTTCCTTGGGCTCCACTTTCTCTCCGAGCATTTCTCATGCCCATACATGTTTATTCTGGACTTCTCATCTTTGGAACAGTGATTGCAACAGCCCTCATGGGATTAACTGAGAAACTGATATTTGCCCTGTAAGTGACATAGTTATATTCTAATTGTATTCTTATGCTATAAATGGAAAATACTCATTCATTAAGAAAAGGTAATAAAATATAATGAATTTTTTTAAATATTAAACATTTTAAATATTTATTCTTAAAACATTTATTATGTAATACAATATAACATTATATATAATACAAGTTATTGTATTATACATTATAATACTACTAAATGCTTGAAGAAGGACCAAAAATCCAATAAGTTGTATTACTCTTAAAACAACTATTGAAATTATGCATGCCCTTACAATCTTTTTGATGTGTATGTTTTTATTGATTGCAGTTAAGGTGTATGTACATTTTTGTATCATCCTTTTTTCATTTTTTTAAGCGATACAGGTGCTCCAGAAGCTATATTATTTTTACACTAATGTGTTTTTTTAACAATATCATACTATTCCACTGAGTGAATGATAGCATAAATTTCCCCTTAAAATCAAGCTTTAAGGGAATTGACATTGAAGCTGTACTCGTGTGCATTCTCAACAGATAAATTCAAAACTGTTTGACATGTTGCTGTCTCACTCTGTCTGTAATTGGACTGATTCTCGCGCTCTCTTCTTTTATTTTTTTGGTAGGAAAAATCCTGGCTATGATACCTTCCCACCAGAAGGTGTTTTTGCAAATACCCTGGGCCTTCTGATTCTGGTGTTTGGGGCCCTCGTTTTTTGGATCGTCACCAGACCACAATGGAAACGTCCTCAAGAACCAGCTTCTATCCGTCTTCAGCCAAACGGAGGCACTCCAGAGGGAGTGGAAGGCTCCATGGCAATAAACTTTGGCAACACGGACAAATCAGATTCAGAGTTAAACAATGAAGCAGCAGCCAGGAAAAGAAACGTTGCCCTTGATGAGAGTGGTCAGAGGTCCACCATGTAAGGTGTTGTAGCGGTATAGTCATGTAACATTGCTTTTAAAAAACTAGCTCTACAGTTTAGTGTCCCCTATTTAGCCATAAGATGATTGAGCTCCATAGCGTTTATATTGTTTTAATCATAAAGTCGGATTTCTTGGAAGAGTTGGTACTGACAGAGGCCTATGAACTTACCTGCATTGGGAAGGAGATGGTCAATGTAAATGATAGCAGCTATAAACTGTGGCTCTGTTACCTCTTGTTGAGGACCAAAACATCCTGTGCCTTGCAGAGCACAGATGCTCGCACTGTGTTTGTTGGTTGGTAAATCTGATAAAGCAGCAGCCCTGGAAGTTTTTCCAAAACTCAACTTAGTCCCAAGGCTTCCCTGCGGTTTGGCATATTTTATGATCCAGATTCCAAACCGAATTAAATCGAGAATGTGCCTGAATTCTTAAGCAGCACAAACTGCTCTGCAAACTTCAAAGAGCACTTTTCCTCAAGTTTCTATTTTTATTGTATTTCTTTAAGTAGTTGCATGGCACTTGCTGTGTGCCAGACACTATTCTAAGCACTTTATAGATATTATTAGCTCATTTGATCCCCCAGACAACCCTTCGGAGGTAGGGACTGTGATTATCTTCATTTTATAGATGAAAGATCTGAAGTTTGAACTGGTTAGTAACTTGCCCCGAGGTCATAAGTAGTGGAACTGAGATTCAAAACCTGCCAGTCTGGCTCCTCAGTCTATGAGTCTCACCATTTCACTAGGCCATTTTTCCTTTTTTATACTAATCTGCACCTACTTTGACCCTCCCCTGAATAAATTTCCATTGCTAGAGTGCAGTGGCGTGGTTAATGGTTACCTTCTGGCTCTTTTTGCCGAGATTCCTCGGATAACCAAGGAAAAGGGCCTGGAAATAGGTCCTGGGTGCCCTTCCACTGCCAACAAGCTATGGCTTATCTTGATGCCTCTTTGTTCTTAAAATTGTGTCTTGATGACAAAGGAAGGTTCAGACAAGAACATCTGTAGCTTTCAAGATAATCAATTGAGATTTTTATTCTTTACGATCTTAGCTGCTGGGCAGTTTTCAGTTTGAAGATGGGAGAAAGAGAGACTTACCTCAGGGTCTGTCCTTCCTGGGGGCAGCAGCTGGGGTCCTTCCAGATTTGCGTGGAATTTTAGGGGCTACCTTGAGCTTTGGGTTCTCAGTTGTGAATTGCGACTCAGAGGTGACAACTTTCATGCATGGAGACTCTTGGGGCTGACTTAAAACGTAGAGCAGTGTCTATGCTGAAATGATGGTTTTCATTTTGGGGTCGATTTTTGGTTTCCCTGCAATGTTAAACTGGAGCACTTTAAGATGGATAAAAACATTACAGTTTTACAGTAAATACTGGTACACTTGACTTTTTTAGTGCTTAGTGGATTTCCTCTTAGGATAACTGGTCATTACTTCTATAGATTGAATATTGAATATTCTTCACCACATCCCTTAAGCTTCATGGATAACCACTCAAAAGCCCCTCTCTGAAACCCTGTTTTCTTATGTAACTCTATTTTCAAAATTGGAAATAGTGTCAGAAGGACTGCCAGTGCCTGGCTTTGTACGTGGCACATAGTTGGCACAATTCAATTCAATATCAGTAGAGCGTGCTACAATTTTGGTGCTAAGAGTAATTCCATTGTCACACACAGACATTTGATAAATGGGTATTTCATTTCATGGAGGGGTACAGAATTCCAGGAGTTTAGGAGGGGAAGGGTCTGTGAAAGCCTCAAAAGTTGAAACTGCCATTTCATTTTATATAGGCCAAGAAAGAGGTAATTACTGAAAAGTTAATTATGGATCTGGTACTAGAACATTCTGCTCCATTGCAAACTATTTGAGCACCCCTTACCTCAGCCCTTTATTTTATCTTTCTTTCAGGCTAATGTGAGGGTAATCTTACAGATATTATAGGATCTTCTTTCCTTTCTTTCTCAGCCTTAATGAAAACAATGCATGGAAAAATATACTTAGAAAAACTTTCTCTTTGAGACTTTTTTAAAATAGGCTTCCTATTCTAAAGATAATTGTACCTTTATCTTTTAAAAGCTAATATTTTTTACCTAAAGCATCTCCCCTAAAAATCTTATTAAAACCCCACAAAAAAAAAAAAGAAGAAGAAGAAGAAGAAGAAGAATAGGGGAGAAGAAAGCCTTAGGTATCCATTCCAAAACAATGACTGAGATCCCCACAAATAATTATAGCTTATGTCATTTTGCAGATATAATCTGGCTTGGTTTACCCCATAATCTAATTTCAAGGGGGGAAAGTTTTATTTTAACACTCATCTAAATCAACACTAGCACCTTTTCTCTTGCAGGGTTTATTGAGAAGCTCAAATGAATATTCGTTTTGATTGAATGTTATCAAGTGTGCAGCTTCCTATGCTCCTCGTGTCAAACTGAGTCCAACCTCCAAGGGACTTCTTTTCTTTTCCTTGTGTGGTTTCATTTGAGCTGTGATGGTGAGAAACCGCATTGCAGGCCTTACAATCAAATGACAAAGGAGGCAATTGCACCTTTAAGGAATACTGACAAGTGGTTTGTGTTTTCTAAAGGACAAAGTAAAGAGGATATCTTGTTTTTAATTAGGGTGAGTTGGAAATTCCAGTGCCACACTGGTTGACCACAGCTGCCAAATCTAAAAGCTCAATGCTAAAATAGAGCTTTATGCTAATTTTATTGCAACATGGTAGAAATTTTTCTCTTGGCATGTCCTTTTTTCAGATTCACAACAGAAAACTGTAACCGCTATGTCTTAGAGATACGCATAGGAAAGTAGAGAAGAAAGAAAACTATTACTCTTTATTCCTATAAGGTACCTGGAAAAAATATTTCTGTGTGTGAATTTGTCTTTCTATCTCAGCACATTTATGGGAAAATATTAAATAACCTGAGTATTTTTAAATTTTGTAGAAAAAAATATGCACCTATTTTTTCTTGACTTGGTTTTATATAGTAATAAAAGTTATTTTGGAATTTGTCTGTGTTATCAATTCATTTAGGCTAGTAAGTGTAGGCATGGTTTTAAAAGTTTCTTTCCCATGGAAAATTTTGTCAAGTTTCTTTACTGAAAACACTGTCAGATACTCTGAGTACCATACCTTTTGCATTCCGAGAAGGATTAGAAGACTTGCAAACCTGGCCTGGTCTCCTCCAAACGGGATCTTAACTGGAGCCATGCTCTGTAGTGTGAAAGGCAGCCTTAAGTGTAGGCAACCCCAGCAGGCACAGTGCCAGTTGGAAAAGCATGGAAGAATAACCTACTTAAAGTGCTGGTTATTACAAAACTCTATGTTATTAGTTATTTGTCCTCCAGAAAGTACATAACTAATAATGAACACATTGCTGAGATTTTTATTTTCCAAATAAAAAAGATCATTCACATCTAACTAGTACCAGTACTCACCTGATCTTAATTTCACCTCTCATTTAGTCTTTTTTCACCTACTTTTTGTCTCCTGGGGAATGTTAATGGTATTTCATGTAATAACACCATAATATATGTCCAATTATTCCTTAGAGCTAAAGTATTGTGGGGAATTGAGTTTTAATGTTACACTAGAGGCCTGATGCACAAAATTTATGCAAGAGTAAGCCTCTGTAGCTGCAGCTGCTGCCTTGATCCCTCCCTCATAGCTGGGGCGGCTGCCTCGATCCTATGGCTACAGCCCGGGCTTCGTCCAGAAGTCATCTGGAAGGATGTCTGGTCTAATTAGCATATTATGCTTTTATTATTATAGATCCTATTTTGTCACTGATTTATATATTTAACCTCAGGGGCATGTATTCATTTCAGATTGATCTTTATTGGAAAGGACTTTGGACACTTTATAAATATATGGCTCAAATACATTACCATGCAATTTTACATGTATGAGCTCATTTAACGCCATTTTCAGTTGTACCAGTGCCCATTATGCCCTCACCCTTCTGAGGCAGCTCTGTTTCACTGACTCCATGTTACCTACATCCCAGCCACAATTGACTGAATAAGGTGGGAGAGAACATGTCACTTGTATACAGCCTCACCATAGCTGACGAGGTGGCCTGGCATGAAGAGAAGATGTCCTTTAATTTAATTTCAGACTGAGGAATAAGGATTTCAGAGGAATTTGGTTCTCTCTCTTCTAGGCACTTGTACTGGGAAATACTTCAACAATGAGGTAGTGTGCCCTAACCAGTTTGGCTCAGTAGATAGAGTGTCGGCCTGCTGACTGAAGGGTCCCAGGTTCGATTCCGGTCAAAGGGCATGTACCTTGGTTTGGCACATCCCCAGAATGGAGTGTGCAGGAGGCAGCGGATCGATGTTTCTCTCTCATCGATATTTCTGATTCTCTATCTCTCTCCCTTCCTCTCTGTAAAAAATCAATAATAAAAAAAAAAAGAATGAGGTAAGTAAGAGCAGAGGCTAAACGAGTGCCTAGAGACAGGAGCCATGAGGGAGAGTCTAGACTAGGGATTAGGAAACTGTCTCTAAAAAGTCATACAGGGCCCTAGCTGGTTTGGCTCAGTGGATGGAGCGTTGGCCTGCGAACTGAAGGGTCCCAGGTTTGATTCCAGTCAAGGGTACAAGCCTGGGTTGTGGGCTCGATCCCCAGTAGGGGCATGCAGGAGGCAACCGATCTATGATTCTCTCTGATCATTGATGTTTCTCTTTCTCCCTCTCCCTTCCTCTCTGAAATCAATAAAAACTTATTTTTTAAAAATAAAAAAAAATAAAAAGTCTTATTGGTTTTGTGAACCACACTGTTTCTTTTGCAACCACTCAACCCTGCCTTTGTGGCTAAGAGGCCACAGACAACAGTGAATGATGAGTCTGGCTGTGTTCCATAAAGCTGTATTTATAAAAGCAGTGGCAGGCCACTTTTGGCTCATAGGTCCATGTTTGCCAATGCCTCAACTTGACTATGAGGTTTGACCATCGTACTTCATGGCAGGCTGAAAGGATGAAAAATCAAGAACTATGTGGTAAAGAGGAAACACTGATGGTAGAGAGGAAGAACTAGTCGTGAATGACAGGAAGCACACATGAACAGTGTAGTTGGGGAGAGTGGGGTTTGAAGACTCAGATCCTGCTGAGGATTCCTCAGAACTGCTTTGACTGCTTTGGTTCCAGTTCCAGTTCCCTTAGACCTGCTCTTCTGGGAATCACGAAAGACCTCTGTCTCTTTTTTTTTTTTAGCCCGAAATAAAATTCTGTGAGTTACAGACAAGAGAATTTAGGTTATGACAGGTTAAGTGTTTGCCCAAGTTCCCCAGCTGGAAAAATCGTTGTCAAAATAGAAACCTAGATCTTCTGACTCTCAAGTACAGAACAGTTTCCACCTCAAATCAGTGCTTCAGTGCACTTTGAAGTTTGCTACCTAACAAAAAAAGCTCTATCTAAAAATCCAAGCTTGCTTTTATAAGATAAACAACAATCCATTCATCTGTAAATTTTAAACATCTTGAATAAGGCGAACAATTTAGGCTTTAAATCAGTGGTTCTCAACCTTCCTAAGGCCACGACCCTTGCATACAGTTCCTCATGTGGTGGTGACCCCCAACCATGAAATTTTGCTATTGTTATGCATCGTGATGTAAATATCTGCATTTTCCGATGGTCTTAGGCAACCCCTGTGAAAGGGTCATTCAACCCCCAAAAAGGTTGCGACCCACAGGTTGAGAACTGCTGCTTTAAATGGAAAGTTTGGCACCAAATGTCCTCATAATCTCCAAAAATGACCCTCAGGAGTTCCCCTTCTCCCCAGGCTGCTCCTCATGCCAGGAGGTGAAGTCTATTTCCTCTTTCCTGGAATCTGGGTTGTCTGTTGGCTTCCTTTAACCAGTGGAATGTAGAAGTGACATTCTGAGACTCTTCCCACGCCTTAAGATAATTTACAGCTCTGTTTCCTCCTCTTAGAGTCTGACCATTATGCTATTGCAGAAGTCTAGACAAAACCACCCGAAATGGAGGCCACCTGAAGAGAGAGAATGTGAAATAATAAATGGTCATTCTTTTAAGCCACTGTGTTTTGAGGTGGTTCATTATGCAGCAATGGATGTGGCACATCATTCTTGTTTAAAAAATTAAAATGGGTGTAGACTAAATCTAAAGAGTGTGGATGAAAGGGGCCACATGGTGACTTGACAAGCTCAGGGGAGGCCTGCATGGCCATCTTGCAAACTCAGAGACCTGAAGTAACCACAAAGGATGGTCTGAAATTAAACTTTAACAAAACGCAGTTATGGTGGGCAGTTACATCCTAGGCCAATAACTTCACTGACAAGGTCAACCTTTACTTTAACTGAGCCTATCTGTCTTTTTGCATCTAGGATAACATACCCTTGAAATGTCTGGGTAACTTGTAACTTCCCTTTTTCTAGAGCCCCTGGGGCACAACCAAATATGCTGGGTGCCAGGACAGAGACCACAAATTCCTTCATTATCATGTTCATTGTTCCTGCACCCACCAATGTGTTCATCATTTTACTTGTTATCCAATCCAAGAGGTTTTCCACTGTTTTGCTTTATCCCACCTCCTTAAACTATCATCAATGAATTTCATGTAACCCACCTATGTCCCTCTTTTGAATGCAATGTATAAATACAAATGTAACCCGCCATTCTCCGGAGCATTATCTCAATTTGTTGAGGTTCTGCTTCCCAGACATACATCCACAGTTTGGCTCAAATAAACTCACAAAAATTCTTTACAGGTTTCAATATTTGTTTTTGTTTTTTTATGTTAACATTACGAAATGTTTTTCAGGGCTGATTACATTTTCCTTGGGGTTTTTAAAAAATTTGCTTTGTTGAAAAAGGAGTTTGGAAACACAGGGTTAAAGTTAAATAGATCTCTCTAATGCAGTGGTTCTCAATCTTTCTAATGCGTGACTCTTTAATACAGTTCCTCATGTTGTGGTGACCCCCAACCATACTTCATAACTGTAATTTTGCTATTGTTATGAATTATAATGTAAATACCGATGGTCTTAGGCGACCCCTGTGAAAGTGTCATTCGACCCCCAAAGGGGTCGCGCCCACAGGTTGAGAACCACTGCTCTAATGTGACATTTTGCATACCAGTTCCCCAACATCTTTTTATGAACATTTTCAAACCTACAGAGTGAATAAGCACACACGTACCACCTGGAGTCAATAATTAACAATTTGTTGTACAGTATTTGCTTTATCACTTCTCTATCCATTTCTTTATTCACCAAATACTCTTAAATTTTTTATACATTTAAAAATATCGCAAACCAGTAAATTAGTGTGGGTGAACGTTTCTAGTTCATTAACTATCAGAGGAAAAGCATTCAATATGTTATTGTTCAATATGTCATACATGATCTTCATCAGGTTGAAGAATTTTAATTTGCTGAGTTTCTTTTATTTTTTATTTATTGTAAAATGGTCAGGATCTAGTACTCATCCCCAAACATCACCCCACTTTCTATGCCTTGCAAAATTCAGAATCTTCTCTAAAACTCAGATCAGGCATTGCCCGGGAAAACCCCTCACTGGCTCCTGCTGCTTCTCCTTTGCACAGGCTCTCACCACTCCTTACTCTGTGGAACGTTTCTTCTCAGGACATTTAAAGAACCAGGTTCCTGCCCTAGCTGGTTTGGGTCAAAGGATAGAGCGTTACCTGTGGATTGAAGGGTATCATGTTCAATTCCGGCTAAAGGCACATGCCTGGGCTGTGGGCTAGATCCCCAGTAGGAGGGCATGCAGGAGGCAGCCAATCAATGATCCTCTCTCATCATTGATGTTTCTGTCTCTCTCCCCCTCTTCCTTCCTCCCTGAAATCAATAAAATATATATTTTTTAAAAAAATAAGAAGAACCAGGTTCCTGCCACTAACCCTTCTTATCAGACTATATGTTCTGCTCACTGGCTCTCTTGCGATCCCTTTCATTCAGGTTTGGGATCCATCTATAACCCTTAGGCAGGCAATTTCCAATAACAGGCAAACTATCTTATCAGTAAGGATTTACATGAGGCTAAAAGGTGGAAGTTGCTTCAGCTACCTTTGTCTCAGCCAGACAGTGGGTGTACAGCTTTGACCCTTGCCGGAAGCCTCAAGGTTGACCAGCCTTCGGGACTCCTTGTCTACCCCTTTCTGCTAGTGAAGGCAATGGGCAGCTTCCAACATCTTCCCTCCTTAGTTTCTCATACCCTAACTCTACCATTTATTCTCCCATCAAAAGCCACCTACATTCATGTGAATGGCAAAATGGGGGCTGGGGAGGCTGCCTCAATCCAAAGGAAGATTCCTGGGACCAGTTGGAGAGTTAATATGTGCTCTTGGTATTTGAGGAACACAGTGCACTTGTATCAGCGTCTGCCTGGACACTGTAAATAAATGGTGGGGAGTCAGGCTAGCTAGCTACTCAGAGGGCGGGAGCAGGGAGAAGCTGGGGCTGCACCGAGCTAGGCCTGCAGCTCTTAAGGCTGCTGTGCAAAAAGTGTGCTTCCAGTCAATTGGGCAGTCACGCTGTCCTTAGCCAGCACCCAGAAAGCTGGCATTTCTCTTTTAAGAGGCTCTTGTACCTTTTTAGGTGGTCCTCTTAAACAAGACCTAAGCTGACTTCTTTCTGTGGACTTCCCCTGGCTCCACATCTTTTCTTTTCTTTTTTAATATATTTTATTGATTTTTTTTACAGAGAGGAAGAGAGAGGGACAGAGAGCTAGAAACATCAATGAGAGAGAAACACCGATCAGCTGCCTCCTGCACAACCCACACTGGGGATGTGCCCGCAACCAAGGTACATGCCCTTGACCGGAATTGAACCTGGGACCTTTCAGTCCACAGGCCAACACTTTATCCACTGAGCCAAACCGGTCTTGGCTCCACATCTTTTCTTATAGAGATGTGGACTTCCTCCCCTGACAGTCAGTTGCATGAA
The DNA here is from genome assembly GCA_011751065.1 of Lasiurus cinereus. Taxonomy (NCBI): domain Eukaryota; kingdom Metazoa; phylum Chordata; class Mammalia; order Chiroptera; family Vespertilionidae; genus Lasiurus; species Lasiurus cinereus. Next base: position 15,760,350 of record JAAGEH010000393.1, on the reverse strand, counting down.
GAACAATCTTGGGGCACAGATAATAAATCTTTAACTATAGAATGTTAACCTTTAGGCAGCTCAAAAAGAAGAAGAAAAATAAGAGAGCATAAGCTGAAAAGAGCTTCCTTCCCCCCAAACCTCCACTCACCCCAGAGGCACAACCCTTAAAACTCCACCCCCACCCCCCTCCACCCCCCTCCACCCCCGTTTTAAGGAAAGGTACCTTTGGGTGGAGAGGCTGCTGGAAGTGAGGTATGTTGGATCCAACAATCTGGCAACCTCTGGTCATGTTGGAGGTAGCCCAATGTGCAAATTTATATTGCAAATCTGGATGAGAGTATATTTGTGCTTTGTCAAGAAGACAAAGAACATCTCTAGAATTACCTAAATCCTGTGTATTTAGATCTTGCTAAAGTAAAGGAGTCAGCTACCATAACTTTCCTTCTGGCAGAGACTTGGGGTGTTTTGAAAAGAGAGTGAGGTTCATGGAGTAAACAGAGGAAGTCTTAGACAGAATTTGATTAGTGAGTGGGTGGAAGGCTTTCTGACTGACTTTCAAGTGCATCTGGCAGCCTTTGATTGGTTCAATAGCTGCTGGAGCTTTCCAAGCTGAGTGAGGTCGGATGGGTTTTCCTGTGTCAACTAGAAGAATATCTGGTCTCCAGCCTCAGGTCAGAATCTTGCATAAGCAGCTCCTCCATTTGGTTAATGTCAGGGTAGAAAATTGCCCTGAAGTCAGTCCAAATAAATGTTTTATATGTAGTTATATTTATTTATATAACTCTATCACATCGAGGCGAAACTGAGACTTATCACCAATTTCCTTCTTGTAGAATGAAGGTGAAAAGGAGAAATATAAACATCGGATGGATGTTGCACTGGATAATGTCTGAGATTCCTCTGAAGTTAGGATCTGAAGCAATTTCCTTTATTCTGTGGTTCAAGGGCTGGAAGGACTCCAAGGTCAGACTGGGTGAACCCAGAGGGCCTACCTCCAGCTCAGGCCTGGCACGCACACAGGCAGGCAGGTGTCCAGGGGTGTGAATGCTCCTTCTTCCTCTACCCAGGCCCAGCTGGGTGGAGGCAGAGAGAGTCCGAAGCATCCTTGTCCTTCCCTGCTCCACCCATTCCTTCCCTCTGCTATCAGAGGACGTGCTCCCCTCACATCTCTAGCTAAGAGGTCTTTGAACAAATTTTAGAAGATTCTGGGCCCAGTGATCTCACCCGGAACACACAAACAGAGGACGGTAAGTAAAGAGGGCTGAGGCAAAGGGAGTGATGATAACTTTTAAGTGTGATATTTTTTCACCCCTGAGGAAGCAAAAGTGCAAATATAACTCAAACATGTGCAAGAGTGTGGATTAGTGATTATGATTCAGGCCTCATGGGATAAGAAGTCACCTCTCCTTTAACTAGCCTTCCAATCCCATTTTCTCTCTCTCTTCTATTCCTCCTCCCAACCCTGCCCCTATCCTTCCTCTCTCCCCCCCTCCCCCCCCTCTCTCTCTCTCTCACACACACACACACACACACACACACATATATACAATGTCCCTTCCTAAAAAACGCAGTTCAAATCAGCATGCAAAACTGGAGATATCCTTCTTTGCTTCATTAAAGACTTTTTAAAAATTTGTTTCCAGCTTTCTAAATTGTATTAATCTATGAGGTTGTTCTCTTCACCCTTCCCCAACCCTGTTCATTTCCCAAGGTTCTCAGCCTTCCTAAGTACATATATATGATGCATGACTGATTTCAAGAAATCCATGAGATCTGGAAGTTGTGAAATTCTTTGTTTCTCCTTCGGAGTGGGTGACCGAGTTCCATTTTCCTCTGGAGCTTTGGTGGGTCCTTGCCCCTCTCTCCCCCTTATTTCCAGAACAATGGCTTGTGAGTGGGTGCAAGTGGGGACCGGGAATCACTATTACAGTGACCATCTGTATGGCAAATCATCTTTAACAATTTCTTGTCTTTGAAAACCATGTCCAATAAATAGAGAACGAAAAAATACAATGTCATACTATAAAAGAATTATGTCATCAAAAATTGTGTTGCAGGTGAGTTTAACAATATAGAAAGATATTCATAAAATGTTATTAAGTAAAATAAAACAGTATATAATACATATTATGGTGTCCCAAAAATGTGTATACTAGTACACACTTTAACAGCTGATAGCTCAATTTTGAAAATAAAATGTATTTTAATAAGTACTGCCTTTCTAATTATTCAGAGTGTGTGTATACATTTATATATACAAAACAGAAAGCATAATATACCAAATAGTTAGTTAATGATTCTCTTTTGGGCAGAGTAGGATAATGGGCAGTATACATTTCCCTCTTTTTGTTTTATTTATACTTCCTATAATTAACATGTGTTACTTTTGTACTAAGAAAAACATTACAAGTACTTAAATATATATTTTCAGAAATCTACCTGCCTGATGGATAGTACCCAAATCTTTGTTTAATCTAATTTTTAAAAACCAAAGGCAGTATTTTTAAAACCAAATAAATGGTTTCTCAACACCAAGAAAGAGGAATCAAAGCGTTTGCCAAGAGCCCAGCTGGATCAGACACCAGACTGGCCAGAGGAGCCACCTGATCCCCAGAGTCCCAGAGGCATCAACAATCACACGTCTTCCCGAAGGAACGCAGATTACCGGAAGCTGGGCAGTGAGAATGGGACAAAACAGAAGGACCTAGATTCTCCGGAGACCTCTGTTGTGGTCCTGGAGTGTAACCTCAGACAAGGGCTACAGTAAAAAAAACAATTGCACACACTTACGTAAGGACATGCACTCACATCTCTCCTCCTCTTTTTACTCACTCACCAATTGTTTACCGAGGCTCTCCCCTGTACATGGGCACCACCCTTGGCATATGCTAGGTAGGAGGTGGAGTCTGTTATTTTATGAGACTTTCACCCAATTTAATTTACACCATTATTTCTATCTTTCAGCACAGAATCCTTCAGAATTCTGAAGGCTTACGAGTGGAATAAACCTTTGTTAATCTAGGGCTCTAAAAACAAGAGTATATTAGTGGGCTTTGTAAAGGTGACAAAAGAGACAAGACTGGGCTAAGGAATAACCTGAGTAGAGTTATAGATGGACCAAAACGATTCAGCTTGACTCAGGACAGCGTGGAGGAAGGGGGCAAAAGGAAGAAATCCTGAGCCAAAGCAGTGAGGAACATGAAGAGCATGCTGGTAAGTCCCCGAGCATGGTAGGCTATGTGCCTTATTCTTCTTCATGTACAATTCACTCTTCTTTTCAGGCAACAACACTCTGAACCGAATAATGTTTACGTGTTTCCTACTGCAGCAAGACAAGGAAAGAGTAGGTTGCATAAATTTGCTCTTGAAGATTTAACACTGTTCATAAGGGTTAAGATTTTAGTCGATTTTTTACAAACATAGAGGACATGAGCCAAAATCAATAGAGACTGGTGTTTTGTTCCAGAATAACGACACGGACTAACCATGACCATACAGGACATAGTGTCAGGAAGTTATTTTTACACTTTTTGAAAGGTGTTTAGATACATCGCTTGGCACAACATTTTTTAAAATCTATTTTGTTGATTTTTTATTATTATTATTTTTTTTTACAGAGAGGAAGCGAAAGAGACAGAGAGTCAGAAACATAGATCAGCTGAAACTGGTTTGGCTCAGTGGATAGAGCGTCAGCCTGCGGACTGAAAGGTCCCAGGCTTGATTCCGGCCAGGGGCATGTATCCTCGTTGCGGGCACATCCCCAGTAGGGGTTGTGCAGGAGGTGGCTGATCGATGTCTCTCTTTCATCGATGTTTCTAATTCTCTATCCCTCTCCCTTCCTCTCTGTAAAAAAAATCAATAAAATATATTTTTAAAGTGAGAGAGAGAGAGAGAGAGAGAAGTATCCATCAGCTGTCTTCTGCACAGCCCCCACTGAGGATGTGCCCAAAACCAAGGTACGTGCCCCTGACAGGAATCAAACCCTGGACCTCTCAGTCCGCAGGCCGACGCTCTATCCACTGAGCCAAACCAGTTTCGGCTTGGCACAGCATTTTGTTTTGATTTTCATATAGCATAATTTTATTGTTTTCTCTCTGCACAACACGCTTACCAAGGATATTCAAAGGGCTACAGTAAAAAAAACACAACTGCACATGCTCATGTAAGGACATGCACTCACATCCAAATGCAAACACACATAGACACAAATAAATGCCATCGAAGAAAAAGACATAGGAGATATTCAGTAAGGAAAACTGACCATTAATCAGAAATTTAACTTTGAGACCAAAAATACCTTTGGTCAAAAGTTATTAAGCTTACTGCCTCTTTATAAGAATCCAAGGAGACCCATGCCAGCTTATTTTAGGGTTCCCCTGTGCTCAGTTATCTTAGCCAAATATGGGGCTGGTAAGACACAGGGTGTTGCATGCCAACCTGGAGGGTGGTTGACAGGAATACAGAATCTGGTTAGATGCTCTGAAGTCAAAACTGAGACGATTCTGGCCGTTATGACCATTTGAGTCATTAAATAAACACTAAGCAAAATCAACTCATATTTCATCACACACACAAAAATAATAAAGTTCCTTGTGACTCATGAGTTCTCTTACTTTTCTGTTAAGAAGTGAGGACAGCTCAGCTGAGATCATATTAATGTTTACTTGCTGGAATCCGGAAATGTGACCTTTGAGGATTTTTGTCAACAGTACATGGGTAGACAAGGGCTCTGTATATATTCTAACATTATTGGAGTGTTTTGTGCATATGAAGGCCTTCTAGAAAATTTGTGCCCTTGCCTCTCTCTCTTTTACACGCTTGCCCTGATTTTGCCTCTCTCTCTTTTGCATGCTTGCATCTCTGTTTTTCTGTGTGAGATGTGGTATCACCCTAATGCTTCATAGATTCACATTAAACGCTATGTAGTTAAATATGCAACGTATATCTTAGGGTCCCAAGCCTTATCACTTACTAACTGTAAGACCTTCAACAAGTCTGTCTCTCTGAATTATAGCTTCTACGTCTGTAAAATGGAGCTAAGTATTCTTTTTTATGGTAATTTTGTTTTATTTTTTTAATTAAATCTTTATTGTTGGAAGTATTACATGTTTCCCCCACCGTTGACCCTCTTCTAGCCTGTCCCCAACCCCCACCTCAGGCCTTCACCACTGTATTGTCCATGTTTGTGGGTTATGCGGGCATGCATACAAGTTCTGTGGTTGATCACTTCCCACCCGCAGACCCTCCCCACCTTCCCTCTGAGATTCTGCAGTCTGTCCTGGGCTTCCATGTCTCTGTTTTATGATGATTTTAAAGCAGGTCCTCAAATTCTTTGACACGGCTCCCATTAAAATGTGGAGCCCAATTCCTTAAGCCTGGGCCAGGCTTAGGGACTCACATCTAAAGAAAAGAATGTGGTGCCAATAATGCCTGACTTCTGACACTAGGTTTCCCCTGGCGCTCCCTCTTGGAATGTTTTCTCTTGGAATCCAACTACTTCACCATTTGGTGAACAAGCCAAGTTGCCACATGGAAGATGTAGGGAGTGGTTATAGGGTTAAGCCTCGGACTGCCCTGCTGGCAATGCCACAAACAAGTCCCAGCTTAGAGGGCACAGCCCCTTAGCATAGTTAAGCTTGATCTTGTGACTGCTCCCTAGATCCTTCCTGGGTAGCTAATGGGCTGTGGAGGTGCAGCAAGTGCTGCCAAAACAAGTGAAACTTACAAGAACATTGTAACTTACCTTGTTTACCTCTGACTATAAAATAAAGGCTCAGCTTGCAGTCGGGATCTGTTCTGTGGCCTCCTTCAGGCTCACCGGACCCTTGGCTTTGCTGGTGAGGCACAGGAAGGTCAAGTGCAGACATTCCAACAACAATCCAGATAAGCTCCCCGCCGACATCAGCCATCACCCATGTGAATGAGTGAGTTTTCAGACTCCTGTAGCCTCCAATCTTTCAGCCACCTCAGCCGACACTCAGTAGAGAGAAACTCTTTTTCAAGTTCTCCCAAAATTGGAGATTAATGAGTCAATAGATGTTGTCAGTGTAATGTTTCAGCCATTGCGCTTTGGAGTGGTTTGTTATGGAGCAACAGATAACTGGAACAGGTTTGAAAACTGAAAACATGTAGCGATGACTTCAGGTCTTGGTGGCAGGCAGAATTTGGGAGGGTATACCAAATAAGAGACTGTTCATGAAAACCTTGTGGTTCTTAAAGTTTTTGGTTGGGGCTGGCAGGAAAGTGAGGAAAATTTTATTGGGAGGTGTCATATATAGTAGTAGAAAGTTTAGCAACACTGTTATCTGTGATGACATGGAAAATAGAAAAGACACCAAATTAATTGAATGACCTAGCTAAGGAGATTTTCAGGAAGAGTGTTGAAGCGGCCGACTGGTTTTTCTCACTGACTATAGCAAAATGCAAGAGATAAGAAAGAACTATTAAAGAGTATTATGCTAATAAGCCAGCCAAACACAAGTGCCATATGATTTCACTCAGATGTGGAATCTAACGAACAAAATAAACTGACAAGCTAGATAGAAACATACTCATTGATACCAAGAACAGACTGACAACTGTCAGAAGGAAGAGGGGGAGGGGGGGAAGCGCGTGTTGCTAGGTGAAAAAGATGAAGTGATTAAGCAAAAAAACAACAACAACAAAAAAAAAACACCTCATAGACACAGACAACAGTATGTTAATTACCAGAGGGAAAGGGGTGGGAGGAGGTAGAAGAGAGTAAAAGGGTGATAAATGGTGATGGAAGAGCCTTGACTTGGAATGGTGGACATATCATGTAATATACAGATAATAGAATTGTACACCTGAAACCTACATAACTTTATTAATCAATGCCATCCCAATAAATTCAAGTTAAAAAGAAAGAACTATTAAATATAAAGTGTTCCTCCTCTCAAAAAAATCTATACATACACTTTGAATAATTATAAAGGCAGTGTTTGAAAATACATTCCCTTTTTAAAGTTGAGCTATCAGCTACTAAAGTGTGTATACATTTTGGGGGGACACCTGTATATAGGAGCCAGAAATTTCTGGGTTTGAAAATAAATAACCGTTTCTCCTTCATCACATCTTCCTACAGGAAATGAAATGGCTTCCAAGTAAGATCAAATCCAGAGTGCTGTCAGGAAAGCACAGTCCACAGGTGAAGCCAGGGATGTGACTACAAAACTGTTAAGACCTCAAAAAGTTGCTTCGTAGACCTTTACAAGCAGACAGAAGGCCTGCAGCTCTGAAGAGTGTGAAGTGGAGAAGGGCTAAAGGAGACTTAGGCCTGTAGCTTTTGCCTAATGGAGTTGGTTGTAAATTGATTGATAAGAAGCCTACAATGTTGTTGTTTTTATTTATTTATTTACTTTTAATTTAAATAATTTTTAATTTTCCATTACAGTTGACATACAATGTTATATTAGTTTCAGATGTCCACCCCAGTGATCAGACATTATAAAACTTACTAAGTGAACATCCCGATGAACCTAGATACGTTTTATCTTCTTTAAAAGAAGTGGATGGGTGGTTGTTTGTCTCACTGATCTCCCTGCTGGTTAGATCAGGGCGTGGCTTGGAAGAGGAACAGAACAAAATAGCATCCTGTGCTTGGAGTTTGGGAGTCAACGGAGAATTGACCTCAGAACTCAGATTCCCGGCCTGCCCAGCCAGCAAACAATTCTCTCACACTGTAGCTTCTCAGAGACTGGAGTCATGTAGCCACAAACCAAGACTGTCTGCAGTCACCGGAAGCTGGAAGAGGCAAGGGACAGATTCTCCCTCAGAGCCCCAGAGCAAGGACAGCCCGGAGGACACCTTGATTTCAGGCTTCCAGACCTCGTTCTGCACTGCGCACTGCGAGAGAGGGCCTTTCTGCTGTGTAAGCCATCAATTGTGTGGCAATTTGTTATGTGAGCCTAGGAAACCAATGCAATGGATGAATCTCACAATCATAACATTGAATGAAAAATCCACATTACAAAAAAAAACCCCATTGGAATAAAGTTTTAAAAACACAAAACTGACACTTTATATTGTTTGTGGATACATATTTTATTGATAAAAGTATTAAGAAATAAACAGGTACGATTAACACCCAACGTAGGGGAGGGAGTAATGGGAAGAAAGGGAATACAATCGGGGTACGCAGAGGGCTTCACCTGTCCTGATAATATTGTGTTTCCCAGAGCTGAGTGATAGGGTCAGGCATGATCAACATCAGATTCTTCTACCATTGTGTATGACCTAACAATTTCACAATAATTGAATGTGAAATAACATTGAAAAGGAAATGGATAGGAAGGAACGGTGACAGCATCTTGAAGTGGGGAGCTGCTTTCTTGGATAAGGCATGACCTTTCAAATGTCAGCCAAAACAACATGCATCTCCTGTTCCCTAATGAGCAGATGAAAATCACTTTGTTAATATTCAGTGTTCTGATGTTGATTATAAATAATTCCAATAGTAACCTTTTTCATTGGAAAAAATACCTGTACTGCGCCAACTCTGATTACTCCCCGTGGGTATTGCTTAGCTAAAAATTAATATATCATACTTTCTAGACTGACAGACTGTGGGCTGGAATAAGAGAAAACAGTAATTTATAAGATGGAGTAATTACTGGAAGATCCAGGTACTATTTACTGACTTTCTTCTTTGTTCTCAAGTCAAGGAAATTATTCAGTCCACCTTTCCAGAGTCCTTTATTAGCCTTAATATTAGGTTGTCTGTCAAAAAACAGTACTGTTGTGGATTAATAAGCAGCACAAACCCACAATATACCGCCGGGGCCCTTGGTCTTCCAAGGTAAAAGGTGAGCTCAGCTGAAGCATCACGGAGGTGAGACTGGGCTGTGGGGTGGCTGAGGCCGCCTCCCTGGCTGCGCTTTCTGGAATATCCACGAGGTGGCAGCAGCTCCCCGGCTACCAACCACAACAGAGGTCACCATTGACTTCCTCATTATCAATGAAGGCGGTTGTGGTTTCCACCTGGATTTGGTTGCTTCTTTTAGTGCTGGGGTTAGAAAGGTGACTATTTCCAGTGAAAAATTATTCAGGTTTAATCACAACCGACATAAACACAACATGGCCTCTTCTCCCTGGAATTTCACAATAATGATTAGTTGGCAAGTCTTCTGGTAGAAACGGGGCCCTAGCTCAAAATCCCGTCACTGGGCTTGCCTGTGGTGTTATACTTCCAGTCGCCTTTCTTTTATACGTCAACAAAATGCAAGTGTTTAGCAATCCCTTTTTTGTTAAAGAGGAATCCATTTTTGCCCACTCTTTCCCCTTCTCTCTTCCAAGCATGGAATTGCCAGACAGGTTCTTGGGGCACTTGGGGAACTGAACTTGGAGGAAAGAGGGAGGACAAGAAGCCCTCAGGCTAGTCCTGCAGAGGAATTTCCTAGCAAAAATCCCCGATTTTTGCCTGGCAGGTGGCCCTCCAGAATCTCTATCTTCCTTTGAAGCTAGTTATCGCTATAGGCCTATGGGACTAAGTTCTGACAACGGGATAAGAGCAAAAATAGCCTGGGCAACTTCTGGGTTATGCCTTCCAGCGGAGGTGTTTGTCTTCTCCTCTTCCCCTTTCTGCCAGCAGGAATATTGGTGTGGGAACGAACCTTCTTGGTCATGAAGGTGAGGACAACACCCAAAAGATGACAGAATGGCAAGAGGCGACAAAGCTGAGCCCTTGACGAGTTGCTAAGGAAAGCCACCATCCTTTCACATGAGTGAGAAATCATCTTCCAACTTGGTAAAGCCATTGAATACCAGTTCTTACTTGTTTGAGTGGATTTCCTCCCAATCGCAATATCTGTGTCAACCTTTCAGGCTCTGGGGCCCCCCCAGCATCCCCTCCCCCACTATAATTAACCAGACCAGGTTTAGAATACTACAAGGTACAATTTGTCCTGTACTTTCTTGCTCTGCGCTCTCTCTCCCCTGTCCTCTGTGAGAAGCATTAACAATGTTCTGTCCCCCATTCCGTTCTCTGCTCTTAGCTTTCAGTCCATCAATCTTTCTCGCTCTCTCTAAGGCTCCATTATTAAGCTCACCACCGTTGTGCTGTTGGCATCTATTAAGGCTGCAATTCTGTGGTTCTGCTGCTCATGCTGACTGACTTGCTGCACTGTAGAACGGGGCAATTTACTGCCTTCAGAAAACTCTGTCTGCACGTACATAGGAAAAGGACAGGCTCTCTCACATAAAACCACCAGGAAGATGACTTTCCCAAGGAAAACAAACAAAGCCTCATTGTCCTATCTCAGGACACAGCCACTCTCGGGGAGAACTAATTGGATCCCAACAGGATCAAAGACTGAAACCATCCCTGCAGGAAAGCTAGCTGTTGTGTCGGGGAGCAAGGAGGGGAGGGTCATTCACTCAAGCCAGAGAAAATCGTATTTTGAAACACAACAGTTGGTAGTCCAGGCAACCTGTTGTCACCAGAAATATGCTGCAAGAATTACAGTGACGTCTGCACAGGAAACAGAACCCCGCACTGGAGCAAGCTATATGGGGACTAGACTTATAATTGGTATTAGGGAGACTGCCAGCAGATAGGAGGACTCCAAGCATCAAGCAGGAGTTTAAGGACAGGACTTCAGGCCCCAGAGTAGTGATTCCCCACTGGAGGGGATCTTGTCTCTCCAGGGGACACGTGGCAATGCCTGGAGAGATGTTTAGTTGTTATAATTGGGGGATGCCAATGGCATCTAGTGACTCTATTCACAGCTAGGGATGCTGTGAACATTTGAGAATGCATAGAGCACCCCCTACACACAGACACAGAATGCAAAATTGTCTAGCACAACCTGTCAGTAGTGCCAGGTTTGAGAAAACCTGCCCTAGAGGTTTACGTGAACAGGGCAGGGCCCTTCTCTCAGGGGTCTCCTGGGTCCTGAGCAGACTGCCAAGGCACAGGCTCAAGAACAAGAAAGTAAGACCTGATCCCCAAAGCTGGGCTGAGAAGCAGGTCAGAGGAGTAGAACAGGAGCACAGTGTCATAGCCAGACTAGGAGCAAAGTAAATTAATGCCAAACCCTAGGGTGTCCCACCAGAACAGCTTCAACCCCTCTAGAAAACTGGGAGGGGGTTCTAGAGCAGGATTCTTAACCTTGTGCCATAAATCTTTCAGAAGCAGGGGGAGATCCTTGCACATTGATAAGGGGATCTTAACCATCCGTAAAATTATATGAAAATTATGTGATTTTGCATTTCCCTGGAGTAGGGGACCAAAGCTTCTCTCGGGATCTAAAAGTGAATATAAGACCCCACAAAAGGTCAAAAGCCACTGCTGATAACCTAAGGCAGTGATCGGCAAATTCATTAGTCAGCAGAGTCAAATATCAACAGTACAACGATTGAATTTTTTTTTAATCTTTATTATTCAGATTATTACATTTGTTTCTCTTTTTTCCCCTCCATAGTTCCCCTCCACCCGGCTCCCACCCTTCCCTCTACCCTTCCCTCCCTCCCGTTGACCTCATCCATAGGTGTATGATTTTTGTCCAGTCTCTCCCTGTACACCCCTCCCCTTTTTCCCCCTGAGAATTATCAGTCCACTCCTTTTCTGTGCTCCCGATTCTATTATATTCACCAGTTTATTCTGTTGATCAAATCTTCAATTCCCTTAATTTTCGGATTCACTTGTTGATAGATATGTATTTGTTGTTCATAATTTTTTATCTTTTACCTTTTTCTTCTTCCTCTTCTAAAAGAATACCTTTCAGTATTTCATATAATACTGGTTTGGAGTTAATGAACTCCTTTAGCTTTTTCTTATCTGTGAAGCTCTTTAACTGCCCTTCAATTCTGAATGATAGTTTTGCTGGATAGAATATTCTTGGTTGTAGGTTCTTGCTATTCATCACATTGAATATTTCCTGCCACTCCCGTCTGGCCTGCATCGTTTCTGTTGAGAAATCAGCTGACAGTCGTATGGGTGCTCCCTGATAGGTAATTAAATGTTTTTCTCTTGCTGCTTTTAATATTCTCTCTTTGTCTTTTGTTCTTGGTATTTTAATGATGATGTGTCTCGGTGTAGTCTTCTTTGGATTCCTTTTATATGAGGTTCTGCGTGCTTCCTGGACTTGTAAGTCTATTTCTTTTACCAGATGTGGGAAGTTTTCAGTCATTATTTCTTTAAATAGGTTTTCAGTATCTTGCTCTCTCTCTTCTTCTGGCACCCCTACAATTCTGATGTTGGTATACTTGAAGCTGTCCCAGAAGCTCCTTACATTATCTTCACATTTTTGTATTCTTTTCTCTTCTTGCTTTTCCAGTTGAATGTTTTCTGATTCTTGATATTTCAAATTTTTGACTTGATTCTTGCCTTCCTCTAGTTTGCTGTTAGAACTCTGTACAATATTTTTTAATTCAGTCAGTGTATATTTAATTTTTAGTTGGATCTTTTTCATCTCTAGTTGGTTCTTTTTCATCTCCTCTTGGATCTCGCTAAATTTATCCATCTTTTCTAGGAGATTCTTGAAAAACCTTATAAGTGTGGTTTTGAACTCTATATCCAGTCGTTTGTTTTCCTCCATTTCTTTTGTTTGTGATCTCTTCCCTTGTCTTGGCATTTTCACTATGCCAGGAGAACTTCTGTGTTGGATTCAGCCTTATGATACCAGACTTGCAAAACCGCAGAAGCCTCTCTATTGAGCTTGGGAGGGGTGGAGTCTCAGGGCTTAAGGGACCGCCTTGACTTCCAGTCAGCCCCGCCCTCCACAGCCCCTGAGTCTCACGTGACTGGGTAATGGCTGGAGCGGTCCTTGTGTGCGCGCACCCGCAGTGCCTCTAACCGCTGCCTTTCCAGCTCCCCTGCGCACTAGGACCACACGAGTCTAGGTCCCCAGGGTTTCGCCCGAAACAGGGGCTTAGTGGACTTAGAAGTTGCGCAGTTTGAAGGGTCTGTCTCCCGCCCACTCGCAAAAGCCAGCGGCACAATCAGCAGTCTGTCCTCCGCGCAGCACCCTGCGCGTGCGAGAGCGGACCTGATCTTCTGCGACTCCCCTAAATTTCCATGCACCTCTCCCTTTTCACAGTCCAAACTCCCCCCTTATGAGTTTTGGCTGGATCTGGGGTTTAGTGTTGTAGGATAAGGGGTTCAATGCCATTGAGAGTCTCCGTCTCCCTCCCGCCAGAGAAAGCCAGCCAGGTTCTCCGGCACCGCTTTTTGCAGCTCCTCTGGGTTTCTGTGAGCTCCTCTCTTTCCTTCTAGTTGTAGAATTTCCACTCAGCCAGCTTTCCTGTGGTTCTGGATGATGTTTGTTCTGTCTTTTAGTCGTAGTTTTGAAATTGTTGTGCGAGGCAGCAGTGTAGGTGTTTACCTATGCCGCCATCTTGGATTCTCTGATCTGAAATTTCTTTTGAGAGCCAAATTTTTTAAACTTAAACTTCTTCTAACGCTACTTCTTCAAAATAGATTCATCCGGGACTGTGGTATTTTGTGGAAGAGCCGCACTCAAGGGGCCAAAGAGTTGCATGTGCCTTGCGAGCCGCAGTTTGCCAACCACTGACCTAGGGTATCAGGTTGAGCCTGATAGAAGGAAACATAAGGTCTTAAGTAAAGAAAAAGGAAGGATGTAAAAATAAGGATAACAGCTAGCAATAATTACACACTTGCTGTGTCCCAGTACCGTTCTGTTGCCTAATTTGGATTAACTCATTTAATCTTCATAAAAATCCTTTGAAACAGGTGCCCTTTCAACCCATGTTACAGACAAGGAAAATAAGGTTAAACTTTCCCCAAGGCAAGCTTCCCAGTTTTCTTCCCATCATGGAACACACACACACAATAGCTATTATAGACAAAGAATATTAGAATTAATAAGAGAGCATAGTAAATTTGCCATAAGTAAAATCAACAAAAAAATTAAAATTGCAAGTCTATACTTTAGCAACAAATATTTAGAAAAAAAAACAATTAAAAGAAAGATGCCAATTACAATGACAAAAAAAAATTATAAGGAATAAATCCAGTCAGAGATGTGCAAGAGATTCAAAGAGAAGTCAGTAATAAAGATCAAAACACAGTGGAGTAAAGGAATGAGAATGTTTATGACCAGAGGCAACTTGGCCAGGGACTCCTGCAGCCCATGTCTCTCTCAGCTCTCTGCCTTGGAAGGCTGAGGGTTTAGATTCTCTGAAGCCCATTCTGAGTATATCAGTCTGCTTACATGGCACACCAGATAGAAAACCTTGCTATTACTATTAACAACATTTAGTTAGTAGTTATGTCTTCCTACAAAGAAAACACTGGACCTAGATATTTCTTTTTTGATGTTGTTGTTAGTCCTCACCTGAGGATGTTTTTTCCGTTGATTTTTAGAGAGAGTGGTAGGGAGGGGAAAAACACTGAGAGAGGAATATCTATGTGAGAGAAACACATCAATTGGCTGCCTCCCACACCCGTCCTGACCAGGGCTGGGGATTGAGCCTGCAACCTAGATAAGTGTCTTGACTGGAATTGAACCCAAGACCCTTCAGTCCTTGCGCTGATATTCTAACCACTGAGAAAAACCAGCAAGGGCAAGGCCAAGATATTTCTAAAGGCAGGCACAGGCAAACACTCAAGAGCTTACTCCAATCATACACGCAATCTTGAAAAATGGTAGAAAAAGAAGGAATAGGGTCCAGTTTATCACCTGAGGCTAGTTCCTTGATACTAAAACTAGATAAGAACTAGTAAAATAAACTGTCAAAATATAAGAAACAAAATACAATTGCAAATCTATATTTCAGTAATAAATATATAGAAGACACAATTCAAAGAAAGATGCTAGGTACACCACCACCAAAAAAATATAAGGCACTGTGGAATAGATCTAACAAAAGATGTGCAAGCTGTCTATAGAAAAAATCATAAAACTTCAGGAAAGAACATTAGGAAGATGTAAACAATATTTTTCTAAAACAACCTATAGATTTAATGGTATTGTTATTCATGGAACTTGACATGCTGGCCCTAAAATAAAGGAGAGCCAAGAGCCAAGAATAGTCCAAACAATCCTAGAGAACAAGTGAAAGCAATGATAGTAAGATGTTTATTTTTTGTTTTTAAAATATACTTCTTCATTGATTTTTAAGAGAGAAAGGGAGAGGGAGAGAGAGATAGAAACATCAATGATGAGAGAGAACCATTGATCAGCTGCTTCCTGTATGGCCCCCACTGGGGATAGAGCCCACAACCCAGGTATGTGCCCTTGGCTGGAATCGAACCTGAGACTCTTCAGTCTGCAGGCTGATGCTCTATCCACTGAGCTAATAGTAAGATGTTTTAGAAAGTCATTAATAATTAAGAGCATGTTTTTCATTCAGAGATAGATCAGTGGACCAAAATGGAGTCTAGAATAAGACCCATGAATAGATGAATATACAGGGTGTTCCAAAAAATGTATACCCACTTTGAATAGTTATTAATTCCAATGGGTTAAATCTTAAAAGAAATAAACATCAATTGAGCTAGCAGCTGTTAAAGTATGTATACATTTTTGGGGGACATCCTGTATAAAGAACCCAACTATGGCACTGCAGATTAGGAAACAGGGACAGACTATTAGAAAAATATTAATTAATCAGCCATATGAGGGGAAATGTAAGTGAATTCCTACCTCACTCTATACACAAAAATCAATTCTAGATGATGAAGAATTTAAAGACAAAACTCTAAAATGTTGAAAGAATATATAGAATTTCTCTTTCTAATTTGGAGGTAACAAAGGATTTAACACAAAACTGGAAGCATAAATTCAACTACATTAAAATAATAAAACTGTTCCCCAAAAGAAATCAACAGAGTGAAAACAGAAGCCAAATCTGGAGGAAGACACTATACATATGGCAGATTCAGGGTTAGTATCCAGCCACATATGCACCTTTAAATCAATAAGAAAAAGATAAAAATCTAACATAAAATGGACAAATCTGAACAGCCTTTGACCAGAACGCATCTAGGTGGTAAATAAATATTTGAAAATATGCTCAAACTTCATTAGTTACTAGAGAAATACGAGTTCCTGTTTTATTCCCACCAGATTGGTGAAAATTTTAAAGTCTGACAATAGCAAGTGTTGGTGAGAATTTGTAGTGATGGTAACTTTCATACTGTTGGAGAGTAATCTGGAACTGTCCAGTGAAGCTGAACATATGCATTAAACCTACCACCTAGCGATTTGTCTTCCCGTGTAGTAAACAGGCTTCTACGATGGACCCAAATCATCTTCACCCCTTAGTTTTCATGGCCACATGTAATTCCCACCCCTTAAAGGAGGGCTGCACCTAGTGGCTTCCTTCTAACCAAGAGAACACAGCAAATATAATGGGCGCTTCTGAAGCAAAATTTCAAAAGCTGACTCTACCTAGCTCTCATCCTCTCTCTCTCTTCTTACCTGCAAGAAGCAAGCTGTTAGAGCAAGCTATAGCTACAGAGAGATCAACGTGACCACGAACTGAGGGCTCCAGCCAATAGCCTCAGAGGAACTGATCCTTGTCAACAACCGAGTGAGTGAACTTGGGAGCAGTTTCTTCCCCCCGAAGATCCCTGAGCCAGAGGATCCAGCTAAGCCACACCCAAATTCCTGACCCAGAGAACTTGTGAGAAATAAATACACCTCATAAACCGTGAAGTCTGAGTGTGATTTTAAAATTTGTATTAAATTTATTCAGATGACATTGGTTAATAAGATTATGTGGGTTTCAGATGTACATTTCTATGACACACGATCTGTATGTTGTGTGAAATTCTCTTCCATCACTATATATTTGCTGAGGGTAATTTTTTTATGCTGCAACAGACAAGTACATTTGAGTATAAATCCTAGCACAGACTTCCTCCACAGGTGCACCAAGGCAGACTAATAGGCAGAGTATGGATTACAGGTGAGCCCACCTTCAACCACTGAAGCTGCCAGAGCAGGAAGGTCAAGGCAGATGTGGAAAAAAACAAAGTCAAGAGCAGATTATCCCCAGCCAAGAGCATCCTCATTTGTTTATCCCAGGGCGCCGTGCAATAAATATTATTGGGTGTTTGTTTTGTTTTGTTTTGTGTGTGTGTGGTATGAAGTGAAAAGGGCAGGAAATGCTGGATTATAAAATTTCAATTTCCTCTGGAGTGTGTTGGGTAATTTATATTTTCTAGGACTGTGTTCTCAATGTTTCATCAACTGTAAACTTGCTAGAAATGCAAATTTTCAGACCTCATCTCAAAGCTACTAAGCCAGATACTCTAGGGGTGAGACCCAGCAATCTGGATTTGAAAGCCTCGCAGGTGATCCAGATACACACGAAATCCTAGGAAATTGCTGTTGGAATTTGTGCATTTCACCTGTTTTCAAATTTATGGAGAAAGAGGCTCCAATTGTTTTCTTACATCCTTTCAGCGCCTAAGTCATGCCTTCTTTTCATTGCTAATGTTTGTATTTTCTTCTCTTTCTTGGTCAAGCTCTCTGCAGGGTTTGTCAGTACTATTACTCTTTTCAAAAGATGTACTTTATTGTTTCTTCATTTTCTAGTTTATTGATTCTTTCTCTTATTATTTCCATTCTTCTACCTTCTTTAGATTTTTTTTAACCTTCTTTAGATTTATTTTGATGCCCTGTTCCTCCTATTAACCAAATATTTGGCTTAGATTTATTGGAGTGTGGGCAACAGATGGTATCAATTCTGGCCCCAAACACACGTAGTTAAATATTCTCCAAGTATTTTCCCCATTTTTACTTTTTATTTAGATCTAATGATGATAGGTGAATCCCTCCCCACCTCCAACCCGTCCCCGCCCTTGCCCTCTCTTTCTCTTTCTCGGGTGCTCTCACCACCAAACCCCAGTTCAACCCTCTTAAATGAACCTAATAGAACCTCATGTTTTTGTCCATCTCCTCATCAGGTGGCCTCCTAAGATAGCCACAGACCTCCATGGCAAACACCAGCACCAGATGGGCTTACTTCTCTAATTTTTTATTTTCTTATTACCTATGGCAAGGAGATTCCTCCTTTTCCCAACAGGCTAGCCAAATATTTTAAAAGATAGAAGTGTTTTTCACCCAGAAATTTTAGTTCCATACTGAAAGAGTTTCTCTGTGCATTTAGCCTTCATTATAGCCAGAAATGGAAGTCATTGTACTTATAATATAAACACTTCCTTTGTCTTTTCCTAATGTTTTAAGCTGGATGCTTATTTCCCTTTACAAATTTCCCTCTGAATATCATTTTACCCCACGAGAATGATCAAGATAAAATTTTATTGAGTGCTTATCTGACTATGCAAACTTCCACTGCAGAGATGCAATGCAAACTGCTCTTTATGTATTGTCTCACTAATCTTCACCAAACCCGGTGAGATGTGTGCCATTATTATTCCTCATTTATTTATTTTTTTTAAATTAAATCTTTATTATTCAGATTATTACATTTGTTTCTCTTTTTTCCCTTCCATAGCTCCCCTACCCTTACCTCCCTCCCATTGACCTCATGTATAGGTGTATGATTTTTGTCCAGTCTCTCCCTGTACACCCCTCACCCCTTTCCCCCTGAGAATTATCAGTCCACTCCCTTTCTGTGCTCCTGATTCTATTATATTCACCAGTTTATTCTGTTTATCAAATTTTTAATTGACTTAATGTTTAGATTCACTTGTTGATAGATATGTATTTGTTGTTCATAATTTTTTGTCTTTTACCTTTTTCTTCTTCCTCTTCTAAAAGAGTACCTTTCAGCATTTCATATAATACTGGTTTGGAGTTGAGGAACTCCTTTAGCTTTTTCCTATCTGTGAAGCTCTTTATCTGCCCTTCAATTCTGAATGATAGCTTTGCTGGATAGAGTATTCTTGGTTGTAGGTTCTTGCTATTCATCATGTTGAATATTTCTTGCCACTCTCATCTGGCCTGCATAGTTTCTGTTGAAAAATCAGCTGACAGTCATATGGGTACTCCCTGGTAGGTAATTAATTGTTTTTCTCTTGTTGCTTTTAATATTCTCTCTTTGTCTTTTGCTCTTGGCATTTTAATTATGATGTGTCTTGGTGTAGTCCTCTTTGGATTCCTTTTATATGGAGTTCTGTGTGCTTCCTGGACTTGTAAGTCTATTTCTTTTACCAGATGTGGGAAGTTTTCAGTCATTATTTCTTTAAATAGGTTTTCAGTATCTTGTTCTCTCTCTTCTTTTGGCACCCCCACAATTCTGATGTTGGTATGCTTGAAGCTGTCCCAGAGGCTCCTTACATTATCTTCACATTTTTTTATTCTTTTTTCTTCTTGCTTTTCCAGTTGAGTGTTTTCTGATTCTTTATATTTCAAATTTTTGACTTGATTCTTGCCTTCCTTTAGTCTGTTGTTAGGTCTCTGAATAATATTTTTTATTTCAGTCAGTGTATGTTTAATTTCTAGTTGGTCCTTTTCCATCTCTAGTTGGTTCTTTTTTATCACCTCTTGGGTCTCGCTAATTTTATCCAACTTTTCTAGGATATTCTTGAAAAACCTTATAAGCGTGGTTTTGAACTCTATATCCAGTCATTTGTTTTCCTCCATTTCTTTTGTTTGTGATCTCTTCCCTTGTCTTGGCATTTTCACTATGCCAGGAGAACTTCTGTGTTGGATTCAGCCTTATGATAACCAGACTTGCAAAACTGCAAAAGCCTCTCTGTTGAGCTTGGAATGGGTGGAGTCTCAGGGCTTAAAGGACTGCCTTGCCTTCCAGTGGGCCCCACCCTCCACGGCCCCCGCATCTCATGTGACTGGGTAATCGCTGGAGCGGTCCCTGTCTCTCTCTCTCTCTCTCTCTCTCTGTCTCTTTGTCTCTCTGTCTCTCTGTCTCTCTGTCTCTCTCTCCCTACAGTGTCTCTAGCCTGCTGCCTCTCCAGCTCCCCTGCATTCTGGGACCTTATAAATCTGGGTCCCCAGGACTTCGCCTGAATCTGGGGTTTAGTGGAGTTAGAAGTGACGCAGTTGGGATGCTTTGTCTCCCGCCCTCTTGTGAAAGCCAGCAGTATAATCAGCAGTCAGTCTTCTGTGCGCAGTGCTGTGCATTCTGCCCGACTTCTGCCCTCCTGCGACTCCCCCAATTTCCGTGCACTTATCCCTTTTCACAGTCCAAACTCCCCCCGTATGAGTTTTGGCTGGACCTCGGGTTTAGTGTTGTAGGATAAGGGGTGCAATGCCGTTGGGAGTCTCCCACCAGAGAAAGCCAGCCAGGTTCTCCGGCACCTGCTCTCTCCACGCGCACGTCTCCGTGTCTCAGCTTTTTGCAGCTCCTCTGGGTCTCTGTGAGCCCCTCTCTTTCCTTCTAGTTGTAGAATTTCCACTCAGCCAGCTTTCCTGTGGTTCTGGATGATGTCTGTTCTGTCTTTTAGTTATAGTTTTAAAATTGTTGTGTGAGGCAGCAGTGTAGGTGTTTACCTATGCCGCCATCTTGATTCCAGTCCTTATTCCTCATTTATAATGAAGAAATTGAAGTGAAGCTAAATTAAGTAATTTCCCTAGGATAACAAAGGTAGGGAGCATGCAAGGAAGCTGGGTTTCCAACCCACATTTGTCTTACAACCAATTCAAAGTGTTTTATGGGCGAGGGTGAGGGGAGAGGAGTGAATATTTGAGGTGAGAGTCAAAAGCAAAAAATGCCTTAACTGGGATGATGCAGTGGATAGAGCATGGGCCTGTGAACTGAAGGATCCCAGGTTTCATTCCGGTCAAGTTGCGGGCACATCTTTCTATCCCTCTCCCTTCCTCTCTGTAAAAAAATCAATAAAATATATATATTTTTAAAAAGAAAAAAAACTGACATTATTTGTTTTTAAGGTGTTACAGTGAAAAAAAAATCTCATAATTTGAACTAAGAAAGAGAAAAGATGCACTTTATTAAAGGAATACTAAAAACCCAACCCAAACTCAGAGACCCGGTGTATACTTAGAAAGTGTGGCAAGCAGGTGTGTGCAAAACACCATCTGGATTCCCAGGTACTCAGATGGAAATTCATCTTTTTTTGTCTAGTTCAAATTATTAGTTTGTACTTTCTGGCACAACTTACCAAAAAAATATAAAAAATAAAACAACCACCACCAAAAAAACCCCACACAAATGGCCATGTGTATAATTTATAAAACCATCACTGACAAGTATATTTTTAGCCCAAAATAAAATAGTTTCTTCTGCTAATCCCAGATTTGGCTCTTAGCCAACTAGCTTCTTGCTTTTATTATCTGCAACAGAATCCAGCATTCAGAAAGAAT
The DNA here is from genome assembly GCA_011751065.1 of Lasiurus cinereus. Classification (NCBI taxonomy): domain Eukaryota; kingdom Metazoa; phylum Chordata; class Mammalia; order Chiroptera; family Vespertilionidae; genus Lasiurus; species Lasiurus cinereus. The sequence goes on along the minus strand of JAAGEH010000393.1, from coordinate 15,739,132 downwards.
AAAAGAGCTGAACAGGAATACAACTCCTGGTAATATTGTCCCTGTTCCTTGTGCACTTATCCTTTTTGTCTCTCCCTGGGGGAAGAGCAGATATTCTTACTTATGCTAAATCCAGTTGTTCCCCACAGCGCCATGCAAATCCACACGCTCCAGAATAAAAAGTCAAGGCAGTGGGAGGTGCTCACACGAGAGTAATATGCAACCCCAAAGCCCCAAACTGTTCTATCCATTTGCTCCTAAAAATAAAGGGCTCTATTCATCAAAAACTTTTATATACTCTTGTGATTTTTCTTACAAAAAAGCTAACGTGATATGCAGGCAAAGAATAACAACTGGTTCACAAACCATGCAGCCTTTCATTCCCAGAGTAAGCAAATAATCCAGAAAGAGGACAAGTAGGAGAGGCAGCTTTTGCTGTATTCATCAGACAAAAAAAAAAGTCTTCTGCAAAAAAGGGTCTGACCTTGAAATTGTTCGGTTTGAGGGAAACTGTCCCCTTTCTGCACACCCATTTAACAAAATGAGTTACCCAAAGCCTACATGTAAGAGATGCCATAGCTTTGTTTTAATGTGATTTCTAAATATCAGACTTCCTGTCATTTTTTCCCAGTCAAGAATTGATTAGTTAGAATTTACCAAAATGTAAAGATTATTCAGACCTTATTCTATTCTCTCTCTCCTGTTCCCTCTCAATCTTTCAAAACAGTCTAAGTTCAGATTTTTGTATGCTTTAGAATGTTCCCTCTGCTTATTAGCACAGCACTATAATTTGCTAACATTTTTGAAAGGTAAAAAAAAAAATCATAGTTCCACTCAAAAGTCAGCTGGTTTCCATTCTTCAGGCTTCTTTTCTGCCCTGAATTTGCATGCATTTATTTTACATAGTTTTCTATGTCTAGTTCCTTCACTAGGTTAGGAACCATGGAAAAATCCAAATAATTAGACAGAAATAGCAGAACGGGTAGTTGGATTGGGCCAGTAGGGCTCCTCACTGGTGTTTGGCCATTAATGTGACTCAGCTTCTTGCTCTTCCTGTATTTGTTCCCTTCTCTCCTCTTCCAACTACTATGTCTGCACATCACTTTGCCTAGAAAAGGAACCACTTTGGGCCCGCTCATTGGGTCACACCAAGTCTCGCCATAATTTTAGGTGAGTCAGAGACTTCCTTGGGTCACTCTCATTCCCTGATATACCCTTCCAGCCTCCACCCCTGCCCTCCTTCCCACAGGCACTCACACACACCTAAAGACCAGCTCAGGGTGAGTGAGGCAAACCTGGGCAATGATGTTCTCAGTATCTATAGTTTAACTGTGTTAGAAAAATATTCATTGGACAACCCCTGAGATCTAGATTTTTCTGCTTATCACTGCGCACTGAAGTGAGGTAGTGTGTGTAAGTGCATCACACGGCCTGGCATACACAGGAGCCCTCCATGTTAGCTGTCATTACCAACAAAATTTGCTTAGAACAAAACCCTGGCCTATTTTTTTCTCCCTAAGTCTCTTTGAAACTCTCCTTCCTTCCTCAGGAATTCTCTAATCATTCCTTGTAATTATGCCACACATGTAAATCCTACCCATCTAACAAGGCCAGAAAGGAGTCTTTTCTATTTTTCCTTTGGACCCTCCACAGACTCTGGCAGAGTCTTAAAAGCATAAAAAGTGCTTCAATGATAGAGTATTTTCAGTTATTCATTTGCCTTGCTAGCTAGTCATTTAACTGAACTGAAAGTTTATTCAATTGAAAATTCTCATTAATAAGACAGTAAGTATTTGAAATACATAGGAATTTTACTAACATCTCACATCTCAGAGACATGAGATGCTGTGTTCAGTCCCTCAAACCCACCAAGCTCTTCCTGGTCTGTCTATCTTTGCTTGAGTTTTCAACCTGGAAAGCACATTTTCATTCTTTCAAAATGTTGTGTAAAGCCCACCTTTTTAATTAAGGCTTTCTTCCATTCCATCCCAAGATATAATGTGTCAGTCCCTTCTTCAGATCCCTCTCTATGTTGTGCTTACATTATAATAATAATTTACTTGTTATGAATGATACAATCATCTCCCCAAGAGAGTATAAGCTCCCTGAAGACAAGAACTGTACTTTATTTACCTGTGGACAACTATTGTCCGTGGTTCTTTGGATGCCATGATCACTTCATAGTGAACATTGAATTGCAAATGGCAACTGGACAACCTACCTATGTGGTCTCACAGCTAATATGATGGGAATGAACATTTAGGCAACTTGTCAAAGGGTGAGAGAGCTAGTCAAAGAACAAAGCACCACAACGTGATGCCACCATTTCTATGCTCCAAACATTCTGACCTGGAGAATGTAAAAGATATAACAGCAGAAAATGCCAAATGGTTTCAGACCTGTATTTGAATCTAAAAGATGAACTAACCATTAAAAAAACATTTTCTTATGGAAATCGTCAGACATATACAAAAAATAGACACTAGTTTAATGGAATCTCCAGCTTCATGATTTGGCAAATCTTTCGCTATTTATGCTCTTATCCATTTTCTCTCCCTACTGGATTACTTTAAAGCTAAATCTAGGCAATCTGTTTACATTTCTTCTGTACAAACTTTAGGCTATGTCTCTAAAAGATAAGGGATCTTTTATTACACATAACCATAATATCAGTATCACTAAAAACTAATGATACTTTCTGTATATCATCAAATATCCAATCAGTGTTCAAATTTCAACTGCCTCATTAATATTTTTTTCAGAGTTTTGTCATTAAGATCAAAACAAGATCCATACTGAACATTTGATTGATGTTTTTCTTAAGTTTCTTAAGAAAGTCTCCGTTTTTCCCCTTGTAAATTATTGGTTGAAAGAACTGGGTCATTTGTCCTACAGAGTTTTTGCAGTGTGTTTTTTTGTTTTGTTTTGGTCATAGGATGCATCCCAATCAAATTATTATGGTTTGAAGAACCTTGAAATAGTAAATCTGTGGTTAAGATACCCATGCAATCGACAGTGGGATTCATTAGTTTGCTTTTTTTAGTTTTGTTGTTATTTTATTTAAATCATCTAAAACATTTACATAATTCCAGAGTCAAATATCTAAGTAGAGTAATTTCAGAAATGTCTAACTTTGATTACTATTCTCTCCTTTTGTCTCTTCTACCTCTTTGGAAAAATTTTTTAAAATTATGTTGTGATTTATCTTCCACTAAAACTAGTAGATCTGGAACTTTAAAAAATTAGCATGTACCTTGAGCCACAAGCATTCCCATCTTATTTCAGCAGGGCACTTCCTTACTCCCATTTGATTTGCCCAAAATGAGGATGATAACAGCAACGACCCAACCAGCAGTTTGCATAAGTGTGGTTCTGATCAGCGGTTGAAAATATAAGTTGTTTCATGGCACTTTTTATGTTTATTAGGGTCACCAAGGAGATCTGAAACCATTTCATATTTTCTGCTGATATATATCCTTTGCTCTCTCAGAATCAAAATGGTTGCAGCAGTGAAATAGCAGCATCGAAACTCATCTACTCTCAGTGGGAAATTCAGACCATGCATTTACGGGAGCTTGGGAAAAGAAATCACGGGGGAAATAATTTAGTCCATTTCCTTGTTCAGGTCTGCACTTAATGTACTTTAGGTAACTATTATCATAATCAACACCAAAAATATACTTGTGACAGGGCATCATGTGTGGTAGCCATGAGAATGCACCTCACGGATCTGCAACTACAGGGAGTGTGATTGTCTGAGGCCCTAGCACCTGAGGTGCTCTGACACCCATTGCAGCGTTTTTTAAAAATAACATCTTAATTGAGATATAACTCAGATACCATAAAACCCACCCTTAAAAGTATACAATTCAGTGGTCTTTAGTATATACACAAAATTGTGCAACCATCACCATTACTCTCCATTATCGCCTTATCATTTTAATCACTCCAAAAGAGTGATTCTCCACTCCCTTCAGCTACGGCAATCACTAACCTGCTTTTTGTCTCCAAGCATTTGCCTGTTCTTTATATTTCTTATAAATGGGACCATGTAACATGTGACCTTTTGTGTCTGGCTTCTTTTGCTTCCCATAATGTTTCATAGTTTATGGATGTCATGGTATGTATAAGTACTTCATTCTTTTTTTTCCCTCTTTTTTTTTTCAACTTTGGTAAATAAACACACATCACGTAAAATATACCATTTTAACCATTTTCAAGTGTACAGCTCAGTTTCATTAAGTACTCTCACACTGTAGTGCAGCCAATCTCCAGAACTTTTTCATCTTGTAAAACTTGTGCAAATTGTGGGTACCATTCCACAGGAGGAGAACTTCTGTGTTTTTTCGCCTCGACAAATATGTAAAATATATATTTGGAAGGCAAAAAGTAGCTTTAAACTAAATTGTTGTCCCTTACGTTTTTAAACTTTGAAAAAGAAAAATCATTAACCCAATGCTTCTCAGAGTTTAAGGCCACTAATATAAAGTGGTGATGAATCAGTTCTGTGTGTTGATTGTGATGGTGGATGTATGATTTTGTAAATTGCATAAAACTCTATAGAACTATATACTAAGGCATTAAAAAAAAAACATTCCAGCCCTAATTGGATTTACTTCTTTTATTGAGTTCATTTAATCGAAGGGTAGGGCATTCAATAAGGGGGAGGAATATTCAGGATTTTTCCAGGAAAGGGGTGGAGAATTCTTGAAAGAGCTTCATCAACCATGTTGTGTCCTTATATGTACTTTCTGTTTCTGATCATGGTGTCATGGGGTGTGTCATTTAGTATGCTAATGTATTAGAATGAGAATATAATGAAGCTAGGGATTCTGGCAAAGTGAAATTAGTCACCATGCTGGTCTTTTGCTGGTTCTAAGCCATAAATCCATTAGGGGTTGGTCTTATGATCTCCTTGATAGTCCTTGTAGCCATTATTGGTTATAGCCATTTTGCCACACACCCTACCTCACCTTTGGTCCTTAAGAAATCCAAGTTTTAGTGCTGCCTTGGTGGTGTGATTGGGCTATACAGTGATACCTCGAGATATGAGTGCCCTAACATACGAGATTTTTGAGATACGAGCTATTTTTGCTTTGAAATACGAGCAATATTTGAGATAGGAGTGATCGCACAGATCGGCCGGCTGCACACGACCCACCAGTTTACCGCTACTCGAGAGTCATAGTTTCCCACACCTCAAGGTTATGGAATGAATTAAACTCATATCTCGAGGTACCACTGTATTGTGTAATTCTCTGAGCCTCGGTTTCTTTTATTGTGAAATAAAGAAGTTGTACTTGATCTCAAAATGCTCTAGTAACTCTATGATTACACAATTTCTCTAGTGACTCCATGATTCTACTATTATTTCTACTCAACTTCTAGCCAGGATGTAGTGTGTGTGTGTGTGTGTGTGTGTGTGTGTGTGTGTGTGTAGCTTAAGAGCTATGTAAAATCCTGATAACCTTCTTTCTTCACATTTTATAAAAGTCAGAGAAAATTAGCTAAAAATATATATAACAATTAACCTTTTTTTCTAAGTTTGAAAAAAAATAGAAGAGGAAATTGTCAACAGAAGAAGAAAAGCATCAGCTACTCCCACAGTTTACAAAATCTAACAGATTAAATACAATAAACAAGCGAGTGAAAGAGTTTCAATATACATTCTCATTGAACCAGACCACAGGATGTTGGGGCTTGATCACTGCCATCGCATAAGAGGAAAATTGAAAGTATTTCTTTGGGAACTTAACAGCATCATTTGTTAAATAAGCACTGTGGGAGCTATAGAATTGTTTAGCTCAAGAGCAGCGAGACACATCAAGAAGAGAGGAATGACAACGTGAGTCCTTCCAACAATTCAGCAGTTTGTTCAGTGGAGGGAGGTTAATGTGTTAAAAAAGAAACATCAGCTCTAATGGTAGTAATAATAACTGGGATTTATATTTGTATTTAGGTAGCAACCTATTTTCAAGAAGCTCTAAGCACATTAACTTCTCAATCCCATATTGGTGGAATACTAGCAAACACTACACCATTATTCTCACTAAACAGGTAAAAAGCCTGTAAATGCATTTATTCATATCACATTTATATGTATCCAAGTTTCAACATACCCCATATGACTTCAGGGGAAATATAAGTTATTTTCACACAAATAAACAATAATAGTAACTATTTTGGTATGATAATAACATAGGAACATTGAAACTTCCTTTTAAAATATAAGGTTCCATGTTATTTTAATCTTTACAACAATCCAGTGATATAGGTTGATTTTACAATGTGAATCCCATTGCATAGGTGAGAAAACTGGAGCACAGGGAGGTTAAATGGCATGCCCATATTCAACTAGGTGGCTAAAGCAGAATTAGTACCAGGATCCAGGACCCCTCACTTTGAAAACAATTCCAAGTGTTATTCATGGTTTATAGCAGATGTTTAATTGAAATAAAATAGGACCAGTAATATGTTTTCTGAACTGGCATTATACATTGTATGCCCACATACCTTATATTGGCATCTGAAGAAGTGTTCACACCTGTGGCACTATGTTACTGCTCATGGAAAGTGTCCTATTAGGGTCACAAAGTACTAGTAAGGCTGCATGCGTAACAAGAGCCAGAATGTCTAAGGAGGTAAGAGAGTGTCGCTACTCATGTTTGTCTCCAACTCTGTTCAAGAAGATGCCAACAAATGTTTCAATCCAACTCTACTGTCTTTAATCTCAACATAGACAAGTATCAGTTAGTTCCCCCACTCTGTTAATTCCACCTCAACCTTCAGCTCTCATTTCAAGCACCGCTTCTTCAGGGAATCTTTTTCTGACTCCTGGTCCCTTGTACTATGCTCTTTTCCTTCAACACACCTTACTCAGCTAGTGACTATACGTTCACTTTGGTGGTTCTATAATTATCGTCACTCTCTCCACTAGAGAGTTTGAAAGTCCCACAAGAGCAGGAAACATCTCTGTTTTTGCTCATCATGATATCCCAAACAAGTAGCAGAGTATCTGGCCACACAACAGGCATCCAATTAGTATATGTTTGAACAAATCCTCGGATGGATGGATGGATGGATGGATGGATGATGGATGGAAAAATGAATGAATGAGATTTAATATAAAGGATGAGGGTGATCAGGTAAAATTCAGCATGCCTAGTTAAACTTGAATTTCAGGTAAATAATGAATAATTTTTATTACTAGTATTCCCATGCAATATTTGGTACATACATTAAAAAATCACTCATTGAAATTCAAATTTACTCTATTTGCTAACTCTAAACATTGAAATTGGAAGAAATGTTGGAAATGATAGCTCAAATCCTTCATTTTAAAGACAAAGAAATTGGCACCAAAAGACATGAATATCAAGGAAAATTTTCCTTAATGGGATTGTAAATGTGTTCTTAAAGTTTTTAAATCGTGGCTTCTCTTTCTAGCTTGTCCAATTACATTAGAGGAAGAGAGAGACAAGAGATAGAGAGAAGACATTGAATATTGGCATCCTGCAGTGCTTGAAACAATTCTTGAACTTTTCAGTAACAGGAGCCAATAAATTCCCTTTATCACTTGAGCTGGTTTGAATGGTATGTCTAGTCCTCATAACCCTAAGAGTCTCACTAATATTATAAACCCTTCCACATTTTCTTATTCAGGTTGTTATAGCAGAAGCTCAGTAAATATTTATTAAATAGCTCACAGCCTTGGTTTAGGCTATCACATCATGTTGTCATTTAAATATTTCCCTTATCCATACAATGTGTTGTTGTTTTTGTTTGTTTGTTTGTTTTTGTCTGAATTTCTTTTCCTGAGCACACGTGCACAAAACCAAACTAAATATATTATTTTTTACAATGTAAACATGTAAAATAATGAAACCGGGGATATTATATATCTGTACCACTTTCTATGGGTGGCTTGAGCATAAAATTAGCCAGATTGAAGAGTTTTGTGTTTTCAAACACTTGCATTCTTCTTTTCCAATTAGTCCCAACTTTGCAGGATAAAAAACCTACTTGTAAACTTCCACAGTTTCTTTATGAATAAAAGAAGGTATTTTAACTTTAATAAAGTCCTGGATAATGAAGTTCCACAACTAAAATTCCCTTTTTTGTAATGTATTAAATTTCTCTCTCAGGACAAAAAACTCAGCTTCACAGAGGGGTGATTTAGGCAAATTTGCTTACTCATACCCAGCTGTAAACATTAAGCCATTTGAAAGGCTGAGTTGGCACTTCCCTGTCTCTTAATTCCTCAAGGCACTCACATTTCTGCATGTAGACTCTGCAGCAGACCTTTTACAACTGAGCTTCTTGGACATTTGAGAGCCCAGCTCCAAAATAGTTTGTGTCCAGCTTCATGTGAATATCTGTTTCTGTTTAGGCCCGATGCACAAAATTCGTGCAAGGTGCTCAGCCCTTGCAGCCCCGGCTGCCTTGTGGCCCCATCCCCCACCCACTAGCCGTTCTGGAAGGTTATTCTGGAAGGTTGTTCCACCATCCAGTCTAATTAGCATAGTGGTTCTTTATTATATAGGATTACTATTAGTAAAGGAACCACATATGCACCTAAGCACTGTCTTCTTAACCATGTAATGTTCAAACATGACATTCTCCCCCACCAGTCTCCACATCAAACAAATTAATTGCTTTAGATTGAATTCCAGAGCATTTCATCAATAGGCAGTTCTAAATCTTCTCCACATTAGCATCTAGTTTTGGGTGTTGAGGCAAGTTTCCTAGTAAAATCAACACTGGGAAGAGTGTTAGAGAAATACGTTATAATCCTTTAGATCAGCGGTTCTCAACCTGTGGGTCGAGACCCCTTTGGGGGTCAAACGACCCTTTCACAGGGGTCGCCTAAGACCATCAGAAAACACTTATTTCCCATGGTCTTAGGAACCAATAGACCGCTCCTCGATGTAGCAAAGTGTAGCAATGTAGTTTACTGTTGTTATATGAAGACTGTTACCCATGCTACACCATGATTCAAGACAAAAAATTTCATTTATTTGTAATTAGAAATAAATATTTCACAATATATAATTACATATTGTTTTTGTGATTAATCACTATGCTTTAATTATGTTCAATTTGTAACAACGAAAATACATTAAATTACAGTTCATAACAGTAGCAAAATTACAGTTATGAAGTAGCAACGGAAATAATTTTATGGTTGGGGGTCACCACCACATGAGGAGCTGTCTTAAAGGGTCGTGGCATTAGGAAGGTTGAGAACCACTGCTTTAAATGGTTTTATCTTGTATTGTATTTAAACCCTGAGTCTCAATATTAAAAGTGAATTTTCCTATCATCATGAAAACAAATATGCTTTTTATTTCAGTCAACACTGTGACCATTTTATTTTCAAATATAATTGATAAGAGGAACTTCAGCAGTGTTCTCAAAAAGTTATTTATGCCTCTTCCTTATGTCTCATTATACAACTACCAAGCTTATCTTCAATCTTCACAAATAAAAATTTCTGAGATTCATTTAAGCTGTGAGTTCCTATATTATTTACATTAAGCATTGTAGGTTCAGCTTGTTTGTTTTGATTTATGGTTTGCCTGTTTGGGTCTGAAGTGCTGTTTTGTCTCCTTAGGCATTAGGCTGATAGAAGCCATGACAGAGTTTGGTCAAGTCTCTCAGTGCCAGGGTTTGGATGGAGTCGGGCTGAGTTTCTGCAATTCTCACAGGTCCAATGCCATTCAGTAGATTTGTGTAGGTTTCCCTACAAGGGTCGGAAACACCTTTTTTTGCTTGATATCTGACTGGGTTCTTTCAGTCTTTTATTGGACTATGGCTTTCATTGCTCTCTTGCTAAGATTTTAAAGTCTCTTAAATGAACTTTTGAGACTGCTCTTTACCCTCATTCATGTCCCTGGTTAAACTTTGGAGAGTGACATAGGGATTGAAATAAAATCTGAAGCCAAGAACTGGGAGGGGCGATTTCTTGCAGAGGCAGTATTCTTTTTCAGAATTTGTCACTTAAAAAGTAAAGTCTAGCCGAAACCGGTTTGGCTCAGCGGATAGAGCGTCCGTCAGCGGACTGAAAGGTCCCAGGTTCAATTCCCGTAAAGGACATGTACCTTGGTTGCCGGCACATCCCCAGTAGGGGGCGTGCAAAAGGCAGCTGATTGATGTCTCTCTCTCAATGATGTTTCTAACCCTCTATCTCTCTCCTTCCTCTCTGTAAAAAATCAATTAAAAAAAAAAAAGTAAGGTCTGAGCCGTAGCCAGTTTGGGTCAGTGGATAGAGTATCAGCCCATGAACCAAAGGGTCACACAGGTTCAATTACAATCATGGGTGTGTACCTTGGTTGCAAGCTTGGATGGGGGATGTGCCAGAGACAACCAATTGATGTGTTTCTCTCACATCGATGTTTCTCTCTCTGTTTCTCCCTCTCTCTTTCACTTTCTCTAAAAATCAATGGAAAAAATATCCTCAGGTGGGGATTAACAACAACAACAAAAGTAAGGTCTGAGAGAAATCCTTTTTTCCCCCAAGGTTGATCCTGCCCAGGTGACCTGGGACTTAACTCACTTCTCCAAAAAACTGTGGGATGAAGAATAGGGTTGATATTCATGGAGAATTTCAATTTAGGTGTTTTTATAACACTTACTGGCTTTCTCAGCAAGAAAAAAAAAGTTATGTATATTCTTTTAAAAGCTATGCTTATGAAATTGCATGCTGTGACACCGGCTCTTAGTTTCTGTCACTGACTGGGATGACCTAATTTGCCAGTTCTAGCAGTTTCTGGACTGGGACTACTCTGTAATCTTATGAGAGAGAAAAGGGGGAAAAAATTAAAAGCAATTAAGTTGAGGTGGGCTTGTAAGACAATGAATTAAAAATCCAAAGAGAATGTAATAATTTCTCTGCCATGCCAGTTTCTCTTTGTTATAAACGTCCTTATTTTAAACATGAGTTTCTAGGGTAAAAACCAATTAAATTGAGACTATGCTTAAATATTGTCTCTTAAGACCTATTTTAAAACATAAAATAAAGCTTGACTTCAATTTAACCTTTCTGAAATAAATAGTTTTGAATTTCTGCTAGGAATGGAAGAGTTAGCTACTGTCATACATGCATTTTCTCACAAAATGTACAATTACAATTCTTCAAAATAGAACAGAGAAGATAAAGGCAACTGGGTTTCAGCACCATAAGGTGGCTTTAGATTAACTTTTAAAGGGAATATAATATTTTCATCATCTGCTCCTTAGACATATATTTCCCTTGGTGTCAAATCTTTGTTGATTTTCTGTTGTTAAACTTAAAATTCAACTACATGAGCCCAGAGGTGATCAATCTGAGACATTTACGGCTCTTCAAAACTTATCTAACCTTTTTTGTGCATTTTGAAAATTTTAGACTTGATTCTGCTGTGTAAAAATGCTGTTACTTAATTATATGACAGTGTGAATGAAAATAACACAATACATCCTCTGAAAGGCTTAAAATGATATTGCAAGACAGAGACAAATGAGGATACTGCATCCAACTCAACACTCTGAGAGGTGTTTCTATAACAACCTTTGTGATGGTCTTGGCTTAAATTAGACAGAAGGAAGAATGAGTGAGTAGGGTGCGTCTTTATCAATGACATTGATAAATTCTGGCTTCTAATTTCAGCCAAGACTTGCATTACCTTCTTTTCTAGTGTCAATTTAATGTTATATGTATAGATATATATATATAGATATATATATATCTATATATATATATATACACACATATATATATATATATAAAATATCCTATCTAATAAAAGGGTAATATGCAAGTTGACAGTCACTCTGCAACAAAGGTGGCAGCGCCCACAGCCAATAAGGATGGAATATGCAAATTGATATGACAAAGATGGCAGTGGCCAGGCTGGGACACAGGTGTTCTGCCCTGCTCTGGCTGCTCCAGGCCTCTGGAACCCGGGAGTTGGAGGGAGCTATAGGAGAGCAGCAGGGCCAGAGCAAAGGCGGAAGCAGAGGCCAGAGTGAAGGCCCAGGTCCTGGGTGCTGGAGGGAAGCCAGTGCTGGCAGCCAGGGAAAGGAATGCCTATTCTTGCCCGAATCTTCATGCATTGGGCCTCTAGTATATTAAATATTTAATGTTATAATATTAAATATTGCTTTAATGATATTTGCTCTCTTAAGTGTAGCTACATTCTTTGGAAAAGAATAAAAAGAAATGATGATTATTTATAGTACAAATCAGATACCAGTGATTTTGAATGATCAGCAACTCAGTATAAATCACAGATTGGATGTACAGGTCAATTTAAAAAAATGTTGACCTGGAACCAAAAATGAGTAATATTAAACATTCCAAGAAACTGCAGATCCTAATGAGAAGCCTCCCTCTCATCTGAAAGTTTAGTTCTGTGAGGCATCTGGATTGGGGTTGGAAAAACTGTAGAGAGTAGAAACAAAAAATAGTTTTGGCATGAGTGTTCTCTGGCTTTTGGTGGTTCTGTCTCTTGGTTTGTTAGATTGTATTTGCCTGTAGTGGCCTTTTGCACCAGGATTTGCAGGATCTTCATGTTATGCTCACGTGAATTATAGATTGTAGTGTTTGAATGTAGATTACAGTAGACCCCCTTGTCTGCTGGGGATGTGTTCCAAGACCCCCAGTGGATGCCTCAAACTGTGGAGAGTATTGAACCCTATAAGACTGTTTTTTTCTATACATTCATACTTCTGATAATGTTTAACTCATAAGTTAGGCACAGTAAGAGATTAAAAACAATAACTAATAACAAAACAGTACAATTATAACAATATACTGTAATAATAGTTGAGTGTGGCATTATTAAGTAAAATAAGAGTTATGTGCAATTGTCAGTCCGATAACCCTGACAGCTACTACATGGCTAACAGGTAGGAAGCATAGACCATGTGAAGATGTTGGACAAAGGGGTGACTCAGGTCCTGGGAAGGATGGTACTACACAGCCTGAGATTTAATCATGCCACCCAGAACAGTGAGCAATTTAAAACTTATGTATTGCTTATTTCTGGAACTTTTCATTTAATATTTTCAGACAGCAGTTCACTGCAAATAACCGAAACCACAGGAAGTGAAAGCATAGGTAAGGAGAGACTACTGTGCAGATTGTAGTATTATACTCAGCTGGTTTAGGGATTGTAGTATTTGAGAGCCTCCAGGCAGCCCAGCTGCTGCTTTTAAATTGTGCCCCTTTTCAGGCCTGTGCGTTGTTCCCCTCAGTTCACTCCTGCTATTGTGCAGTGCCATGGGACTCAGGTGTGTGTGTGCCAACGACCACAGGGAATGAATGTTGGCTACCGAGACTGAGGGCCACTCACAGGCCCTTACTTTATGATAATCCCAGCAATTATTTTCAACTGTTTCAAAGCAGCCCAAAGCAGCTTTGGCGAATGGAAAAGACATGTTCTGTCTTCAGGGTGAGTGGGTGAAACGTGACATTACCAACACAACAGTACCTCTCAGAATCCTACCAAGGTTTTAGGTAGATGTTTGTTCTTGCCAGTTGCATTTAAGTTTACAGAATTAGCCCAGCCAGTGTGGCTCAGTGGTTGAGCATTGACCCATGAACCAAAAAGTCCCTGGTTCAATTCCCAGTCAGGGTATATGCCAGGGTTGTGGGCTCGATCCCCAGTGTGGGCATGCAGGAGGCAGCTGACTGATGATCTTCTCTCATTGATATTTCTATTTCTCTATTTGTCTCCTGTCTTCTCTCTCTAAAATCATTAAAAACGTATTTTTAAAAACTTGCCTCCTTGCTAATATTTTTTAAAGATTTACATAATTATAATGGACATGGCTTTTTCTATTTTTGTTTTTTGTTTTAATAAGGCTTGTTGAAGCTCTAATTCTTTACAGTTAAAGCTGGGCTCTTTTTTTCACATTGTCAATCCACATTTTCAGACTTTTTGTTTTTTATTTCAGAGAGAAAAGAGAGGGAGAGAGAGAGAGAAGCATCAATGATGAGAGAGAAGCATTGAACGGCTGCCTCCTGCATACCCCCATATTGGGGGTAAGTGCCCTTGACTGAAATCAAACACAGGATCTCTCAGTCCACAGGTCAGTGCTCTACCAACTGAGCCAAACTGGCTAGGTCCAGACCTTTTTTAAAAAATTAATCATTTTTTATTTTTCAATTACATTTGACATACAATATTATACCAAGTTCAGGTGTACATCCCATGATTAGACATTATAATGTTGCAGAAGACCAGGAAAAAAAAAAGCAACACTTAGAGAGTTTGGAGTCACACTTTAATATACACATGTGGGCCAAGAGAAAAATGAATTCAAATTCTAAGCAGAATTTTTCTTTTTATTAAAGAGCCAGCCCTATGTGTGCTTAGTGGTTATCTCGCTGGAAGCTTGTGGCTTTGAAAACAACACAGTTCTATCCAATTAAAAAATATATCTGGCATGGCATGAGAGTATGGGCGTATTTAGTCTCTGGCCTAGAAGGTCTGACAGCTAAGTTTACCTTCCTTATTATTCAAGCAGGCTAAAAAGCAAAGTTAATTTTTCAGAATAGGGTGCTGTCTAAAAAATACCAGAGTTGACTTTACAGAATAAGGGACTATCTAAATAGCAGAGAATTTCAAACAGTAGTTTTACAAAATAGGGGTTTGCCTTCTCCATATAACTTAGTAAGTGATCATACTGATAAGTCTCATACCCATGACACCATACATAGTTACTAAAATATTATTGACTATATTCCCTATGCTGTATTTCACATCCCCATGACTATTCTGTAACATTTTCAGATTTTATTTCCAACTGGTCTGAGGGTTAGAGTTTCTGAAAAAACTAGAAAAGCACCCAAAAGTGGCTTTGTAAAAGTTATTCTTAAAAAACTCTTTGAAAAATATTTTCTTTTATCTTGCAATCTTCAAAATTGTGTGTATGAGTGAATTAATATTGAGGACAACAGGTGGAAACCCAGATGTCAATTTCCCCCCCATATTGAAGTAGGTTTTTATATGTGTGGTGGTTTTTTTTTTAAATATATTTTATTGATTTTTTACACAGAGGAAGGGAGAGAGATAGTCAGAAACATCGATGAGAGAGAAACATTGATCAGCTGCCTACTGCAACGCCCCCTACTGGGGATGTGCCTGCAACCAAGGTACATACCCTTAATCGGAATCGAACCCAGGAACTTTCAGTCTGCAGGCCGACACTCTATCCACTGAGCCAAACCGGTTTCGGCGGTTTTTATGTTTTGCCTATATAAAATAAGAATATTTTGCCGAAACCATTTTGACTCAATGGATAGAGCGTCAGCCTGCGGACTGAAAGGTCCCAAGTTCAATTCCGGTCAAGGGCACTTACCTTAGTTGAGGGTACATACCTAGTGCAGGAGGCAGGTGATTGATGTTTCTCTCTCATCGATATTTCTAACTATCTCTCTTCCTTCTCTCTGTAAAAAAATCAATAAAATATATATATATTTTTTTTTAAAGAGTATTTTCTCAATTATTGGTTTGTTGGTTGCCCATTGCTAGTAATTTAATGAAGTGATTTACAGGGAAAATATTCCAGATTATTTTAGGATTGGCCCATATTTATAGTACTCAAACTGAGCTGATTTCCAGAACATTGTTGATTTTAGTTCTAAACCCCAGTCACATACACGTGTAACTGTCTAACCCCTTTGTGTGAACCTACATAAGAGCAATGTAGGCTTTCATTGTTCTTCAGTTATTTCAGGTTAGAGCCGATATAAAATTCCTATGTTCCTAGGCCTTTCTTTCATACCCATTAAATTAGAATCTCTAGGCCCAGAATCTGCATTTTCAAAACTCTACCCATGCTTCTTATTATGCTAAATTTTGAGAAGTACCCTGTTGGAAATATATAATCAGTCACTCTGGGTTAATTATAGCTACCACATATCTATTTTTCCAAGTCCATTGTGATTTCCAATATTTTGTTTTATGAATGCATCTATGGTTTTTCAATTATGGGTCTAATTTTGCTTCAGTTTGTATACTTACCCTTCTGGGCTCTCTTCCTTCCCTTCCAAATCATTTTCTTAGTTTAACTGACTTTAACTTTCATCTTCCCCAGGTCCAAGGCCACAACCAACTAAAATGATTAACTAATCACTGTTAAAATGGGACAGTGGCCCAGGGATACAATGCTGGTGATTTTTCTTTAATCTATTAATCTAACTTTTATAAGCATTTTACAAATTTGTGTCTTCAAATCTATGACATAATGTATTTCTCTTATCTATTTACATAATCTTTAATACCTCTCCATTAACTTTTATGATTTATAGAGGACTTAACATGCTTTTTGTTTGGTTTATTTCTAGCTACCTTTTTTATTTTTTTAATTAAATCTTTATTATTCAGATTATTACATTTGTTTCTCTTCCATAGCTCCCCTCCACCTGGCTCCAACCTCTCCCTCTACCCTTAACTCCCTCCCATTGACCTCATCCATAGGTGTATGATTTTTGTCCAGTCTCTCCCTGTACACCCCTCACCCCTTTCCCCCTGAGAATTATCAGTCCACTCCCTTTCTGTGCTCCTGATTCTATTATATTCACCAGTTTATTCTGTTTATCAAATTTTTAATTCACTTAATTTTTAGATTCACTTGTTGATAGATATGTATTTATTGTTCATAATTTTTATCTTTTACCTTTTTCTTCTTCCTTCTCTTCTAAAAGAGTACCTTTCAGCATTTCATATAATACTGGTTTGGAGTTGATGAACTCTTTAGCTTCTTCTTATCTGTGAAGCTCTTTATCTGCCCTTCAATTCTGAATGATAGCTTTGCTGGATAGAGTATTCTTGGTTTTAGGTTCTTGCTATTAATCACGTTGAATACTTCTTGCCATTCCCATCTGGTCTGCATCGTTTCTGTTGAGAAATCAGCTGACAGTCGTATGGGTGCTCCCTTGTAGGTAATTAACTGTTTTTCCCTTGCTGCTTTTAATATTCTCTCTTTGTCTTTTGCTCTTGGCATTTTAATTATGATGTGTCTTGGTGTAGTCCTCTTTGGATTCCTTTTATATAGGGTTCTGTGTGCTTCCTGGACTTGTAAGCCTATTTCTTTCACCAGATGTGGGAAGTTTTCAGTCATTATTTCTTTAAATAGGTTTTCAGTATCTTGCTCTCTCTCTTCTTCTGGCACCCCCACAATTCTGATGTTGGTACGCTTGAAGCTGTCCCAGAGTCTCCTTACATTATCTTCACATTTTTGGATTCTTTTCTCTTCTTGCTTTTCCAGTTGAGTGTTTTCTGATTCTTTATATTTCAAATTTTTGACTTGATTCTTGCTTTCCTCTAGTCTGCTGTTAGGTCTCTGTATAGTATTTTTTATTTCAGTCAGTGTATGTTTAATTTCTAGTTGGTTCTTTTTTATCTCCTCTTGGGTCTCGCTAAATTTATCCATCTTTTCTAGGATATTCTTGAAAAACCTTATAACCGTGGTTTTGAACTCTATATCCAGTTGTTTGTTTTCCTCCATTTCTTTTGTTTGTGATCTCTTTTTTTGTCTCCACATTTTCACTATGCTAGGAGAGCTTCTGTGTTGGATTCAGCTTTATGATACCAGACTTGCAAAACTGCTAAAGCCCCTCAGTTGAGCTTGGGATGGGTGGAGTCTCAGGGCTTAATAGACCCCCTTGCCTTCCAGTTGGCCCCACCCTCCATGGCCCCTGAGTCTCACGTGACTGGGTAATCCCTGGAGCGGTCCCTATGCACGCGCATGCTCTCGCAGTGCCTCTAGACTGCTGCCTTTCTGGCTCCCCTGTGCTCCGGGACCATATGAGTCTTAGGTTTCGCCTGAAACTGGGGTTTAGTGGAGTTAGAAGTGGAGCAGTTGGGAGGCTCTGTCTCCTGCCCACTTGTGAAAGCCAGCGGCACAATCAGCAGTCGGTCCTCTGCGCACAGTGCTGTGCCCACCACCAGACTTCTGCCCTTTCACAACTCCCCTAAATTTCCATGCACTTCTCCCTTTCACAGTCCAGACTCCCCCCCGGTATGAGTTTCAGCTGGACCTGGGGTTTAGTGTCGTAGGCTAAGGGGTGCAATGCAGTTGGGAGTCTCCGTCTCCCTCCCGCCAGAGAAAGCCAGCCAGGTACTCTGGCACCCGCTCTCTCCACGCGTGCATCTCCGTACCTCAGCTTTTTGCAGCTCCTCTGGGTCTCTGTGAGCCCCTCTCTTTCCTTCTAGTTGTAGAATTTCCACTCAGCCAGCTTTCCTGTGGTTCTGGATGATGTCTGTTCTGAATTTTCGTTCTAGTTTTGAAATTGTTGTGCGAGGCAGCAGTGTAGGTCTTTACCTATGCTGCCATCTTGGATTCTCTCTAGCTACCTTTTTTAAAATAATATTTTAAATAATAAATATCTTTAGGTTTATATTTCCTGTTTGTCCTTAGATTATAGAAACATGGTGACTTTGGGGGGTCTAGATTTCTAATAACTTATCTGTATGTTCTTTTAGATTTTCTACGTCCACAGTCATATCCACTGAAAATTAGTTTTATTTCTTTTTCACCTTTACTTCCCACATTGTACTTCCAATACAATATTAAACTGAAATTAATAATAATAATACTTATTATGGTATTATAATAGTGGGCATCCCTGTCTTATTCATGATATTAAAGAGAATGATCTTAGCATTTCACATTTCATGTTTGTTCTGTGTAATTATTATATACCATTTATCAGTCTGAAAGCTCCTATCATTCCTTATTTGCTAAGTATTGTTCAAAATCATGAATTCTTCTTGCTGTGTATCAAACCTTTTTCTACATTTATTGAAATATTCATGTGCTTTTTCTCCTTATATTGCTAATATGGTAATGATAAAAAGATTTTCTAATATTAAAGTAACTCTGCTTTCCTGAAGTAAATCCAACCTCATCATGGCTTATTATCTTTTTTTATATATTGCTGGATTCAGTTTGCCAGTATTTCATCTGTGATTTGTACACCTATGTTCATGAGAAAAATTTCCCTGTGAATTTTCTTTCTTATATTATTCTTGTCTGTTTTTTATATCATAGCTAAACTAGCATCATAAAATAAGTTAGTTTTATTCTAGTTTTCTATTCTCTATAAAAGTTTGCTTAAGACTAAAAATCTCTTTCTGAAATGCTTGTCTCAGTTCTCTCTGTGCTTTTATTTATTAACTTGCTTTTCCCTTAAAGAGCTCCTTTGACATAAAAGCATCAAAGAAATTGGGCTGAAGCTCAAGGATCAGGATATCTTAATTGATGTTTTTAATATTTCCAAATATAACATTTCTTTGTGTTTAGTGTGACCAATTAGCACTACCTAGATGAGAGGAGAGGAAATCTTGCAGTTATTTAAAATAATACTGAGTGTTAAATGAAAATGAGAATTTCAATACTCTGTTGATAACCACCTATTTTGAAATATTTTTAAAAACAATTCAGTCACATTTATAACATGGTAATTCTAGGCTTCTCTGGCTTCTGACACTCAACAATGAAAGGAAACATTTCTACTATGCAAAGAACACATCAAAATTTCATGGGAGCAAGAGTCTTTTCACAAATAAGCTATGATGATTTTCCAACTTTTTTTAAAAAAAAAT
This sequence comes from Lasiurus cinereus, assembly GCA_011751065.1. Taxonomy (NCBI): domain Eukaryota; kingdom Metazoa; phylum Chordata; class Mammalia; order Chiroptera; family Vespertilionidae; genus Lasiurus; species Lasiurus cinereus. The sequence continues at coordinate 15,719,558 of JAAGEH010000393.1, read as the reverse complement.
AAACCTTCAGTTCTATGTTTTATATTTTATAGATATATGTCCTCTCCTCTCTTTTCAAATAGCACAAATGCAATTTTCTTGATGGAGCATTATTTCTAAATAGTAAAGATTACTTTAATTCTCTGTATAAAAAACAAAAACCTGGGACATTTTTTTCTTTATTTTAGTTGAAATGTAACTATTTAAAAGCCCTCCATATCAATTTTATTTCTTTTCTTCTCATGACTTAGTGTCTAAATACCAAAAGCTTTTCAAAATGCAAATCTCTTATTCAATATATAATTAAATTATAGCATACACAGATTATAGGCAGTTATAGTCACATAATGTGTATAATTTCAATTTGGGGGGTAAAAAAAACTTATAAATGCACAGCTACCACATTTGAACAAGAAATATTATAGCTCCTTTTTGGAAATAAGATATACTATAGCAAAAATACCATTTTTAGGTATGAATGTAAAGTAAGTAGAGTAGGTCTTTCCACAAGAATACAAATTAAGACTCCCTCTATGGGAGTTCTACAGGGGTCCTGCCTATTAATTTAGGTTATTTTATTCTGAGAACAATTATAAGCATTTTATACTGAGAACATGTATTCCACCAACCTTGCAATTTGGATTAATTCTATGGTCACATACACTGATTGTTAAGATAACTAATGTCCATTTTGTAGCACTTCATGTCAGTAGCCCTTCTCAAAAAAATCTGAACTGCATTGGGATATTCTAAGACAGATTTTGGAGTTTTCATAGGTTTAAATATTAGCCCCATTTTTTTTTAACCCTTGAGTTGGTAGACCATGGGATGAGTTACTCAGATAGTAGGACTTCATATTAGTTTCCTAAGCATGCTGAAAATAAAATAATTGTCTCAAACTGGGTGGCTTAAAAGAACAAGCACTTATTTTCTCCCAGTTCTGGGGCCCAGAAACCCAAAAATCAAGGTGTAGGCAGTACTTCAATTCCTCTGAAAGTTCTAGGGTAGAATTCGTCCTTGTTTCTTTAAGCTTCTGGTGGTTCCAGGCTCTCCTTGGCTTTCGGTTGCCTAGCTCCAATATCTGCCTCCATCTTCCCTATGTCTCCTCTTCTGTCTCTTTTAAGAGCACTGTCATTGGATTTAGGGGCCATCCAAGCAATGCACGATGATCTCATCTTGAGATCTTTAACTTAATTATATTTACAAAGAATTTTTTTTTCAAATGAAGTTACATTTGCAAGTTCTGGGTTGTTTTTTTGTTTTGTTTTGTTTGGCGGGGGGTGGAGGGGTGGCGTGCTATTCAATCTGCTGCACACTCATTTCCCCAACAACTGATATGGCTACCAGAAGGCAGTCTACTGTCAGCTCTCTTTGGGGATTATTTCTTTTGGGAAATCGCTGTCCTCAGCTTCCTTCTAAGGGCAGCCCACATCTAAAACTGATCAAAATGGATATAAAGGCCAGGCCACCTTGGCCCAACTTGGGATGACACTCTAAGACCACCACCTACATTTTAGCTGAGGCCTCACCAGAGCTGCTTCTCTACCTGATCTTTCTTCTCTTCATCTTCCTCCTCTATTCTGTCTCCTGAGTCTGCTTAACAGGAACCCAGACTAAAAGACTTTGATGAAAATTATCCATCCATTTATTGATTCATTCAATTCATTTACTTATGCTAATAAATAGTTATTGATCACCTACTGTGTGCCAGGTACTTTCTTTTGTAAGTCTGGCACAGTGAACATATATGGAATTTTCTTTAGTAAATCAGGATCTTTCAGTGCCTAGGGGCCTCATTTGTCAGTTGTAAATATTAAGGGCTTAAGAGAAGACCTCACAATTTGTCTTGGAAGTTCTCTTCCATTTGGAATAAATCTCAACCTGATATAAGCTTTTCTTTTTTGCAGTGATTTTCACTTTCCCCCTAACAAAGTCACCTACGACATCCATCAACTGAGTGTCCTGATAGTTATAGTTTGCCTTGATTCCAGACTTTCTGTGTGGTTTTAGTCCCATCACAGTATGGAGAAAAGGAAAGAAGAAAAAATGACAAATTCATAGCGTTAAAAGCATCACAGGATTATAGAAGGTTAAAGCACTGTCAGAATCAAGAAATCATGTGTCCAGCTCAACCTCCTTTTACTAGTAATACCAATGGGAAAACTGAGAGTTCTCCCCACAGTTATCTGAATCACGAAGTGTATGTGACAATTCTATTTGTTTGTTTGTTTGTTTATTTAATGTAGGAGCAGTTGCTCCATCTAGTTTATAAACTCCTTTTGGACAGAATCTGAATCTCATACTTTTTGACCCTGCTCACTGTCTAGAAAATTAAGATGTGGGTTTGAATAAGTAATTGATGGATGGAGCCCTCTTTATTCAACCAAACCTCTTCCACCATGTTGTAGTTAGTCTAAATTTTTTATACACAAAGAACTGTAGAAGAAATCAGATAACCTCCCACAGTTCCCAAGTCCTAGGATTAACAATGATCACAGTTAAGGAGTTCCTCTTTTTTTGTTTGGTTTTTTATTAATCTTCACCTGAGGATATTTTTCCATTGATTTTTTTAGAGAAAGTGGAAGAGAGAGGGAAAGACAAAAAGAAACATCAGTGTGAGAGAAACACATTGATTGTTTGCCTCCTGCATGAGTCCTATCCAGGAGGGTTGTGGGGAGAGGGAGGGCACCAAGTTACCTGCCCTTGACCAGAATCAAACCTGGGATCCTTTGGTCCACAGGCCAACGCTCTACCCATTGAGCCAAACCAGCCAGGGCATGAGTTCCTTTTAAGAAAATAACACAGACTTATACAATAGCCTCAAAGTGTCATAAATATGCACATAATATGACTTAGTCCTGTTCTTTTGTAAGAAGTTCACAGAAAATAAAGCAGGTTAAAAATAAAATCAGCACTATTTTTAAATATAAGTGCTTAAATAGCTATTAATAATTTAGTATATTTTACTTCATTCTAAAAAGGATTCAGACCACTTATAATAAAACACATATTTAAATATATTAAAAAATAAGAATGTGAGAAAACTGAGGTTAGAAAATAAGATAATTCAACCAAGATGGCAGCATAAGGTATGTACCTATATGTGTTGCCTCTCACAACCACACCAAAACTATAACTAAAAGACAAAACGACTATCCCCCAGAACCATGGGAAAGTGTAAATTCTACAACTAGAAGAAAAGAAAAAAGTGCACTGAGACCTCGTAGGATTTGCAGAGGCTCAGAAAGGCAGAGGTACGGAGACGTGCCTGAATCGGGCTGGTGTGCCCTGTTTTTTTCAGTTGGGAGGGAGTTACAAGTTTCAGACTGCTCTGAACTCCAGTTTCTGGCGAGATTCTGGGGATCCAGACTCATACAGGGAGAAACTGGACTGTCTGTCATCAGGTCAGAAAGGGAGGGTGGCTCTCTTGCAGAGGTATCCACAGGAATCATTGTTTTGTTTTTTCTATATTTTTATTGTTTAAAGTATTATAAATAGTAGTACATATGTCTTCTTTTTTTTCCCCCCTATTGACCTCCCAGTGGCCTTCCACACCCTCCATTACATGCCGTCACCTGTGACCCCCCTCCCCAATGCCCTGTATCCATTGGCTGTGCCTACATACATGCATACAAGTCCTTCGGTTGATCTCTTACAGGCCCCCTGTCCCAACTCTCCTGCTTTCCCACTGAAGCATGACAGTCTGTTCATTGCTTCTTTGCCTCTGTATCTGTTTCCTCCCCCTTCACAGTCCTCCCCATCTCCCCGCCCCAGGAATCATTGTTTACTGTACTGGGGTGCAGAAACATGGAGACTCAGAGAGGGCTGACTGGCAGCCAACGTTGTTTGCCACACCCTAGCGATTCCCTGAAACCCTGCCCGGCCAATTTACAAACCCACGGAGGTGTGCGGCTTTTTGCATATAAATGGTCTGCCCTTTAGCAGCTTAACCTAACAAATTACAACTGGGTCAGACAATTCCAAAACTTCCAAACTCTAAACAAAGAGGAGAAATCTACAGATCTCCCTGTAGCTCCTGCTGGGTGGCCTCAGACACCAGCTGATTTGCACCCCCTTGGAGATCCAGGAACCAATGTACCTAGAGGTCAGTGTGAGATGACACCAGATTTCAACTCCTTAAATACATAAGTGACTCAATCAAGAGGCAGACTTGGTGAGCACCAAAATCCCACTGAAGTAAGTCCTGCCCCACAGGGGTGTCTCCAGCACAGCAGTTCTTCCATTAATAGACACAGCTAATCCTCACAGTCAATTGGCCTGGAGGTCAATTCTTCCCAGTGTACCAATAGCAATCAAGGCTTAACGACAACAAGATTGTGTACCCAATCCACAAAGGAGTGCACCAATAGTGTCCACCTCAGGTGATTGGGGAGGCAGAGCTACTGGGCCATCAAGGACAACTAGCACACAAAGCCACTCAACACAGGGAAGCAGCCAAAATGTGGAGACAAGAAACATGTCACAAATGAAAGAAATGGAGGAAAGCAAACTACTGGACATAGAGTTCAAAACCACATTTATAAGATTACTCAAGAATCTTCTACAAACTGCAAAGAAACTTAGTGAGACCTTCAAGGATCTTAATAAGAATGCCCAAAAAACAGAAAAGGACAAGTCAGAAATTAAGCATACACTGTCTGAAAAAAAGAATAATATACAGAAATCCAACAGCAGACTAGAGGACCATAAGAATCAAACCAAAGATCTGAAAAATGAGGAAGCAAAGAACACCCAACTAGAAAAAAGAGTCTAAAAATGTGAAAATAGTGTTAGGAGCCTCTGGAACAACTTCAAGCATACCAACATCAGAATTGTGGGGGTGCCAGAAAAAGAGAGAGAGCAAGATACTGAAAACCTATTTGAAGAAATGACTGAAAACTTTCCCTACCTGGTGAAAGAAATGGATTTACAAATCCAGGAAATTCAGAGAATCCCAAACAAAAGGAATCCAAAGAGGACCACACCAAGACACATCATAATTAAAATGTCAAGGGCAAAAGACAAAAAGAGAATCTTGAAAGCAGCAAGAGAAAAACAGTTAATAAGGGAATAGCCATATAACTATCAGCTGATTTCTCAGCAGAAACTATGTAGGCCAGACGGGAGTGGCAGGAAATATTATAAGTGATGAATAGCAGGAACTTACAACCAAGCAAAGCTATCATTCAGAATTGAAGGGCAGATAAAGAACTTCACAGACAAGAAAAAGCTAAAGGAGTTCATCTCCACCAAACCAGGATTATATGAAATGCTGAAGGGTATTCTTTAAGAAGAGGAAGAAGAAGAAAAAGGTAAAGATAAAAATTATGAACAACAAAGTGATAACAAATACGTATCTATCAACAAGTGAATCTAAAAATCAAGTGAATAAAAAATCCGATGAACAGAATAAACTGGTGAATATAATAGAATTAGGGGCATAGAAAGGGAATGGACTGACAATTCTCGTGGGCGGGGGGGAAAGGGGATGTGAGGGATGTGGGAAGAGATTGGACAAAAATGTTATACCTATGGATAAGGACAGTGGTGGGAGGTAAGGGCATGGGGTGAGGGTGGGGAATCAGGTGGAGGGGTGCTATGGGGTGGGGGAAGAGGAACATCTGTAATAAACTGAGCAATAAAGATTTATTTTAAAAAAAGAAAGAAAATAAGATAAAGCTCCAGGTAATGTCAATATCTAAAGTTTATGATATTGGTGGTGGTAAGGCTAAAATATGACTCTGAGCATTTCAATTATTAATAATAGGTATAATAGACTGGTCCAAGTCCCCAAATCAGCAGGTTCACTCCAGATGATTAATCTAAACCAATTGTGCTAATCCTATTCCTCTTGCTCAGAAGTGGTTTAAGAATGCAGGTATGACCTATTTTTGGCAACTTAGACATGGAGTTAGTCTTCCAGGAGAGGGTTAGCTTTCCATGGAAGGCCTCCTCATTACTTTTTTTTTTTAATATATTTTATTGATTTTTTACAAAGAGGAAGGGAGAAGGATAGTGTTAGAAACATGATGAGAGAGAAACATCGATCCGCTGCCTCCTGCATGCTCCCTACTGAGTATGTGCCCGCAACCAAGGTACATGCCCTTGATCAGAATCGAACCTGGGACTCTTGAGTCTGCAGGCTGACACTCTATCCACTGAGCCAAACTGTTTAGGTCAGGCCTCCTCATTCTTGTTCTTAAGCGAGAGAAAAGAAATTTACCATCTCCTTTCTTCCTCTGGATGCTATTCTGTCTGAATATGATGAATAAGCCACCTTGATATCAGTCTGAGAACAAAGCCAAAAAACATGGGGGGTTGGGGGGGGTGTGAGGTATAGAACCAAGGGCATCCCTGTGAAGGAGCAGGGGCTCTGACATGCTGCCCAGGATCTAGACTTCTGATTATGTCAATTATGACATATTCTGTGTTATGACGTGTTTTTTTTTTTTATTTAAGGCAACTTCTGTTGGGACTTTTCTGTTATTTTAAACATCATAAATGTTTTAAAATCGTCAATTAAGGGTAAGGTTGTAAAATCAGATTAATCTAGTTTTACCATTTAACTTGTTCTACATAAACTTGAACAAGGATTACAATATTTAAACATCAGTCTTTCTCCTGTATTGGGGTATGTAATAACTCCAATAAAATTTGTACAAATTTAGTGGAGACATAAAGCATGTGAAATATTAGCATAGAACCTGATACATTGTAAGTGCTTAATAAAGAGTAGAATTTAACACTGAGGAGAAACACAGATACTCAATATTCAAGGGACTGGCAATCAGACTTTCTGAGTCTGTAATTCAGACTCAACCTTTACTGAAGATGGAAGAGAACTGACCACTTCTTGCTTGTAAAACAGTTACATGCTGAAGTTCATTACTAGAGATCTCATTGTTAATCTCAACTAAATATCTAGAACCAAAATTATAAATTAATTATCTTGTGCTCTTACTGAAGGAGCAAAACACAATGTGACAAGAGTAGGGCTCAGATATCACCGCCAGGTGTCCTACAGTCACTAGATGGTCTTTATTGTCAGTCCTTCCTGGCTTTAGTCTTCTTGTCACTTAAAGATGAGCTCTTTTCAAATCTAGTAGATATTACCAATGCCATCCACCTTTGGAATAAAGGTTCCTTCCTCTTTCAGGCTTTGTAGAATCAAATCTTTTAGAACTACCCCCCAATAAATTTTTTTAAGGGGTTATATATGGTCAGTCACTAGACCATCTCTAGCCAGCCCAGTGATCTCTCAGCATTAGGTCCTGTCCATTCACTGAAGGAGAATCTCAATCTAAAGCTGTATGATCCCGCTGACTATCATAATACACAGCATTGCATTGGCAACAAGGTTTGGGGAGGATGGATATGGGAAGAGTTGTGGGCTGAGAGAGAAAGAAAAGCGGAATACCCCAAACAAGAATATTTTTACCATTCTCAGGAAGCAGTAAAAGGGGGCTAATTTACTTGTTAGGGTTTGACTGGTCACTCAGACTGTGAAAGAATTCCCAACTAAAAGAAGAGATGCAGAGATGACATTTATTTTCCTTTCCAAGGGAGGAAAGGGCCAAGTATTGCTAGTCAATGCAGGGTGGGTGGGGAAGAAAGGGTGGCTCAGAGTTTTTAAGCAGTTGCTGTTGCTAAGCGACCAGGAAGGGAGGGGGGATTGTGTTGAAGTAGAGCAGATAGGGGAGTTGTTTTGAAAAGTTATAGTTTGTTTGCTTTCCAAGAGACAGCTGGCAGATATCCTAAGGAGATGTCTTATCAGCATTTTTCCCAAGTCTGTAAAACATGCTTAAAGCAAAAGTTATAAAGAGTTCAAAGGGGGCTGGTCTGAAAAGCGAGGGGGGAAAGGAACTTGCTACTAAGAGACTCCTTGGTGCAAATTATCCCTGAGTTGTTAAAGCACCTGGGAGGAGGAGGATGGAAGAAGGTAGCTTACCTTGTCCCATATTTTGAACAGAAGGGCTGTTTGAATCAGAGGAGCCAACAATCTTGGGGTTGAATTACCAGGTGCTTCTCATAAATTGTGGAAGGCCACAGAAAAGAAAAGGAGAGGCCTTTTTCTGTCCTTACATTATATTTCTTAAGGACAAGGACTGTGTCTTCACTGGTACCATTCATTGCCTGAAAGTGGTAAGAATAGTGTTATTGCTCTTGTAACTTTTAAAATAAAGTTTAAATGTCAATATCTTCAAAATAAAGTCTTTAAGCACATGTTGTAACTAAAGAGTATAACAGAGTAATTTGCTTTTTTAAAATTCCTTTTTGTTGTTATTGCTGTTTAATACTGTTAATTTGGGGGAGGGGGAGGGAAAGAAAGCATCTCTCCTTCACCACCACCACCACCACCACCACCACCACCACCACCCCGCTCCCAACCACCACTACCAGCACCACCACGGAGTTAAAAGGCCCAGTGGGTGCTCAGGTACTGAGCACCGAACCCCAGTGAAGAAGGTCCCTGTGCCACAATGAACAGAAAGCATGTGGCTCCCAGCAGAGCGACTGTGCATTGCCTTAGGGAGGAGGATCAGGAGTGCCAGCCCTGACCTCAAGAGCAGAGGCCCTTCTCCAATTTCTGGGGGATCTTTTACAATCTCAAGAGATGGGAGGGGCTGAGAAAATTACAGAAATTGGTGTCTCTCAATTTTAGGAGAATAACAGCCACGTCAGATTTACTTCTAGCTAGAAAAAAACTGCTCTATGGAGTAATTCATTCTTTTTGCCTTTGTAATTTTTAAAAGTATGCAAAGATAGAGAAACAACATGAAAATAAAAATCACACATACCCTACCGCTCAGAGATCATCACTCTTAATATTTTGGTGACTACTTTTCCTGAAAACAAATACATACACACACACACACACACACACACACACACACACACATATATATATGCCGGATTATACTTATATATCACTGTGTAAACTGGGCTTTTTAAAAAAAAAAACACAGTGTAACATTGCAAATATATCCACATCAATAAACACATTCTACAACATAATTTTAATAGCTACATAGTATTCTATTATAGAGTCTATATGTTCTGTTCTATAAATAATGTGCACAACCAAACCATTAGTGAAGTTTGCTGTTATAATTAATAGCACCATGATAATTATAATTAAATCCCTTTAAGATTCCTTATTAAACTCCCAATTTCCATAGTACAATTTCTAAAAAGTGACATTTCTGCTTTAAAATGTTTGTACCGTGTTAAGTTTTAAAATATATATTGCCAAAATTCAGTAGGATATTTAAATATTTTTATGAATTACATTCTCTACTTAGAGAAAATTAATTGGCCTATTAAATCATCATACAAAAGTTTTCAATTTCTCTATAGTTAGTAGATTCATAATAAGACTCCATTACGATAGCAATGAATTTATTACTCCAATATTGTCATATGTCTTATTTAACTTCAAGTAAAAATTCTTTTATTTGCTACTTTCATATATATATATATATATATATTATTGATTTTTTAAAAAAATAAATCTTTATTGTTCAGATTATTACAATTGTGCCTCTTTTTCCCCCCATAGTTCCCCTCCACCCAGCACCCACCCCAACCTCTGCCCTTACCTCCCCACATTGTCCTCATTCATAGGTGTATGATTTTTGTCCAGTCTTTCCCTGCACCTTCCCTTCCTCTTTCCCCCTGACAATTGTCAGTCCACTTCCTTTCTATGCCCCTGATTCTATTATATTCACCAGTTTATTCTGTTCATCGAATTGTTTATTCACTTGATTTTTAGATTCACTTGTTGATAGATTTGTATTTGTTGTTCATAATTTTTATCTTTACCATTTTCTTTTTCTTCCTCTTCTTAAAGAATACCTTTCAGCAATTCATATAATACTTGTTTGGTGCTAATGAACTCCTTTATAGCTTTTTCTTATCTCTGAAGCTCTTTATCTGACCTCCAATTCTGAATGATAGCTTTTCTGGGTAGAATAATCTTGGTTGTAGGTTCTTGCTATTCATCACTTTGAATATTTCTTGCCACTCCCGTCTGGCCTGCATAGTTTCTGTTGAGAAATCAGCTGACAGTCGTATGGGTGCTCCCTTGGAGGTAATGAACTGTTTTTCTCTTGCTACTTTTAATATTCTCTCTTTGTCTTTTGCTCTTGGTATTTTAATTAGGATGTGTCTTGATGTGGTCCTCTTTGGATTCCTTTTGTTTGGAGTTCTTTGTGTTTCCTGGACTTGTAAGTCTATTTCTTTCACCAGATGTGGGAAGTTTTCAGTCATTATTTCTTCAAATAGGTTTTCAGTATCTTGCTCTCTCTCTTCTTCTGGCACCCCCATAATTCTGATGTTGGTATGCTTGAAGTTGTTCCAGAGGCTCCTTACATTATCTTCACTTTTTTTTTCTTTTTTCTTTTTTCTTTTCCAGTGGAGTGTTTTCTGCTTCTTTGTATTTAAAATCTTTGACTTGATTCTTGCATTCCTCTAGTCTGCTGTTAGGTCTCTGTATAATATTTTTTATTTCAGTCAGTGTATGTTTAATTTCAAGTTGGTCCTTTGTCATTTCCTCTTGGGTCTCGCTAAATTTATCCATCTTTTCTAGGAAATTCTTAAAAAATCTTATAACCGTGGTTTTGAACTCTATATCCAGTTGTTAGTTTTCCTCCATTTTTTTCATTTGTGATCTGTTTCTCTGTCTCTGCATTTTCACTGCTTCCCTGAGTTGGTAGAGTAGCTTTGTGTGTTAGGTGTCCTATATGGCCCAGTAGCTCTGCCTCCCCAGGTACCTGAGGTGGACACTCTTGGTGCACCCCTTTGTGGACTGTGTGTACAGTCTTGTTGCAGTTAAGTCTTGATTGTTGTTGGTATCACTGGGGGGAATTGACCTCCAAGCCAATTGTTTGTGAAGATCAGCTGTGTCTGTGCCTGGAGAACTTATGTGCTGGACTCAGCCTTAAGACTTGCAAGATTGCAACAGCCTCTGTGCTGGACTTGGATGTGGTGGAGTCTCAGGGCTGATCAGACAGCCTTGGCTTCCTATCAACCCTGCCCTACACAGCATCCCCTGGGTCTCAGTTCCCCTGGGTAATCGCTGCAGCCCTCTCTCTGTGCATGCGCACCTCCAGACCTCTGCTTTTCCGGCTCCCCTGAGTGTTCATGCACTCCAGGGACCCGTATGAGTCTGAGTCCTTAGGGTCTCACCCAAAACTGGGGCTCAGTGCAGTTGGACCTGGATTTCAGTGCAGTTGGGAGGTTTTGTTTTCCTCCCACTAGAGAAAGCCAGCAGCATAATCAGCAGTCAGTCCTCTTTGTGCATGCCTCCAGACCTCTGCCTTTTGTGGCTCCCCTAAGTTTCTGTGCACTCCTCTCTTTTCACCATAGTCCAGACTGCCCCCATATGAGTCTTGGCTGGAACTGGGGTTCAGTGCAGTCAGAGGTGGGGTTCAGTGCAGTCGGGAGTTTGCATGTCCCTCGTGCTAGAGGAAGCCAGCCAGACCCTCTGCCGCCCATCCTCTCCAAGCGTGTGTCTCCGTACCTCAGCTTTTTATAGCTCCTCTGAGTCTTTGTGAGCCCCTGTCTTTACTTCTCGTTCACTCAGCCGGCTTTCCTGTGGTTCTGGATGGTGTCTGTTCTGTCTTTTAGTTGTAATTTTGAAATTGTTGTGTGAGGCAGTAGTTTAGGTGTTCACCTATGCCACCATCTTGGTTTCTCCCCTAGGTACTTACTTTCTTGAATTTCTGCCACACTTGGCTTCTCAATAACTAGGTTTGTAGCCCAATTTTTAGGTCTAATACAGGCAAATCTCTCTAGTAGTTCTATTCATTTTTAAAATCAAATTGATCATTTTGCATAAAACAGTAAGTTGTCACTATTTAAATTAAGTGAATTTAATGTAAGATATACTAGGCCTTTTTTATTTGCAAATTCACCTGTTACAGTCATGTCTATGCTCAGTCTTTTCAGATTAACACAGCATGAAAAGCAACAGTTTTTATATTTTGGTAGCATACATTTATTTTTTAAAATATACATATACTAGGGGCCCAGTGCATGAAATTCATGCACTGAGGTGGGGGAAGGGGCGGGAGGGGGGAGTCCCCTCAGTCCAGCCTGTTCCCTCTCAGAGACTGGGAGCCCTCAAGGGATGTCCTACTGATGACTCGTGGGTAGTGGACCTAAGCTGCAGTCTGGCCTCCCTCTGTGGGAGATGACCAGGCTGGTCAGGGAAAGTCACTAGCCCCATCACTCTGCTGCTGCAGCCACCAAGGTGTTTTCATCAACATGGACTTCAGTTCTTTCACCATGAAAAAATGACAACTTTCTTTGGGCATTTTCAAGTTGTGTCTTTCATAGGATATAACATTTCTTCTTTCTTTCTTTTTTTCTTTCTTTCTTTCTTCCTTCCTTCCTTCCTTCCTTCCTTCCTTCCTTCCTTCCTTCCTTTCTTTCTTCCTCACCTGAAGATATGTTTCCATTGAATTTTAGAGAGTGTGGAAGAGAGAGAGAGGGAGAGACAGAAAGAAACATCAATGTGAGAGGGACACTTTGATTGGTTGCCACCTGCATGAGCCCTGACCTGGGCCCCGGCAGGGAAAGAGCCTGTAACCTAGATACATTACCTTGATCAGACTCAAACCCAGACCCTGCAGTCGGCAGGCCGAGGCTCTATCCACTGACCCAAATAGGCTAGGGCAGGATATGACATTTCTTAGCCCCTCCAGCAGCAGACCTTCAATTTTTCCTCCAGCAGTGTGGTAGAAAAACCCTAGATCCCTTTCTTGGATTCTTATACCCAAGTTACCAAGAACACTGCAAGTGGTGGCATACAGGAAGCTTAGGCAATGTGCGGTCAGAAAAGGTGTTTATGCTCGAACTGGTTTGGCTCAGTGAATAGAGTGTCGGCCTGAAGACTGAAGGGTCCCAGGTTTGATTCCTGTTAAGGGCATGTACCTTAGTTGCGGGGGAGGGGCGGGGGGAGGGCACATCCCCAGTGGAGAGTGTTCAGGAGGCAATTGATTGATGTTTCTCATTGTTATTTCTGACTATCTCTCTCCCCTCGTCTCTATAAAAAAATGTATAAAATATATATATATTTAAAAGACAAAAAACAAAAAGATGTTTCTTCTGCAGCTCATGTGCAGAGGATCCCCTGCGTTGTGTCCACGGGGCTAGGGGCATGTCCCCGTGGTCTAAGAGGTCACACCCCCAAGGCCAGCACCCAACCCTATGTTGTGGGCATTGGGTTGAGGATATGGACCTGGGCTGCCACTTGGTGCCAGTACACACACAAGCAGCCACCCATCCCCAGCTGCTTGGCACCTGCGTCTATCAACCCAGAGTGGCTAGGGGTATTCTGGGACCCTGGCCGCTCAGGGCCTATGCGCAGGCCTACAGGCTAGGAATGGCCTGATTCCTGAGGATGTTCCCGGGACCCAGGCCACTCGGCACCTGTGTATGCAAATTAACCTGTCATCTTTGTTGAGGTAATTTGCATACTCACTCCTGATTGGCTGATGGGCATCACAGAGGTATGGTCAATTTGCATCTTTCCCTTTTATTAGTGTAGATATGTATATATAAACACACATGCATCCCAGGAATATGTTATGCTTTATTGCTCACAGATATGGAATAAATTATTTAACTACCAAGCCAAGTATTTGCAAATGTGTTTTGTTATTGCTTTTAATCTGTTTTAAAAAATACTAACTAGCCCTGGCATGTGTGCTCAGTAGTTAGAGCATCAACCCATGCATTGGTGGGTCACAGGTTTGATTCCTGGGCAAGGGCATGTACCTGGGTTGCAGGTTTGATCCCTGGCCCTGGTTGGTGAATGTGGGAGGCAACTAATCAATGTGTCCCTCTCACATTGATGTTTCTCTCTCTCTCTTCCCCCTTCCTCTCTTTTTTTCTCTTTAAATATCAATGAAAAAAATACCCTCTGGTGAGGATTAACAAACAACAACATCAACAAAACACCAGCTAGATGCTCCCTTTTCTGCTATGTCCACCTTAGCGAGCAAGAGTATACAGTAGCCTCTACTTGTCTATGGTCTCGCTTTCTGTGGTTGCAGTTTCCCACAGTCAACCAAAGCTGCAAAATATTAAATTTCCCCAATCACCAACATAATCTGCTCCTGACATTCAATGGCCCATGTTGGTGTGCTGGAAGATCCAAGACCACCTGAAGCAGATGATCTTCCTTCTGAAGTATTGTCAGATCAATGGTAGCCTAAGTCTACATCACAGTGCCTACGTCATTCACCTCACTTCATCTCATTACATGGGCATCTTACCATCCCACATCATTACAAGCAGAAGGGTGAGTATAGTATAATAAGATATTTTGAAAGAGGGAGACCACAATCACATAGTTTTTATTATATTATGGTATAATCATATTTTTTATTGTTAGTTGTTGTTCATCTCTTACTATTCCTAATTTATAAATTGAACTTTAACATAGGGATGTATGTATAGGAATTGATATAGTATATGTGGGGTTTGACACTAGCCGTAGCTTCAGGCACCCACTGGGGGTTTTACAATGTGTCTCCCACATATAAGGGGGGACTATTGTAAGTTAGCAATTGATAATGACCTCTGTTCAAAGGCTCAGAAAATGCTGATGGCTTAACAAGGGACAGAGTATTTTACCTTTAGATTTTAGCTTAAGTTTACAACACCAACCACTTCTTCATTCACACAAAACTCAGAAAAATGTCGAAAATATTTTTTCCCTTTTAGGGAAAACTGTTATGACATGAATGGGTTTCCCTAAGTGAATGTAATATGAGTACGTATACAAAATTCATTGAGATAACATACTAATTCCATATATTTGGGAAGTATTGTGGGATATTAAAATTGACAGGTCATTTTTATAGGAAAATTTGATTTTCAGAAACACAACAAATTGGGCAATCATCTGGATGAAACAATGAGTTAATTACATATAATGACCCACTACTGGGGATCAATTTCACCCCAAAGTGAGCAGAGCCAGCACAACATGGGCCGCTATCAAGCACTGACCTCTCAGATTCAAATGCAAAATGTTATTGCAGCTGAAATTCACTGGGACAAAATGTTCAATAGTAAGATTAGATTTCCAGTGGAGCAGAAAGATATTTGCCAGCATCTCATTAAGGCTTCGAAACCACGTCTTGGATTTCAATCAGCATTGAGATAGAATAGCAGCAATCCAGTAACAAGAATGTAGCTAGGGCTTTGTTTCCCATAGCATTATGCATTTTTTCCCATTCTATAATAAAATCCTGTAAAAAATTTTCCAAGAGAATAGCTATGGAAAGAAATAACGTTGTAATCATTCTAACCACAGTCTCACAAAGCATTCGGGAAAGACTCTGCAGCCTAATAACTTTGCCTCTAGCTAGAGAAGGTGACATCATTTGCATTTAGCCCAACAAGTGAAAAAGCCTGAAATTCTCTGCATCGAGAATGTGGCCATCAATTCTTCCACCTTTGTAGCCCCACCTCCCATCATTAATACAGTCCAGCCATTCTATCACCAGCATTTTCTCCTCTTTGCCTAGAAGTAATTTACTGACTTAATGGAAATGTGAGGGATTTGCTTTAACAGATTTTATGAATTTAGGCAAAAGGTCCCGCTGAACATTTCCCTCTAGAACACTTCCCTCTGGAGGAGGCATTTGATTACTAGGAGGTAATCAAAAAAGATTTGCCTCGAACTTGCTAATTTGTTCAGACTCTTAAGTAACAAAAGGATCTAAACTCTGCCTCTCAATTTAAAGAGAGCCCATAAAAGCTCCCAGCTTAGCAAGGACATCTAAGAATCCACAATTGGAGCTTTTAACCCCATTTCAATTTGTGCAAGTGTAATATCATTAGGGACTAATTTCTAGTATGGGGTAGCTGTGGCTTTTCATGGACTTTAGTTCTTTTTCCAAGAGGTGGTGGGGTGGGAGGACACGGTGAAGACAAACTACCACAGAAATAGGCTTGTTCCCCTGAAGGATTAGATGCTGGGAACGCTGCAGATCTCATGGGAAAGTCTCTTTTCTATGAAACTTTTGGTCAAATGGAGGCAGGTAAGAGCTCTGGATTAGACTTAAATTAAGGGGTGGAAAATTCAACTGTATTCTTCTTAATTTTCATGGCTGCATCTGAAAAAGATACAATCAAGCCAAATTATGGCACTGAATTCGCAGGTCTAGAACAATGCCAGGCACTGGGGTACTCAGGAAACATTGGCTGGATGGATGAAGTCCAGTAGCACAGAGCCATAGTCATTGTTTGGTCAGGGAGAGACACGGTTCTTGCCTCAGTTTGTATCATCATCCTGCCATTCTTGGACTGGCTTCTTTGGGCTGGTTGCTCCAGCTCCTGCTTCCAAGCACTTTTTTCCTGGAATCAACTAACCAAACTGCACAATTTAATGGGGAAAATAGGTAATGAAAATTAGAGCCTTTTAACCCAGAAAAAAAGTAGAAAACTAACCTGTAAATCAATAATCTTGCTCAGCAACTTTGGTACTTACAAAAAAAAAATCTACAAAATTGAGAATCATTTCCTCTCATCAGCTAGAGTTTGGTCTTGGAGATACAGAAATCAATTACTTATCTGGCCACACAATTTTAACAAAGAGCAGAATCAAGCATTGATTCTTCCCTACTAAACGAGATTAACCCTTCCCTGAAAACAAGATGCTTTCAAAATTGACTTAAAACAATTAAACCTCAAAACCAATACAAAAAGAATATTCCAATGCCCCTTTATGCATTCCCTTTACATACTATAAATATATGTTTGCATTTTTGCTTTTCTTTGCAATAAGCATTTCCAGTTGTCTTGACTGTGGTAGTGCACAAGCAAATAATCTTTTCTCTGAAAATCTGAATTGTCATTAATGATTGGAATTCTAAGGCAAATGTGCAGAGAAAGGACTACAAAGGCCTGATTACCCTATAAGAATATTCTTCAATTGTTAATTATTTGATACATTTGCACTTAACAGCAACAAAAGCTTCTTTCCTTCCCTTCATGGGAAGTTACAATGTTTTCACTTGAGACTCCAATAAATCAGGGATAGATTAGGTATTCCCCAGGCTGAGCATCCCCCTATAGTGCCAAGAATATGGGAATTTCTTAAAAAAGGAGTGTAGGACTTCCAGTCAATATGACAGCATAGGCAAATGTGGTACTCACATTCTCCCACAACCACATCAAAATTACAACTAAACTACAGAACAACCATCATTCAGAACCGCCTGAAATCTAGCTGAATAGAAGTTCTACAGCTACAGATATAAAGAAGAAGCCACATCAGGATTGGTAGGAGGAGGGGTAGAAATGCAGAACAGGCTGGTCCTACACTCACGTGTGCCTGATAAAAATCTGGAGGGATACCTGGGCTGTGGAGGTTTCCCTCGAGGAGCAAAGGGTCCCAGCCCAATACCAGGCCACTCCAGCCCAGGGTTCCAGTGCCAGGAAGAGAAGGATCCATAACTTTTGGCTGTAAAAAAAAAAAAAGGGAATAGTGACTGAACAAGACAGGCATGCTGTTGGAGTCCCAAGCATTCTTCATATACATCCTATATAATAAAAAGCTAATATGCAAATAGAGCGAACAACAGAACAACCTGAACAACTGAACAACCGATCACGCTGACCACCAGGGGGCATGCCCAGAACATGGCAGGCATTGACCGCAGTGGGATGGTGGAGCAGGTGAGCAGGGGCACCAACCAAGGTGGAGCACCAGTCGCTATTGTCGGGGCAAGCCTCTGGTGGTTACTGAAAATTCTTTGCTCCCTAACACCACGGTCCCGCCTGGTGCTTATACCTGCTGCTGGTGCTGCAACCACTGCCATCACTTGGCGCCCTTAGCAAGTTGTCTCTCAGGGCTTCTCCACCTTCCCTTGCTTCTGATGGGAGATCGAGGCCAGCAGCCACCTCTCACACCCTCTGTGGCAATGGCCCCGCTCATACCTGCTGCTGGCGCTGGTCCCAATTGCTTTGTGCCTTCAGCGGGTGCAAGCAGGGCTGGCACTGTCAGCATGTGTGAGTGGTGGCAGCGGGAGTGGGGCTGCCAGCAGACAGGTGACCAGGGCCATGGCGGGGGGCACAGAGGTTGGGCCAACACTCACCCCTATGCCTACCGAAACCTCACAGCCCACAGTTCCTTTCAAGGTGCATGAATTCATGCACTGGGCTCCGTGTGTGTGTGTGTGTGTGTGTGTGTGTGTGTGTGTGTGTGGTGTGTGTGTGTGTGTGTGTGTGTGTGTAGAAAAGGGAGAGGGGGAGATAGAAACATCAATGATGAGAGCGAATCATTGATCACTGCCTCCTGCACGCCCCCCAGTGGGGATCAAGCCTGTAACTCAGACATGTGCCCTGCCTGGGGTCTTCTTTATGATGATGATGAAAAAGGAGAAGGAGAAGGGAAAAAAGATTTAAAAGATGATTAATAATATGGCACTAAATACATATCTATTTGTATTTATTGAATCTAAAATACAAAATAAACAACAAGCAGAACAGAAACAGACTCAGATACAGAGAACATTTTGACAGCTGCTGGATGAAAGGGGGTTTAGATGAGTGGGTGAAACAGATAAAGGGATTAAATACAAATTGGTAGTTACAGAATAGTCGTAGGAATGAAAAGTACGTGGTCAATATAGTCTATAATATTGTAATAACTATGTATGGTGTCATATGGGTACAAGGTTTATCAGAATGATCGCTTAGTAAGTTATATAATGTCTACTCACCTAGCTAATATAATATTGTACACTTGAGGTTAATATAATACTGCATATCAACTGTAACTGAAAATGAAAAAGTTGTTTAAAGTCAAAATGTTAATCAAATAACTAATTTAAAAATAAAAGAGGAATGTAAGGCCGAAACTGGTTTGGCTCAGTGGATAGAGCGTCATGTCTGTGGACTGAAAGGTCCCAGGTTCAATTCCAGTCAAGGGCATGTACCTTGATTGCAGACACATCTCCAGTACGGGGTGTGCAAAAGGCAGCTGATCAATGTCTCTCTCTCATCGATGTTTCTAACTCTCTATCCCTCTCCCTTCCTCTCTGTAGAAAATCAATAACATATATATATTTTTTTTTAATTTATTTTTTTAAAGAGGAGTGTAGGTATTTTTGGTTTGTTTTAACGGCATTAAACAATCCCCTTATGTAAATCGAGACATTCCTTGTCTGGCCTCTCTGCAGTAAACACTCCAAAGGAAAAAATACAGACTAGAACAATAGTAAGGAGAGGAGAAGAGTAATGCTGTTTAATTATGAGGACAGATTTGCTGGTCAACCTATAAACATTCCTCTGAGTGAGGGAGTTTCTTAGAGATGAGAAGAAGTTCTTGTGGTTTGCAGAAAGTAGAGGGTGCTTTGTCTCATTTGCCATTTGAAGGGAAACATCATGCATTTACAGTGCAATCCCTTTTCCTCTCCTAGCCCCAGATATGAAAAGAAAAACTACTAAGATCCAAGGAAATAGAAAAAAGAAATCAGAGAAAGTCGGAGCTCAGGAAGTGGATGTTAAAGGATCAGGGGTCAAAAAGGAAAGAAAGGGATTCTGAGAGACTTGCCATTTATTTCATTATATTATTTAAAGTAAGTCAATGAGCAAATCTGTACATGTTAATCAACAATTCTGTATAATTAGGAACTCATTTCCATGTTAATGTAGAAAGTCTTAACCACCCTGAAATTTGCCTAAAGTCAGTGAGGTCAAATGTTGAATAAATATTTATTCAAAGAGGAATATTACAGGTCGATCCTTCGAACCTGAGAAACATTAATCAATCTGGTTCTGAATAGGATTTGCATAGGTTTTGTGATTGTTTCTTTTCCTGCCAATTAGTAATTGCTACATCTGAAAAACAAAACAAAACAACATGTTGAATATCCAAGAATAACTTTAAAAAAAAATAATACAAGATTTTGTTCCACCACAAGAAAGTAAATCAATATAAGAAATTCTGGAAGAACAAGAGTATCCCCTACCACATTTGTGGGGGTATATATACTCCTTTAATGGGGCACTCATAATTCTTATTACAGTTGATGGGAGTTGCATGTAGGTATCATGAGGTGCACACGCCTCGCTATCTCTATCAGAAAAGGATTCCTTTCGTGTTGATCTTCTAGCTGTGTTTTCATTCTGCCTTTTAAAACCATTACACCTAACAGAGTTGTGAGTGCATTATCAGTAACTTTAAGAAGCTGTCATTATCTCCTCTCTCTTAACCAAAAGTGAGAGCACACTATATACACCTGCTGAGGAGAGGGAACTTGCCTTGAATTTTTGAACCCTCTGTCTATTTTCTGTAATGCTCACTGGTGAATCACTCCTAAGTACTCCATCATTCACTAGGATATGTACTTCCTGCCAAAGGTTACCGGATTACAAAAGTATCCTTAGCTCAGAAGGGACTTATCATTTACCACTGCCTTATTTTGACACTAAGAGAGAAAATATGTGCATCAAGACAAGTAGAGAAAATAATGGGGGGAAAAGCTATATTAAGTTAACAATGCAGCAAACACTCCAAAGGGAAAAATACAGACTAGAACAATAGTAAGGAGAGGAGAAGAGTAATGCTGTTAAATTATGAGGGCAGATTTGCTGGTCAGCCTATGAACATTCCTCGGAGTAAGGGAGTTTCTTAGAGAGCTTCTCTTAGGTATGAGAAGAAACGGGAAAGTTAAGATAGCTCCCAAAGCTGGAAGAAAATAGTTGTGTCAACATTTCTAAAAGACAAGATCAAGTACATTTCCTGAAGATGAAGTAGTATTTAGAAAAGAAAAAAACAATACCAGTGACTTGGAAAGAGCTGTTAACAGGAAAAAGATGAGCAATCTCCAGATCTCAGAGGCAATAAGGTAGAAACCTCATGAATTTAGAGGACCTCTGATTAACATATAGAAAGAGTAATCCTATCTAATAAAGAGGTAATATGCAAATTGACCATCCAACACAGAAGATGGCTGACCTCTTGTGGATACAAGATGGCCACCACAAGATGGCAGCAGGGGATGGCAGTTATGGGCAATCAGGCCAGCAGGGGAGGACAATTAGGGGTGACCAGGCCAGCAGGGGAGGGCAGTTGTGGGGGACTAGATCTGCAGGGAAGGGCAGTTGGGGGCAATCAGGCCTGCAGGGGAAGACAGTTAGGGGTGACCAGGCTGGCAGGGGAGGGAAGTTTGGAGGGAACCATGCCTGCAGAGGAGGGCAGTTGGGGGTAAGGGACCAGGCCTGCAGGAGAGGGCAGTTGTGAGGAACCAGATCTGCAGGGGAGGGCAGTTGGGGGCAATCAGGCCAGCAGGGAAGGACAGTTAGAGGTGACCAGGCTTGCAGGGGAGAACATTTGGGGGAAACCAGGCCTGCAGGGGAGGGCAATTAGGAGTGACCAGGCTGGCAGGGGAGCAGATACACATTGATCAGGCTGGCAGAGGAGTGGTTAGAAGGTGATCTGGCTGGCAGGCAGAAACATTTAGGGGCAATCAGGCAGGCAGGCGAGCAGTTGGGAGCCAGCAGTCCTGGATTATGAGAGGAATATCTCAGATTGGAGAGCATGCAGGCTGGGCTGAGGGACAGCCCCCCTCTTCTGTGCATGAATTTCGTGCACTGCGCCTCTAGTAGAGCTATAATATTTACAAAGAGCTGCTAGGAAATGTGCTCTTTGCCTAGTAAAAAGCTCACAGGAATGAACTTTTTAGTACATTTCATTTTGCAAAGTTATAACCAAGTAACTGACATTTCTAGAAGGATGCTAAAATTATAGTTACCAGAAAATTTCATCATAAATGCAGCTACAACTTTCTTTTTTACAATATAATATACATAAACTTTGTATAATGAGGTGCATATCACAAGGTTTTCAACAAACTATTATAAATTTGAGAGTTGATTACTTGGGAAAGACTTACTGGAGTCCCTCAATATTTTGAGATCCTGGATCATTGGGTAACAATACATTTCTAACATTTTCACATTCCTTCCTTTTCCAATTTGGTATGTGCTACATCTTGGGTATTTATGTTTGCTTATTTTGAAGTGCCACATTTTTTTTAAAAAGGGAGGAGGAAGAGGAGACCCTGACCACACACAGACACACACACACACACACACACACACACACACACCGCTTTTTTTTTTAATATATTTTATTAATTTTTTACAGAGAGGAAGGGAGAGGAATAGAGAGTAGAAACATCGATGAAAGAGAAACATCGATTATTTGCCTCCTACACACTCTCTACTGGGTATGTGCCTGCAACCAAGGTACATGCCCTTGACCAGAATCATACCTGGGACCCTTGAGTCTGCAGACCGATGCTCTATCAACTGAGTCAAACCAGTTAGGGCTGAAGTGCCATATTTTAATATGTTCCTGCTTCTTAACTTCTTAATTGAATATACTATATATACAGTAAAGAGGATCCTTCTTTTTAAAAAATGTTTATTTTTATTGATTTCAGAGAGGAAGGGCGAAGGGAGAGAGAGATAGGAACATCAATGATGAGAGAGAATCATTGATTGGCTGCCTCCTGCACGCCCCCTACTGGGCATCAAGCCCACAACCCAGGCATGTGCCCTTGGCCAGAATCGAACCAGGACCCTTCAGTCCACAGGCTGATGCTCTATCAACTGAGCCAAGCCTGCTAGGGCAAGAGGACCCTTTCTTAAGGGTAGAATTTTTTATAGATTATATAAATCTGTAAATTTATACCATTTTACAATGTACAATTATACAATGAATTTTTTGCAGACTACATAAATCTGTATAACCCCCACCCAGATCAAAATATGGAATATTATCAGTACCCAGACACCATCCTATGTCCTTTTCCAGTCAAAACTCTGTACCGCAATAACAACTCTTCTGTCTTACATCATTAGATTAGATTTTCCTGCTTTAAAATTTCATATAGCCCTAGCCGGTTTGGCTCAATGGATAGAGTGCTAGCCTGCAGAATGAAGGGTCCCAAGTTCTATTCCGGCCAAGGGCACATACTTGGGTTGTGGGCTTCCTCCCCAGTGTGGGATGTGCAGGAGGCAGCTGATGACTGGCTCTCTTTATCATTAATGTTTCTTTCTCTCTCTCCCTCTCTCTTCCTCTCTGAAGTCAATACAAAAAATATTTTAAACAATTTTATATAAATGAAATCCTGCAGTATGTTCAATATATCACTTCAAAAATTTTTTCGTAAGTTGGCATATTTGAATTCAAGTGTAATTCTAGATATAAATTTGTTCAACAAATGCAAATTTTATCTATTTTTATCCTCTCTTACAAACCATTCTGAAAAAATTTTAAATGCAAATTCCCCCTACCATACCTCGCCTAAAACAAAATAACCGTTCAGCACTAATGCTCACTACATCTCCTCCTCAATCCCACCAATTTAAGTAATAGGAATTACATAGTGGTTTGATCTAAGTAATATCTGGAGTATACTGGCCTTATATTCATCATTATAGTCTTTCTAATCAGTGCTGATAATGGATTTTTTAATGTTAAAAATGAAACAAAACAGAGAAAAAATGGCAGTGGAATAGATGGACTTGTCCCGAGCCTTGTCCCTGAGCAGACAGAGAGAACAGCTGGGGGTCCCACTGGGAGTGTTTGTTGGCCAGTTAAGGGATAGCTATACTCCAGGAGAAGGTGGGGGACTGCTGGGTGGGGCTGCCCTGACTGGGCAGCCCCCACTCCTGTTGGATTTTTCTCCCAGAGCCACCAGCTCAGATGTAGAGACCATGCCATCTTGAAGGGGAAAGTAGATGTTAGCAGAAGCCTGAACACCTACAACTATGGCACCCATCAACAGCTATGAGTCCCAGAACACCGGTCCCCAATTGGTGCAAACCCTCAGATTCAGAGGAGCTCTATACTCCACATGGAAAGGCCAGATTTTGCCTGGGATAAGGTGAGGTTTCTGGTCCCACAGGACAGAGAAATGTGCACACTGTGGGAGCTGGAGGACTGGGGGATCTGCACCTAGAGAAATCCATGGCTGTTGGGCCTGGCATGATCCATGAATGTGGAAGGGGGTCCTCAGAGCTGCTAACAGAGGGGATCTCTAGAAAGCAACCCACTTTGATCTGACGCAGAAGGACAGCCTGGGAGTTATTAAAGTGTGCCGGCTGCTTGGACAAGAGCAGGGAAGGGGGACTGCGCAGACATGCTCTCTTCCCTCTTCAAATCCTTGCTTCTGATTGCAAAGCCCAATACATAGGATCACCCAGTTGGGGACACCCTGGGAGACTGCAGGGGAAAGTTGTTTTCTGGAACTGGGGATCAGAGTGGGGAGTGATCTTCAGAGAACCAGCTCTGGGGCAGCCCACTCCCACAACCCGGTATTAAGTGCCACAGAGAAAGCAGGATCTAAGTACAGGCTAGAGAAGACCTAGAGTCTTGGAGGTCAATCCAGAAATACTGCCACCCAGGGGCTGACTCACAAATTGACTCTTGTGTAATCACAAATAAAAGAATATAGAGATTAAGACACATGGCCTGTTTAAAAACCAGGACTGGCTTACAACACTGAGCACCAGTGGAATGCAGGGAACTTCAATACTGTCCTGACTGGGAAACAGGCATACCAAACAGAACAATAGAGGAAGTGAATGACCGTCACTAAGGCACATTCTATTTTTTTAATTATTTATTTTTTAATTTTTAATTTTTTCATCATTTACTTAAGAAACTAATTTTTTTCTTTTTTCCTCATTTGATTTTACCTTTTTAATTATTACATTTTTCTTTTCAATCAGTATTATTACTACTACTATTTGACCTTTTTGAAAAAAATGTCATTTTATTTTCTCTTTATCTTACTTTGGGATTAGAGTTCTACATTCTACTTTCATCTTTCATTTAGCATCATTTTACTCTATCTCAACTCTACCTTTATGCCATCACTCTCTTCCTAAATTTTCCCTTTTTGTTTTCCTGTTTCTCTTACCCTTTTCCTACTTTAGATTTTCCCTATTCTTTCTTTTTACCCCCCGTTAAAATTTCACCCTACGTATATATCTAATTTTGAATCCCCTTCTCTAAGTCCATACACACTCTCTCTTTTCTGTCTTCACTATCCAAAAAATTGTTTTTCTCTCTGTCCTTTTGTTGTTGTTTGCTTGAATGTTGATTATATCAATTTTTTATACTTTTTTGGTGAGATTGTTTTGCTTATTCTTTTTCTTTTGTTTTGTTTTTTGTTTGCTTTGTTTTGTTTGTTTACTTCTGTTTTTCTTCACCTTGCTTGATATTAGTTGTTGTTTGTAGTTTGTATTAATCTCGAGGTACTTGTTTCTGGCATTTGTTGGGATTAGTGGCTGTTCTATTGGACTTTTCTCCCCATATATATAATCTGTTCCCCTTCTCTTTCTTATTCTCTTTCTTTTCTCTCTTACTTTTTTTTCTGTCTTTTTTCTTTTTTCTCCCTTCTCCCAATTTCATTTTGGCACTCCTTCCTTTTCTTTTTTTTCTTCTTTTCGCTCTTCTTCTTTCTCTCCTATCCCTTAATTTGTCTCTCTCTGGTGGTCACCTTTATTTGTGGCTATTAATATCATTTCTGTTCAGTGCCTTGTGCGTTGTACCTGGTTGTGTTGTATTTTGTGCCTTTAAATCAACACAGGAGAGAGAGAATGACATAACCAGACACCTGGAGAAGAGAAACCATGAGGAGAAAAAGAAATAGCCCACATATGAAAGAAAAGCAGGCATCACCAGAAAAGGAAGTAAACAAAATGGAGGCAAGCAACCTGCCAGAAAAAGAATTCAGAGAAATGGTCATAAGGTGGCTAACAAGAATGGAAGACAAATTCGACAATATGAGGAAGACCCAAAAGGAAAAGAAGAAGAACCAAGAAGAAATGAAATATGTCATCACTGCTGTACATAACTCAATAGAAAGCATCAAAAGTAGACTAGAAGAAGCAGAAGACTGCATCAGTGAGCTAGAACACAAGGTAGGAAAAATTACCCAAGTAGAACAGCATCTAGAAAAAAAAATTAAAAAGCAGGAGGAGAGCTTAAGGGAACTTTGAGACAACACGAAACTAAACAATATCTGCATAATACAGGTGCCAGAAGGAGAGGAAACTGAGCAAGGAATAGGAAACCTGTTTGAAGAAATAATGACAGAAAACTTCCCTGAAATAGGGAAGGAAAAAACCACACAAATCCGAGAAGGTCACAGAGTGCCAAGCAAAATGAACCCCAAAAGACTGATGCCAAGGCACATTATGATTGTTTGTATTAATCTTCAGGTATTAATTAATCGGCAAACACCAATGACAAAGTAAGAATCTTAAAAGCGGCCAGAGAGAGACAGAAAGTTACCTATAAAGTAACCCCCATAAGACTAGCAAATGATTTCTCAACAGTAACTCATTAGGCCAGAAGGGAATGGAATGAAATATACAAAGTCATGCAAAGGAAGGGCCTGAATCCAAGAATACTGTATTCAGCAAGGCTATCAATCAAAATTGCAGGTGAAATCAGGAGCTTCACAGACCAAAAAAAGACTAACAAAATTTTTTACCACCAAACCAGCAATGTAAGAAATACTAAAGGGTCTGCTGAAAAAAAAAGAAAGAAATAGGAAATGAAGAAGGAACACAGGGGAAAAGAATAAAAATGGCAACAAATAAGTACCTATCAATAATAACTTTAAATGTAAATGGATTAAATGCCCCAATCAAAAGACATAAGGTAACGAATTGGATAAGAAAACATGACCCATGTACCTGCTGTCTATAAGAAATACACCTCAGAAAAAAAAGATGCACACAGACTGAAGGGATGGAAAATGGTTTTTCAGGCAAATGGAAAAGAAAAAAACACTGGAGTAGCAATACTTATATCTGACAAATTAGATCTCAAAATAAGAAAGGCCACTTCATAAAACTAAAGGGAGCAATCCAACAAGAAGAAATAACTCTGGTAAACATATATGCACGCAATACAGGAGTACCCAGATAAATAAAAAAAAACTCCTGGAGAATACCAAGAGAGAGATTGACAGCAATACAATCATAGCAGGAGACTTTAATACCCCACTATCACCATCGGACAAATCCTCTAAACAAAAAATCAGCAAAGAAACATCAATTCTAAATGACTCCCTAGACCAGATGGAATTAATTGACATCTTCAGAACATTTCACCCCAAAGCCACAGAATATACATTCTTCTCCAGTGCACATGGTCATTTTCAAAGATAGACCAAAATATGTTGGGTCATAAGCAAAGTCTCTTCAAATTCAAGAAGACAGAAATCATATCAAGCATCTTCTCAGATCACAGTGACATAAAACTGAAAATCAACTACAATAAAAAGAATCCAAAGAAATCAAACACATGGAGACTAAATAGCATGCTATTAAAGAATGACTGGGTTACCAAAGAGATCAAAGAATAAATAAAATACATCATAGCAACAAATAACAATGAAAACACAACAATCCAAAATCTATGGGACACAGTGAAAGCAGCCTTGAGAGGAAAGTTCATAGCTCTACAAGCCTACTGCAAAAAAACAAGAAACAATGGTAATAAATTATATAACCCTACAATTCAGAGAGTTAGAAAGAGAGCAACAAGAAAAGCCCAGTGTAAGCAGAAGGAAGGAAATAGTAAAGATCACAGCGGAGATAAATGACATAGAGACCAAAGAAACAATACAAAAAATCAATAAAACCAACAGCTGGTTCTTTGAAAGGATAAACAAGATTGATGAACCTCTCGCTAGGCTCACCAAGAAGTAAAGAAGAAGATCCAAATAAACAAAATCAGAAATGAAAGAGGTGAAATAACATCAGATCCCATCGAAATACAAAAGATTATTTTAAAAAAAATACTATGAATAACTCTATTCTAACAAACTGGACAACCTGGAGGAAATGGACATATTCCTAAAAAAATATAACCTTCCAAAACTCAGTCAGGAAGAATCTAAACATCTCAATAGGCCAATAATTATGGAAGAAATTGAAGCAGTCATCAAAAACTTCCAGCAAACCATTCAAGGAAGAATTAAAACCTATCCTCTTCAGACTATTCCAAAAAATTGAAGAAGAAGGAACACTTCCAAGCTCCTTCTATGAAACCAGCATCACCCTAATACCAAAACCAGATAAAGACAACACAACGAGCCAAAACCAGTTTGGCTCAGTAGATAGAGCATCGGCCTGAGAACTGAAGTGTCCCAGGTTCGATTCCAGTCAAGGGCACATCACAGTAGGGGGCGTGCAAGAGGCAGCTGATTGATGTCTCTCTCTCATCGATGTTTCTAACTCTCTCTCCTTCTCCTTTCCTCTCTGTAAAAAATCAATAAAATATATATTTTTTTAAAAAGACAACACAATGAAAGAGAACTACAGGCCAATATTCCTCATGAATATAAATGCCAAAATCCTCAAGAAAATTCTAACAAATCAGATCCAGCAGTACATCAGTAAGATCACACACCATGACCAGGTAGGATTTATCCCAGGAATGCAAGGATGGTACAAAATCCACAAATCAATAAACATGATACATCATATAAACAAATTGAGAGATAAAAATCACATAGTCATATCAATTGATACAGAAAAAGCATTTGACAAAATCCAACACCCTTTCTTGATAAAAACTCTCAGCAAGGTGGGAGTAGAAGGATCATACCTCAATATAATAAAAGCTATATATGATAAACCCACAGCTAACATCATACTCAATGGGCAAAAACTAAAACCATTTCCCCTAAGAACAAGAACAAGACAGGGATGCCCACTCTCACCTCTCCTGTTCGACATAGTTCTGGAAGTATTAGTCATTGCAATTAGACAAGAAGAAGAAATAAAAGGCATCCAAACTGGAAAAGAAGAAGCAAAGCTGTCCTTATTTGTAGATGACATGATATTGTACATAAAAAACCTGAAAGACTCCATCCAAAAACTAATAGACTTAATAAATGAATTTGGCAATGTAGCAGGATACAAAATTAATGCCAAGAAATCTATGGCATTTCTATACACTAATAGTGAACTTACAGAAAGAGAGATTTAAAAAGCAATCCCACTTGCCATTGCACCAAAAAAAATTAAGATACCTAGGAATAAACTTAACTAAGGAGGTAAAAGTCCTATACCTGCAAAACTACAGGACACTGAAAAAAGAGATAGAGGAATACGTAAACAGATCAAAGAGCATACCCTGCTCATGGATTAGGAGAATCAGCATCATTAAAATGTCTGTACTACCCAAAGTAATGTATAGAATCAGCATCATTAAAATTTCTATACTACCCAAAGCAATGTAGATTTAATGCACTCCTAATTAAAATACCAATGGCATATTTCACAGACTAGTAAGAATTCTCCAAAGATTCATCTGGAACAGAAAAAAAGACCCCAAATTGCCACAGGAATCCTGAGAAAGAAGAATAAAGTAGGTGGTATCTCAATACCAGATTTCAAGCTGTATTACAAAGCCACTGTTCTCAAAACAACCGTGTACTGGCACAAGAACAGACATATAGATCAAGGGAATAGAATGGAGAATCCAGATATCGACCCAAATCATTATGCTCAATAAATATTTGACAAAGGAGCAATGAACATACAATGGTGTCAAGATAGTCTCTTCAATAAATGGAGTTGGGAAAATTGGACAGATATATGCAAAAAAAAAAATGGAACTAGACCACCAACTTACACCATACACAAAAATAAACTCAAAATGGATACAGGATTTAAACATAAGACAGGAAACCATAAAAGTACTGGAGGAATCCACAGGCAGCAAAATCTCAGACATATGCCAAAGAAACTTCTTCACTGATCCTGCTCCTAGGGCAACGGAAGCTAAAGAGAAAATAAACAAATGGGACTACACCAAAATAAAAAGCTTTTGCACAGCAAAAGAAACCATCAACAAAACAACAAGAAAGTTCACTGTATGGGAGAACATATTTGCAAATGTCATCACAGATAAAAGTTTAATCTCCAGCATCTACAGACAACTTATACAACTTAATAAAAGGAAGATAAATGATCCAATAAAAAAAAAAAGGGGCAACGGACCTAAATAGAATCTTTTTGAAAGACGACAGAAGGAAGGCCAAGAGACACATGAAAACATGCTCAAAGTCACTAATTATCCAAGAGATGCAAATCAAAATGACAATGCCATACCATCTCACACCTGTCAGAAGGGCAATCATCAACAAATCAACAAAGGACAAGTGTTGGCGAGGATGCGGAGAAAAAGGAACTCTCATGCAGTGCTAGTGAGAATGCAGACTGGTGCAGCCACTGTGGAGAACAGTCTGGAGTTTCCTCAAAAAACTAAAAATGGATCTCCCATTTGCCCCAGTAATCCCACTCCTAGGAATTTATCCTAAGAAACTAGAAACACCAATCAGAAAGGATATATGTACCCCTATGTTCATAGCAGCACAATTTACAATAGCTAAGAGTTGGAAACATCCTAGGTGCCCATCTGAAGATGAGTGGATCAGAAAACAATGGTACATCTACACAATGGGATACTACGCTGCCATCAAAAAGAAGGAATTCTTACCATTTGCAGCAACCTGGATGGAACTGGAGAGCATTATGCTAAGTGAAATAAGCCAGTCAGTGAAAGAAAAATACCACATGGTCTCATTCATTTATGGATAATAAAGAACATTATAAACTGATGAACAAAAAGATAGATACAGAGGCAGTAAAGCATCAAACAGACTGTCAAATTACAGTGGGAAGTTTAGGGAGAAGTGGAGTAGATAAGAGATCAACTGAAGGACTTGTATG
The DNA here is from genome assembly GCA_011751065.1 of Lasiurus cinereus. Classification (NCBI taxonomy): domain Eukaryota; kingdom Metazoa; phylum Chordata; class Mammalia; order Chiroptera; family Vespertilionidae; genus Lasiurus; species Lasiurus cinereus. The sequence goes on along the minus strand of JAAGEH010000393.1, from coordinate 15,688,781 downwards.
CATGTATATAAGCATAACCAATGAATGCAAGATACTGGGGGGTTAGGTTATGCATAGGATTGGGAGGGGCAATGGGAAATATGTACATATGTTATACATTAATAAAATTTTTTTAAAAAATGAAACAAAAGCCCAGTTTTTTAGTTATGCATTTAATATGTAGTGTTTTTTAAAATTCAGCCAGGCCACAGGCGAAAGTCTTCCTTTTATCTTAGATCCCAAGACATTTAACCTTCCTCTCTAGAGACACTCATTATTACTCACTTCTAATGTATCCTTGCAAAAATAGCATACACATACATATGTTTCTTCTTTTTTCCACAAATGAATCAGTCTGTGCACGTGATTCTAACTTATATTGGAGGTCATTTGCCATTGGCATATAGAGAACTATCGTGCTAATATTAATGCTTTCATGGTACTGCATTGCAGGGCTGTATCTTTATTCACTTAATCATATTTTAGGAATTAAAAAATAAGTATGCATCCTTGTTTAGCCTATAAATCTTTAACCACATGAGATAGAACTTTTAGGACACTAAGACACAGAATCTAGTTAAAGGGTTTCACATATGTTTATTCCCTACTAAGCAGAGGGACCTTCCAAACAACGTTTAGATCTTTTCTACACCACTTTCAGCTCCCTATCTCTACTCTGCCTCTTTTCCCCATCTTCCATCCTTGCAACCTAGCTGTATCAATAGGGTCTCAGCAGCAAACAAAATTCATCCACATAGTTCAAATGAAGACATTTTAATGAAAGGGCCAGTTATAGGAGGACAGCTGAGGTAAGGGAGCAAATAAGAGTTGACAATGTATTTAGATAGTAGCTACAGAGGAAATGCTGAAGTGACAAAGGGAGAAAATCAAGTTTGCAGAGTCCAGCGAAAGGTACAGCCATGAAAGGGGGGCCCCCTGACAGGAGCTATAATCATGGAGGGGTGAAGTTACTGCTGGAAATGTAAAATCAAAAGAGAAAAGAAATGGAGGAGAAATGGCCAATTTCCCTTTCCACCTGCCTTCTGATAACCTTGCTTAGGCCTTTTCTTTGGTCAAACCCAATCACTAGGAAGTCCTCAGAGAGGCTGAGGTCAATCCCTACAAGCTAGAGCTTGACACAGAGGGCAGGAAATGAGTCTGAGGGCCAAAGAAAGAATACCAGCACACCAGCCTTTCTTCAGACCACTTCAAAACGTCAATTGTGTAATATGCTAACTGCATCATACTAGTACTATCATACTACTTAAAATGTGACAGTGGATTCACATTATCTTCAGGACTAAATCTAAATTGTGATATGTGATTACACTGCTAGTTATGTCTTCATTCCCCAGTTCTTGTCTTTGCCTACAGCCATTCTGAATGATTTCCAGCTCCATTATTCTGTGCTCTCACACTTTTGTACATTAGCCATGTTCTTTCCCCTTCTTACTAGTAAGGGAACTTTTTGCATTCCCTTTGCATGTTTAACGTCTACTCAGTCTTCCAGAATCAAAGACAGTCCTGGAATCCTGAAAATTTACTTTTTCAGAGGGTTTCCATTATTTCCCTACTTAATCAGATCATAATATTTAGTTGAACTGAGTGTCCTGATAGTCTTCCCATCTTGAGAACAGAGATATACATTTTAGCCCTTATACTTACCACCATTCCTGGTGCATAGTGTTTAATCAATCACAATTTTTCAAATGAATAAATGAAGACTGATAGGAAAGGAGAAAACAAAAAGGCAGAGCAGGCACACCCTTGTTTTATTGCACTTCACAGATGTTGTGATTTTTATAAATTGAAGACAAGACCTTCCACTAGCAGAAAAATTACAACTTGCTTTATTGTGATAGTCACTTTATTGCAATGGTCTGGAACCAAACCTGCAATGTTTTCATGATACACATGTATAGTTATAAAATAGCTTTTTGGAATTTTAGGTTATGGGGGAAAGTCTTGAAATTTGGAGAATTTTCTTTGTCAAATTAATTTCTGAGATATTTATCTTGTATATTAGGCCTAGACCCAAGGACTTAGAATTTGAATCCTAAAGGTTAATCCGAGACTTGACCATCTAGAATATAAGACATTGCTTTGGTGTTGGTTTTCATTCTTGCCAAATAATGCTTTAAATTGTGTAAATAAAATTTTAAAGAATGTGTATCAACCCATAAATTTCTGGCAAATTCCTATTCTAATAACTTTTGCTTTCTTTGTATGTTAAAAAACCTACAACTATGGAAACCTGTGGGAACCTCTTTCCACGTCCCACGTGGTTCAGGGTTCCCAGTTCAGGGTTCGGGTTCTGAAGGAGGCTGCTCGCAAACGAAATGAGAGACGAGAAAACATTAATTTGGTGATATTGGGGGGCCAGGCAAGAGCCTTCCTCTAGTGGAAAGGACTGCCACTTGCTCTGGCCTTTTTCTCCCTTTTATTAAGGCTTTGGGACACACCCCTAGCCTTTCCGCAGAAAATAACAAAACAGAAATTAACATGAAACAAACAGGTAGAGGCTGCTTCAGCTAACAATGTTTTCATCTAAACAGTGAGTAATTAGCTCTGACCTTTCAGAGCAGTTAAGGTTGACCAGCCTTCTGGCCTCCTGTTTACATCCATTTAGTGAGAACAATGTTTGGTTTCCGACAGAAACCATTTTTGTTGGGTTTAGATTTCAATAGTATAAAATGCTTTCTTTTCAAAAATTATTTGAAAGAAAACCACAGTGCTACCAATTATACTGCAGCAAAGTACAAGAGAATTATATGCTATGCTGATTAAAATATTATTTATTTTATAATTTTTATTTTTATAACAGTACTAATTTTATTTGTAGCCCCAAATGAATAGTCAGTCCATGTGTACATGATGAAATTTAAGAGGAAATAGAGGAATTAGAAATTTTTATTAATTTTCAGAACTGTAATACTGCAACTAAGCAAGTGTATATCATATATACCTATAAAAGCTGAATTAGGTTTACAAGGAGCTTTCTAATTAAAGACAGTTTCTCTTAGTTTTTGACAGAATAGAGTTACAGTACATTTTCAAAATTTAAATTTTATAGTATAAATTTTGCCTAAGATCCCACATGAAATCTCTCTAAGGCATTTTTTTCCTAAAACTGATATATATGCTTTAGGAAGTGTTCTACACCAAAATGTGCAGTACAATATATAGGGTGTCCCAAAAATGTATATACACTTTGAATAATTACAAAAGCAGTGTTTATTAAAAATGCATTTCATTTTCAAAATTGAGCTATCAGCTTTTCAAGTGTGTATACATTTTGTGTATAGATTCACCACTGGAAAAAATCCTTCTTAAAATTCAGTCAGTGTGGAGTCCAAGATCTTAAGATACAATGAGCACTGATCAACAGACTGAATATATTAAACGCTGGAAGCTTCTCATGGGAGTTTTGAAGGACAAAGGCCTCAAAGTGGGGAACCGCAAGACTAGGAAGTACTACATGTCCCAGCATACGTTGCGACTACCATTGACCACAGCTCCCAGAATGCATTGCTCGCCGCAAGCAAGTTTCTCTGGGCGCTGGGGCTTGTAGTTTTCCTGAGTCGTGTCTGTCTGTTGGCCAGGGGGAGGTTGCTTATCCAGTCCGAGGATGTTGCAGTAGTCTTAGTTTTTGGTAAAGCGGGAAAACTTCGGGCTCCTGGGCCTTTTTTGTTTCATTCCTTGTCTTCTGCTTTACACAGGTAAATCACGGAAGGGCTACAATTCCCCGCAGCCGGGCTCCACCCCTTCTTTCTGGGAGCGACTTCGAGCTGATGAAGCCATTTGTCCCGAAGCACTCGCCGTAGCAGCCACCGCCCAGCCCTCTTTGTGTGCCTCGAGTAGCCGCGGAGCTAGTGGCGACGACCCTTGGTGTCGTGGCTGAAGGAAGAGGAACGCTGTCGGAAGTTGCAGGCGGGCGGATTCTTCCCGCTCCGGCCACCTGACAGGTGGGTGAACTGCCCTCCCCTCCAGGCCCTCCTGTCTGCTGGGTCTCGCGCCGGGACTGGAAGGGCGCCTCGGGAGTTCCTGCTGACAGTGCCGCCCGGCCGGCTGCGGGGCGGAGAGGCGGACAGAGCCACGGTGGCTCCGGAAGGCCGGCCGGGGCGTCCACGTCCTTACTGGCCGCTCCGCAGGTGGCTCGGAGGGGCCTGCCCAGCGCCCCCCGGTCCCCTCTCCGACGCACCAGCCCGGACGCGCCCTCTTGGCCGTGCCCCCAGGGGAGAAGCGACTCCTTGTCGCCTCGCTCAGGTTGTCAATAAAAGCCATTGCTACGTCTTCCTGTGCGTCGGAAAGGACCTAAACGCAGAGATTGTGTGTAGCACCACATTCCGGAGACATTCTCTTCCTTCTTGGAGTTTTAAGAACGTGAACGCGTTGTGTTAGTCACGGCGGCTCGGGCTCCTGGGAGGATGGATGCCCGGGCCGGGCAGCTGGATGTAGTTAAGCCGGTTGGACTTTGTTTCTGGGCTTTGACTAAGCATATATCGACTGTAACTAAGTATCTTTGATAGCGAATGGTGGTTATTTTTGTGTTTTGCTTGTCCAAAATAACTACTGTTACGTTGCACTTCTAGAATTTGCGGGAATGTGTGTGACCACACGTTGTTGTATCCAGTTTCTAGGAATGAATGAAAAACTCTGCTAATAGATTTGATGATCTGTATCGCCTGTTAAGCTTCTTAATGCCATTTCCATGTCCTCTGTTTTAAGAGCCAGGTAGTGTGTTAAAATTTGGGCATGTGAACATCAAAGGGCAATGTGCTAGCTTACTATGCTTAACGCTGAATAATATTTCTTATATACGTTTGTTCATAATGTTTTTCAAATCTTAGTAATTTATAGGCTTCCATTGTTTTAAAATTAGAGTTTTCATGTTCTCTTTATTTTTTAAAAATATATTTCATTGATTTTTTTTTTTTTTTACAGAAAGGATGGGAGAGGGATAGAGTTAGAAACATCAATCAGCTGCCTCCTGCACACCCCCTACTGGGGATGTGCCCGCAACCAAAGTACATGCCTTTGACCGGAATCGAACCTGGGACCTTTCAGTCTGCGGGCCGAGGCTCTGTCCACTGAGCCAAACTAGTCAGAGCTACATGTTCTCTTTAGATAGCATTGAACTACATGGCCACTTGAGACATTTATTGAAGGCAAATTTTGTAAAAGAGTGCTGCTTTTACCAGTGTAATGATGATTGTATATGATTGCATGCTTCTTAAGGTCACAAACATGTCGGACAAAAGTGAATTAAAGGCAGAGCTGGAGCGTAAGAAGCAGCGGTTGGCCCAAATCAGAGAGGAGAAGAAGAGAAAAGAAGAAGAAAGGAAAAAGAAGGAAGTATGTATAATTTAAAAAGAATAAACAATATAAAATAATTGGATTTTACTTCAACTACTTAATACCTTTATGCAAAGCTTTCAGAATAGTTTTTTTAAAAGTCCAGCAGTTGTGACTGCAAAATATAGCACTATAGATGAATCTGATTTTATTTATTTATTTTTTAAATATATTTTACTGATTTTTTACAGAGAGGAAAGGAGAGGAATAGAGAGTTAGAAACATCGATAAGAGAGAGACATCGATCAGCCGCCTCCTGCACACAGGGGATGTGCCCACAACCAGGATACATGCCCTTGACCGGAATTGAACCTGGGATCTTTCAGTCCGCAGGACGACGCTCTCTCCACTGAGCCAAACCCGTTTCAGCTGAATCTGACTTTAAAGAAACCAGGTCTGACTAACAAAATTCATTGTAGACAGTTGCATGAGTAATAGTTATCTAGTCAATATAGGAATTTGAGATGTACAATAGACTCTTATCTGTGTGGTCCAGGACCCCCAATGGATGTGTGAAACCCCAGATAGTACCAGAAATAATAAAACTGATCAAAAGTGGTCAATTAAAATATGACTTTTTTTACTAAGTAAAAATATTTCATGGAGAATTATGCATTTCTAGAGTTTAATTTACAAACATTCAATTTACGTATTTAGTTTTCTAGGAATGTGTTTATTATATAAAGTAAGGGGCATCAGCTCAAAAGATAGCATCTATAGTATGTCATAACTTAGTTTAGATTTTGAACCCATTTACCTGAAAGTTTTGCTAGCCTGAACTGCTAATAATCTGTCAAGATAGTATTAATGACAAAGAAGAAATACATAATAGAATATTTAATTGGTTAGGGGATTTGTTTTTATCTCCTTTATCATGAACTAGAGGCCGAGTGCGTGATATCACTCGGCTCTGCCCAACCACTGGCTGCCAGCCTTGCTGTGATCCGAGCCTATGGGCTGTGGGGGAGGGTCCGAGAGGTGCTCCATGAACCTTCTAGTGACTGGTCATTTGGTCGTTTGGGCATTATAGCATTACAGCCACTGGCCTTTGATAATATAGACATTGAAATATTTTTACTGTGTTATGGGTTTGGTAAAGGAGGACCAGGTACTTATGTCTTCTGATTTTTGGCATCACCATCTAATCATGTACTGAAAATGTATATTGACCCCAAGCTGGAGATATCACAGATATGTTTTAAATAGCCAGTGTAAGAATTTGTCCTGTGACATTTGTACCAAGTTTTTCTATATGATAGCCTAAAAAAATAGCCAAGACTTACAGGAATCTCTTAGGGGAAAATAAAAATAGTAGTAAAAAAAAAATCAATATGATTTATATGTGGCATTGTAAAGGCCTATAATTGAAAAATTTTCTAGTGTTCTTTGAACCTTTCTGTGATACATTATTATAAGTGAGTTGGAGCTTTTTGTTATTTCATTAAAAGCTATCTGGTAGAAGCATAAGTCAGACTGGCACAGACATTACAAAGTAGTATCTATAAATTTAAGCCTTTCAGTGTTGAGAGCAAATTTGGTTTTTGTTTTCTAAGGATGGTTATAAGTGACCTCTAAGGGATATCTGTTACATGATTTATATATTTAATTTGAAATTTTTAAAACATTACAAGAGATAATATTAAACAGTGAGTCTATAATATGTATATAGGTAAAGTGTCAACTTGATAATATAGCCTGTTTGATTATTTTGATGAAATTTTCTGATGAATTTTTAGGTTAAAATGGCATCATAGAATATTATGACTAACAAAATTTACTGCAGACAATTGTATGAGTAATAGCTATCTAGTTGAAATAGGCATTTGAGGTATACAATAGCCTTTTCTTCAAGGGATAAGGTTCCAAGACACCCAGATGCTTGAAACCTCAGATAATACCAAACCCTATAAAAACTATGTTTTTTCCTATACGAATGGACTTATGATAAAGTTTAATTTAGAAGTTAGGCATAGTAAAAGAATAACAACAATAACTAATATAGTCAGGCACCACTTAATGGGAATATGGTCTGAGAAATTTGTCATTAGGCAGTTTCATTCTTGTGCAAATATCATAGTTACTTACACAAACCTAGGTGGTATAGCCTATTACCCACATTGGCTATATGGTATAGTCTATTGCTCCTAGGCCACAAGCATGTTACTGTACAACACAAAACGACATAAAATCTGCATAGTACATACGTGTAAATACATGGTAAACAAGAGATGTATAAAGGCTCCTGCCAGCGTAACATTCATGCTGTTTTACAGTAAACTCATTTTTTATAAATAGAAATATTACACTCTAAAATAATGATAAAAAGTATAGTAAATACTTAAACTATTGACATAGTCACTATTATCAAGTGTTATGTACTATGCATAACTATATGTGTTGTACTTTCATCGGACTGAAAGCACAGCAGGTTTGTTTACACCAGCATCACCACAAACACATGCTTAATGCATTCCACTATGTCATCACTAGGAGGTAGCAATTTTTCAGCTCCATTATAATCTTATGGGATCACTGTTGTATATCTGATTTATTGTTGACTGAAACATAATGCAGCCCATAACTGTGATAAAAATAGACAATTATAATAATATATTGTAATAAAAGTTATGTGAATGTGTTCTCTAAACTAGTACAGATTTCTTTTTCATTTTTTATAATTTCACAGATAGAATATTCATTCTTATCATAAAATAGATCTTAGCAATCTCAGCATGCAATTGTTTTTCTTTATTAAGTGGAGAACTTCCACCTTTTCACTTAAAGAATGCATTTTATGGCTTCTCTTTGGCATATCTGTAATGCCTGTGTCACTAATGTAATTTGGAACATTATTATTATTTTGTTGTTGTTAATCCTCACCCAAGGATTTTTTTTCCCCATTGATTTTTAGAGAGAGTTGAAGGGAAAGGGAGAGCAGAGCTAGAGAAACATTGATGTGGGAGACACATCAGTTGGTTGCCTCCTTCATGTGCCCCCAACCAGGGCTGAGGATCGAGCTTACAACTGAGGTACATGCCTTACACCTGAATCAATCCTGGGATCCTTTAGACCACAGGCTGATGCTCTAGCCACTGAACAAACTGACCAGGGCTGGTTTGGGACATCTATACTAATAAAAGAGTAATATGCTAATTAGACCAGGAGACCTTCTAGGCGTCCTTCAGGACAAAGCCATGGTGGTGGGGCCGAGACAGAGGTGGTTAGGGGTGATCAGGCCAGCACAGGAGGGCAGTTGGGGGTGATCAGGCTAGCAGGGGAGGGCAGTTGGAGGCAAGCAAGCCAGCAGGGGGGCAGTTGGGGGTGATCAGGCCTGCTGGGGGAACAGGTAGGGGTGATCAGGCTGGCGGGGAAGAGCAGTTGGGGGTGAGCAGGCCGGCAGGCAGAGTGGTTAGGGGCAATCAGACAGGCAGGCAGGTGAGTGGTTAGGAGCCAGTGGTCCTGGATTGCGCGAGGGATGTCCGACTGCCAGCAATTGAACATCCCTGCGGGGTCCCAAATTGGAGAGAGTACAGGCTGGGCTGAGGGATACCACCCCCTGTATACAAATTTCGTGCACTGGGACACTAGTTTATATATATAAAAGCCTAAGCAACTGTTATGGCCAAATGACTGGAATGACTGGTTGACCAGTTAATGCAGGAACTTCCCCCTGGTGGTCAGTGCATACCTACATAGGAGCACTGCTCAGCTGACTGAGCCGTCCCGGCGGCTCACCAGCCCAGCAGTAGCCATTCACTCTCTTAGTAGTCCATCAGTGCCGCCGGCATGATCCCGACAGCACCACCAGCCTCCTGGAAGTTGGCCTCAGGCACCGAGGCCACTTCCTTTCTCTAGGTGCTCCACAAGAAAGAAACAATATAAAAGAGGCCGCTAGGTGGCTCCTGAAACCAGTGTGAACATCAGTGGGATGGATCTGGATCCTGGGCCAGCAAGGTTATCCCACCACCCACTCAGAGGGCCAGTTGTGTCCCAGATCCCTCCCCCAACCTCCTTGGGACCCCACCCATGCATGAATTCATGCACTGGGCCTTTAGTTATTAAATAAAATAAGAGTTTCTTGAACACAAGCTTTTCAACACCATGATAGTTGATCTGACTGTTACTAAGTGACTTATGAGTGATTAGCATATACACTGGAAAAAAGGGGTGATTCACATCTCAGGCTGAATGGAGTGCAACAGAGTAAGAGTTCATCATGCTATTCAGAATGGCATGCAATTTAAACATGAATTATTCATTTCTAGAATTTTCCATTTAATATTTTCAGACCAAGGTTAACTACAAGTGTCTGAGAGCATGGAAAGTAAAACCATGGATAAGGGGACAATACTGGATATATAGGACTTTTCCCGGAAGGCATAATATTCACTTGAAATGTATTGGATGATCTGAGAGTATTGAGGCTTCTCTAGTTTAACTGGAAGATTTTGCTAAAATTATGTCTAAAATAAAAGTTGATAAAAACTTAATTTAAAAAATGTTTTGAGCCGAAACCAGTTTGGCTCAGTGGATAGAGCGTCGGCCTGCGGACTGAAAGTCTCGGGTTCGATTCTGGTCAAGGGCATGTACCTTGGTTGCGGGCACATCCCCATTGGGGGTTGTGCAGGAGGCGGCTGATTGATGTCTCTCTTTCATCGATGTTTCTGACTCTCTATCTCTCTTCTTTCCTCTCTGTGAAAAATAAAATATATTTTAAAAAATAAAAATAAATAAATAAAAAATGTTTTGAACTATGCAAAAGTGAATTTTACCAAACCCAGCCATATTTTTATCATCAACTAGAGGTCTGGTGCACAGGATTTATGCATTGGTGGGGGGGTGTGGCCTGTGTGGATTGGCCTGCTGTGGGACCACTGCTCATCCTGGTCACCCAGACAGCTGCAGCAGGAGTAGCTGCTCATCCCAATCAGCAGAGCAGCTGTGGACCCACCCTCTGAGTGGCTGCTCCCGCTGTGGGAGAACTGCTCACCTGGGTCAGCCCAGCAGCCTTCCCACTGTGGGAGACACTGACCACCAGGGGGCAGCTCCTTTGTTGAGTGTCTGCTGCTGGGTGGTCAATGTGTGTCATAGAGACTGGTTCACTGTTCCACAATTCAATCGCTGGGCTTTTATTATATAGGTTAATAGCTGTAGTTAAAAAAAATATTTCTAAAGCTTTTCTCCATATGCATTTTTTACATACATCCTTGCATAAAGTTGTATAAATATAATGAGTACTTCATACAGAAGTTTGAGGTACCATACTGACTGTTTTCAACAAATCAAATTGTCCATTTAGTTAAAATTTCTTACCTTTTAAGTAACTCCATCTTTTTTTCTTTTTCATGGCATTGTGATATTTATGTCTAAGTTTTTGTGCCTCAGGGAAGAGTTTCACAATTCATAACTGGGAGCAATTTAATACTGTAGATAATTAGAAGTTGACTGTACTTTTAGAATTTACCTATTAGGAAAGTTTTTGCAGAAACTCTTTGATTATATATAAAAGTGAATCAAGTTAGTACATACCATTTGGAGATTGCTTACTAGATTTCTGTTGAGAATGGTTTTCACTTAATTAGTATAATGTCTAATCAAAATACATTTTTTGCAAACAAATGGTGTGTACCACAAGTAAACTTAAGTTTTTAACTTAAAAATTTTAGACTGATCAGAAGAAGGAAGCAGTCGCTCCTGTGCAAGAAGAATCAGATCTTGAAAAAAAAAGAAGAGAAGCTGAAGCATTGCTTCAAAGCATGGGACTAACTCCAGAATCCCCCATTGGTAAGGTTAAGAATATATCCATTCATAAGAGATATATATTCCATTCAGCTCATGTACCTGAGATGAGTGAGTTGATGATATATTTTGCATATTTTTCTTATTCGTGTATCTTAAAAATTATTGATCTTATCCTTTATTTGGAATTGTCTTTTTTTAGATGTGCTAATACATGGTTACTTAGTTTGTTAAGAGAGCTGCAAGGTTAATTATGTTTATTAACATAAATAACTACCAGTTAACTTTTTCTGTTAAATCAGTAATTTATTTCAACAAACATTTGTTGATCAAGTTTTCTGTGCCATACTGTATTAACCTTAAAAGATGACTGTGATTTCTGATTTTAATTCTATATTCCTTGCTGTAGGTTAGATGGAGGTGTAGGTAATCAATCAAAATTCTAAAGGTATATTAGTTCACAAGTATAAGAGTGGAAGGAGAAGTTTATATATAGCCTTCTGTTCTCAATGGTAATAAGGAAAGGAATATTGGTGCATCCTTTTGCCAGTGATCTGACTTAGTCTCATTGTTTTTCTGTGTTATTCATTTTGTTAGCAGTGCTAGACCAAAAGACTGAAATAGAAGAGGTACCGAGGATAATCTAGTTACATATCAGAAAGCATTATGTGCTTACTTAAAACAATTTTCAGCTGGGTGCTTTTACATGGTATTTTAGTTTGACATGGTCATTGTCCTTTAGGGACCTACAATTTCAGGGTTAGCTTGTGGGCAGAGTTCATCTAGTCCAGGGAACAAATATCAGAGATAGTAACTGCTGTATACCTGTTGCAAAACTACAACAAAATAATCCTTAGAGCTGATATTTCTAAAAGGGTTGAAGTTGAAAAAGCTGGTTTCTCTCATGGTCTGCTTCATTGTTACTTCTTTCAGCTCATTTGCTTTTTTCTTAGTGTAGAGTGTGAAGATTGAAATACATTAATGTTTAATAAGCTTATGTTACATATTGTGATTTTAAAAGTAAATGAATCAGAACACTCTTTTCTTGTTTAAAAAATACCAAGTTGCTTATTAGCTGGTTAGTCTTTAATCTTTTTTTATTGTTTTTTTTATCTCCTGAGCCTTTGGCTTTCGTTTGTTTCCTATAGGATTTTTTTTCCCTTTTCTGTTCTTTGTAAGACATCCATTTCACTGCATTCACCTGCACATATTTATTAATTTATTTTCCATCTCCATCATCAGTTCTTTTTTTAAAATATATTTTATTAATTTTTTACAGAGAGGAAAGGAAAGGGATAGAGAGTTAGAAACATCGATCAGCTGCCTCCTGCACTCCCCCAACTGGGAATGCGCCCGCAACCAAGGTACATGCCCTTGACTGGAATTGAACCCGGGACCTTTCGGTCCGCAGGCCGACACTCTATCCACTGAGCCAAACTGGTTTCGGCTCCATCATCAGTTCTTGAAAGATCATTCTTTAGTTGTATGCATATGAGTTTGTTTCTCCCTTATACCTCATCTCCATTTTTCTTCCCAGTCTTTGCATTAAGTACTTTTGCATTTTTCACATACATCCTTTTGATCTGTCCTACATGTATTTACATTTTTCAAATTTTTATGTATCTATCTGTATACATATACCTGCCATTATTCTGTATGTCTTATTCTTCTATAAAGGGGAGCTTTCCCTCTGTAAAGGGTGCTATGTGGTTACTCTAACTGCATTTTCTATTAGAAAAGCATGAGACATGCTTAACTTTTCACTTTAATTACTAATAGTCACTTCCAAGGAGTGGCAGATAAGGGTTTGTGTGTGTGTGTGTATGTGTGTGTGTGGTTTAGGACTTTCTGTAATATTCTCATACTGTCCATATTAAGTGGCCAATCTCATTTAAAATAAATTGTACAGCTTTCCCTTTTGCTGTTTTATAGAACAACTTATAAAGGATAGATATTACCTATTCCTTAAAAACTTGATAAAATTGAACTATAAAGCTGCTTGGGATTATAACTTTCCCCCCAGGGATAGTGGACAACAGGAGTTGTTTTTTTTTGTTTTTTTCATTGTTTCAAGTTTTTAATGATTATAGTCTAAGTTTTCTATTCTTTTATCAGGTTGTGATTTTTTTTTTTTAAACACAAAACAATAATAGATGTTTATTATCTCTCAGTTTTTATCAGCCAGGAATTTAATAGTGGCTTAGTTGAGTGTTTCTGTCTCAGGATTCTCATGGGGTTGAAGTCAAGATGTTAGAGTTGGAGTCAGCTATGGTGTTGACTGGGGCTAGAGGATTTGCTTTCAAAATGGTTCAGTCCTATGGCTGGCAAGTTGGTGTTGGCGAGGGAGGGCTGAGTTCGCCCCCAGGGGGCCATTCCACAGAAGTGTTGGAGTATCCTTGCAGCAGGTCAGCTGGGCTCTCTCAGAGTGAGCAATCTGAGAGAGAAAGAGAGCTAGAAGGAAGCTGTCCTTTTTATGGCAGTCCCACAGCATCATTGCTGCCACATTCTGTCCATTGCAAGAGAGTCACTAAATCCAGCCCACATTCACATAGAATTTGTGGATGTTCTTTAAAACCACCAAAATATTTTCATAACTTTATAGGTCTCTTCATATTTTGAGATAAAAATATGCTTTGTTTTTCTTTAAATATATATGATGATATATTTACATTGGTATATTTTCTAATGTAAAAGCATATTTACATTCTGCAGTAAAACCAACTTAGCTTTGAGATACTATTTTTCTTTTTTTTTAAGTATGTTTTTATTGATTTTTTACAGAGAGGAAGGGAGAGGGATAGAGAATTAGAAACATCGATGAGAGAGAGACATCGATCAGCCAACTCCTGCACACCCCCTATTGGGGATGTGCCTGCAACCAAGGTACATGCCCTTGACCAGAATCAAACCTGGGACCTTTCAGTCTGCAGGCCGATGCTCTATTAACTGAGCCAAACCGGTTTCAGCAAAATACTATTTTTCTTACACATTGCTAGATTTTGTTAGTAGTTTATTTAGGAACTAGAGGCCTGATGCATGAATTCGTGCACAGGTGGGATCCCTCAGCCTGGCCAGTGATCAGGGTCAACTCACCCAGTCCCGATTAAGGCCAGCCGGCTGAGGGAAGGGGCTGTCAGAGGTTGGCTAGCTGGGGAGTGGGAGGGGCCAAGGGAGGTTCTCATGAGAATGATTGGGGCCGGCTGGCCAGGAGGAGGGGCCACAGAGGTTGGCCAGCCAGAGGAGGGGCCATGGGAGGTTGGCTGTGGGAGTGCACTGACCACCGGGGGTAGCTCCTGCATTGAATGTCTGCCCCCTGATGGTCCATGCCTGTAATAACAAATGGCCAACTGGTCATTCTCATTCTCCGGTCATTGCAGTCGTTCAGACCTAATGGTCACTTAGGTTTTTATATATATAGATTCTTCATCTATGCTAAAAAACTAATATTTATTTTTTCCTTTTACTGTATCTTGTCTGGTTTTATTGTAATGGTTAAATGACTTTGCTCATTAAATGACTTGTGTGGTTTTCCACCTTTGTTCTTTGACAAATGTCTAAAAATCTTTTCAGTATATATGTAAAATTAGGCCTGAGGAATACGAGATACAGATGTAGACTGTGATTGTCAAATTTTTTTGACATTAACTAATGAGAAAAACACATTTTGTACATGATCCAAGGTGGATACTTATTTTATTTTTTTAATACAGAATAAATTTATTAAATATATTTTATTGTATAATATAAAAACACTGCTAAGATACTCAAGAAAATTTATTTTTTACATAATTTTATTATTTTCTTAAAAATAGACTTTTTATTCTTTTTTTATTCTACCAACGAGAATTCATGTGTTGTTGTTTTTGTAAAAGATATAAATACATCCTTATTTATTTGGTCATTTGACTGCATTTTGTCAGAGATCCTTAAGAGTAGAGATAACATTTTTATTCCTGGTGCCCAGTACAGGCTAGACACTGAAATGTTTGTCCAGTTTTAGGTCATATGTTTTTATAGCTGGCAAAAGCCATTCTGCTTTAAAAGCAACAGCAAAATCTTAGTGTTTAAAATTTAGGAAAAAGCATAGCGGAAATTTCTATTGTGCCCTTTTTTTTTTTTTAACTAAATTTAAGTTGCAAGTCTTACACAAGTTAATTTTAGATATAGCATTCAAGACCTATTGTATCAAATGTGGAGCTCTTAAACATTTATGATGGAAAAAATAAAGTGAATCTTTTTTTGTATGTGTAAGTACTGTTTTATCCAGTTTATAAAGAGATGAAAACTCTGTAGCCTGAGTCTGTATCAATTGGATAGAGTAAAAGTGACATCTAGGTTTTCTTTTCTTTTTTTTCTTTTTTTTTATTAATTTTTTTATATAGGTTTTCTTTTATTTAAAAGAAACAAAAGATACTTGTTAGTAAAAATAGTAATTGCTTCATTTTTTCACCTTGTAATTTTTGAATATTTTAAATACGATTTTTTGATAGAATGCTTTCCATATACCAAATCATTTTTTCAAATTTTATCTTATTAATTTTATTTATTTTAATTTAATAAATCTATATTGTTCAGATTATTATAATTGTTCCTTTTTCCCCCCCATAGATCCCCTCCACCTGGTTCCCAACCCACCCTCTGCCCTTGTTGACAGATATGTGTTTGTTCATAATTTTATGAACAAACACATAATTTTTTTTTCTTCTTAAAGAATACCTTTCAGCATCTCATATAATACTGATTTGGTGTTGATGAACTCCTTTAGCTTTTTCTTATCTGTGAAGCTCTTTATCTGCCTTTCAATTCTGAATGATAAGCTTTCCTGGGTAGAGTAATCTTGGTTGTAGATTCTTTGCTATTCATCACTTTGAATATTTCTTTTTCTTTTCTTATTTTTTTGATTTGATAAATCTTTATTGTTCAGATTATTACAGTTGTTCCTCCCTCCCCCCAACCCCCACCCATAGCTGTCCTCAACCTGGCTCCAACCTCTCCTTCTGTCCCTCCTCCTCTCCCCCATTATCTTCATCCATAGATGTATGATTTTTGTCCAGTCTCTCCCTGCACCCCCTTCATCTCTTACTCCCTTTCTATGAGCCTGATTCTATTATATTTACTAGTTTATTCTGTTTATCAGATTTTTAATTCACTTGATGTTTAGATTCACTTGTTGATAGTTTTGTATTTGTTGTTCATAATTTTTATCTTTACCTTTTTCTTCCTCTTTTTAAAGAGTACCTTCCTTTCAGCATTTCATATAATACTGGTTTGGTGTTGATGAACTCCTTTAGCATTTTCTTATCTGTGAAGCTCTTTATCTGCCCTTCAATTCTGAATGATAGCTTTGCTGGGTAGAATAATCTTGGTTGTAGGTTCCTGCTATTCATCACTTTGAATATTTCTTGCCACTCCCATCTGGCCTGCATCGTTTCTGTTGAGAAATCAGCTGACAATCATATGGGTGCTCCCTTGTAGGTAATTAACTGTTTTTCTCTTGCTGCTTTTAATATTCTCTCTTTGTCTTTTGCTCTTGGTATTTTAATATGATGTGTCTTGGTGTGGTCCTTTTTGGATTCCTTTTGTTTGGGGTTCTGTGCCCTTCCTGGACTTGTAAGTTTATTTCTTTCACCAGGTAGGGGAAGTTTTCAGTCATCTTATCTTCAAATAGGTTTTCAGTATCTTTACTCTCTCTCTTCTTCTGGCACCCCCATAATTGGTACGCTTGAAGTTGTCCCAGAGGCTCCTTACACTATCTTTACATTTTTGGATTCTTTTTTCTTTTTGCTTTTCCAGTTGAGTGTTTTTTGCTTCTTTGTATTTCAAATCTTTGACTTGATTCTTGCATTCCTCTAGTCTGCTCTTAGGTCTTTGTATAATATTTTTATTTCAGTCGGTGTATGTTTAATTTCTAATTGGTCCTTTTTCATCTCCTCTTGGGTCTCACTAAATTTATCCATCTTTTCTAGGAAATTCTTGAAAAATCTTATAACTGTGGTTTTGAACTCTATATCCAGTAGATTGCTTTCCTCCATTTCTTTTGTTTGTGATCTGTTTCTTTGTGTCCACATTTTGGCTGCTTCCCTGAGTTGGTAGAGTAGCATTGTGTGCTAGGTATTTTATAGGGCCCAATGGCTCAGCCTCCCCAGTTATCTGAGGTGGACACGCTTAGTGCACCCCTTTGTGGACTGTGTGTATAGCCTTGTTGTAGTTAAGTCTTGATTGATGTTGGTATCACTGGGAGGAATTGACTTCCAGGCCAGTTGGCTGGGAGGATCAGCTGTGTCACGAAGGGAGAACTTCTGTGTTAGAGACATCCTTTTGGGGCAGGATTTGCTTCAGTGATGCTTTGGTGCTCACTGTGTCTACGCCTGAGTATGTCCCTTATGGGACTGAAGAATTGTAATCTGAATGGTCCTATTCTGACCACTGGGTACACTGGCTCTTGGATCTCCAAGGAGGTGCAAATTTAGCTCTGCCAGAGGCCATCCGACAGAAGCTATGGAGAATTCTGCAAATTCTCCTCTTCCTTTGCATTGGGGTTTGGAGGTGCCCAGATGAGACTCCACAATGTACGTTGCTGTGGAGCCTTGGGCCTTTTGGAAGTTCTGAGGCTCTCTGACCCAGCTGCAGTTTGTTAGGTAATTTTAGATTGCAAAGGGCCAGGCCATTCATATGCAAAGGTCTCTGGGCACAGCTGGGGTGGGGTTGTAAATTTTGTGGGGCAGAGTGTCAGGGATCCACAGGGTGGAGCAAACAACTATGGCTGATTCTCAGCCCTGCCCTAAGGGACCTCTAGGTCTCAGTGTCCCGCAGTAAGCTCAGGCCCAATGCCAGACAGTCCGGTGTCCCCCCATATGTTATATTCCTTATCTTTTTGTCCATCTTTTTGTCAGAGATCTTTGAGAGTAAGCACAAGTACAAAAAGATAAGGAAACGTAACCTAAGAGTAGTTAAGGGATATTAATTTATTTTATTTCAGATACAAGTGGGTACCCAGAGTCTCACCCAGAACTGGAGTTCAGAGCAGTTGGAAGCTTGTGTCTCCCTCCCAATTGAAAAAGACAATCGCGTCCTCAGTTGCCAGCCCTTCCCATGCACGAGCCTCCATACCTCTGCACTTTACTTCCGCAGCTCCTCTGAGTCTCAGTGTGCTTTTCTCTTTCCTTCTAGTTGTAGAATTTCCACTCAGCCAGCCTTCCTATAGTTCTGGATGATGTCCATTTTGTCTTTTTGTTGTAGTTTTGAAGTGGTTGTGCAAGGCAGCAAGTTTAGGTGTTTACCTATGCCGCTATCTTGGTTTCTCTCTCTGTATATTTTTTAAATGTAGTCTTAACCAAGAAAGATACTATTGAACATGTTGAATGAAGTCATTGATACTTGAAGTCACTAGAAAGGTGAAATAACATATTAAATTGAAAAAGAATATTATAGTTCATCACAAATAACTACATGGAGAGGAGTATTACCATTCTAATCTTTCTCATACATCACTTAGAAAAATTATTTCTCCTTTGAAAACTTCTAATATCAAAACATTATATTGCCCCATTATGATTTAATAAACATGTACTTGTACTTATAGTGGCAAACCACTGTTAGACATTGCTCTTTATTTAGATCTTAACTTAAGGGAAGCCTTACAGTGAGAGATGGACAAAAGATAAGAAAATGTAACATATGAGAAGTTAAGGGATATTAATGTTCTTTTATTTGAGATACAAGTAATTTTTAGCTACATTGAGTCATACATGCAGCACTTAGCACAGTGCCATCTGCATGTGAACTCTAGGGTATCCGCCCAAAATGTATTTATACACTGAATAAAGGCAGTGTTTATTAAACTACATTTTGTTTTCAAAATTGAGCTATCAGCTGATAAACTGTGCATACATTTTTGGTGGACACCCTGTATATGAAAGTGATTTGATTTTATCATTGTTTCTGAGAGATTTAATCACAAAGTTAGAAACATTTGATTTTGCGTTTAGAATTTAAGTAATAGTTCATTACTATCTCAGGAAATATTCTAGCTATGATTTTTTTCCTTCTAATCTTACTGGTTACCAATAGAATTTGCCACTGAAAAAATAAGATGTTCAGTTGTGCACCTATGTTAAAGATGTAATTTATCATACTAAACTTATTAGACTAACAAACCCACTGTTTCTACTGCAGCGTGTATAAACATTTAACATAATTTTAAGGGTTCAGTGAATATGTCTATTTAAAAAACACAGACTTTTAATTAAGTAGATATTTCTTTAGTTCCTATATAACTGGGAAGGAACTTAACTTCTTTTCGGTAGACTAGTAAAAGAAGAGTTTACAGCTGAACATAAAATGTATTACTAGTCATTAAGAAATTATTTTAAAAAGATACTTGGGATTGGGGACAACTATGGTAAAATTTAACCAGAAGATGGCAGTGATGATCCTCTTATACTCCCTGCAGTGGTAATCAAAAAGTTTTACAAATGTGAAAGCATGAAATATGCACGCTCAACTGTTGGTATATAATGTTATAAGTGACAGTTTAGGGGAAAGCATTTGCTGTTTGTTTTATATATTATGAAAAATGTGTATTTTTTTATAAGAAGGGATTAAGAATATTTTGGGTGTCTGTATCTTTGTTTGTACACTTCAGTTTTTTCTGAATACTGGGGTAAGGAAGTTACCATAAGTCTTGCCTTGTTTCAGTTGCATGCATCACTTTATGTTATGCATCATGTCTAGAAGGCATGCTGTTTTATGGCCTGTTTGCACTTTTCACCCAAATTGCTGGAAGCTAATGGACATTTTAAAGGAGTCATTCCTGTAGTTAATCATTCTCTAAATTGGCTTTTATTTTTTGATGGGGGAAAATTAAATCAGTTAAGACATTTTCAAAAGAAAAATGTGTTAAATAAAAATTAACATTTAAAAATAAATCTCAGACAACCAGAGTTAATGACTTTTGAAGCATATTTTAGAGTTTTGATATTGACAGCAATTATAAGTATTATTTATACTCTGGTGATCTTAAAAGTGGGAAATTAGAAAGGGGAGAAGGAATGCTCTCCTTTGAAAATTAGTGCCCACATTTGGTATTGGCTGAGATGAAGATGCATCCTTCTGTAACCTTGCTTTTTTAAAAATATAAAGCTCAAATGCATTTTGCCAGAGAAATTGCATGATCGTCAGCATGATTGTTAACTTTGTCTTTCTCCTCTTCTTTCTACTGTTCATTTTCATTCATGTATTTTGTTTTTTGGTTTGCCATTATTTTTCCTTTTTTGTTAATTACTTCATGTTAAATTAATTTTGAAACGTCATAAGCTGAGCAACCTCTCCGTTTAGTAACAGCGGATACCTGTCTGTTTCACTATTTAGTCCCTCCTCCTATGTCTCCATCCTCCAAATCTGTGAGCACACCAAGTGAAGCTGGAAGTCAAGACTCTGGAGATGGCGCAGTGGGATCCAGGTATAGTAATTTTCTTTTAATATTTTTAAGAATAGAATCCATTTAGTGCCTAGGTATTGTCGGTGCTTTAGAGGGACTCTATTAAATAGTTAAGTTGAAGTTAGTCTTAATATTTTGAGATCTAAACAGTACAGAAACTGTGTTGTAAATTGAGGGAAATTTTCTCTTTACAATATTTCAACTATCACACTTGATTAATGTAGTATTGAATAGTTAACAGATTTCATGCTAATTATATTAAAATAGAGGTGTTAATTTAAATGTTTTCTGTTTAAGCAAACTTTATATTGGTTAATATATGACTGTTTGGAGTACAGCATAAAACCTTTTGCTTGTTCTTAATTTCCCATCCAGCAATTAAAATCTCAACAATACAGTTAATAGCCCAATTCTATTCTATTAATTCACTAGTTCTGATTAAGATAGAAAATAATAATGCCTAAAATATCATGAATAAGGAATAACCGCTAAGGAAACATTAAGTTTTTTACTGCCTTGAGGACATCATACTAAGTAAAATAAGACAGAGAAAGACAAATAATCATATAATCTCACTTATATGTGGAATCTTAAAAGATAAATATGCTCATAGAACACATTGGTGGTTGCCAAGATGGAGTGGGGGTGGGGAGTGGGAGGGGGAGGGGGAAGAGGTATGTGAAATGGGCGAAGGGAGTCAAAAGGTTCAAATTTCCATTTATGAATAAGTAAGTAATGGGGATGTGATATATAGTATGATGACTGTAGTTAATAATACTGCATTGTATATTTGAAAACTACTGAGTAAATTTTTAAAAAGTTCTCATCACAGGAAAAAAAAATTTGTGCGGTGATGATGTTACTAGATGTATTGTGGTGATGATTTCACAATATATACAAATATGGAATCATTATATTGTGTGCCTGAAACTAATATAATGTTATGTGTCAATCATATCTCAATAAAAAAAGAAAAGAGTGCTTACTGCCAAGTTTTCCTAAATTAGTATCTTCCTTGTGAAACTATATTTCATGTTTGTTTTAGGATCCTGCACCCTTGTTGGGTCTTGCTTTTCAAAAATTCAGTAAGATTTCAGCTTCTTTCCAAAAATTGTGTTGGGAAATTATTATTACTTCTCTCTCTCCCTTTCTCTCCCTTTCTCCCTCCCTCTTCTTTCTCTTTCTGTGAAACACACACACACAGAGCAAGTTTTTAATAACATCATACTTTTTTACTTCTTCTGATAGCTGAAATGAGATTAAACATAGGTTAAAAATATGTATTTAGAATACTTATTTTGAGCCAGGAAGTTACATATCCTTCTCAGGAGAATCTCTTAATATCCTTTAAAAAATAAATAAATAAACTGAGAAGTTTTATCTTTGTTGTACTTGAGTCCCTCTAATTGCAAAGAAGTAATGAGTATATAAAAACAGAACCATGCCGAGACCGGTTTGGCTTAGTGGATAGAGCGTCGACCTGTGGACTGAAGGTCAGTCCCAGGTTCGATTCCGGTCGGGGGGCTTGTACCTTGCTTGCAGGCACAACTCCAGTAGGAGGCGTGCAGGAGGCGGCTGATCGATGTCTTTCTCTCATCAATGTTTCTGACTTTCTATCCCTCTCCCTTCCTCTCTGTAAAAAATAAATTAAAAAAAAAAAAAAAAAAACAGAACCAGAAAAAGGAGCAAGGGAGCTAGATAATCTGACACTTGGTACTTATTATTCCTAAATAATCAGGTTATCATTAATAATTAGAAGGCACAAGAAGTTCAGTTTGAATTTGAGATGTGCTTCCCAAAACTGTTCTGTATATACAACCAAAATTGCAAATCAAAACAATACTGTCATTACAGGTATATGATATAACTCTTGTTATTTAAGAAAAATTAGCCATAGCTGGTTTGAGTCGGTGGATAGGGTCCCAGGTTTGATTCTGGTTGAGGGCACATGTCTGGATTGCAGGGCATCATCCCAGTGAGGGGTGTGCAGGAGGCAGCCAATCAATTATTCTCTCTCAACATTGGTGTTTCTATCTCTCCCTCTCCCTTCCTCTCTGAAACCAATAAAAAAATTTTTTAAAAAGAAAAATCAAAGTTTTCTCTTTAGAAATACTATTACCTTAAAAACCTATGTATTAAAGATTAGTCTAAATTTATCTTTAATGCTGAATTATTTTTTTAATATTCAAATTTCTGTGTTTTTATACAAATATATTAGTATTCTATTTGCTGATAAGCAAGTGGTATTTTCAAGTGAAGACTTTTTTTCCTTCAACATTACCATAGTAAAACTATTTCCCAAAATAAAAAAATAATTATATTTATTCAATTTCTTTATTTGATACTATACATTATTTTTATATATATAATATACTGTGTTTGTTCCAAACTCAGTGTTCTTGATTTTGAATAGGATTAGCAAGCTTATTTTAATGCAGCATCAGCAAGTTTGTTTTAAAAAATATGTAATAATTACTTGTTTTTTTTTAATTATTATGAATTAAAACATGTCCTTGTGAGTTTCATTGGGAAACATAGAGATTATTAGAGACCTACTTTTGTCCCACTCTGCAGAGCAGGCACTCATTGAATTACCAATTTAATATTAAATACTATAGATTGCCACAGAAAATAAGGTGTTCATGGCCCCTGCCTTCATCCAACTTACATCATTCATTTATGGGAGAAGTTATTCACAAATGATATGTCTGATATCTAAATTATATAAAGAATTCATTAAACTCAACATCAAAAAACAATGTAGCTAAAAAATGGGCAGAGGGCCTGAATAGACATTTCTCCAAAGAAGACATGAGATGGCCAACTGACGCACGAAAAGATGCTCAACATCACTAATCATATGGAAATGCAAATCCAAACCAGTGAGATGTCATCTCAGAAAGACGATACATAATAAGTACTGGTAAAGATGTATAGAAAAGGGAGCCCTTGCACTGCTGGTAGGATTGCAAATTGGTGCAGCCACTATGGAGAACAGTATGTAGATCCCTCAAAAAACTAAAAATAGAACTACCATGTGATCCAGCAACTTCATTCCTGGATATCTA
Source organism: Lasiurus cinereus (assembly GCA_011751065.1). Lineage (NCBI taxonomy): Eukaryota > Metazoa > Chordata > Mammalia > Chiroptera > Vespertilionidae > Lasiurus > Lasiurus cinereus. The sequence goes on along the minus strand of JAAGEH010000393.1, from coordinate 15,665,201 downwards.
TCCAAAGAAAATGAAAACATTGATTTGAACATGCATTTCTATTATAATTGTGTCATTGTTCACAATAGCCAAAATATGGAAGCAGCCTAATTGTTCATCAATAAATGGATAAAGAAGGCACAGTATACATACATGAAAAAGAATGACATTTTAACCATTTGTGCCAGCATGGTTGGGCTTAGAGAATATTATGCTAAGTGAAATGAGTCAGAGAGAGGAGGACAAATATGATTTCACTTGCATGTGGAATCTGAAAAGCAGAACAACTGAGCAAACAAAACAAAAACAACTCATAATACAGAGAACAAACTGATGGTTGCCATAGGGAAGTGGGGAGAAGGAGTAGGCAAAAAGATGAAAGAACATAAGAGGTCCAAATTTCTAGTTATAAAATAAGTGACAGGAATGTCATATACAGCTAGAGAATCGTGTTAGTAGTATGGTAATAATTTTGTACAATGACAGATGGTTACTAGACTTACCATGTGATCACTTTGTAAGGTATATCACTGTTGCAAACTATGTTGTATATCTGAAACTCATATATTAGTGTCAGTTGTGCTTTAATTTTTAAAAATTAAGGATGTTATACACTATTAAAAAGTTCTAATGATAGTATGTTAACTTGTATTTAAAGTATAGATTTTTAATAAATTGTAAAACAAAAAATTAGGTATTTAAATATCTTTAGGGGGTATTTGTTCTTATTGGAGAATGAATAAAAAATTAGTTTTTCAAGGTTAACAGGGGAGGGAAATTTTTCTATTTATCTATTGTTTGTTTAATTTCAGAGAGAAAAGGAGTGGGAGAGAGAGAATCATTGATTGGCTGCCTCCTGCATGCCCCCTACTGTGGATTGAGCTCGCAACCCTGGCATGTGCCTTGGACCAGAATTGAACCTAGGATCCTTCAGTCTGGAGGCCAAAGCTCTATCCACTGGCTAGGGCAACTTTTTTCTTTTTAATGAGATGACATACATACCTTTTTAATCTTAGTATATACGTTGTCTCCTTCAAACTCATTTTAAATATTTTTCAAGAGGGCTGAGTATGTTCGTTTTATATATGTGTGTAAACGTATATATACATATATATGTATACACACATACACACACACACACACATACACACACACACACACGAGTAGAAAACTATGACTTCCACTAAATCATCTCCAGATTATATAGGGGAAAGATAATTGATATTGTTGATTAACTGGTGTACTATTGGCAATAAAATAATTTCATTTCTAAATATAATGGCTTTGAAAAAGAATATTGTCTGATAATGAAACAGAATTAACTTGAATTGAGCAAGCATGATAATAATGAAAAAATAACAGAAAAAGAAGAAATATTACAGGAAAATGCATGAAGATTGTGAGATAGCCAAGACAGCCTAAAATTAGAACACTCAAAGAGAGGAAAGAGATATATTAGACATTATCAAATATGATATCAAAACACATCATTATTTCTAAATGATAAAAATTTCTATTGGAGCTGATGGTAATTCATGAATAAATACAAAAGGCTAAAATTTAGGTGGTGGCAGTTATTCTATTGGGGAATCATGCCTCTTAATTCCTTTGTTCCATTCTTGATCACTTTATCTCTCAGACTTTTGAATTATATTGTAATTTTATTTTAAATGTCTGCAGATGCCTTTAATAAATAATAATCTCATATGTAATGTATGGCTGGGCTAGTATGTTTTACTGTACAGGCTGTATTTTATGGCAAAGTTTTACTTGATATTATACTAACATGACATCTCAACAAGGAATTCTATGTCACTGATAACAGCTAGAGCTTTCATATGATGTAAAAGCTTTGACAGAACATTCCTTGGAGAGCATCTCATAGAACCCCTTCTGGTTTAACAAAGCCTTAGTTTGTTGCTGTTCATTACTTTGTACAAAGTAAATTTTCACTGTAACCTCCTCTTCCTTTGCATATACACAATACTGTTTAAGTCTTTTTTATATTTTCAAAATGAAGAATTCCTCTAGTTCAAGTCAACTGGTTGTTTTTATTTATAAAATTGCTTAGGCAAATAAAGTACAGAAATTAATTTTTTATATTTAAACTAGAGGCCTAGTGCACAAAATTTGTGCATGGGGGTTAGGGGAGTCCCCTTAGCCCAGCCTGCACCTTCTCCAATCCAGGACCTCTCAGGGGATGTCTGACTGCCAGTTTAGGCCTGGCAGTTGGACATCCCTCTCACAATCCTGGACCACTAGCTCCTAATCGCTCATCTGACTGCCTGCCTGGCTGCCCTTAACTGCCCCCCCTGCTGGCCTGATCACCCCTCACTGCCCCCTGCTGCTGGCTAGGTCGCCCCCAGCTGCTCCCTCTCTGCCAGCCTGGTCACTCCTAAATGCCCCCCACCTCCACTGGCCTGGTCACCCCTTACTGACCCCCTCCCCCACCAGCCTGGTTGCCCCCAATTTTCTCCCCTGCCAGCCTAGTTGCTCCCAATTGCAACTCCCCTGCCAGCCTGGTCACCTCCAACTGTCCCCCTCTGCCGTCCTGGTCACACCTAACTGCCCCCCCACTATGCCGGCCTGGTCACCCCCAACTGCCCCCCTGCCACCCTGGTTGCCCCATGCAGCCTGCTTGTTCAGTCATTTGATTGTCCCTCACTAACCCCCCTCCTAGTCTCATCACCCCATGCAGCCTGCTTGTTCAGTCATTTGGTCGTCTCTCACTAATCTCCCTGCAAGCCTGGTCATAGGCAGCCATCTTGTGAAGTGTGACAGTCAATTTGCATATTACCTCTCTAATATATAAGATATATATAAATAGCAGTTTTAGTTGTACATTGTAACTTACATGAGATGCTAATATTTTTACAAAAATGGTAGCGCTGAACATATTGTGCTTAACTTTTTAATATGGACTATGAGCATCATACAGTACTGTACAAAGTACTTTTTGTTTTAATAATGACTAGATCTCACTTAAGTGGAAAAGATTCAGTAGGCAAGGTTTTAAAGCACAACTGAATATTTATTTAGGATGAATATTCTCCAAAATTTTAGTTTAGGTAAATCTTTTGAACATAAAATATTTTTTTCTGGGAAACGTCTATTTTTTTCCTAGAGACAGAAATCTGTAGCTACTTTCTAAAGCAGATGACATGTAAGCCCAAGGCAGTGCTTAACCCATAAATTACATAAGGGTCACATTTTGGAAACTTTAGCTATTTTATATCCCAGTGGAATAGCCTTTGGCTTTCTTATGGAAAGGCTTATGTGTTGACTCATTTCCTTTACCAATATGACAATTTCCTGCACACATTTCATGCTTTGGGCAAGATTATAATATGCTAACTAAAATGTTTCTACTAATTTTTTATTAGGAAACTTAAATTTTAAACTATTTTTATAGTCTCACTTTTAATATCCAAAAATAATATATTATTTGTGTTGTTGAATGCTTGGCTGTTCTTATCCATTATTGTGCAATAATAGTTTGCCTTAATCTGAAAATACTATCTTTTAACGATTTTAGGTTGTATGTTTGCATCCTTAACTGCATTATGCTTATTGCATGCACTAGAGCATTGAGTGATACCTGGTGGTTTTTTTCATACTAACCAGAACATGTGGTTTTTTTAATGTGAACAGTACTTTAGTTATTCATAGAGTATATTTGCTTGACTAACTTATGGCCTTTTCTGCTAATGCTTCATGGTTGTCCTACAACCATTTAGGACGCTGCATTGGGATACAGATCCATCAGTTCTTCAGCTTCACTCAGATTCCGATTTGGGGTATTGAATAGATTTATTACCTTTCCTTTTTTATAATTAATTTGATTCTTTGTGAAACTGTCCTAATTTTTATTTTGCTTAAATTTGTAATATGCAGTATATAGTTAGAAAAAGTGTGATATTTTATTGTGACACCTCATTTATCCTCTGTCATTTCATGAAAGAAATATTCTATGTATCTGATTTTCTAGGTACCCTAAATCTGCCCATTTAAGTGTCCAGATTCCTTTTATTACTTTTGTATTTTTGATGTAAGTTTTTTAAGAGATGTGTTACAAAGTTCCCAGATTTTTAATACATATTCTACATGTGATTGAACCTTTTCTGGGTTACTCACTATAAATATTGATTTATTTTCCTATGTTAAAATTCAGTGATGTTTTTAAAGGACAGAGCTGTTAGTCTCTATACTATGGCCCCAGACTGCTATTGGTTTATTCATTTATTTATTAGTTCATTTATTCACGTCTCCAATGCAGAATATAAATGTTAGTTGTTATCACTGTGCCTGACTGAGATAGCTATTTTCCCTTGATAATTTGCATCTTCTAAAGCATGCAAATGACCAATACCTTTGGAATTCCATCTAAAGTAAGAATAAATATGCCTTGAATTGCAGATGAGAAAACTATATATATTAGCTGGAAAGTCTCTCTGTTGGCTGCCCCAAGGCTCTCCCATCCCCATATGCTTCCTTATTCTCAGAAAAGGGTGACTTTTAGATAAGTGAGGTTTTACCTCCCTATCCTTCTACCTTTAAATCTTAGAATATTTTGTTTGTTCTAATATTGTGATTTTTATTTACTTAGTCATATATGTACTCAAGTTAGTACTTGTCCTAATAGTTGTTGGCTTGACCATTTTCCCCAGATGAGTGCTCACATGAGTGCTTTATTTTTCTTAGGGTTCACATCATGAAAATCAGAATATAATATTTCTTATTTCAAATTTTATTCTTAGAATAGTAAATTATTAAAATGTATTTAAAATTTCTCATTTAATTCTTTGATTATGCTCTTTTTCTTTCTTTAAGGCTAAGATATTCCTTAAGTAGAAAACACGTTAAAAATTTCTTATGGCCCACATTTAGAAGCTTAGAGAAAATAATGATAAATATAATTCAGATATTCTCCTTGATATTCTGGAAGTTACAGCAATGTCTTTGTTAGCTATCCTTTTAAAACAGCTTCATAATTGAGAACTTCTTGGCGAGTTTGGATGCATACTTTATGTGGTTTAAAATTTAAACATCTAATATAATAACCAAGAAAAGATCCCCCAGATACCTAATAAAAGATATTTCTCATTTGGTCCATTTTCCTTAGCCACAACTTTCTTCTGTTTGTCAAAAGAGAATGTTTTCCCTCTATTTAAAAGAGAAGTGACTTTAGTAGTTTTATGGTATTCAAAAGATCTGTTGCTTTAGTTTAGGTATAAAATATCTGCACTGTAGTTTGTCCAGAAATGATTCAAGGACAACATGTACATGCAGATATTAGCAATTTAAGTTTGAATATGTCATTTTAAAATTTAAGCGGACTGTATGATTCTCTATTTCTACAAAATAAAAAAAAAGGTTGTCAACTAAAAATTATTTTTCATTCTCAAAAGTGAAGTCTTCTAATGGTGAAGGGAACTGAAAGTGGTCTGAGTAAGACTCATATTATCTGATTCTTCAAAACAGTCCAGAATCATATCTTTGCAAAAAAAAGGAAAAAAAGTTCTTATCATCAATCATATTAAGCAGACTACTACAAAATCCCCATCTTCTTACTCTATTATTAACCACACATCTACTCTAAGAAACTAAATTATTTGCCTTTTTATAGTGAAAAGTAAATACCTTGAATGATTCAGAAATATCTTGTTTGTTACCTTCTAATTCTTTTGTTAATATAAAGCCAATTCATTGTTCATCTAGAATTTCTTGAGTAAAACAGGGATTTAAATTACAATGTTGGATACACAATGTTTAATTCCTACTTTTCTAAAATAACATGGTTAAATGTATCATTTATTGTATTTTAAAATATTTGTGTTCACTTTATTTAGACGAGGACCTATTAAACTTGGAATGGCTAAAATTACACAAGTTGACTTTCCTCCTCGAGAAATTGTGACATATACAAAGGAAACACAGACTCCAGTTATGGCTCAACCCAAAGAAGGTGAATGTCTATCCTTAATATGATTGTCATTAACTCCCCCCCCCACTACCTTATTTTTTAATAAGTATATTTTCCCCCAATGCTTTTTTGTGTTTATTTTTTGGCATATTTTCTTACGGGGAAACATCATAAAACTAATGTATTATGTATTTATGTATTTGTTTTTTACAGTTTTAAAACTTTTTTTTTAAACTCTTAAAAGTTAATAAAGTATAAGCTATCTATATGGTTAATTAGCATCTTTCAAATATTATTTTAGCTGTTCAGGTGTAAGTTCTTCAGACTTCATCTTTAAATTGATTATTGAATTTTTTTTGTTTGTTTTTTAAAGGGAAAGGGAAGAGAGAGAGATAGAAACATCAGTAATGAGAGAGAATCATTGATTGACTGCCTCTTGCATGCCCTCCACTGGGGATTGAGCTCTCAACTCCAGCATGTGCCCTTGACTAGAATCAAATCCGAGACCCTTCAGTCCACAAGCTGCTGCTCAGTCTACTGAGCCAAACTGGCTAGAGCTGATTATGGAAAGTTTCAACAGCAAAGAGGGCCTACTGTATATCAGGTATAGTGTGAGGCACTTTACATTACCTCTCATTTTCTCACCAAAACCCTTAGAGTTAAGTAATAGTGCTCTATTTGTTCATGAAGAAACTTAAGCTGAAAGAGATAATAGCCAGTAGCTCAGATTCTAAATCAAGTCTGACTGATTCCAAGATGTGTTTTCTCTCTTATGCTGCCACTGTAGTAGCATTTTCATGCTTTAATGATAGTTAATCTATGGTAAGAAATTCAATTAATATTACAATTCACTATACACAGAAATACACATGATTAACTGAAACAAGTTTTATGAAATAGCACCTTCTCTATTTCATTTTAATTATTTAATTATTATTTATTTACTTATTTTAATCCTCACCTGAGGATATTTTTCCATTGATTTTTAGAGAGAGTGGAAGAGGGAGGGAAAGACAGTGAGAAATATCAAGGTAAGAGACACACACTGATTAGTTGCCTCCTGCACCAATTCCAACCAGAGCCCAAGCCAGGGAAGAGTTTGCAACTGAGGTACGTGCCCTTGAAGGAATTGAACCCGGAAACCTTTAGTCCGCAGGCTGATGCTCTGTCCATTGAGCCAATTCAGCTAGGGCTCTATTTCATTTTTTAAAATGTTGAACATTATGTACTAAATTTATTAGTTTAGTGCATAGTAGTTTAAAAAATACTTCATTAAAAGATAGCATTGTTTAGTTATTTATTGGTGTATGCATTGGGATAATATTTTATAGTGATTATCTCATATAATAAAAGGCTAATATACAAATCAACGGAATGGTGGAGCATCCAGTCACTGTGACACACACTGACCACCAGGGGGCAGACGCTTAATGCAGGAGCTGCCCCTGGTGGTTAGTGTGCTCCCACAGGGGTGGGCACCATTCAGCCAGAAGCCCTGAGCCAGGCTCACAGTTGGCAAGTGCAGTGGCAGTGCAGGAGCCTCTTTCGCCTCTGCGGCAGTCAGAAATCCCCCAAAGGCTCCCAGACTGTGAGAGGGTGTAGGCCGGATTGAGGAACTCCCCTGAGTGCACTAATTATCATGCACCAGTCCTATAGTCTAAGATCCTATATAATAAAGAGGTAATATGCAAATTGACCATCACTCCAACACACAAGATGGCCAGTAGGGGAGGGCAGTTGTGGAGGGACCAGGCCTGTAGGGGAGGTAGTTGGGTGTGACCAGGCTAACAGGGGAAAGCAGTTAGGGGTGACTGGGCCAACAGAGGAGGGAGTTAGGGGCGACCAGGCCTGTAGGGGAGGGCAGTTAGGAGCAACCAGGTTGGCAGGGGAGGGGCAGTTAGGGGTGACCAAGCTGGAAGGGGAGGGCAGTTAAGGGCAGTCGGGCTGGCAAGGGAGCAGTTAGGGGTCGATCAGGCTGGCAAGGGAGTGTTTAGGGGATGGATCAGGCTGGCAGGCAGAAGCAGTTAGAGGCAATCAGGCAGGCAGGCGATCAGTTGGATTGTGCGAGGGATGTCTAACTGCCCTCAAAGGGTTTCAGATTGGAGAGCGTGCACTCTGGGCTGAGGGACACACACACACACACACACACACACACACACACACGCAGAGATGTGCATGAATTTCATGCACTGGACCTCTAGTAATAAATAAACAGCTTTGATCGTTCATTGAGTTAAATATAATATTTCTTCACTGAAAGAAGGTGAAAGTGACAAGATGGGTGAACTGAGCCCAGTTTTAAAATCACAACTGATGCAGACATACCTTTAAATTTTCACCATGAGAACTAGACTTAGATAAAAAATTTTACGAAGTTCAATATCTATTTGCAATCTAATAAGTACTCATTGATTCTGCAAATTTAAGAGTGTATGTTTTAATTAAAGGCACTAGCTTATCCTTTCTTTGTTTTGTTGTTGTTTTTAGTTCCAGGTTAAGGTAAGTAAATGAAGGAGAGTGAGAAATGTTTCCCAATACCATGGGACCATCCTTAGCCTTTGGCACTATTTATAAAAATGAGACCATTTTCTTTCTATATTACAATTATTTTCATGTCAAAGTTTATTACATTAAGTTTCTTTTCCAAGTTTGTGGAAGTTTCTCAAAAGAGGAGAAAGAAAAACCCCTGAAATTAAGGTTTTACAATGAAAATACTTTATGCTTAACTATACTTGTGCTTATCCATTGCTTTAAACAGTAGTTCTCAAACTTAACCTGGCTGGTTCTCATTGAAGAATTACATAACAAATTCTAAAACTCACCATGAGACAAAATTGCATAAATTACAATTTGAGTGTAACAGACAGTAAATTAAACGTGGGTAGGCAGTGTAATCAGTGCAGAAGTAATTTGAGTTACTAAATTGAAGATAAAAATTGGTCTTAGATTTAACTCTTACCTTTCTCCCATTTTTTTAAATGGCTGAATCTATTCTTTTAAAAAGCAGTAGTTTTTTATTTTGCCTTGTTTTTCTTTTCTCCTTTGCTAGCCATCTTCTTGCTTTCAAATTTACTTTGTAAGTTGGTGGTACAGTTTCTGAACTGATGTTCTTTGCTATCTTATAGCACCTACTGTGAATGAAATTAACTAGGAACATGTGATCTTAGTCAATTTTATTCAAGGCAGGTATAAAGCTTCTCATGGCAGGAGCATGGTGCCCAGAAATATACTCCTAGAAAGGTTACTTTCTGCCTTTACCTTTTTAAAGTTTATAATTTTTTTGAAAATGGCATTATTTTTTTCTTATTCGCCTCTCAATATGATTTTGTTGTTGTTGCTGCTGTTTTTAGGAACAGATTTTTAAAGAGGAAGTTACCCTAAAGGTTATCTAATTTAATCATCTTATTTACAAATGAGGAAACTACATCTAGGGAAGTTAATTGATGAGCTTGTGGTTTCAGTGTGAGAGAATATCCAGGCTACAACCAGAAGCTGCCTTTTGATTTTCAGTGAAATGTTTTTGATTTGTTTTTCTTATACCATTCTACTTTTTTATCTGTGTTAATTTTGCAATTATTTTTGGTATTAGTTTGGTCCCCAGATATTTTTTTTCTGGTACATGTTGATTAGCATTTATAATGTTTGGAAAAGTATTATATGCAAAGAGCTTTTAATTTTTTATTGCATGATCTTAACATCTGGAATCCACACTTTCCAAGTAGACTAAATTTGTGGGGCTCTGGTTAATATTATCCTTGTCAAAAATGGATTTTTTAAAAATTCTGAAATAACATTTAATAAACTAGTTTTAACCTTCAGAATCAGTAAGGATATAAACAATTAAAAATTGAAGAATTTGTTCTTAATATTGATTGAAAGACTTTAATCAGCATATCTGAAATTATGGTGTCAGAAAAATGTAATATTTATGAGAGCCCCGCTCACAGAATCTATGTAAATTATGCCAATTCTGTCTAAATAAAAATTGAATTTTATATTTAAAAGACCACGTAGAGCCCTGGCTTGGTTACTTAGTTGGTTGGAGCACCATCTGTATACAAAAGGTTGCAGGTTCACTTCCCAGTCAGGTTACAGGTTTAATCCCAAGTAAGGGCATGTACACTGGCAACCAATTGATGTTTCTCACAGAGATGTCTGTCTCTCTCTTCCTCTCTTTTCCTCTCTCTCTAAATCAGTAAAAACATACCCTTGGGTGAGAATAAAAAAAAAAGGCCAGTGACTTTGCATCTTATTTTAGATGTTTAAAAAAATAAAAGGAATGGATTCCCTGATGCATTCATGAAGATTTGTCACAATATAAGTTCTCTTAATAATCATCTTAAAGAGTTAGGTATAAGAAGATGAAATTCTGGATAAATGGGTTGAAGTGAACGGTTCAAAACGATGTTGATCCAGAAAAGGATTATTTTGAAAATATTAAAGGAAAATTATTCATATCTGTATTTGTAAATTAATGATTGCAGCATTTTCTCCTATTCTCATTTTCTGAAAAATGTTCATAAAGTTATTTATAAGATGTTCATTAATGTATATTTTACATGCAAATAATTTCCTGATTTTTAGAATTCAGTGGCAACTTCCTTCATACCATGAATAATCAGACTGCTTTTTAAATTAGATATTCATCATTGGATATTAAACTGTGTTAAAATAGATGACACCAGCATAATAAAAACAACAAATTTATTTCCTAAACAACATTAATATTCTAATGAAGGGATTTGTTTTTCACTTCCTATTGCGAATTAATCTTTGTAAGTGATAGATAAAAGTATCAATGTTTAATGAGGATTTTTTAGGTCCTTTGCATATTACCTATTCAAATGAGTTATAATATTTTAAATATATTTTTTGGCGTATTCTTATTTAGATATCTCTTAAGTGTAATATGACATACAGATGATAAAACTTGCTCTGAAGACTCCTTTCAGTTTAACAAAAGCCACCCATTTCACAGATGATTTAACTTTGATTAACCTATTCCATTGTAACAGATTATTCCGACAACTGGAATTTCATTCTTTGGTGTTATTTCTAGGTGCAGCTTAATTTACAGAATAGCTTCTCTTTCCATCTCACCCAAATACATCACAATTTTGATGTTAACTCAAAGTAAAAATTCAATGGTTCATTAAACCTAGTCTTAGTATTCATTGACAAGACATTTGTCATTTTAAAAGTAACTGCTACTTTTATGCATTCTTTACTGCTCAGTTTATAACCTTAGATTCCCTGTCAGAGAAAGCATGGAGTTAACCACTTAGCATATTGCAGTGAATATTCATCAATAAATTGATGTGACATGGCAGTTCCATTTTTCAGTTTTCCTGCTCTGTTGTAGTCTTTCAGTTTTAAATATATATTAAAACTTATTATATAATAGAGACTAGCTTAGATCTTTAGAATTGCAATATTTTGCTCATGCTAATAGTCTTTTAGTAGCTATTATATTAGTTTTTAATAAGAGAAATATCTTGGTTTCAGAGGGACATTCCCTAGTTGGATGTTACTGATGTTAAGTGTTTTTGCCAAATATTTGGTGTATATATATATATATAGGTAATTGTTAAAAATCAACTTTATAATGAAAATAATAAGTTTTTCATTTTATAGGAATAGCAGATCATTTATTTTTGTGTTCCTTCAAATTCATTTAGCTTAATCATTTTTATGAAATTTGGGTTTAAATACCTATCATAATTTTAAAATCAGTTTTTAATCCATGTGTAAAGGGAGCTATGTATGTTCATTCTAAAATGAAATCCTGAAAAACATGTATTTAAATAATTAATTATTATTCAACTACAACTAAAATAATTTATATAGGCAAATAGGCATAGCAGGTGCCATATAGTAGGCAGGTATAGATCACTGCCTGACATCATCTACATTTTAAATTTTAAAAGGAAAAGAGTGTCTATAAACAAGATCTTTTCTTTTAAATATGTAGATTATGAGGTCACTTAGCACTAAAGTACTGACCATATGCATTATGACAGGAATTTGAAACCTGTCATTGAAAATGGTACTTAGAAGCCGTATAATGCAACAAAGTTGAGGGAGGAGAATATAATGTGGGCAGGAGGCTGTAATTTGTAATTCACAATGCTCAAGAATGACCTGTCCAGGATGATTCAAAATCCCTATCTTTGATTTTAGGGTTTACATTCAATGAGCACTACTAGTGAAATTGATTAGGATAATTGATAGTATTAGTAAAAACATGGATATTTATATTTCCCAGATTTAATTTTTAATTGAAGTAAATATCCTATTATTCTGAAAATTAACTTTTAAATTAAATGTAATTAAATCATTTTATTACATTATACTTGCAGGTGATTTTATAGTAAAATTTCATTCTAGTGTTTGAGCAGTATAGAATTGTTACCAGTTATACTGTTTTCACATTAATAATTCGTTGTATATGAGAATTCATCTAAAAAGAAGTACTGTCTTTCTGTTTCTCCATGTGATTATATTGTTCCAAAAAAGCTTTCATTTTTTAAGTAGCACAAAAGCTGTAATTGGCATGCTTTGTAAGGAAGTGTCAATGTGCAAGAGAGTGGCGATCACTAAGAATTCTTTTACGTGTTCTTTCCCCTTTGCACTAACGCCTCCTCAGCGGGGTCACTGAGATCACTAGCTTTTCTTGAAATGGCCATTTTCACTGGCAGGTGCATTATACCCTGTATTTTCAGATTGTTTTTCCATTCTGAATGTTTGGCAGGTTGATTGCTCTGGCTGCATTGACGGAGAAAGGGCTGACAAATGCGGTTGGGCTGGCTGAAAAGACAGTGATTACTGTTTTCCTTTGTGGCTGATTGAGGCCCTTGAAAGGAAAAATTTTAACCTTCACCATTTGGTTCAAAAGTATGAGCATATATTGAAATCATTCGTGCCATTTATCCTAGTTCTGTAAACTTGTCAGATCGTAAAAATCTCTCTATTTCAAGTAATGTAGGATTGGCATACGTCATTATCATTTTGATTAAGTTGGAGGTTGTATCATTGTGTGCATTATACAATGTCATTTAAAGCTTTCTTCCCTACAGCTACAGTTATATTTTTATTGCTTATACTGTAGAATTAGAAAGATTTTCTTAGCTCTCCAAACCTAACACTATGTGTGTGGTTTGGCAGCTGGTGTGGCCTACAAGCTGCATTTTGTTTGCAGGGCAAAGGCTTATCTGTAGGCCTCCTGGAGTGCGGGTAATTGCATGGGCTCGCCATTGGGGAGAGACAGGATTGGAAGCAGTCAAGCGGAAGAATGTTATGCCATCCCATTGCCACCTTGTAGCAGAAAGACACAATCCCAGCAATGCCATCTGGTTATTGCTATCTAGTCAGCTGGCTTGGCTGTGGGACCATGACTTGGCAGCTGGTTCCCATCCTTGACCATTCTTTTGTGTTCGTTGTATATATGTGTTTTAGATAATTTCAAACGTGGGTCAGAGAAAGGACTATAACTAACAAGGAAAGTTCCCTTATTGAATAGGCTCTTATTACTTGAGATGTACTGTGGTACTGTGCTGTAGATGCCTGCTGCTATTCCCTCATAGACAAATGACACATCTGTTTAGGCAATAAAAAAAAGCATTTTCTCCAATAAAAATCCATCTCAGTATGTAGTGAAAGAGAAGTAGGCAGAGCTCTATGTTCTATAACATTTTAAAATAAATGATTTTTATGTTATTTCCTGGTTTGGGAATATAAGAGTAGATTTAGTAATAAAAAAATCTAAACATTGTATATTATCTCAATATATATTTTTATTCAAGAAAACATTAAGTGCTTATTGCCACATTATATAATGGTAGTAATGAGACTTGCATTTAAAATGATAGAATAGGAAATGATGTGGTCTCCTAGCTATTATCTTTAAAATCTGCCTCTCAAATAGCAACCTGAGAGTTAATGTAAGCCATCTTTATGCCATATGAAGACCCATTAGACACTGATGGTTTCAGATCACAAGTAAGCAGCCAGCTCTGTAGGCTATTTTCGACATTTGATTTTCTTCATTCTACAGTATTAATGTGTCAGCATGCTACATAAAACTATGTAGGAGTTGCATGTTGTTCTGTCTGGAATGATAAATGCTTGCAAGCTTTTAGAGATTTCCCTGAGGAATTCATCCTAGTTGCTTTTACATATCTTATTTCAGTTTCTGTAGCTACAGAATTTGGAATGACTATTGATAAGGTACCACATAGATATGTATAAAAACCAAGAGGTTCTACATAATTCTTTCTTCAAAATCATGTTGAAAAAATTCATATTGTTTGTACTTATTCTGTCTTGTCGGTGAGTGATTTGCTTTTGCTTTTATGTAAAGAGTTGTGATACCTTCTGCCTATTTTCATAAAAATAATTTTCTGTTTTGTTTTTGTTTTTTGGTGTGTTTTTTTTTTCAGATGAAGAAGAAGAAGATGATGTAGTGACTCCTAAACCATCTATTGAACCTGAAGAAGAGAAAATTTTAAAGAAAGATGAGGAAAATGACAGTAAAGGTATCTTAAAGAATTTAACTTTAAAAAAATTTGTTGATTCTTATTAAGATTTTCTTTATTGTTTATGTATGAAAGTAGAATAAAATGCTCTAAATTAAAGAAGTGAATCTGATTGTAAAAGAATGTGTGTCATTCATTGATCCAAACTATAATAGTGAGTTGACCTGATTTGACTGACATAAGTCAGACTTCAGAAAAACATTTGTTTTCCAGCTCCCCCTCATGAGCTGACTGAAGAAGAAAAGCAACAAATCTTGCACACTGAAGAGTTTTTAAGTTTCTTTGACCATTCCACAAGAATTGTAGAAAGAGCTCTTTCTGAGCAGATTAACATCTTCTTTGACTACAGTGGCAGAGATTTGGAAGACAAAGAAGGGTAATATTTAATCACTAAAATTATGGTTTTAGCAATGTTAAGTTACTTTAAGATTAAGAGTAAGAATTTATAACACCACCTTTTTCTGGATTTGGTCTTTCCTATAGAGAGATTCAAGCAGGTGCAAAACTGTCATTAAATCGACAATTTTTTGACGAACGGTGGTCAAAGCATCGGGTTGTTAGTTGTTTGGATTGGTCATCTCAGGTAAATTATAAAACTGGTTGCTATTAATTCATTTTTGTTTTTTCCTCCTTTTTATTCTTTTTTTTTTTTACTTTTATTGAATTTACTGGGGTAACATTGGTTAATAAAATTGTATGGGTTTCAGGTGTACAGTTCTATAATACATCAACTGTATATTGCTTGTGTGTTCACCACCCAAAGTCAAGTCTCCTTCAATCAACATTTATTCCCCTTCACCCTTTTCTACCTCTCCACACCCCCTTTTTCTTCTGGCAATCACCATAGTGTTGTCTCTATCTATGAGTTGTAGTTTTTTTTTTTTTTTTTTTGCTTTGTTTTTAACCTTTTATTCTAATCCTGGAAATTTTGTGTAATTAAATCAATATATATCATTTAAAATAATAATAGATTATCTAATTTTTCTTACTCATTTTGTCTTATGTAAACTGTGGAAGAAATTATTGGAAACATTACTTATATTTAAAACTCAAGATTTTATTTATGCCAAAACCCAGTTTCAATTGCTCACCAAATCCTTTGAATAAAATTGTAATATGTATATTAATAAAATTAATTAAAACATTTAAAATAATTAATTTAAGGTAATGTTACATTCTAATAAACATAACTCTAGAGATATATCTTTTTTTTATGAAGTGTTAGGTATTTTTATTTCAGAATAATTTGATAAAAACAATGAGTAACTAAGAATGTAAAAACAGTTCTTATCGTAGCATTTTTTTCTACTTGATTTTTATGAGCAGTATCCAGAGTTACTCGTGGCTTCCTATAATAACAATGAAGATGCTCCTCATGAACCTGATGGTGTAGCCCTTGTATGGAATATGAAATACAAAAAAACTACCCCAGAATATGTATTTCACTGCCAGGTAAGAGGGTCTTTTAACAGTTTTCCCCAAGTTTAAGAATTCATTAATGAATTTAGACAAGTGCCTTTTTTCTTTTCTTGTCAACATGACGATTTTATTGGATTGGCATTTACTAAACCACCTCATATTTGCAAACAGATGTTAACAGAAAACTAAAGACTTCTCAATTCAACATGATCTGCCTTTTTGTAGCATTTCTGACATCTCTTATAATGTTTAATCACACCTAAAGTTCTTTGCAGTTGTGATTTTCTGTTATTGTGATTGATTGTATAAAAGAAATCTTTTCTAAAATGTCTTTTCTACAGGGTGTTTCTTAGGAACTTATTTGCTGAATATACAATTAGACTGTTGGCCCACTGAATTACTTATACATGGCCTGAGGAGTTGGAACTAGATAGTTTTAAGTAGAAGCATATGTGTAAAGTAGGAAACAGATGCAGTTTTAAAGAGGATTTTGTAAGTTAGATTTTGCAAGCCTTTTTTGGTTATATAAGTTATAATCTTTTAATAATATTATAATTCTGAAAAAAGCACTTAACTGAATCAAAACGAGCATGTACTCTGTTGTCATATTGTTAGAGGTTAATGCAAAGCCAGTTATCTTTTGACTTAATACTATAATTGAATAAAATAATTATTTGCTTTCTTTATAAGTTCCTTAAACATATTCATGTAAGTAAACATTACATTAGACTTTTAAGCAAAAACTATTCAAAAATAAATTTTTATACTCTGGAACAAAGTAAAAATTTTAAATGAATTTATTTACTTGTTTTTATAACCTCTAATAACTTATAATGAAGGGGAAAATGCTTTTTTATAACTTGTCAAACTTCTAATACTTGAACTTTAAATATAAAAATCTTACTTATTTGCAGTCAGCTGTGATGTCTGCTACATTTGCAAAATTTCATCCAAATCTGGTTGTTGGCGGTACATATTCAGGCCAAATTGTGCTGTGGGATAACCGTAGCAATAAAAGAACTCCAGTGCAAAGAACTCCACTGTCAGCTGCTGCACACACAGTAAGTAAAGAGGTTATTTCCATTAGATTTCTGTGCTCCTTCATTAAATGCTTAGTAGTGCCCATCAGAGTAGCCTCAGAATGTGTTTCCTTTGATGTATGAATTCCTTATCATTTAGCAGCCAAGAACAAAGGTCTTTTTTCTGTATTTCTAGAAATTTGTTTTATTAGAAAACTATTTCTCTTCTGAGACATCCTTCTGTTAATTAACAGAATAGCGTCAAACTTCACATTAAAAATGCCCTGAAGATATGAGATGGTTTTGATATGAAAGAATAGCTATAATTATGCAATAAAAATTGTTTCACTTTTTGGTGAAATAATTCCAGAAAATTTTAATATCTCTTTCTTCAGCATCCTGTATATTGTGTAAATGTCGTTGGAACGCAAAATGCTCATAATCTGATTAGCATCTCTACTGATGGAAAAATTTGTTCATGGAGTCTGGACATGCTTTCCCATCCACAGGTAGGTTTATTTTGGAAAACTCTGAAATTTTGAGGCAAATTTTATTTTTTAAGTCTATGTAAACCCCATCTTATGTTTTTCATAAATGTTTTATAATGGTATTATGGTAATAGTTTATAAATCTAAATGAGTTAAATATAGCTTGCTGTATATATCTTATTTTTAAACCTGCTTCACTTAAAGACTATTTATATAAGAAGTATATATAATAAAAGAATTGTTTGCAAACCAATTAAAATTATAAATTTTCTTTAAAATAATTGAAAGTTTACAAAATAATTTCCTTAATTTTTTCTATCCAGGATAGCATGGAATTAGTTCATAAACAGTCAAAGGCAGTAGCTGTAACATCAATGTCCTTCCCTGTTGGAGATGTCAACAACTTTGTTGTTGGGAGTG
Source organism: Lasiurus cinereus (assembly GCA_011751065.1). Taxonomy (NCBI): domain Eukaryota; kingdom Metazoa; phylum Chordata; class Mammalia; order Chiroptera; family Vespertilionidae; genus Lasiurus; species Lasiurus cinereus. Next base: position 15,647,419 of record JAAGEH010000393.1, on the reverse strand, counting down.
AAGAAGGCTCTGTGTACACAGCATGCCGCCATGGCAGGTACATCTAAACTGGAATTTGCAATTATTTACAAATTTTTCCCTGAATAATTAAAACAAATTGCCCCTGGTTTAAGTAGTAATCTATCCTAGAGCCATTCATTATTTGTGTTACATTTTTTGAGGTCAGGTGTATAAATTAAAACAATTTTTAAAAAATCAGGTTATTTTGGATCATGATGTGTTCTGGATGTTGAAGATTGTAATGTTGTAGTTTTGTATGTGTGCACATGTTTTCAGAAGTTAGTGGTGGAAAATAACATTTAGCAATTGCAAATACATTATACACATGCCACATGTTGACCTTTAAAGTTGTATATAAAACCTTCAGCCATTTTCTCATTTTATGTGGACTTTGAGCTTTTAGTTCAGTCCTTTCTCCTGATAATTGTGGAGTAATGTCACATACACATTTTTAAATTGACTAGTATTTCTCCTGCTGTTCAATTTGTTTTGAAATTGTCTAGCTGTACCTTATCAATAGCTTCCTTAAAAAAAAATTGAATGTCCAGTTTTCATCTCAAGTACAGATCACCTTCACTTCAAATCTTTTGATTTAAAAGTAGTCCAGATTTTCTCTCTTACATGTAGTATCCCTTTATCTCTATTCCACCACTTCAGACATTGAAATTTTAAGTTCTGTTTTCAACACCATGTTTATGGTTCAAATATGTACTTACTAGGGGCCCAGTGCACAGATTCGGGCAGCTTGAAAGGACCTGTGGGCCACAAGGCTGCAATGGGCACAGGGGCAGGTCTCAGCCCATCCTCCAGGCCCTCGCCCAGCCCCTCCCACCATGGCCTCCAGCCCCCTGTCTGTCAGCAGCCCCACTCCCACCACCACTCCTATGTGCTGATGGTGTGGAGCAATTGGGGCTGGCACCAGCAGCTGGTATGAGTGGCAGCTGCTGCCACCCCTGATGGCCCCTCAGGAGCAAGGGGAGGTAGAAAAGCCCTCAGGGGCGATTGGGGCTGGCAGCCGCCACTTGCACCTGCTGACATTGCTGGGCAATTGAGACCTGCTCTGGCACCAGCTGCGGGTGTGAGTGGGGCCAGTGCCGGCAGCAGGTGCAAGTGCCAGGTAGGACCACGGTGCTCAGGAACTAAAATTTTCAATAACCACCAGAGCAGCGGTTCTCAACCTGTGGGTCGCGACCCCTTTTCCAGGTCGAACGACCCTTTCACAGGGGTCGCCTAAGACCAGCGGCAAACACCTATTTCCCATGGTCTTAGGAACCAACAGACCGCTCCTCGGTGTAGCAATGTAGTTTACTGTTGTCATATGAAGACTGTTACCCATGCTACACCACGATTCAAGACAATATTTCATTTATTTGTAATTAGAAATAAATATTTCACAATATATAATTACATATTGTTTTTGTGATTAATCACTATGCTTTAATTATGTTCAATTTGTAACAATGAAAATACATCCTGCATATCAGATATTTACATTACAGTTCATAACAGTAGCAAAATTACAGTTATGAAGTAGCAACGGAAATAATTTTATGATTGGGGGTCACCACCACATGAGGAGCTATATTAAAGGGTCGCGGCATTAGGAAGGTTGAGAACCACTGCACCAGAGGCTCACCCTGATGACAGTGACTACACACTTCCTTGGCTACTGTCCCCACTTACCTGCTCCACCATCCACCATGGCCAATGCCTGCCATGTTCCCTGCTCTGCCACCTTCTGCCAATGCCTGCCAGGTTCTGCACATGCCTCCTGGTGGTCAGTGCATGTCATAGCAACCGGTTGTTTGGTTGTTCAGTTGTTCTGCCATTTGGTCTATTTGCATATTAGCCTTTTATTATTTACTAGAGGCCCATTGCAGGAAGATTCCTGCAAGAATAGGACTTCCTGCAGCAATCTCCGCTGCCTCACGTGCTTCCCTCCCTTCTCCACTGCCCCGCTTGCTTGCTTCTCTGCAGCTTCCCTCCTTTCTGCAGCACTTGGCTTCCTTCTCATGCTGTCTTCAGTCTTTGCTCTGCACCAGGGCATGCAAATTAACTGCCATCTTGGTTGGGTTAATTTACGCACTCACTCCTGATTGGCTGGTGGGCATAGTGGAGGTACGGTCAATTTGCATATTTCTTTTATTAGATGGGATTATATAGGATTGCTTTAGTAGTATTATCAAATAGAGTAACACTCAATTTCAGTTATTCTGATATGAGCACAGAGTTAAGTCTGTTGAAATTATGTCAGAGTCTAATAAATAAGCAATAAAGTAATGTTTTTGTAAGTTGTTATCTTACAGAGCTTTCCCTAACATTTTCACTTTGATGAAACAGCAAAGCTGGAATCAGTGAGATGTTTGAGGGACATCAAGGACCAATCACTGGCATTCATTGTCATGCAGCTGTTGGAGCAGTAGACTTCTCACATCTTTTTGTCACTTCATCATTTGACTGGACAGTAAAGCTTTGGACAACTAAGGTATCTAAAAACAGATGTCTGCTCATTTTCTTAGGTTTCTAACACAAGGTGGTGCTCTAGTATTACATAGGAAAGATGGAAAGCTTTCTAATAGCTTAGAATGATTAACTGAAGATCAAACCTGATAAGAACTTAGACAGAACATAAGTGAGCTACTAGAGGTTGTAGTTTTCATAAAAGTATGCTGAAAATATTGTAATCTTAGTCTTCCAACTACATCAGGCTTTTCGAGCACAGAACTGTCTGGCCTGAACTGAGCTGGAGAAAAAGCCCTGAATATCTCACATAGCACCTCACATAGCTATCATACAGCCCAACACTAAAGTCATACTTTTTTTTTTTTGGTGAGTTTTTAGAGGTTTGTTCAGACTGCAGTGACTTACAGAACTGATGGAAAAATAGAGAAAAGACAAATAAAAACTAATGTACAGTAAGTCCTATTTGATAAAGCTACACATAATAAATTTGAATCATTAAGAAAGTATGGTATACCCTGGCTGGGTATGTCAGTTGGTTAGAGCACTGTCCCATTACACCAAGGTTATAAGTTCAAAACCCAGTCACAATATAAACATGAAGCAACCAATAAATGCATAAATAAGTGGAGCTAGAAATCAATGTTTTCTCTCTTTGTCTCTCACCCTTTCTCTCTCTAAAATCAATACATTCTAAAATAAATTTTTAAAAGAAAGTATTGTATAAAGTTATGGATGGATATGTATTTTTGTTTTCCAAAATAAATAATTTAAATAGTTGTTTTCTGTTTTTTAATAAGTTTCAGTTATTCAAAACCCCCACTTAAGTTATAAAGTACTTCCTGATTCTCCAGTAGTTCCAGAAAAATGTGACAGTGCCCTACCTTACTGAAAGTCTCAAGGCAAATTCAGGTCAGGAATGTTACTTCCTATGGTAGGCCTTGTAATTTCATTTGACCTGTGTTAAAATTAAAGTGCCTTGACTTTGCTGTCTAGCTTTTCTGCAGTATTACATTATTATTTGCAAAGCAGTATATTCAGAATATCAGAGTCTATTTAAATTAAGTTAAATTTTAAGCTACATTTTTCATGTATGCATCTGCCTTATCCTAAATATTGACTTTTGAATAATTCATCATGAGACAAAGTTCAGAGACCTTATTTTGTTCTTTAATAATTTGAGAAAACCTGGTAGTCTTAAGAGATGTTTTTTGCTATTACAGTTATCAAATACTGGCTTCAAATATCTAGTTCAAGTTAACTCACTGTTCACTACAGTAGGGCCTCAGGTTATGTCCGAAATCTGTTCCTACGGAGTGACGTAATGCAGTTTTCACCGTAAGTCAGAACCCACCTACATAAGCACCTACGTCACACACATGGAGCACATACACAGTGGAAATGAAGTGAAACAGTAAAAAAATTTTAAAATATAACAATTCCTGACCTTGTGGTAAATAAATAATAAAAAACATAAAGCACATATGTACATATGTTGAAATGACAGAACTTTTTTTTACAAATAAACTAGAGACCCAGTGCATGAAATTTGTGCACGGGGGCTGCACCCTTTCCAAATCCGTGATCCCTCTCACAATCTGGGACCGCTAGCTCCTAACTGCTCACCTGCCTGCCTGCCTTATTGCCCTAACTTCCCCTCCCCTGCCAGCCTGATCACCCCTAACCGCCTTTGCCTGCCAGCCTGATCACCCCTAACTACCCAGCTGGCCTAGTCGTCCCTTATTGACCCTTCTTCCCCACCAGCCTGGTTGCCCCTTACTGCCCACCCCCTGCCGTCCGTCACTAACACCCCTGCCAGCCTGGTTGCCCCACACTGCCCACTGTTCAATCATCCATCAGGTGGTTTTGGTTGTGACAGCCCCTGGCTTTTTATATATTAGGATGGGAGATGGTGACATAACCATGAAACAACGTATGTGGAGTTGTACGTAACCCAACATATTTCTTTCAGCCTAATATGAAGTGAGTTAGAAGACTTCGCCTCTAAAAGCTTGCCTTTTAAAATTAAGCATTTTTCAGTTTGGCATTAGCAGGTAGAAAAATAACATTTACTTTAAATCTCATGAAGGAAACAGAAAAATGCTTAACACAATGTATAGTATGTAGCAGGCACTTAACAATGTTCAGTTCCTCTTTTCCCCTTCATGGGTATCAGACAGAGCCTGAATGTATTTAGTCAGTGGTCTGTTTTTTTTCTTAGATTGTTCTTGACATTTTCTTCTTTTAATTAGATTTGCATAGTGGAAAAGAGAAGGAAGATTCCCTCAAAGAAATGCATAATCTAGCTAGTAAATCCAAAGGAAGAGGCGGAATTGGAAAGATGAAGCCACTACTTCTCTGTAGGGTGCAGGCAGCAGTGTAAGTGGCTAGAACTTGGTTGTACTCTCACCCTAGTAATCCTGTGTATACACAGGAGACACTATTATCTCTTAGGTTTTTTTGCTAGCATTTTTTTAGTAATTGAAAAGAATTTATCTATTTGTAGATTTATTATTATTTTGAATATCTCAGGGCTTCAGTTTGCTAGCCTTCTGTTAGCTTTAAATTTGAGGCTTTCATCCTTACATATATTGCTAACAGGACAGGAAAACGAAGGGGTCTACTTGCCTAAACAAGAACAGAACTTATATCTGTGAAAGCGGACTAATTGATGCTTGCTTTTGTTATATTGTTGGTTGATTGGTTGGTGATTGATATCTTTTTGTGCTTGTATTTTGTTGTATTTCAACATAGAACTGTCTCTGAATAAGAATGACAGGCAAGCATATCTCTTTCTGGGCTAGGTATTGCTTTCTTCCCTGAGCTTCTTCATTTAGAAAACTCCTTTGTTATTCCACTGTGATATGTGCCTCTTCCCTCTTCCCTACACATGCATACCTTTCAAATGTTAGTGGCCAAAGAATTGGCCACTGAAGAATGGTGTTTTTATACATGCCCAAGGGTCTTCAAGAACTTTATCAGAAATACTTTTTATTTTCTGCACATAAACAGTTCTGTATGAAGGATGGAACAACAATAGTGTGCTGGTAAATATTTTTTATTTGCCAAGATCATGGTTCCCAGTGTCATTGCTATGATCTTAGATTTATACTTTAAGGTTAATTGTGTTGCTGGTATTTATTTCTATCCTGTCAAATCACTTGATAGAACCTCTGTGTTCTTTAACATAATGGAAATGAATAACAGGCAGGTAAGGTTTTTAAATACTCTTTTTAAAAACATTGTTTCTATATTTTTTTTATTGTTTAAAGTATTACAAATAGTAGTACATATGTCTCCTTTTTTTTCCTCTCTATTGACCTCCCCCCAGCCTTCCCTACCCGCCAGGACATGCCCTCAACTGCCCCCCCCCCCCGCCTCCGTGTCTTGTATCCATTGGTTATGCTTATTATATACATGAATACAAGTCCTTCGGTGGTTGATCTCTTACAGCCCCCCGCCCCCCCTTTCGCCCCCGCCCCCCAACCTCCACTGCCTTCTCGCTGTAGTATGACAGGCTGTTCATTGCTTCTTTGCTTCTGTATCTGTTTTTGACACCCCCCCTACCCCCACCCCTGATTCTTTTTTTAAAATCATCTTGCTCCTGCAGGCTAAAATTAAACCTATAAGAACAAAAAAATGTTTTCCATTTTAAGCTCTTTAAACCAGTATCTTTACATTCATGAATTTAACCTAATTTTAAAGTGTTTTTCTTCTCTATCTCTACACTCTATAAACTGGAAGAATGCACCATTAGATACCACTGTATCTTTGTATCCTTTTTAAGATCTGCCTGTGCCCCCTAGCAAAACAAGAGTCCTTTTTTTCCCTTTCTGTAAATCCTCTAAAAAATTCCTAGAAATCTCAATTTGGCACTGCCTCATCTTTAAAGTAATCTACTTCTGTAGTCAGCTTCTAAATTTATTTGGAGGATATGGTTACTTTTTCAAAATACCAAATTTGAAATATCACAACAAAAAGGACTTTTCCAGGCTTGAAAAATAGTAGGAAGAATATGTGAAAAGTAAAAGCTTCTTAAAAGTAACCTGAATATTTGTTCCATTAAATTTAACCATACTTGTTACAGGTGACTTTTAAAATGTGAAAATTATTTATTTGGGGGACAAAGTGTTCTAATATATACATGGTATTTTCTAGTCTCAGAGCAATATCTATTAAATCATATTTATTATAAAGTGACAAAATTAATTCGATAATTTCTTAGAATTGTTAGTTTTCAGACTTTTGTAATCCTTACACACCCTAAAATTTGTTTAAAGTCTCTGATGTCTTAAATACCCTCCTTATTTTAACAACTTCCCTTTTTAACACTTAAAGAATACAAGCATTACAATAGGATCAAAGATATTTACTGACTCTTGAAATAACAACTGTACACATACTAGACCAGTTAAAATGAAAAAATGCTTTGAGATCTGGGTGTTTCGTGGAAAAGTCTACTTACTGACCATTGGGATTCAGTGGCAGCATTTACCATAGTAACTTGCTACTGACTAGCGTCCAGTCTGTCTTTCACATATTTAGAAAGTCAATTTTGTTCATTTTCTAGAGTTGATTAGCTAGGGAGTACTGACTGGAACTAAGACGCTGATACATTGGAGAAGGTCAATTTATTAATTTACAATGAGAAATAACTGTCAAAAGGCCCCAATACTCATGCTGGCCTGACCAGCTAATTGTTTCCCTGTAGACAACCCATATGGGAAGTCAAATTATAATCAGAAGATTGCTTAGTGAGCAACCAGTTGGAACAAAGGAAGTTTTCTAATTTGAATGTTTAATGGCATCAAGCAATGATAACATGATTCATTCATCTTCCCATAGAATAGTCTTACCCAGTGTGGTAATTATCAGTCCATTGATTGAGACTCTCTTCTAGATAGACAATGCTTATATTGGAGACTGTATTTTGAAGTATTGTTTTTAATAGACACAAGTTTTCTCAAAAAGATTGTGTCATAAGGTTAAAGAAGATATTTCTGACCTGTTGTTTTTTTTGTTTGTTTTGTTTTGTTAATCCTCACCTGAGGATATTTTCCCATTGATTTTTAGGTAGAGTGGAAGAGAGAAGGAAGGGCAGAAAGAGACGTTGATGTAAGAGAAACACATTGGTTGCCTCCTGCATGTGCCCTGACCAGGGCCCAGGTCAGGGAGAAGTCTGGAATCAAGGTACATGCCCATGACCAGAATCAAACCCGGGATTCTTTGGTCCACAGGCCAACAACACTCTATCCACTTAGTTAAACAGTCTAAGGTGGCATCATTTTTTTTTAATCTTTATTGTTCAGATTATTACAATTGTTCCTCTGCCCACTCGGCATAATTCCCCTCCACCTGGCTCCCACTCCTCCCTCTGCCCTTACCTCCCCCCGCTGTTGTCCTCATGCATAGGTGTACGATTTTTGTCCAGTCTTTCCCTACATCCCCTCACCCCTTTCCCCCTGAGAATTGTCAGTCCACTCCCTTCCTATGCCTCTGATTCTATTATATATACCAGTTTATTCTATTCATCAAATTTTCAACTCCTTGATTTTTAGATTCACTTGTTGATAGATATGTATTTGTTCTTCATAATTTTTATCTTTACCTTTTTCTTCTTCTTCCTCTTCTTAAAGAATACCTTTTAGCATTTCATATAATACTGGTTTGGTGTTGATGAACTCCTTTAGCTTTTTCTTAACTGTGAAGTTCTTTATCTGCTCTTCAATTCTGATGATAGCTTTGCTGAGTAGAGTGATCTTGGTTGTAGGTTCTTGCTATTCATCACTTTGAATATTTCATGCCACTCTTCGTCTGGACTGCCATAGTTTCTGTTGAGAAATCAGCTGACAATCACATGGGTGCTCCCTTGTAGATAATGAACTGTTTTTCTCTTGCTGCTTTTAATATTCTCTCTTTGTCTTTTGCTCTTGGTATTTTAATTATGATGTGTCTTGATGTGATTCGCTTTGGATTCCTTTTGTTTGGGGTTCTGTGGGCTTCCTGGACTTGTAAGTCTATTTCTTTCACCAGGTGGGGGAAGTTCATTATTTCTTCTTCTTTTTTTTTAATTAAATCTTTATTATTCAGATTATTACATTTGTTTCTCTTTGTTTCCCCCCATTGCTCTTTGCTCCCCTCCACCCAGCTCCCACCCTTCCCTCTACCCTTACCTCCCTCCCGTTGACCTCATCCATAGGTGTATGATTTTTGTCCAGTCTCTCCCTATACACCCCTCACCCCTTCCCCCCTGAGAATTCTCAGTCCACTCCCTTTCTGTGTTCCTGATTCTATTATATTCACCAGTTTATTCTGTTGATCAAATTTTTAATTCATTTAAATTTTAAATTCACTTGTTGATAGATATGTATTTGTTGTTCATAATTTTTTGTCTTTTACCTTTTTCTTCTTCTTCTTCTACAAGAGTACCTTTCAGCATTTCATATAATACTGGTTTGGAGTTGATGAACTCCTTTAGCTTTTTCTTATCTGTGAAGCTCTTTATCTGCCCTTCAATTCTGAATGATAGCTTTGCTGGATAGAGTATTCTTGGTTGTAGGTTCTTGCTATTCATCACATTTAATATTTCTTGCCACTCCCATCTGGCCTGCATTGTTCGTTTCTGTTGAGAAATCAGCTGACAGTTGTATGGGTGCTCCCTTGTAGGTAATGAACTATTTTTTCTCTTGCTGGTTTTAATATTCTCTCTTTGTCTTTTGCTCTCGGTATTTTAATTATGATGTGTCTTGGTGTGGTCCTCTTTGGATTCCTTTTATATGGGGTTCTGTGTGCTTCTTGGACTTGTAAGGCTATTTCTTTTACCAGATGTGGGACGTTTTCAGTCATTATTTCTTTAAATAGGTTTTCAATATCTTGCTCTCTCTCTTCCTCTGGCACTCCCACAATTCTGATGTTGGTACACTTGAAGCTGTCCCAGAGGCTCCTTACATTATCTTTACATTTTTGGATTCTTTTTTCTTCTTGCTTTTCCAGTTGAGTGTTTTCTGATTCTTTATATTTCAAATTTTTGACTTGATTCTTGCCTTCCTTTAGTCTGCTGTTAGGACTCTATAATATTTTTTATTTCAGTCAGTGTATGTTTAATTTCTAGTTGGTCCTTTTTCATCTCTAGCTGGTCCTTTTCCATCTCTAATTGGTTCTTTTTCATCTCCAGTTAGTTCTTTTTCATCTCCTCTTGGGTCTCGCTAACTTTATCCAACTTTTCTAGGATATTCTTGAAAAACCTTATAAGCGTGGTTTTGAACTCTATATCCAGTCATTTGTTTTCCTCCATTTCTTTTGTTTGTGATCCCTTCCCTTGTCTCGGCATTTTCACTATGCCGGGAGAACTTCTGTGTTGGATTCAGCCTTATGATACAAGAGTTGCAAAACTGCAAAAGCCTCTCTGTTGAGCTTGGGATGGGTGGAGTCTCAGGGCTTAAAGGACCGCCTTGCCTTCCAGTCTGCCCCACCCTCCACGGCCCCTGAGTCTCACGCAACTGGATAATCGGTAGAGCAGTCCCTATGTGTGTGCGCACACTCTCACAGTGCCTCTAGACTGCTGCCCCTCCGGCTCCCCTGCGCTCCAGGACCATATGAGTCTGGGTCCCCAGGGTTTCACCCAAAACTGGTGTTTAGTGGAGTTAGAAGTGGCACAGTTGGGAGGGTCTGTCTCCCACCCACTCGTGAAAGCCAGTGGCACAATCAGCAGTCGGTCCTCTGCGTGCAGTGCCGTGCACGTCACCAGACTTCTGATCTTTTGCGACTCCCCTAAATTTCCATGCACTTCTCCCTTTTCACAGTCCATACTCCCCCCATATGAGTTTCAGCTGGATCTGCTAGATCTAGGGTTTAGTGTCGTAGGATAAGGGGTTCAATGCCGTTGGGAGTCTCCGTTTCCCTCCTGCCAGAGAAAGCCAGCCAAGTTCTCCCACACCCACTCTCCACAAGCGCGTCTCCGTACCTCAGCTTTTTGCAGCCCCTCTGGGTCTCTGTGAGCCCCTCTCTTTTCTCCTAGTTGTAGAATTTCCACTCCGCCAGCTTTCCTGTGGTTCTGGATGATGTCCGTTCTGTCTTTTACTTGTAGTTTTGAAATTGTTGTGCGAGGCAGCAGTGTAGGTGTTTACCTATGCCACCATCTTGGATTCTCCCAGTCATTATTTCTTCAAATAGGTTTTCAGTATCTTGCTCTTTCTCTTCTTCTGGCACCTCCATAATTCTGATGTTGGTACACTTGAAGTTGTCCCAGAGGTTCCTTACACTATCTTCACATTTTTGGATTCTTTTTTCTTTTTTCTTTTCTAGTTGAGTGTTTTCTGCTTCTTTGTATTTCAAATCTTTGACTTGATTCTTGCGTCCCTCTAGTCTGCTGTTAGGTCTCTGAATAATATTTTTATTTCAGTCAGTATGTGTTTAATTTCTAGTTGGTCCTTTTTCATCTCCTCTCCTCGCTAAATTTATCCATCTTTTCTAAGAAATTCTTAAAAAACCTTGTAACCGTGTTTTTGAACTCTATATCCAGTCGTTTGTTTTCCTCCATTTCTTTCGCTTGTGATCTGTTCCTTTGTCTCCACATTTTCGCTGCTTCCCTGAATTGGTAGAACAGCTTTGTGTGTTAGGTGTCTTATATGGCCCAGTAGCTCTGTCTTCCCAGTTACTTGAGGTGGACTCTCTTGGTGCACCCTTTGTGGATTGTGTGTACAGCCTTGCTGTATTTAAGTCTTGATTGTTGTTGGTATCACTGGGGGAAACTGACCTCCAAGCCAGTTGGTTGTGAGGATCAGCTATGTCTACGCCAGGAGAATTTCTGTGTTGGAGTCAGTCTTCTGATACAAGACTTAAAAAATTGTAAAAGCCTCTGTGTTCAGTTTGGATGGGGCAGAGTCTCAGGGCTGAACAGACAGCCTTGGCTTCCTATCAGCCCTACCCTACACAGTGCCTGAGTCTCAATGTCCCTTGGTAATCGCTGCAGCCCTCTCTGGGCACACTCAGCATGCCTCTATACTTTTGCCTTTCATGCCTCCCCTGAGTTTCCATGCGCTCCTGGGACCAGTATGAGTCTGGGTCCCCAGGGTCTCACCCAAAACTGGGGTTCAGTGCAGTTGGAACTGGATTTCAGTGCAGTTGGGAGGTTCTGTCTTCCTCCTGCTAGAGAAAACCAATGGCATAATCAGCAGTCAGTCTTCTCTATGCACACTTGCATGTGCCTTCTCTGCCTTTTGTGGCTCCCTTACATTTCCATGCACTCCTTTCTTTTCATGACAGTTCAGACTCCTCCCACCCACATATGAGTCTTGCCTGGAACTGGGGTTCAGTGCACTCGGGAGTTTCCGTCTCTCTCCTGCTAGAGGAAGCCAGCCAGTCCCTCCGCCGTCCTTCCTCTTCATGCACATGTCTCCGTACCTCAGCTTTTTGCAGCTCCTCTGGGTCTCTGTGAGCCCCTCTCTTTCCTTCTAATTGTAGAATTTCCACTCAGCCAGCTTTCCTGTGGTTCTGGATTATGTCCATTCTGTCTTTTAGTTATAGTTTTGAAATTGTTATGCAAGGTAGCCGTTTAGTTGTTTACCTATGCCGCCATCTTGGTTTCTCTCCAGTATCTTTTTTTTTTTTTAATTTTATTGGTTTTTAACAGAGAGGAAGGGAGAGGGATAGAGAATTAGAAACATCAATGAGAGAGAAACATCCATCAGCTGCATGCCCCCTATTGGGGATTTGTCCACAACCAAGGTACATGCCCTTAACCAGAATCCAACCTGGGACCTTTTAGTCCGCAAGCCGATGCTCTATTCACTGAGCCATACGGGTTTCAGCAGTATCATTTCTTTTTAAAGAGATCTGTTTTTTTTCTGTTCTGACCCAAGTGAAAATGTATTTCCCAGTTCTTTTGAGAGCACCTCCCTGTTAAGTTCATGTATTTACTATAAGGACTGTTTTTTAGTTATTAATCTAGATTTACCCAGTTATCCCAGAAAAATACAGAATTACTTTATTATTCCCTAGGGATGCTGGAACAAATAACCATAAACTAGGTGGCTTTGAAAGAACAGAAATTTATTCTCTCACAGTTCTGTAGGCTTAAAGTCCAAAATCAAGGTGTTGAAAAGGTTGGTTGCTTTGTGAGGCACTGAGGGAGAATCTGTTCCTAGCTTCTGGTTGCCAGCAAGCTATGTTTTCAATTCTCTCAGGTATGAACCTAGGAGAAGAATTGTTGGGCCATATGTCACTGTAATTAGCATTTCCAGGAACTGCTAAATTGTTTTTCAAAGCAGCTACACCAATTTACATTCCCACCAGCAATTCTGAGAGTTCTAATTTCTCACATCCTCACCACTAACACTTATTATTGTCTGTTCTATATAGCCATTCTAGTGGTATGAAATATCTCATTGTGATTTAATTTGCATTTCCTTGATGGATAATGATGTTGAGCATATTTTCAAGTGCTTGGTTGCTACTTGTAGATCTTCTTTGGAGAAATCTAGTCAAATCCTTTGCCCAATTTAAAATTGGGTCATTTGCCTTTTGTTAATGAGTTGTAAGAGTACTAATAACTTATCAGATATATGATTTTCAGATATTTTCTCCCATTGTATAAATTATCTTTTCATTTTCTTGAGGATATTCAAGAAAGGATATTGTTTGAAGCACAAGAGTAATTAGTTTTGATGTAGCCCACTTTATCCGCTTTTTCTTTTGCCACTTGTGCTTTTTGCTTTTTATCTAAGAAACTATTGCAGAATCCAAGGTCATAATGATTTACTTCTGTGCTTTTTCTTAAAGAGAGTTATAGTTTTGTTGTGGGGCGACCCAGGTGGGACTCAAACCCACCCGAGAAAGACGACCACCAGACAGCCAATTGGAAAATTTAGGAAGCCTTTATTACGAACTCGAGTCCGGGCTCCCGGTTCCACTGACACAGCAGGGAAGCATGAGAGCCCTGAACTTCCGCAGCAAATGCCTTTTATCCTCAGCGCAGGAGGACTTGGCTAAGCATTACTCTTTATCTAAACTCTGATTAAGCAAGCAGCTTGGAATGCAGATGTCCTTCCTAGGGGTGGTTTGTACGACCCTGTGGTTCCTCAGAGCTGGGTGTGCCTTAGGTACCTGGTGTTTGTGTAGGAAAACCACCAGTTCCTGGTTTTACTGCCTCCAGGCCTGAGGTCACCCTGACCTTAATTCGACTCTTTATGGGGGGAACGCAGTCTGGTCCTTTCCCCTCCACAGTTTTACCTGTTATATTTAGATTTATAGTACATTTTAAGTTAATTTCCACATGAGGAAGGAGGCGGTCCAGTTTCATTGTTTTGCATATGTATTCAGTTGTCCCAGTATCATCTGTTGAAAAGACAGTTCTTTTCCCATTTAATGGTTATGACACTCTTATTGAAGATCTGTCATAATAACTTTGTACGGGATTTGACTAAGATACCTTTTTGTTGCTTATTGTCTACTACTGAAAGGAGTTTTCTCTTTTTAGAGGGAGGGGATGGGAAAAGATAGCTTTTCTAGTTGTATTGTCTAGGTCAGTGGTCGGCAAACTCATTAGTCAATAGAGCTGCAGTTTGCCGACCACTGGGAAGCTCTCCAGTGTTTCTTGCAAAGCAGCTATGTTTTTATCTGCCTATTTCTCTGAGATAATGCCTTTTGATATTTCTTTAGCTATCTCTCTCTTGATCTGAGATATGCCTTCTATATATTTCTTTACCTATCTATGTAAGATATTCCTTTTCTGTTCTTCTTCACTACTTGTATCTGAACCTTCTCTTTCCTTTGCCCCTACTGTGCTGTATTTCACAGCCTGGATACTGCTCCCAGAAGTTTCTCTTTGGTGAGACTTGGTCTTTAAAGAACTCTTTGGTTTGTTAGTTTGAGAGTTTATAGAGCTCAGACTACACCATTAGACCTTACTTATATCACATAGAGTTTGCGTGCATTTATTTATAAATTAAATTGTGTCAAAATCTCTCACAGTTCCTACTGCTATTCTCAGACTGACCCCCATGCTGACCACTGAGCTGCTATTGACTGTGAGGCTCTGTTCTCTGGCTATCAGAAGCCCGTGTGCCTTCCCACATGCCCTGCCTTACAGATGCTCATACTGTGCAGGTCTTGTACCTGTCAGAGGTTTGTTTTTCACTGCTTACATTTGGAGCTTTGTCTCCTGATCTTGTTGTAGATGTCTGTGAATCTTTGATTTTGCTATACTTTATCTGGGTTTATGGAGAGATTTAGAGGAGATTTTAAAAATACAGTACCATTGCTGTCCTCTTCCTAGAATCCTCTCATTGACAAATGTTTTTAAAGTACCTTCTAATTTTTTTAAACAGTATGGTTAACTATAAGTTAAATAAAGAAAATGCAGTCTAGTAGTTGATTTTTAGTTCCATTAACTTCAGATAATTCTATAGTGAAACAAATTATGGGAACTTTTTCTAGGCTGAGTTAAATATCATAAAATGTTATACTATTGAATGTATGTCATATTTTGACTGCGCTAAGAATCAACTTTTCCCTTTCAGAATAACAAGCCTTTATACTCATTCGAAGATAATTCAGACTATGTTTACGATGTTATGTGGTCACCTACACACCCAGCCCTGTTTGCATGTGTGGATGGCATGGGGAGGCTGGATTTGTGGAATCTCAATAATGACACAGAGGTAAGAGGGAAAAATAACAAAAATTACATGGAAAAATAGAAAATTGGAGAGTTACTGAATAATTTGTGAAATTTTTTTCTATCCCAAGGAATGTAAAAGGGCTCTGTGAGTATATAGCATCACCACAAAGAAACCAAATAAGCTTTGTATCCTAATGATAAACAGCATGCTGTGCAGAACTGAAAAGAGAGACACTGTTGTGAAGAGCACAGGGGCATTTCCTTATACTTCTGAAAAGCACTATGGTGCCTCTCATGTCCTGGCAAAGTCTCATTTGTAAGGCAGAGGGAATATTTTTCATTCATAGGCTAGAAAGCAAAGTTTCAAACTCTTAAAAGTATGTTAACCTTAATCCTAACTTTCTAGATTCTCTCTTAGCCTCGATAGAGTTGTATATCATCCAACTCAGGCTAAGTTGTATATCATCTTAACCTGAGTTATTTGAATGAAGAAAAAATATTTTGATGACTTGTTCCATGAAAGAGTGAAAACATTGTTACTGTTACTATAAAATGAATATAGAAACCATCAAATTTCCTAATTGCTATACTAAAATCACTTGTTGAGCAGTGAAATTTCACTGCAGCTATTATTTATTGTTAGCCATGTGTATTTTTACCAGCTTAGAGAGGCTTAATGATGTTCTTAGAATTCTTTATTGGTTTGAGGTGGTAAGAAGTAATGCTAGCAGCTCTATCAGTAACAGGTAAGGAGAAAGTCTCTTGATTACTTCCCCACATTTCACTCATTTCTAGTGGTATCTGTCTAATCCCTTGAAGTAAAATACTTGGGTTATACAGGGCAAGGAAGGTGATATATTGGACATATAAAAAATGTAACACTATGCTAACTGCTAATTTAGTACTTTGAGGAGGAACATTTAAATACTGCTAGGAAATGATATTAAGCCCTACCTGGATGATTGGATTTGATTATTCATTGCTGGTTACTAGAATGGTACCCATTTTATTTTCTTAATTTGGGTTTTGGTGTTAAGAGATTTGTGGTTACAATTAAATTTGATCTCTCCTGTAATTTAATTGAAAGAATATATCTTAATTATAATTATGCTCTGTAATAGCATGCTAGGAGTTAAATTTATAATTTGGGAATGACTGGTAGCAATTAGAAGGATTATTTTTAGTCATATTTCAAATTTTTTAAAAATTATATTATGCTCTGGTCTGAGTCAAACATTGAGTGTTTGCTCTCCATGTGGCAAGTAAATCTCTTTCTTTAGCATATGAGAGATACAGTCAGAGTGCAAAGGGCTGGTGCCATTGTATTGGTGCATCATTCTCCCTGCTCCAGACAGTTCATGGAACCAGGGGCTTTAGAAAAAACTCATACTCTACCTTCAGTATGAACTGTTTCCAAGAACTGTGGGTCAAATCACAAGTTTCAGCTGACAGATGCAAGCTACGAAAGTAATTCCTGTCCTCTAAAATTGAACCATAATCTGTTTATGAGGGCTTTTGAAATGTTTAAGATGGGGTTTTGGCCATCTGTTGTCAAACAGCTTGACTTCTTAAGGAAGTTAAAACAACAAAGAATGCTTTATTAAAGAGAAGATCTTTCAGCATGATGTATCCAGTCATGTGAGAATTTCTTATATAAAGACTTGTTATTTTCCCAAACCATTTTCAAGGATTGGCTATAATGTCATTCATAACATATCACCGAACAGCAAGAAAGTTGGGAAAATTCTTTATCTATTTTCATCTTTGTCTTTAAAAATGTAGCCAGATTGGAAGAAAGAAGAATTACTATTTTACATGGTTATAGAAATCTTGATGAAGCTTTTAACACTGCACTATATTTTAAATGATTTTAGGTGCCAACTGCCAGTATTTCTGTGGAGGGTAATCCTGCTCTTAATCGTGTAAGATGGACCCATTCTGGAAGAGAGATTGCCGTGGGTGATTCTGAAGGACAGATTGTTATATATGATGTGGGAGAGGTATGGGGCTCACTGCCTATAATTTTGACACATCTATTTAGCTTTCACAATATAGTAGTAACTCTATCTTTGTGGTTAAAACTAGTCTTTGTGGTTCATGAATTGTGTAAACTATATGGTTGTAAAGATAGCACTTACTTTCTACCATAGGAAGGACTTTTGAGATTAACTTTCTTTCTAAACTGGATGTCCTGTGTCCCCATGCCACAGATTTTGAGGGTAATATCATATGTTGGAAATACTTTGCTTCTTGAAGCATGCACTGCTGGAAGCTAGAAATTCTTTAGGCATAGTAAGAAATGTGGGGTTATAGTTGGACTTTCAAGCTTCACAGAATTGATATTGAGATAAGATTTTATTTTTCTGTATTCATATATTTGTTTGGACCAAGTAGTAAAAATCAAAGCAGTATTTTTTTAGAGTTTTCTGATGGCATTGTGAAAAGTGAATCTTGGCTCTCGAGCCTTGTTGCAGAATCATTATTATAGGATGAGTTGCAGTTCTCTCATTGATGCTAGATTGGTTGTACGCAATGCCCAGAAGTGATTTCCTTTTTTTTTCAGTCCCGACTAGTGCCTTAGTCACTCCTTTTTTACTATACCTTATGGCTCCCATCTTCTTGGACACCCCACGGCTTCTAGCAATTGGATCTGAAGAGTAGATTGAATCATTTAGAACAGCCAATTGAACTATTTGCACAGATGGAATTATTCTGTATCAGCATTGTCCAATATGGTGGCCACTAGCCATACATGACTGTTGAACACTTAAAATGTGATTAGGATAATTGAAGAACTAAATTTTTTATTTTATTTAATTTTAAGTACATTAAATGAAAGTAGTCAGATGTGGCCAGTAGGTACATACTGGATTGAATATCACTGTCCTACCTAATCTAATTTTATAAGCAGGCACATCCATTTGCTACAACAAATGGTTTGTATCTAATATGGCAATGTCACATTCCTCTAACAGTATAATAACAGTTATCAAAAAAATTTGGTCATTGAACTGCTTCAGTGAGAAAAAAGCATCACAAGCCTCTTTTCCCATTTTGCTCTTGGTACATCACTAGTGGGAAGAGGTAGCACACCTTCTGACTCAGGGATTAAGATATCAAGAAAGGTTATCTTGTGCTCCAAACAAACAAACAAAATACTTATAAGACACCAGTTCTTTAAACCATGCTTCAAAAACTAGTTCAGCCGAGACCAGTTTGGCTCAGTGGATAGAGCGTCGGCCTGCGGACTGAAAGGTCCCAGGTTCGATTCCGGTCGGGGGCATGTACGTTGCTTGCGGGCATATCTCCAGTGTGGGGTGTACAGGAGGCAGCTAATGGATGTCTCTCTCTCATCGATGTTTCTGACTTTCTATCCCTCTCCCTTCCTCTCTGTGAAAAATCAATAAAATATATTAAAAAAAAAAAAAAACTAGTTCATACTAGGAGTAAAGTATGAAGTAAAGAACTAAAACTTTTTAAGATTTCTCTCCCCAGCAGTAAACATCACGAGCTGGTGCAAAGGAGTTATAGTTATAGAGCATCATTGTTATTTTCTCTCACACTGATAGTGATAATAGCAAAACCATTTCTGAGGCTGTTAGGACACATTTCACAAGCACTGTCTTTTGTTTCAGAATGTGTAAATCATTGTGATAGTCCCAGTAATTATGGAAAGGCCATTCAGGTCAACTATTATTTTTTAATGGAAAAGTTATTTGAAAACAAATTGAATAATAGTGAGTAAACTGATGTTTTATTTCAATATACATAAAACATTGTCTTTCTTTTAACAGCAGATTGCTGTCCCCCGAAATGATGAATGGGCACGGTTTGGCCGAACACTGGCAGAAATTAATGCAAACCGAGCTGATGCGGAAGAGGAAGCCGCTACCCGCATACCTGCTTAGCCCTTAAAAAGAGGATAGGTAGCCTCAGTGGGTTTGGAGAAGACTCTGAGTAGATCCTAAGACTATTTGCATGCTTCTGTCTAAATGATAACTAAAAGGAGATTTCTTGGATTAAACCATGGATTTAATGTATCTAGCAAATCTTATCCCTTTTTATATAATATGCATCTTGTTTTGGATATGTGTCATTTTTAATATAGCTGACTAACTTTACTGAATGTAGCCTTTTTAAATTCTTATACACCAGGTGTATATTTGGTATTAGTTATTCTTTTGAGTTCTTTTCAACTTATAACACTATATACATTTATTTCTAAAGCACAGATTAAATAAGTTCATATTTTTAAATAATCATAATGCCCTGTTACACTGATAATGTTCTCACTAACCATAATATATAGAAACATTTATCTTAGCTATAGCATGCATTCATCTATCAAGTTACATTCTGATATTCTTTTTCTTCTTTATAATTCATGTGATAGTTATATATAAATAAAAACAAATATGGTTTAACTTTTCAAATTTTCATTTTTATTTACTCCCATAATATGAAACTTTTATTTTATAAAGTGTGGGGGTTGGGTTTTTTTTATATCTTTAAGTTCCTATTGTAAGCAGCCACTTCAAATGTAAGGCTTTTTGCCTTAACTGACCCATACAGTGTTCTGTAGATCTCCCATTCATTATGAACTGATCTATATATATATAAAAAGCTAATATGCTAAGTGTCTAATTGGTCGCTATGATGTGCACTGACCACCAAGGGGCAGATGCTCAGCACAGGAGCTGCCGGACAAGCAGAGAGAAGTGGCACCGAGGAATTGGTGCCCACAATGCAACACTCAGCTTCTCTCAAGTGGGACACAGGCACCACCACCACCCCAGAGTAACAACCCACCAAATTGCAGCCGATGCTATCGAGACCCTTGGGCACAAAATGTGGCCCACAGCCCAGCCCAGAAACGGTTGCTGTGGGTGCTGGGTAATGACATCACGTAGCAATGCCCAGCTTCCTCTCCCTAGCAGCGACTAGCCTTCTTGCAGTTTCTTAAGCCCAGGAACACAACTTGCTTTATAGTCAGATGTTCACTTTAACCAAATGTCTGTGAAGCGTTTTCCTGTGCCTTATCTCATTTGATCCTTACAGAAGTCCTGAAGTAGGTAGATAGGAGACACAGTGAAAACCTGCTTTCATGAGCCAGAAAGTGGAGATTTAGAAAGTTTAGAAACTGACCCGACTGAAAAGAAGTAAAAAATGGTGGATCTTGAAAATGACTTCAGGTTTTCTCATAGCACAGAATATAGGCAATCTGCTGCAGTTAAATATTTTACCCTTTACTCTCCCTGCATGATCTACAATAATAATCTGCTTCGTGTTGATATATACTATTCTTCTGCTAACAGTTACCTAGAACAGAAGGAGTACTTCACTGGGCTGAGAAAAGTTTAGCTACATCAGAAAGCAGGTCTAATTAAGCAAGTTTATTCTATATATATAAAAGGTTAAGTTGACTCATGCATGCGCAATACATATAAAGCTCTCGCTGGTGCCAATCGCACGTGTATGTTTCAGTCATTGTCAATTGTGAATTTGATTGACACTTTTATTATAGAGAAAAGGCAAATAGCGATATTAAAATATTTTTTCTAATTAACTTCCTTTTGATGTACACTAATCCAACAGGCCACTAGTGTTGAGATAATATCAGTGAAAAAAATTTCTCTAATATTAATATTTTTTTAACTCCTTATTTTCTTTACATTTAAAATATATTCAGTTCAAATAATAAACAGAAGTCTGCCTATTATTTTCACTGATTAAATTCCCTGAGACTAAAACCTCCTTTGAGAGAAATTTATTTTGTGGTTACGGTAGCCATGAAGAAAAGGTGTTCAAATGAACTTAGTCATTGAATAAACTGTACATCTTGAGGTCTGTCACCACAACCTTGTCTACAAGTCTGAAAGGTGAGTGGCAAAGATCTAAAAATTGGTGTTGAAATCAACCTATTTTAGGACTGGCAGAAAGGATTATGATTAGATCTTGATTTTATCCATTTTAAGTTGTTCATTTCCTTAATCTTGACTTTTTTTTTGTTGTTTAAAGTATTATATATAGTAGTATCTATATCTCCTTTTTTTCGCCCCATGGACCTTTCCCCCAGCCTCCCCTATTCCCTGTCTCATTGCCTCATTCCACCCCCTTCCCTAGTGTCTTCTGTCCATTGTTGTGCTTATATGCATGCATACAAGTCCTTTGGTTGATCTTTCCCCCCACCAACCCCAACACTCCCCAGCCTTCCCGCTGTGATTTGATAGTCTTTTTGGTGCTTTGCTGCCTCTCTATCTTTTTGTTCATCAGTTTATAATGTTCTTATTTTCCATAAATGAGTGAGGTCATGAGGTATTTTTCTTTTATTGCCTGGCTTATTTCACTTAACATAATGCTCTCCAGTTCTATCCATGCTGCTGCAAATGGTAAGAATTACTTATTTTTTTTAAGTTTTTTTTTAAATATATTTTATTGATTTTTTACAGAGAGGAAAAGAGATAGTTAGAAACATCGACCAGCTGCCTCCTGCACGCCCCCTACTGGGGATGTGCCCTTAACCAGAATCAAACCTGGGACCTTTCAGTCCACAGGCTGATGCTCTATCCACTGCACCAAACTGGTTTTGGCAAGAATTCCTTCTTTTTATAGCAGCGTAGTATTCCAATGTGTTGATGTACCATCGTTTTCTAACCCACTCATCTGTTGATGGGCATTTAGGCTGTTTCCAAATCTTAGCTATTGTAAATTGTGCTGCTATGAATATAGGGGTGGATATATCCTTTCTGATTGGTGTTTCTGTTTTCTTGGGATATATTCCTAGAAGTGGTAATACTGGGTCAATTGAGAGTTCCATTTTTAGTTTTTTGAGGAAACTCCATACTGTTCTCCACAGTGGCTGCACCAGTCTGCATTTCCACCAGCAGTGCACAAGGGTTCCTTTTTCTCCACATCTTCACCAGCACTTGTTGTTTGCTGATTTATTGATGATTGCCATTCTGACAGGTGTGAGATGGTAGAGCATTGTCATTTTGATTTGCATCTCTCGGATAATTAGTGATTTTCAGTATGTTTTTATATGTCTCTTGGCCATACTTCTGTCTTCTTTCAAAAAGGTTATATTTAGGTCCATTGCCCATTTTTTTATTGGATTATTTATCTTCCTTTTATTAAGTTGTATAAGTTCACTGTAGATGTTGGAGATTAAACCTTTATCAGTGATAACATTTCTAAATATGTTCTCCCATACAGTGGACTTTCTTGTTTTGTTGATGGTTTCTTTTGTTGTACAAAAGCTTCTTATTTTGATGTAGTCCCATTTGTTTATTTTCTCTGTAGTTTCCATTACCCTAGGAGTGGTATCGGTGAAGAAATTGCTTTGGCATTTGTCTGAGATTTCTCTGCCTGTGGATTCCTCTAGTATTTTTCTGGTTTCCTGTCTTATGTTTAAATCCTTTATCTATTTTGAGTTTATTTTTATGTATGGTATAAGTTGGTGATCTAGTTTCATTTTTTTTTTGCATATATCTGTCCAATTTTCCCAATTCCATTTATTGAAGAGAATGTCTTGCCTTCATTGTATGTTCATGCCTCCTTTGTCAAATATTAATTGAGCATAGTGGTTTGGGTCGATATCTGGGCTCTTTATTCTATTCCCTTGGTCTATATGTCTGTTCTTATGCCAGTACCAGGCTGTTTTGAGAACAGTGGCTTTGTAGTATTGAGATCACACCTACATTGTTCTTCTTTCTCAGAAATGCTGTGGCTATTCAGGGTCTTTTTTTTTTATTCCAGATAAATTTTTGGAGTTCTTTCTAAGTCTGTGAAATATGCCATTGGTATTTTAATTGGGAGTGCATTGAATTTATAGATTGCTTTGGGTAGTATGGACATTTTAATGATGTTGATTCTACTAGTCCATGAACATGGTATGTTCTCCCATTTGTTTACATCTTCCTCTATCTCTTTTTCCAGTGTCTTGTAGTTTTCCTCGTATAGGTCTTTTACCTCCTTAGTTAAGGTTATTCCTAGGTATCTTAAATTTTGGTGCGATGGTAAATGGGATTGCTTTTTTAGTCTCTCTTTCTGTAAGTTCACTATTGGTGTATAGAAAAACCCTACATTTCTTGGCATTAATTTTGTATCCTTCTACATTCCCAAACTAAGTCTATTAGTTTTTTTGATGGGGTCTTTCGGGTTTTTTATGTACAATATTATGTCATCTGCAAATAAGGACAGCTTTACTTCTTTTCCAGTTTGGATGCCTTTTATTTCTTCTTCTTATCTAATTGCAGTGGCTAATACTTCCAGAACTGTGTCGAACAGGAGTGGTGAGAGTGGACATTCCTGTCTTGTTCCTGTTCTTAGGGAAATTGTTTTAGTTTTTGCCCATTGAGTATGATGTTGGCTGTGGGTTTATCATATAATGTTGAAGTATGATCCTTTTATGCCCACCTTGCTGAGAGTTTTTATCAAGAAAGGGTGTTGGATGTTGTCAGATGCTTTTTCTGCATCAGTTGATATGACTATGAGATTTTTATCTCTCAGTTTGTTTATGTGATGAATCACATTTATTAATTTGCGGATATTGGACCATCCTTGCATCCCCGGGATGAATCCTACTTGGTCATGGTATATGATCTTTCTGATGTACTGCTGGATCCAATTTGCTAGAATTTTGTTGAGGATTTTTGCATCTATGTTCATGAGGGATATTGGCCTGTAGTTCTCTTTCAGTGTGTTGTCTTTATCTGGTTTTGGTATTAGAGTGATGATGGCTTCATAGAATGAGCTTGGAAGTGTTCCTTCCTCTGTGCTCAGCTTAGATGGGGCAGAGTCGCATGCCGGAGCAGACAGCATTGATTTCCCGTCAGCCCTGCCCTAATAGGACCCTGTGTCTTAGTGTCCCATGGTAATCATTGCAAACATCTCTGAAAGAAAGCCGCCCTCAAGTTCCACCCACTGCCAGACAGTCCAGTTTCTCCCCAAATGTCTGGGTCCCCAGAGTCTCACCCGGAACTGGAGTTCAACACAGTTGGGAGCTTCTGTCTCCCTCCCACTTTAGAAAGCCAGCCATTACTCAGTTGCCAGTCCTCTCCGCGCATGTGTCTCAATACCTCTGCCTCCTGCAGCTCCTCTGAGTCTCAGTATGCTTTTCTCTTTCCTTCTAGTTGTAGAATTTCCACTCAGCTAGCCTTCCTCTTATTCTGGATGATGTTCATTTTGTCTTTTAGTTATAGTTTTGAAATTATTGTGCAAGGCAGCAGTTTAGGTATTTACTTATGCCGCCATCTTGGTTTCTCCCTCTAGGTTTGATGTTTCTTTGCTGATTGTTTGTGTAAAGTATTTGTCCAATGGTTATAGTGAGATATTAAAATCTCCTACTATGATTATATTGCTGTAAATCTCTCTCTTGATATCCTCTAGAGATTTTTTTATGTATTTGCATGCTCCTATATTGGGTACATATATGTTTATCAGAGTTTTTTCTTCTTGTTGGATTTCTTCCTTTAGTTTTATAAAGTAACCTTCCTTATCTCTTTTTATGCCCTTCACTTTGACATCTAATTTGTCAGATATAAGTATTGTTACCCCAGCTTTTTTTTCATTTCCATTCACCTGAAAAACCTTTTCCCATCTATTTACCCTCAAAAAAAGTCTGTGTGTGTCTTTTTTTATGAGGTGGGTTTGTTGCAGATATATAGGTCATGTTTTCTTATCCACTCAGCTACCCTATGTCTTTTGATTTGGGCATTTAATCCATTTACATTTAAAGTTATTATTGATAGGTACTTACTTATCACCATTTTTATTCTTTATGCCTGTATTTCTTCTTTGCTTCCTATTTCTTCTTTACAGCAGACCCTTTAGCATTTTTTGCATTGCTGGTTTGGTGGTAATAAACTCCCTTACTTCTGATTTCACCTTCAATTTTGATTGATAGCCTTGCTGGGTACAGTATTCTTGAATTCAGACCCTTCCTTTGCACGACTTTGTATATTTCATTCCATTCCCTTCTGACCTGATGTGTTTCTTTTTTTTTTTTCTGATGTGTTTCTGTTAAGAAATCATTTGCTGGTCTGACAGGAGATCCTTTATAGGTAACTTTCTGCCTTTCTCTGGCTATTTTTAAGATTCTTACTTTGTTGGTGGTGTTTGCCAATTTAATTATCATGTGCGTTGGCATTGGTCTTTTGGGGTTCATTTTGCTTCCGCCTCTGTGAGCTTCTTGGATTTGTGTGGGTTTTCTGCTTCCCTATATCAAGGAAGTTTTCTGTCATTATTTCTTCAAACAGGTTTTCTATTCCTTGCTCAGTTTCCTCTCCTTCTGGAACCCTTATTATGATGATGTTGTTTTGTTTCGTGTTGTCCCAAAGTTGCCTTAGGTTCTCCTGCTTTTTAACTTGTTTTTCTAGAAGCTGCTCTACTTGGGTATTTTTTCCTACCTTGTCTTCTAGCTGATGTGGTCCTCTGATTCTTCTAGTCTACTCTTGATGCTTTCTATTGAGTTCCTTACAGCAACAATGTCATATTTCATTTCTTCTTGGTTCTTCATTTCCTTTTGATTCTTACACATATTGTTGAATTTGTATTCTATTCCTTTCATCCACTTTTGACCATTTCTCTGAATTCTATCTCTGACAGGTTACTTTCCTCCATTTCATTTACTTCCTTTCCTGGTGGTGCCTGCTTTTCTTCATATGTTGGCTGTTTCTTTGTCTCCTCATGATCTTTACTCCAGATGTCTGGTAATGTAGTTCTCTCTCCCCAGGTTCTTGGGGAAGTGGTTAGGGGGTGATCAGCTCCCACCATGCATGTGTTTCTCTCTCCTGCCGGGACCACAGACCTCACCATAACCCATGGAAATCTGACCTTTTGTGAGGGAGTGTAGAAACTCCTCTGAATCTGCATGCTTGCGCCTCTTGGGAACTGGTATTCTCGGGTTCACAGCTGTTCGGTGAGTGCCGTAGTTGTAGATTCTCTGGGATTTTCAGGGGCCCAATAACATCCACTTTCCCCTTCAAGATGGTGCAGTGTACATGTCCAAGCTAGTTGCTCTTGGAGGGAACCCAGCAGCCTGGGGGCTGTCTAGTCAGGGGAACCCCATCCAGCAGCACCCCCCAAAATCTCCTGGAGCAACTCACCAACAAACACTCCCCATGCGACCATACACTCTCCCTTTGTTTTCTCACACACTATCTTGCAGTCTGCCTTCTCATTGGCAGCCATCTTCTTTCTCTTTAATCTTGACTTTTTATTCTTCTAAAATTTAACTGTCATTTGTTCAACAGAAGGTGAAATAGGAAGAAAGATTAGCAATCAGCCTGAACATTTTTGTTCAGTAATAATTCTAACAGCTCTGTTAGGAGATACATTTCCAAATGATAAAAGTTTTATTTTTTTTATTGTGTTACATATATACACAATATCTTCCCATTGCCTTCCCCCTCCCAGGCATACCCCAACTCCCCAGTGTCTTGTGTTCATTGGTTATGCTTATATGCATGCATACAAGTCCTTTGGTTGATCTCTTATCTACCCCACCTCTCCTTAATCTTCCTGCTGTAATTTGACAGTCTGTTTAATGCTTTACTGCCTCTGTATCTATCCTTTTGTTCATCAGTTTAAAATGTTCTTTATTTTCCACAAATGAGTGATATCATGTGGTATTTCTCCTTCATTGACTGGCTTATTTCACTGAGTATAAGGCTTTCCAGTTCCATCCAGGTTGCTGCAAATGGTAAGAATTCCTTCTTTTTGATGGCAGCATAGAATTCCATTGTGTAGATGTACCACAGTTTTCTGATCCACTCATCTGCTGACGAGCACCTAGGCTGTTTCCAAATTGTAGCTATTGTAAATTGTGCTGCTATGAACATAGGGGTGCATAAATCTTTTCTGATTGGTGTTTGTAATTTCTTAGGATATATTCCTAAGAGTGGGATTGCTGGGTCAAATGCGAGTTCCATTTTTAGTTTTTTGAGGAAACTCCAGACTGTTCTCCACAATGGATTCACCAGACTGCATTCCCACCAACAGTGCACAAGGGTTCCTTTTTCTCCGCATCCTCGCCAACACTTGTCTTTTGTTGATTTGTTGATGATTGCCATTCTGACAGGTGTAAGATGGTATGGTATTGGCGTTTTGATTTGCATCTCTCAGATAATTAGTGACTTTGAACATGTTTTCATGTGTCTCTTGGTCTTCCTTCTGTCATCTTTCAAAAGTTTCTATTTAGGTCCGTTGCCCATTATTTTATTGGATCATTTATCTTCCTTTTATTAAGTTGTATAAGTTGGCTGTAGATGTTGGAGATAAAACCTTCATTAATGATAATATTTGCAAATATGTTCTCCCATACAATGGTCTTCCTTGTTGTTTTGTTGATGGTTTCTTTTGCTGTGCAAAAGCTTTTTATTTTGATGTAGTCCCATATGTTTATTTTTTCTTTAGCTTCCATTGCCTTTGGAGCAGTATCAGTGAAGAAGTTCTTTCGGCATATGTCTGAGATTGTGCTGCCTGTGGATTTCTCTAGTATTTTTATGGTTTCCCATCTAATGTTTAAGTCCTGTATCCATTTTGAGTTTTTTTTTAATTAAATCTTTATTATTCAGATTATTACATTTGTTTTTCTTTTTTCCCCTCCATAGCACCCAGCTCCCACCCTTCCCTCCCTCCCCTTGACCTCATCCATAGGTGTATGATTTTTGTCCAGTCTCTCCCTGTATACCCCTCACCCCTTTCCCCCTGAGAATTATCAGTCCACTCCCTTTCAATGCTCCTGGTTCTAGTATATTCACCAGTTTATTCTGTTGATCAAATTTTTAATTCACTTAATTTTTAGATTCACTTGTTGATAGATACATATTTGTTGTTCATAATTTTTTTACTTTAATCTTTTTCTTCTTCCTCTTCTTAAAGAGTACCTTTCAGCATTTCATATAAAACTGGTTTGGAGTTGATGAACTCCTTTAGCTTTTTCTTATCTGTGAAGCTCTTTATCTGCCCTTCAATTCTGAATGATAGCTTTGCTGGATAGATTATTCTTGGTTGTAGGTTCTTGCTATTCATCACGTTGAATATTTCTTGCCACTCCCGCCTGGCCTGCATCGTTTCTGTTGAGAAATCAGCTGACAGTCGTATGGGTGCTCCCTTGTAGGTAATGAACTGTTTTTCTCTTGCTGCTTTTAATATTCTCTCTTTGTCTTTTGCTCTTGGTATTTTAATTATGATGTGTCTTGGTGTGGTCCTCTTTGGATTCCTTTTATATGGGGTTCTGTGTGCTTCCTGGACGTGTAAGTCTATTTCTTTCACTAGACGTGGGAAGTTTTCAGTCATTATTTCTTTAAATAGGTTTTCAGTATCTTGCTCTCTCTCTTCTGGCACTCCCACAATTCTGATGTTGGCACGTTTGAAGCTGTCCCAGTGTCTCCTTACATTATCTTCACATTTTTGGAATCTTTTCTCTTCTTGCTTTTCCAGTTGAGTGCTTTCTGCTTCTTTATATTTCAACTTTTTGACTTGATTCTTGCCTTTCTCTAGTCTGCTGTTAGGACTCTGTATAATATTTTTTATTTCAGTCAGTGAATGTTTAATTTCTAGTTGGTCCTTTTTCATCTCCTCTTGGGACTTGATAAATTTATCCATCTTTTCTAGCATATTCTTGAAAAACCTTATAAGCGTGGTTTTGAACTCTATATCCAGTCATTTTTTTCCCTCCATTTCTTTTGTTTGTGATCCCTTCCCTTGTCTCGGCATTTTCACTATGCCGGGGGAAAACTTCTGTGTTGAATTCAGCTTTATGATACCAGACGCAAAGCCGCAGAAGCCTCTGTTGAGCTTGGGAGGGGTGGAGTCTCAGGGCTTAAGGGACCGCCTTACCTTCCAGTCGGCCCCGCCCTCCATTGCCCCTGAGTCTCACGTGACTGGGTAATGGCTGGAGCGGTCCTTGTGCGCGCACCCGGTCCTTGTGTGCACACCCGCAGTGCCTCTAACCGCTGCCTTTCCAGCTCCCCTGCGCACCAGGACCACATGAGTCTAAGTCTCCAGGGTTTCGCCTGAAACAGGGGCTTAGTGGAGTCAGAAGTGGCGCAGTTGAGAGGGTCTGTCTCCCACCCACTCCCGAAAGCCAGCAGCACAATCAGCAATCTGTCCTCCGTGTAGTGCCTTGCACGCTGCCACCAGCCCTCTGATCTTTTGCCACTCCCCTAAATTTCCAGCACTTCTCCCTTTTCACAGTCCAAACTCACCCTGTATGAGTTTCGGCTGGATCTGGTGTTTAGTGTCATAAGAGAAGGGGTTCAATGCCATTGGGAGTCTCCGTTTCCCTCCCGCCAGAGAAAGCCAGCCAGGTACTCCGGCACCCGCTCTCTCTGCGTGCGCGTCTCCGTACCTCAGCTTTTTGCAGCTCCTCTGGGTTTCCATGAGCCCCTCTCTTTCCCTCTAGTTGTAGAACTTCCACTCAGCCAGCTGTCCTGTGGTTCTGGATGATGTCCTTTCTGTCTTTTAGTTGTAGTTTTGAAATTGTTGTGCGAGGCAGCAGTGTAAGTGTTTACCTATGCCGCCATCTTGGATTCTCTCCTTGAGTTTATTTGTGTATTTGGTGTAAGTTGGTGGTCCAGTTTCATTTTTTTTGCATGTATCTGTCCAATTTTCCCAACACCATTTATTGAAGAGGCTGTCTTGGCTCCATTGTATGTTCATGCCTCCTTTGTCAAATATTAATTGAGCATAGTGGTTTGGGTGGATATCTGGGTTCTCTTATTCTATTCCATTGGTCTATATATCTGTTCTTGTGCCAGTACACGGCTGTTTTGAGAACAGTTGCTTTCTAATATACCTTGAAATCTGGAATTGAGATCCCACCTATTTTATTCTTCTTTCTCAGAATTGCTGTGGCTATTCATCATCTTTTTTTGTTCCAGGTGAATCTATGAAGAATTCTTTCTAGGTCTGTGAAATATGTTGTTTGTATTTTAATGGGTAGTGCATTGAATCTATAGATTGCTTTGGGTAGTATGGACATTTTAATGATGTTGATTCTCCCAATCCATGAGCATGGTATGCTCTTCCATCTGTTTACGTCTTCCTCTATCTCTTTTTTCAGTGTCCTATAGTTTTCTGCATATAGGTCTTTTACCTCCTTAGTTAAGTTTATCCCTAGGTATCTTAATTTTTTTGGTGTGATGGCAAGTGGGATTGCTTCTTTAGTCTCTCTTTCTGTAATTTCAGTATTAGTGTACAGAAATGCCACAGATTTCTTGACATTAATTTTGTATCCTGCTACATTGCCAAATTCATTTATTAAGTCTATTAGTTTTTGGATGGAGTCCTTCGGGTTTTTTATGTACAGTATCATGTCATCTGCAAATAAGGACAGCTTTACTTCTTTTCCAATTTAGATCCCTTTTATTTCTTCTTCTTGTCTAATTGCAATGGCTAATACTTCCAGAACTATGTTGAACAGGAGAGGTGAGAGTAGGCATCCCTGTCTTGTTCCTGTTCTTAGGGGAAATGGTTTTATTTTTTGCCCATTGAGTATGATGTTGGCTGTGGGTTTATCATCTATGGCTTTTATGATGTTGAGGTATGATGCTTCTATTCCCACCTTGCTGAGTTTTTATCAAGAAAGGGTGTTGGATGTTGTCAAATGCTTTTTCTGTATCAATTGATATGACTATGTGATTTTTATCTCTCAATTTGTTTATGTGATGTATCACATTTATTGATTTGCGGATATTGTACCATCCTTGCATTCCTGGGATGAATCCTACTTGGTTATGGTATATGATCTTTCTGATGTACTGCTGGATCCGATTTGTTAGAATTTTGTTGAGGATTTTTGCATCTATATTCATGAGAGATATTGGCCTATAATTCTCTTTCCTTGTGTTGTTTTTATCTGGTTTTGGTATTACGGTGATGCTGGCTTTATAGAAGGTGTTTGGAAGTGTTCCTTCTTCTTGAATGTTTTTGAATAGTCTGAGAAGGATAGCTTTTAATTCTTCCTTGAATGTTTGGTAAAACTCTCCTGTGTAGCCATCGAGTCCCAGGCTTTTGTTTGCTGGAAGTTTTTTGATGACTGCTTCAATTTCTTCCATAGTTATTAGACTATTGAGCTGTTTAGATTCTTCCTGATTGAGTTTTGGAAGGTTATATTTTTCTAGGAATATGTCCCATTTCTTGCAGGTTGTCCCATTTGTTGGAATAGAGTTGTTCATAGTATTTTTTAACAATCCTTTGTATTTCGGCGGGGTCTATTGTTATTTCTCCTCTTTCATTTCTGATTTTGTTTATTTGAATCCTCTCTCTTTGCTTCTTGGTGAGCCTGGCTAGAGGTTCCATCAGTCTTGTTTATCCTTTCAAAGAACCAGCTCTTGGTTTTGTTGATCTTTTGAATTGTTTCTTTGGTCTCCATGTTGTTATTTCCACTGTGATCTTTACTATTTCCTTCCTTCTGCATACATTGGGCTTTTCTTGTTGCTCTCTTTCTAGCTCTTTGAGTTGTAGGGTTAGGAAATTTATTACCATCGTTTCCTGTTTTTTGCAGTAGACTTGTAGAGCTATGAACTTCCCTCTCAAGACTGCTTTCACTGTGTCCTGTAAATTTTGTATTGTTGTGTTGTCATTGTCATTTGTTTCCATGATGTTTTTTATTTTTTTCTTGATCTCTCTGGTTACCCAGTCATTGTTTAATAGCATGCTATTTAGTTTCCATGTGCTTGATTTTTTATATTGTTTTTATTGTAATTGATTTCCAGTTTTATGCCATTGTGATCTGAGAAAATGTGTGATATGATTTCTATCTTCTTGAATTTGAAGAGACTTTTCCTATGACCCAACATATGGTCTATCTTTGAAAATGACCCATGTGCACTGGAGTAGAATGTATATTCTGTGGCTTTGGGGTGAAATGTTCTGAAGATGTCAATTAATTCCATCTGGTCTAGGGAGTCATTTAGGATAGATGTTACTTTGCTGATTTTTTGTTTAGAGGATTTGTCCAGTGATGACAGTGGGGTATTAAGTCTCCTACTATGATTGTATTGCTGTCAATCTCTCCCTTAATACCCTCCAGGAGTTTTTTTATGTAATTAGGTGCTCCTATATTGGGTGTGTATATGTTTACCAGAGTTATTTCTTCTTGTTGGATTGTACCCTTTAGTATTATGAAGTGACCTTTATCTCTTGTTATGTTTTTCACTTTGAGATCTAATTTGTCAGATATAAGTATTGCAACCCCAGCTTTTTTTTTCATTACCATTTGCCTGAAATACCATCTTCCATCCCTTCACCCTCAATGTGTGTGCATCTCTTTTTCTGAGGTGGGTTTCTTGTAGACAGCAGATATATGAATCATGTTTTCTTATCCAGTCAGTTACCCTTTATCTTTTGATTGGAGCATTTAATCCATTTACATTTAAAGTTATTGATAGGTACTTATCTGTTGCCATTTTTAGTCTTTACCCCCGATTTCCTTCTTTGCTTCTCATTTCTTTTTTTTACAGCAGACCCTTTAATATTTCTTGCATTGCTGATTTGGTGGTAATATATTCCCTTAGTCCTTTTTTGTCTGTGAAGCTCCTGATTTCGCCTTCAATTTTGATGGAAAGCCTTGCTGGGTATAGTATTCTTGGATTCAAACCCTTTCTTTGCATGACTTTGTATATTTCATTCCATTCCCTTTTGGCCTGATGAGTTTCTGTTAAGAAATCAGTAGCTAGATGGGTTTTTCTTCTCCGGGTAGATGAAGAAACAGTCCCCATATGACAGAAAAGCAGGTTTCACCAGAAAAGGAAGTAAATGAAATAGAAGAAGAAATAGACCTGCCATGGCCTATTTCTTCTCCGGGTGTCTGGTTATGTAGTTCTCTCTCCTTATCCCAGGCGAAATCTGACCTTTCTGTGTGGCGTGTGGAACTCCTCTGAATCCCAGTGTCTTCACCGATTGGAGAGCAATGTTCTGGGTCTCCCGGCTGTTCGGTGGGTGCTGCAGCTGTAGCTTTTCAGACCGCCATACACATCCACTTTCTGCTGCAAGATGGCACGGTCTCCGCGTTCACACTGGTGGCTCAGGCAGACAAAAACCCCGTGGCAGTAGGGCTGCCTGGTCAGGGGAGCCCCGTCTAGCAGTCCCCCACCTTCTCCTGGCAGATAACTGGCTCTTAACTTGCCCATACACACTTCCAGTGCGACTCTCAGCTGCTCTCTTTGTCTGCCCAGCGATAAGGCTCCAGATATGTCCCATCTATTCCACCACCATTTTTTTTTCTCCAAATGATAGAAGTTTTAAACGATGTGTATTGTATAACGTAAGGAAGTAATTGACCAGGAATATTAAACCCAATTCTGATTCTAACTCTGGTACTCACAAGAAGTGTGATTTTAGCCAAGTTTTTCCATATCTGCCTCATTCTTTTTATCTAGGAATTAAGTTTGGATTAGATGCTTTCTAAATTGCCTTATAGCCCTAAAATTACACACACACACACACTAGAGGCTCAGTGTGTGAAATTTGTGCACAGGGGGTGATGTTCCTCAGCCCAGTCTGCACCCTCTCCAATTTGGAACCCCTCATTGGATGTCTGACTGCTCATTTAGGGCAGTTGGACATCCCTCTCACAATCCAGGACTGCTGGCTCCCAACTGCTTGCCTGCTTGTCTTCCTGATTGCCCCTTACCATTTCTGCCTATCAACCTGATCACCCCCTAACCACTCCCCTGCCAGCCTGATTGCCCCTCATTGCTCTCCCCTGCAGGCTTGGTCCCCCTCAACTGCTCTCCTCTGTAGACCTGGATCCCCCCCCAATTGCCCTTCCCTGCAGGCCCGGTTGCATGAAATTCATGCACGGCTAGGGTCCCTAGGTGATTTCATCCCTCCTCTGCTGGCCTGGTCACCCCTATCTTCCCTCCCCTGCAGGCTTCATCGCCACCAACTGCCCTCCCTTGCAGGCCTGGTCCCTACCCACTGCCCCCCCCTGATGGCCTGATCGCCCATAACTGCCCTCCCTTGCAGACCTAGTCCCTCTCAACTGCCGTCCCTTGCTAGCCATCTTGTCATGACCATTTTGTGTCCACATGGGAGCAGCCATCTTTTGTGTAGGAGTGATAGTCAATTTGCATATTACTCTTTTATTAGATAGTATAGAGGCCTGGTGCATGGGTAGGGGCCAGCTGGTTTGCCCTGAAGGGTGTCCTGGATCACCGTGGGGGTTCCCATGGGACATGGGGTGGCCTGGGCAAGGGGTCTGTGGTGGTTTGCAGGCTGGCCATACCCTCCAGCAACCCAAGTGGAGGCCCTGGATTATGGGACTTATTGATCTTCTATAATTGAAACTCTGTAGCCTTGAGTGGAGCCAAGCTTCCTGCTCGCTCCATGGCCACAGCCATTTTTGTTGGGATTTATTACCTTCTGTAATTGAAACTTTGTAGCCTTAAGCAGAAGCCAAGGCAGGCCAGGGCTGCGGGAGCTTGGCTTCCTCCATTGCCAGACGCAACTCAAGCTTCCTGCTCTTCCAGCTCCGTGGCTGCCACCATTTTTGTTGAGATTTATGTATCTTCTATCATTGAAACTGTAGCCTTAAGTACAGTCCTGGGTGGGGCAGGGTGGCAGGGAAGCTTGGCTTCCTTCATTGCTGGAGAAACCCAATCCTCCTGCTTGCTGCAGCTCTGTAGCTACAGCCATCTTGGTTGGTTTAATTTGCATACTTGCTCCTGATTGGCTGGTAGGCATGGCTTGTGGGTGTAATGGAGTGGTCAATTTGCAAATTACTTTTATTAGACAGGATATGTGTGTGTGTGTGTGTGTGTGTGTATGGCTAATAAGCAAAGTGTCCCCTTGGGAGTTCGACCTGGAGACTGGGAGTTCGACTGCTTGCTCACTATGATGTGCACTGTCCCCCAGGGGGCAGCATGGAATGAAGGAAGTTCCCAGCCTGCAGCCAAAGTCAGAGAAGGAAGGCCCCAGGCAGCCACCTGAAGGCCCCGATTGGCCCTGATCACCCGCCAGGCCTAGGGACCCTAGCCATGCATGAATTTCATGCACCGGGCCTCTAGTTATTTATAATTCAGGTAATTCTCCATTTTTTATATATCCAGTTTTTATCTGTTGACACCCAATAATTCCCTATGACATACCAAAGATAAGTTTTTGGAACCCACAAGCAAACTTCTCAAAATGGAAGAGTTTACAATTTGTCAGGTACATGAGATAGCAATGTCTGAGTCAAAAGTTTGATTTCAGCAGGTTCATACAGTCTTTGTGTAGGAAAATTCATATAATCACTGTAATAGCTATATTTTTGCCCTCAGTTTGTGAAAGTGAATAGAAAAGGGAAAAACAATTATGTCTAAGGTTAGAAATCAGGAGATGTGACAAATGAGATGCACATTGGACTCAAGTTGGTGTTCAGCTGTGAAAGAATAAAATTGGTAACTATTTGCCCAGATGGCATGACTCAGTGGTTTAGCATCA
This sequence comes from Lasiurus cinereus, assembly GCA_011751065.1. Classification (NCBI taxonomy): domain Eukaryota; kingdom Metazoa; phylum Chordata; class Mammalia; order Chiroptera; family Vespertilionidae; genus Lasiurus; species Lasiurus cinereus. Next base: position 15,611,907 of record JAAGEH010000393.1, on the reverse strand, counting down.
TCCTATTAACGAGGAGGTCACGGTTCAATTCCCAGTCAGGGTACATGTCCAGGTTGCAGGCTCGATCCCCAGTGTAGGTTGTGCAGGAGGTAGCCAATCAATGATTCTCTCTCATCATTGATGTTTCTATCTCTTCCTCTCCCTTCCTCTCTGAAATGAAATTTGTGCATGGAAGGTGATGTTCCTCAGCCCAGCCTGAGGAACATATATATATATATAAAATTGTTTTTTTACAGAGAGAAAGGGAGAGGGATAGAGTTAGAAACATTGATAAGAGAGAAGCATCGATCAGCTGCCTCCTGCTCACCTCCTATTGATGTGCCCTCAACCAAGGTACATGTCCTTGACCAGAATCAAACCTAGGACCTTTTAGTCCGCAGGCTGACGCTCTATCCGCTAAGCCAAACCAATCAGGGCAATAAAAGTATATTTTAAAGAAAAGAAAATGGTAAGTATTTGCAAAGTATTTATCATAAAAGAGTTTTTGCTTTTGGAGAATAACTTCTCATTCCCTCTCAAAAGTCCAATGTGGACCTTTGCCCATTTAACTTAAATTCACATTTTTAAGAACATGTAAATGTAATGTGAGGAATTGCTTTTTAAGGTTGACTATATAATAGCAAACTAGAAAACCCTGAGACTGACAATATTCTTAATCTTCTTAAGCTGACTAGAAAAGTGTATGTAGCACAGCTCTTTTACACTTTTTAAAATAAAAAACTTTAATTTTGAAGAATATTGTTATGAAAATGTACCTTATTTTTTATGTTATATTTTAGTGTTTGGTTATTCTCTTTTGAATGAGAAAAAGGTTATTGGTTACCCTTGTTTGTGTTGAGGAAGAATACTCAAGTTTTGTAGACAATAATTACCTTTCAGTAAATCACAGAAAAAAATAATTTTTGGAATTTAAACAAACCAAAAACACCAAAAATGCATTGGTGGACGCTATCTCCCTTTTTATAAATCCAGTTCCTTAAAAAGTTTATAAAATCTAGATATAATTTCTTATTGCAATAATTCTGAGGTACTGCATCTTGAAAAAATGGATGACTTAAAATTTAGGGGAAACTAAAAGAAAGTAGTGTTTAGGGATGACCCTAATCTTTTAATATTGTAAGTATGTTGATTCATTCTATTTAGTCCTGATACCACTTTGCAGCATATAGAAAGGAAGGACTTGAATGAATGAAAATATGGAGTGAAGCATATGATTTTTCATTTCCATTCTGTTGGGCAGTGCACTTTATTAATCCTCACTCAAAGCTATTTTTCCATTGATTTTTAGAGAGAGTAGGAGGGGCAGAGACAGAGAGAAACATCAATGTGAGAGAGACACATCGATTGGTTGCCCCCTACACACACCATTGACAGGCCAGGGATCGATCCTGCAATCGAGGTACATGCTCTGGACCAGAATCGAACCTGGGACCTTCAGTCTGCAGGCTGACACTATTCACTGAGACAAACTGGCCAGGCTGGACAGTGCATTTTTAAGTGTATTTTTGGCAATCCCTGTATTTCAACATTGTCATGAAATTTTCTAAATAAAAAAGCTATACAATTAGGTGTATATTAGAGAGAATGGAGCTTCAATTGCAGCTTCAGCTGCTCAATGAGTTATGTGAGAACAGACTTGTTTAAAACTTGACATAGTATCTAAGGTGATGGTGTCATGCCTGATTCTTGGGCAGAAGTCTAGGGTAAAAAGCCTCGTTTGATGATTTAGTGATGAGATTCCCATTGAAATTTTTTTCCCAAGCTACATAGTGGCAGGAACAGAATTTTCTTTTTTGCTATCATCTTGCTAATTGTTAGGCAAGTAGGGACCTTTCCAGTCTGGGGAAAATACCTAGAAATAAATCACCTTTGACTCATTAATAAAATGCTGAAAAATTATTTACTTACAGATCTGGATTATAGATTATAGGGGCTTCTAATGCTACTGGAGAAAGCTGCCCAAAGGTAAGAAAGACAGAACACTCATGTTCATTATTTCTTTTGCAGTAGAAGATTATAAATAGCATTTCTTTGATCTTACTATCCCCAAAAGATAATTTGCATATGCCATTTGTTATATTTTTATTTTCTCATATTTAGTGTATTATATTTTTAAAGTCCTTTTCATATACAGTGGTACCTCGAGAAACGAGTGCCCTAACATAAGAGATTTTTGAGATACAAGCCGTCGAGCGAGTGATTTTTGCTTTGAAATACGAGCAACATTTGAGATAGGAGTAATCGCGCGGATCGGCCGGCTGCACACGACCCACCAGTTTACCGCGACTCGAGCTTCTCATAGTTTCCCACGCCTCAAGGTTACGGAACAAATTAAACTCGTATCTCGAGGTACCACTGTATAAGAAATACATTTAGAAAAAAGGTCCTGCAATCCTATCCAGCCCAACAGGAAAATTTTGGATATTCATCATATAATTGTAATACTTTCCTCAGTAGGCTGATGCTCTCGGACCTTTTGTTGGAATTTAGGTTTACTGATTCTCCTTCCACTGGCCACCATTTCCTGTTCACAATTCCCCAACTTCTTAAAGTTAGAATGGATTGTAGGTATTTAAGTTTTCAGTATGTAGCTTCTAGACACTGATAGTTTCAACATAGCCAATCAGCAATCTTTTACAAACTTTTCAAAAATTACAGCATTTTGTGTTGTTAGTTTCATAGCAGGAATCTCCGTTTTGGCTTCTTAATATTCCATTACCAGCTCCGCCAGAGGATGGAACAGCTTGCACTCAGGTAAGCTTTCAGAAAGGCCTGCTTCACTTTGTGAGATCATTTATGCAGGCCTCTGGTAATGTATTATCCTGCTTCTCTTGTACTTGATCAGAAAGCTGTGGGGCATGATTGTGTAGGGTGTAGAACACACCTACATGTTGCTGAACATGCAGAGCCCCGACTCTGTGACTCCTGAAATTAGGTATACCGCCGGTAAGGCTCTGATGGCAAGTAATTTTATCTTTTGTGAAATTTTGTACTAAATTTTCTCTTAAAACTTCTTTTCTGAACAAAGTAATGAAAATATTTTGGAACAAACCCGTATACTAAGGGCAGTCTGGCATATGAAAGAAAGAACACTGGGTCTAAAAGGCCCAAGTTCTATTTTCCTAATACCCTCATTACCAGTAATGTTACTTTCGACTTGGATTAGTATTTTCATCTGAGTGAGGAAAACACTTGCTTTCTGTGAAGATTACATGAGATATTGTAATTATGCAATGCCACACAAATAAGGGTTATTTTATTACATTTTTAAATATTAGAATGGACTCTTTGTAGCCATCTGTACAACATAACAAGATCTCATCTAAGAATTAAGTGCCTTAGTAGTTAAGAAATTTTTAATTCTAAGAAATCATAACACAATTTGAACCATCAGATATTTTGGGGTAGCAGTAAACTGACAGGGCATTTTGTTGTTGATAAACCTTACCGAGGATATTTTTTCCATTGATTTTTAGACAAGAGTACAAGGAAGAGAGCAGAGAGAGAGACATATCTATGAGGGACACATCAGTTGATTGCCTCCTGCACGCACTTCAAAGGAACAATTATGGATTCTTGAGCCTACATGCCTAAGTTTTGTGCCCTTGCCAATAACCACATCTTGGCCACTCTTAGATTTAGGGGGTATCTTGAGGAAAATGGACCTGGTTGAAGAGGCTTTGAAGGCCCTGAAAGCTGAGCTGCTTAGGCAGGACATTTGAGTCCTGGAACCTTGAATATGATCTAGAATGGAACAGAATGGTCTCCAGGTGGGCTTATCCTGTTGGCCCTATTGACTCTGTACCTCTTGCCAGGGGCACAGCTACAGGAAGGGGTAGGCATAGAGTTCTTGATTTAAGGGCTTTCTAAATTGAGGCAGCTAAAGGCAGTGCTGGGCCTTTTCTCCTAAAGTCAGTTTTTTAAAATTTATTTTTATTGAGGTGTAACTGACAATATGTAACATTGTGTAAGTTTAAGGTGTCTAACCTATTGATTTGGACATTTATATAATGTAGTATAAAATAGATGTAGCATGATAGAGGTACTTCAATCATACCACATATTTATAATTTGTGTGTGTGTGTGTGTGGTAAAAACAATTAGGATCTAGTGTCTTAGCAACTTTGAAGTTTGTAATACAGTATTGTCTATAATCACTATGCTGTACATTATATCTCTAGGATCTATTTATTAGTTCCAAGTTAGTACCCTAAACAACATATCCCCAATTCTCCCCTCAGCCCCCAGGCCCCAGCCTCTGGTAATCATCAATGTACAATGGTACCTTGAGATATGAGTTTAATTTGTTCCGTAACCTTGCTCGTATATCAAGTTGCTCGTATCTCAAAGCAAATTTCCCCATTGAAATCAATTGCAATGCCGTTAATCTGTTCCAGCCCCCAAAATGCCGCTCCAGTTGCTCTTGTTACGTGTTTTTGAGTAAGAAAAATGTATTTATAAATGACAAATATTGTATAAAAACATAATAAAAGAGAATGTAAAGGAATAAACTGGTTTTATAAAGTGTATTTACCTACTCGTTACACTCTTAATGCTACACTTTATCCCTAAACTGAATGTAACTTAACTGCTACTGGTCTTTGCATTTTTGGCCGATTTCAAAAAAACGTGTCCAACGAGGTTTGCCTCTTCCTCCCTTTCAGAATGTTTCTGAAATGGGTGAGGCAAGTTTCATTGAACAGCTCCGATGCACGACCAGTAGCAACTTTTTCGGGATGTTTCTTTTCCACGAAGTGTGACACCCTCTCCCACATTCCTAAGATCTCCTTTATCTCACTTGTAGAGATCTCCTCCACCCCTGGCTCCTCCTCGAAACCAATTTCTTGGAGAACCTCCACATGTTGCTGAGACTGCAACTCTTGTAACTCCTCCGTGGTGAGTTCCAGAGAGTGCTCCTCGACGAGCTCATTCACGTCTCTCTCATCCACCTCCAGGCCCATGGATTTTCCCAGAGACACCATCTCCTCCTCCACTGGCACCTCGGGTTTGAATCCTTCGAAGGTCCTTTCGGCTACGGCCTCAGGCCACAGCTTCTTCCATGCAGCGTCAAAGTCCTCGTTGTAACACCCAGCCAGGCCTGATCAATAATTCTGAGGCATATCACGATGTTAAAGTGGTTCTTCCAGAACTCTCGAAGGGTGAGGTTTGTGTTTTCCGTCACCTCAAACCAGTGCCAGAACAGGTGCTTGATGTACAGCTTTTTAAAATTAGAAATCACCTCCTGATCCATGGGCTGCAGGATAGGAGTGGTGTTGGGAGGTAGGTAGACAACCTTTATAAATTTGAACTCTTCGAGGAGTTCATCTTCGAGGTTCGGTGGGTGAGCAGGAGCATTGTCAAGGACGAGGAGGCCTTGCATGATTAGGCTGTTTTCCTGTAGATATTTCTTAACAGAAGGGCCGAAAACCAGCTTTACCCACTCCACAAAGAACTGCCTGGTGACCCATGCCTTCGGGTTTGCCCTCCACATAACTTGCAGTTTATTTTTTAAAATCTAATGTGACTTAAAGACTCTGGGGTTTTCCAAATGGTATACGAGCAGAGGCTTGATCTTGCAGTCGCCACTCGCATTGGCGCACAGTGCGAGAGTTAGCCTATCCTTCATGGGTTTGTGGCCTGGCATCGCCTTCTCCTCTGCCGTTATATAAGTCCTATTCGGCATCTTCTTCCAGAAGAGCCCTGTCTCGTCACAGTTGAAGACTTGCTGGGGGATATATCCTTTGGCTTCTATCAGTTTGGAAAAAGTTTTGAGGTAATCCTCAGCTGCCTTCACATCCGAACTTGTTGCCTCACCACGCATGACGATGGAGTGAATGCCGGACCTTTTCCTGAAATTATCAAACCAGCCTCTACTGGCTTTAAATGAGTCTTTCGATGCTTCGTCCGTGGAAGTGCACGGGGTCTGCTCCAGCAAATCACCATAAATCGCTCGCGCCTTCTCGCATATGATGCCCTGTGTTAATGTATCTCCTTTAAGCTGCTTCTCCATCACCCACACCATCAGTAGATTCTCCATCTTTTCATGGAGAGAGCTATGGAGCTTAGAAATTATTGTAACGCCCTTAGCTGGCGTTATACCCTTTATCGACTCCTTCTGTTTCAGCACAGTGCATATCGTTGAAGTACTACGCCCGTATTGCCTCGCCAAGTCAGCCACTCGCACACCTTGCTCATATTTTTCTATGATTTCACGCTTTAATTCAATAGACATCATCCTCTTCTGAACACTGACCTTTCCACTCGCTTTCTTCGGACCCATGGTTATAAAAAGAAATGTGATAAAGTATGTAAATGCACAAAAGATGCTTCGACAACGAGGTAAACAAGCACACTGACTGAGGCGTGGGAAACTATGAGACGCTCAAGTCTCGGTAAACTGGTGGGTCATGTGCAGCTGGCCGATCCGTGCGATTACTCCTATCTCAAATGTTGCTCGTATTTCAAAGCAAAAATCGCTCACTCGATGGCTCGTATCTCAAAAATCTCATATGTTAGGGCACTCATATCTCGAGGTACCACTGTGTGTGTGTGTGTGTGTGTGTGTGTGTATCTGTAAACCTACTTTTGCTCCACCCTGTATATATCTTGCATGCATTTATCTCAGGCATGCAAGACTGGTTCAAATTTGAAAATCAATGCAATCCATTATATCAACATGCTAAAGAAAAACCACATTATCATATCAATAGATGCAGAAAAATGCATTTGAAAAATCAAACATTCATAATAAAAACTCAGTAAACTAGGAATAAAGAACAACTTCCTTAACCTGATAAATAATATCTACAAAAAAATAAACACCTATCACTAACATCATACTTAATGGTGGGAAACATGAAGTTTTGCCACTAAGATGGGAGAGCAAGAGCTTTCCCTCCAAGAGGAAGAAGGCAAGGATGTCCCCTCTCACCACCCCTTTTCAACATTGTAGAAAAAGCACTAGCTAATATAAGACAAAAAAAGGACATAAAAGGTATACAGATTGGGAAAGAAGAAATAAAACTGAGTTTGTTTACAGATGACATGATTGTCTATGTAAAAATCTGAAAGAAGTAACAAAAAAACAAAAACCCTGGACCTAATAAGTGATTATAGCAGGGTTGAAGGATACAAGGCTTCTGTACAAAAGTCTATTCCTTTCCCATATTCCAGCAATGAGCAAGGAAAATTTGAAATTAAAACAATGCCACTTATATTAGCACTCCCAAAAGAAATATTTAGGTGTAAATTTAACAAAACATGTGCAAGATCTATTTGAGGGAAATTATGAAAGTCTTTGATGAATAAAAAAAAAACTAAGTGGATATTCCATGTTGATGGGTTGGAAGACAATAATGTCAAGATGTCAGTTGTTCCCATCTTGATCTAATGATTTAATGCAATCCCAAATAAAATACCAGTATGTTATTCTGTAGATATTATCAAACTGCTCCTAAAATTTTTATGGGAGGAAAAGGATAAACAGCTAACACACTATTGAAGGACAAGAAAGAGAACTGACATAACAAACTTCAAGACTCACTATTAAGCTACAGTAATCAAAATAGTGTAGTGTTAGAAGAATAGACAAACAGATCAATGAAAATAGAATAGAGTGTTCAGAAATAGACACACATATTTATAGTCAATTGATCTTTGACAAAGGAGCAGGGCAATATAATATGAGCAATGATCATCTTTTCAATAAATGGTCTGGAATAACTGAATATCCACATGCAAAAAAAAAAAAAGATCTAGACACAGACCTAAACCCTTCACAAAAATTAACTAAAAATAGACCAGAGAACTAAAAGTAAAAAAATACAACTATAAAACGCCTAGAAGATAACAAAGAACACCTAGGTGACCACAGGTATGGTAGAGACTTTTAAGATACAACACCAAGGCACAATCCATGAAAGAAATAATTGATAATCTGGAATTCATTAAAATTAAACACCTAACTGTAAAAGACAATGTCAAGAGAATGAGAAGATAAGTGACACAATGGGGAAGAAATATTTGCAAAAGCCACATCTGATAAAGGACTGTTATCAAAATATACAAAGAACTCTTAAAATTCAACAACAGTCGAGTAAAAAAATGAGCCAAAAATCTTAATAAACACCACCAAAGATATATACATGGAAAATAGGCATATGAAAAGCTCCAAATCATGTCATCAGGGAAATATAAATTAAAACAACAATGAAATATCACTACTTACCTATTAGAATGCCCAAACTGTAGAACAACTGACAACACCAAATGCTGATGAGGATGTGGAAATGCAAAATGGTACCATTTTGGAAGACAGTTTGGTGGTGTCTGCTTTTTAAGTTTGCTGGTTTCTTACAAAACTGAACAAACATACCATATAACCCAGCCATGACACTCCTTGGTAGTTCAAATGCCTTTTCTGCACATTGATACTCAAATGAGCTGAAAGCATGTCCATACAAAAACCTGCACATAAATGTTTATGTTTATTATTCATAACTGCCAAAGGTTGGACGCAACCAAGATGTCCTTTAGTACATGAATATAAAAATTAATGATTTATCCAAATAATGGAGTATTCAGTGCTAAAAGGAAATTAGCTCTCAAGCCATGAAAAGAGGAATCTTAATTGCAAATTACTAAGTGAACAAAGCCAATCTAAAAAGGCTACATGCTTTATGATTCCAACAATATATGACACTCTGGAAAAGACAAAACTATGGAAATAAAAAAAAACATCAGTGGTTGCCAGGTGTTAAGAGGAAGTGATAGATGGACACAGAGGATTTTAGGGTAGTGAAAATAACTATGGATTATTATTTACCATAATTATGAATACACGTCATTATATAGTTGTCCAAGCCTATGGAATTAAAACAGCAGGAGTAAACCCTAATGTAAACTATGAACTGAGCGATTCTGAAGTGTCAACTGTAGGTTCATCAAGTGTAACAATGTAGCCCTCTGGTGGGGGCTGCTGGTAAAGGGGAGGCTGTGAATGTGTGGAAATCTCTATACCCCCTCTTAATTTTGCTGTGAATCTAAAACTGCCCTTGAAAATAATTTTTTAAAAAAATAACAAAAGGAATGAAATGGTATATATTACAACACATCTGTTTTACACAAAAGAAAGTAACAGAGGAAGAGAGGAACAACAAAAAAGGAATGAAACACATAAAACAAAAACCCAACCATCAAAACTAAAAAGTGAGTTCAGCAAGGTCATAGGATACAAGAATAATACAGAAAAATCAGCTGTATTTCTATATACTAACTGAACAATATGAAAACAAAGTAATTCCATTCATAAACAATAAAATTCTTAGGAATAAATTTAACAAAATACTAGACCTTTACAAAACATGGCTGAAATTTTAAGTGATCTAAATAAGAAATTCCAAGCTCATGGATTTGAAGACAAGATTGTTAAGATGGCAATTCACCCCAGATTTATCTATAGATTCAACAAAATCCCCATCAAAATACCAACTGGTTTTCTTTAAGAAAGTAGCAAACTAATCTAAAATTTATATGAAAGTGCAAAAGATCCAGCCAAAACAATATTAAAAAGAACAAATGTGAAAGATGTACATTTTCCTATTTGAGAACAATATGAAGCTACAGTAATCAAGACAGTGTGGTAATGGCATAAGTAGGGTCATAGAGATAAATGGAACAGAACTGAGTGTAGAAATAAACCCTTACATGTATGGTCAATTCATTTTTTACAAAAGTATCAAAGTAATTCATTTGGAAAAATAGTAATTTTTTCAACTAATGTTTCTGAGACAATTTGATAGCAACATGCAAAAAGATGGATTCAAGCCCTTCTTACCGTACACATAAGTTAATTCAAAGTAGATAATAAATTTAAATGTAAGAGCTAAAAATAGAAAAATTTTCAAAGAAAACAGAACATCTTGATGATCTACCTTGCTTTAGGCAGAAATTTTAGATGACACCAAAAGCTCAATCCATAAAGTATTAAAACTGATAAATTAGTATTTAAAATTATAAATTTTGTGTTTAAAAAGATATCATTAAGAAAACAGACTAAGAAAAAATAATTTCAAATCCAATATAGGACTCATATACAAAATGTATAAAGAACTCTTACAGCTCAATAATAAAAAGGCAAACCCCGATTGAAAAATAGGGTAAAAGACTTAACACAAGTGTCTATAAGTATATGAAAAGATTCCCAACATCATTATTCACTGGGAAAGTGCAAATTAACAATTTAGTGTCACTTCACATGCATTAAATAACTATAATAAAAGACAATAATGACAGTGTTGAGGATGTGGAGATATGGTAACATTTGGTGAGGTGATGGAAAATATACTAAAACTGGATTGTGGTAATGGTTACAGTTCTGTAAAGAATACCTCAGTAATGCTGTTAAAAAGAAAATATAGCTGTACTAGACTAACTTCCACTTTATAGTACTGAAACAATTAGACAATACCACAAGGAAACATAAATAATGTGGGACATTTTGTAAGACAAATGACTTACAATGTTAAGGATAAACAAATAAGAAAGCAGGGGACTATTCCAGAAATAAAGACTAAAGATGCACAATCAAACATAATGCATCAATTCCGATTATTCTGCATCAAAAAAACAAAGACATTTCGGGAATAGTTGGGGAAGTTTGAAGACAGACTGAATATCAGGTGATAATATGAATACTGTTACGTGTGGTAATGGTATAACATGCTCACAGAATGTCCTCATTCTTAGGAGATGTATGCTGAAATATTTAGGACTGAAGTACCAGGAATCTATAACATCCTTTCTAATGGTTCAGAAGAAAAGATATATTTAAAAGTTCATTTTGCCTCTTCAAACTTTTCTGTAGGTTTGACATTTTTGAAAAAGTGGGAGGGAAACTCAATTATATTCCTGAATACCAGGAATGACATTTTTAAAAAATATATGATTTATTAATAGCATCTAAATATATGACATATCTAGGAATGAATACATATATACACAATATATAAGACCCCTTTAATGATTATAAATGTTGATTAAGACATTAAGAAGACTTAAGAAAGAGATATATCATGTTTATGGATTAGAAGGCCAATATGATGATGTAAATTCTCTCCAATGGCTTACAGAGTCATTGCAACTGCAATCAAAATCTCAATCTCTTTGGTTTGTTTAGTTTTTAAGAGGAAATTGATAAGCTGTTTCTAAAATTGATATGGAAGAGCAAAGAACCAAGAAGAGCCACAAGCTCTTGAAGAACAAGAAGGTGAAAGGGTTTGCTATTCTATATATCAAAACTTTTTAAAAAGACAGAGTAATGGAAGAGTATGTTGTGGCACAGGAAGAGACCAATTACAAAAAAAAACAAAAAAAAAAAAACAGAAACAAAAAAACCACACACACACAAAAAATAGATCTTTGCACTGATCACCCTTAATATATAACAGAGAAGGCACTGTAACGCCGTTGGGAAGGAAGGTCTTTTCAATAAACAGTGCTGGGACAACAGACCAACCATATAAAGGGGCAAAAATATTACCTCAGATGACATTTCTGTATAGGATGAAACTTCAATGTTAGAGGCAAAATTATAAAGCATTTAAGAAGAGAATATCAACTATATTCATACCTAGAGGAAAATTTTTTAAAAAATGAAATATAAGACATGCTAACCATAGAAAAAAATTGATATATTTGAACATACTAAAATGTTAATAAATCAAAAACAATGTGAAAAGCCACACATTGGGAAAAGATTTTGCAACACAACTCATAAAGGAGTAGTATCCAGAAAATATAAAGAACCCTTTGCAAATTACTGAGAAAAATGGATAAAACACTTTAACATATATTTCACTCCCAAAGATGAACTCCAAGTAGCCAAGAAACACACTAAGTTTTCATATGCTATCAGTATGAAAGTCATGTCTTTTTGAATAACAATGTGTATTTTAACATATAAAAGATGTTCAGCCTCATTCGATGGGAAATGCTTTAAAGCCATGAGATAACATTATACAGCCAATAGATTGGTAAAAATTAAGAAGAAAAATACACCTGTAGGGGACTGTAAATCAGTGTAAGAATTTCTAGGAAGTATTTTGACATGATCTCTCAGAGCAGAATCTAACAAACCCAGTGCCTCTGTAGTTCTGCCCCTAGGTAAAGATCTTTTTAAAAATGAAAACTCCAAAATACACATACAAAATATCCAGAGCAACACTGTAATATCCCCAAATTGGAAACAATCCAGATGTCAAGAGTTAAATGGAAAAATAAATTGTAATATATTCATACAACAAAATAAGCAAACTCTAGCTACATAGTTATATGAACAAATCTTATGTTTAGCAAAAGAAACAAGTCTCAAAAGTATACAATATAATTTAATTCATATAAATTTCAAAACCAGGAACTAAATATTGCATTTAGGAATATGTATGGGTGGTAAAATTATAATGAAAGGCAAAGAAATAAAGGGTGGAGATGCTGTTAAAGAGGAGGGAGGGGATGATGGGAAGGATTATAAGGGGGAATTTAGGAGATGTTAGCAATATTCTATTGACCTGGGTGGTTACATGGGTTTTCACTTTACGACTATTTGTTTAAAATACATGTGACATATGTGTATGTTTGTGTATACATACTGTATATATTCCACAATAAGGAAATATTTTAAATGACCAGTAACTATGAAAAGATGTTCAACCTCACCAGTAATTAAATGAAAAGTGAAACAATGATCACTTATCATGATTTGACTAAAATGTAAAAAACTGTTAGTACCCATTTTTGCCAATGTGGTAAAGAAACGGGCATCCTCATATGTTGTCAGTAGAAAAGTAAATTAATAAAGCCTTTTTTAAAGAACAATGTGGCACTCGGCTGCATGACTCAGTGATTGAGCATCGCCCAGGAGGTCATGGTTTGATTCTTGGTCAGGGCACATGCCTGGGTTGCAGGCTTGATCCCCAGTGTGGGGTAAGCAGGAGGCAGCCAATCAATTCTCTCTCATCACTGGTATTTCTCTCTCTCCCTCTCTCTTCCTCTCTGAAGTCAATAAATATTTTTAAAAAAGAAAAATGTGGCAATATATATAAAATGTAAATCTATACATTTTGTAAATTACCAATTCCAATTTTAAATATCTATCCTAATGAAATTCTAGCACATGTTCTCAAAGTATGTGTACAAAGATGTTTAGCATTGCTTGCAATTGTGAAAAAAAAAATAAATGTGAACAAGGGATAATTTATGAAAAGTATCATAACATATACAATGCAATACTATGCAACTACTAAAAATTAAGATAAACTTTTGTGACTCAACATGAAAAGTCATGAAGTAAACTAAATCGAGCCATCGAACAATGCACAGATTTAAAAACAATCCTGTTTGAGAGTATAAATATGTGTGTATGTATATATATGAAAAACAGCTACAAATTTATCCTCTAACCTGTTAGCAGTGATACCTTCTGAGGCAGGGAGTGGTAATGGGAGAAGCAGGGTCCAGAGGCACTTTCACATCTTACCCTAAATAATCGTACATATATTGTATCATAGGAATCTTCTATTAGAACATGGGCTACTTGTACATTTTTAACAGATGGCAATAGCAAAACAACTGTATTGTTATTCATTCTATTCCAATAAGAAGCAAAAACTTTGCTTTCAAAGCTAGTTCTTTGGTTCCTGCAGGGCCTGGTGAGCCTACAGCTGTGTTACAGGGCTGTCAGCCATCACCGATGAGTGCTGTGGAGGAGACTAAGTGACTTGGTCCATCTCCAGGCTTGCCCCTTGAAAACATTTGCATACATTCTCATATCCCGCCTCACTGGCAATAGCAATAATGTTCTCCCAAAGCACTTTGCTAAAGTAAGTAAATTCTGACACTACACATACTGAAGTGTAGATGTGGCTGTCAAGATGCATGTTGAAATCTAAATTAGTAATCATACCCTCGGTGAGTGACTTATAGAATAAGCAGTTTGTATTTGGATTCATAGGGAAGAACCTGCTCCCGCTGAATCAAAAGATAGAGCTTTTATCTTTCATCTTCTCTTCCCTCATTTCACCATAGTCCTTTCTAAAAGGAACTATTTCCTATAAAAATCTAAGAGAGGGAAATCTGATCATGAGTTATTTGGAATTAGTAGCAAATCAAAATAAAAGGCACTGTCAGTATAGTTATGAAGGAAAATTCAACTACATACATACACATTTTGGTATTTTATTTTTGACTGGAATCATATCCATATGAAGAAAATTGCCAAAGTATCCTTTACTGTTTTGACAGCTAAGCCCTTGCTGTGTCAGAGAAAGGCAAAACTAAGCCAGCAGAGCTAACAATGCCCTGTCTCCACGAACACAATGGCAGAGGAGCCGTCTGGGAAATGCCTTTGGATTGATGAACAGAGGAGGATGTATGCACACATTTAACACAATGGAAACGCATCAGCACCGCAAGTCTTAGCCTGTCCTCTGGCACCCCCTGACATGCATCTTTTCCAAAGGATCTCTTATCCAATAGTGCTGGCACTTGGTCTTGTTATACCTCTTTACCAGCAAATACCTTTTTCTTCCAGAATGGAAAACAAACTAGAAATTAAATACATCCAATACTGATGCTTCAGTTCCATCAGTCACCAATGAGAGAATGAATTTAATTGTAATACATTTATTTTCTTGTGATTCTTAATAAAACACTTTCAAAACATTCTGTACATTTCAAGCCACTAGGAAATGCATACATTCTATAAATGTGATTTGTTGGGATGAGATGCCAAGATGTCTCTGTACAAAGATGTACAATATGTACAGTCACTCACTATAAGAGCAAGCTGTGCAAAGCAGTCTAGAACACTAACTCATGCCAAAGCTTAAAAACATTTCAACACATGACTAAAGCTTGAAACTGCATTGTATTTTTTTCCTGGGCGAATGACTATAAACAAATACACGTATATGACATATAGACTCAGCTCGGTCAGCATCGTGCGGCTGACTGGGTACATCACAGGGCTGCTCTCTAGGCCTCTCTCTTCAGGGAGCTACTTTTCCACACTCGGTGGTCGTCTCCTCACTGAGCTGCTGCCACTGGCTGTGACTGAACCACAGGGCCACTAGGAGATTTAAATTTGGGGAGATAAAGGCCAAACTTGTTTTCAATGCCAGCAAAAGTGGCTGTGGCGAGTCTGTATCCACCGATGTGATCGGGATTGGCAGGAGGAAGGTCTGCGATGCGTGACTTAGGTGTGGGTTCTGAGCCAGAGGGTTTGCTGTTGAGAGGACAAAGCTAATGGTTAGCAGGCTCAGGACTGAGGATGGCACACAGCTGAACATTTCAGTCTGACTCACATGCAATGAAGAAAAGTATTATTTGTCCAACTATGTCCTTGTTATCTGCAGTAATCACAATTTAGAGAGGCTTTGAAAACACCTTCACATATTTGATTCAGAAAACAATGGCATCAATTTCAATGCTTATAAACTTATATAAATAGATCCATAGAAAATAGATCAGAAGAAAATACAATACACTCAAATATTAAAACTTTCTGAAAACTGGGACTATGAGTGATTTTCTTTTTTTTCACTTCCCTATTTTCCAAATTTTCTACACAATGCATAAATTAATCATAAAAAGTTTACATTTTTACTTTATTTTGAGAATTTAAAACAGTAACTTTTAAAACAGTAAACTCATGAAGGTTATTGCTAAAATTGTTTAAAAAAGACATAAATATAATTCTTAGTTTTATAGAATGTGAAAGCACAGAAAAGCCTGGAGTGTAAGACTGATCTTCTTTGTACAAGTCCCTCTACTTAGTTTATGAGGCGAAGACTCAGATTCCAGATTTATCTTATGCTGAAAAGCTGATAATTGCTTGCTGTCGGTATAATCTTTCCCACCCAGCAAATTCAACAAGTTGCTGCTCTTCTCTCTAGCACAAGCTTCAAGTAGTAAGCCTTGAGAGGCCCAATTTCTGGCCTGGATCTCACCAGTGATTATGTACACAGGCATAACCTCTCTTTGAGCCTCTTCCATTTAGTTTGCAATAAATTAGCTCTAAGAACATCCAAACCTATTCCAATAATAAATTATCTTATATAATAAAAGCCTAATAAGCACACTGACCAAATGGCTGAACAACCGGTGGAATGACAAGTCACTATGATGCACACTGACCACCAGGGGGCAGACACTCAATGCAAGGGTTGCCCCCAACCCACAGGCCCTGAAAGGTGGCGATGGTGGGGGGCGGGGCCAATGAGAGTGCAGCGCCAGACCAGCCAAGGTGGGTACCAGTGCCCTTTCTTCCCCCGATAACCCTACTGGTAGCCCCACAGATTGGCCCTGATCACCAGTCAGGCCTAGGGATCCTACCCATGCAGGAATTTCCTGCACTGGGCCTCTAGTAGTGAATAATGAAATCTCAAAGGTGTGAGGGCTTAACTAAGTCTTTAAAAGAACAGTCACAAAAGTGTTACCAATACAAATTTACATTACTTCTGGTGAAAAAGATATTACTAAATCTAAATAATAAGAACCTAAATCCATGAAGCTCACATTGCTTATACTAAAAAAAAAAAGGTATCTATTCACACAACATTTTAAATTGCTGCCTCCCTAAACTTTCCCCAAGTAGCTGCTTAATACTGTGTGTGATGTCACCCTGTTGAGATCTCAACTCCCTAATGCGGAGGCTCTTTGATTTAGCCCACTGTTTGATTTACATGCACTGGTCCTCTAGGCTTCTCTGTCCTTTCAGTTCCAAAACTGTCTCTGTAGGCAAAGACCTATTTGGTTTAGGTGCTTTTTTTACAAAGATGTTGAACAGCTGCACTTACAGGCCTCCAAAGTCAACATAAAACCACCGCTGGAGAAGTTCATAGGTGACCAAGGTAACACCAAACTGGGGAGAGGACCGAAACACTCGGGCTGAAAGAGAAATGGGAGCGGGGCACTTAACACCAGATTGATTGGCAATATGACCTATGGTAATGGGGGAGGCCCCTAACACCAGCCAGCCTCACCACACGGCCCAGCCCCTCCCGGCCCAGCCCCTCCCCGCGGTCCAGCCACTGCACACGGCCCAGCCCCTCCCTACCTGCTGTTCCTTTCCAAAAAGCTGAGGGCCCTTCTTCCCGGAGTATCTTCCTGAAACAGTCGATGACACCACTGTATGTTGTCTGGCCAGCACGGGCAGCCACTTGCAGTCTTGTCTTGATGACATCAGCCGGGGTTACCAGAGAAGCAGCAGGCACACCTTTCAGGAGAAAGACACATTTCATTAATCCAAAGCACCTTACCAGGGACAGAAATACTACTGTTAACAATGCAATTAGAAACTTCAACTGCTCTAACCATAGCCCCCTAAATAGATGCCTGGGCAGTAACATAAAAGGGATAGAAACACCAATAGCTGTATCAGTGAGGTCAGAGTGAATTCTCTTTTCTTTCTAAATTAGGAAAATTCTTATACTATATGATCTCAAAGAATTGAGCTGGGGCAGGGAGGGAGTGGGGGTGTAGAGAGGGGAAGGCAGCAATATTACTAGGATAATTCCCAAATGTTCCCTCTTAGGTTTCAATTACTTTACCTCCTTTTTTATTTTAATATATTTTATTGATTTTTTACAGAGAGGAAGGGAGAAGGACAGAGAACTAGAAACATCAATGAGAGAGAGACATCAATCAGCTGCCTCCTGCACACTCCCCACTGGGGATGTGCCCGCAACCAAGGTACATGCCCTGGACCGGAATCAAACCTGGGAACCTTCACTCCGCAGGCAGACGCTCCATCCACTGAGCCAAACCAGCCTCGGCCTTTACCTCTTTTTTTTAAAAAAAATAAGATCAAGTGTTTTCATGTATAGTAAGAAATAAGGATAATATCAATTTAATGAGCTCCTAAATGTATCTGACATTAAACTAGGGTGGTGGTAGTGGTGGTGGGGTTTTTTTGCCAATTCTTGTCACCTTATCGTGTGAGGTGAATAGCAATACTCAGATCCCTCCCGTTTGAGGGGCTAATTTGAGAGCTGACTCTGATTCACACAGACATGCTTATATGTCAGAAGTCATTACAATGGGAGCAGAGGAGGCCCGGCAACTGGTTAAGGAACATTAGGGGACCTTATTGTGCAAGGTCTCATCACCCATTCCCTGTGCTGAGCTCCCAGGGTCATGATGAGATTGACCAGCAGCAGGACACACAAGATGGCCTTCAGAACCACACCTTTTCCTTATAAAACAAAACAGGGTAACTGCCTGCCTTTGAATATATATACCTGGGACCCTTCAGTCTGCAGGCCGACGCTCTATCCACTAAGCCAAAACTGCCTGCCTTTGGAGTGTTCTGAATTCTGAATATTCTCAGTGACTGCCAGCAAAGCTTCATGGGTAAAAATTAGACAAATTCATCTCTCATTCTGAAAACTGACATCAATTGTCTGAGGGTAAGAAGTTGGTGCTGACAGTTCCGTAAAGTGTTTACTTGGCTCCATCAGGCACTGGCCACAGGCCTGTCTACGATTATGCTGCGTGTGGGCTGGTTTTGCTGCTGACTGGGGAGCGGAGAGAGAAGACTTAAGGGGAAATCTTCTGGCCTCAATTAAAACTGTGAGACTTTGGTGAGCAGCATGGGGGTAGGTGAGCACTCAGGGCCAAGGCTGAGCTGGTAGCTTTACTGCCTCTCGAAGGTGCATACAATTGATTGAAGTTCCAAGTGCCAGAAGACAGGGGACTTTCTGAATCCCAAATGAAGGCTCAAAGCTCCCTGGGAGAGTTTCTTTTTTGTTGTTATGAATCCTTACCCGAGGGTATTTTTTCATTTATTTTGAGAGAGTGGAAGAAAGGGAGAGAGACACATCAATTGGTTGCCTCGTACACATGCCCCAACCAGGGCCAGGGATGGAGCCTGCAATGGAGGTACGTGCCCATGACCAGAATTAAACTTACAAGGTCACAACCCTTCAGTCCGTGAGGTGATGCTCTATCCACGGAGCCAAGCCAGCTAGGGCCGTGGGAGCGTTTCTTGATCATCACATCATTCCCTGTCATCAAGGGTGAAAAGGACAACATGGTGCACCCCAAGGGCTCCTATCACACGCCACACACTCGGACATGCTCAGGCTGAGCTGGCATGTGCAGCCAGGGCACCAGAGGAGAATGAACCCAGTGAGAGCCACAGGCAGTGAGCTCAGGCAATCAGCTTCGCTGATCACTGGGGGACAGTGTTTGAGTTTGTGTTCACCCTTCATGCTCCTTTCTTGGACCTGATGTAACGGAGAAAAAGCACATGCCCTTCCTTCCTGTCATTCCTGGTGCTGATGCAGCGGGGATGCCGGGTACTCCCCTTCTATCATAGTCAGCTCCTTCACAGCAAGAGGAAGCCTAGATCCATGAGATCAGAAGGAAGTATCTTTGCACCTCCTGCGTTTTTTAGGCTCCTCTTTCAGATGAATCTCTTCTGTGTCCAATTTGGTAACTTAGACAAGATGAAGGTTTTCATTTTTTCCATTGACATTTTTATCATATAACTAGTGGTCCCATGCACAGACTTATGCACATTGAAAGGAAATTCATTGGTACAATTCCATTACTGCAAAAAATTACATGTCAAAATAGTATCTTATATAATAAATAGGTAATAGCAAATTGATCATCACACCCTCACAAGATGGCTGCCTATGACCAGGGCAGCAGGGGGGTGAGAGATGACCAAATGACTAAACACGCAGGCTGCATGGGGTGACCAGACCAGCAGGGGGGTTAGTGAGGGATGACCAAACAACCCAACAGTAGGCTGCGTGGGGCAACCAGGCAGCAGAGAGGGATAGTTAGGGGCAAACAGGCTGGCAGAGAGGGATAGTTGGAGGCAACCGAACTGGCAGGAGGGGCAGTGAGGGGTGACTAGGCTGGTGAGGGGGGGGCAGTTGGGGGCAATCAGGCTAGCACACAGGCCGTTCGGGGCGACTAGGCAAGCAGGCAGGTGAGCGATTAGGAGCCAGCAGTTCAGGATTGTGAGAGGGTTGTCCGAATGCTGGTTTAAGCTCGATCCCCTAAACCAGCAGTTGGACATCCCCTGACGGGTCCCAGATTAAAGAAGGTGCAGGCTGGGCTGAGGGGACCCCCCCAACCCTGAAATTCATGCACCGGGCCTCTAGTATATAATATAGTATTATAAAATTAAAACACATGTGCAATTGGTGCCAGCAAGAGTTTTATATGTATCACACATGCACAAGTCAATGTTTATTTTTAAATAGCCAGTGTGTGTCATACGTACTGGCCAGTTGGACGGTCGATTAGTCGGACGATCAGATGGACAGTCTTAGCCTTTTATATATATATATAGATTACTATGCTGGCCACACAGGGAAGGCAATGATGAACAGAAAGAAAGCCCTCCCCTCAAGGAGCTCCAAGTCTAGTACAAAAGGCAAAACTATACAAACCACCATTAATAAAAGACAGAAAGCATTAAGAGGCAGAGAAGAGATGCCAATTAAGGACAAGGTGGTTTGCTGGGGAAGCATTGCTTACTCTGGTCTAAGGATGATGGCAGAAGAAACAGGAACATCTTTATAAAAGCTTAATTTTGAGGCAAATATTATAGATTCCAAAACACTAGAAAAGTGAGGGCATACCAGACCTGTGCGTCAGTATGAGATACAACAAAGCAATGGTTTGATAAAGAACTCTTCCACCTTAACACTTAGCTTGGCTGCACCCAAAGTTTGAGGGACACAGAAGGCTAAGAAACACGTCAATGATGAAAGCCCAATTTAGATGGGCAGATCTAATTTGGCTCCAAGTTGCTAAGCGGCATTAAGCTGTTTATCCACATTATGCAAATGTAATTAACTCTCATCAGAATTACAGCACATCCCACAAAGGAGTAAAAGCAATCACATTTAAACTAAGTCACATATGAACAATAACCCTTCCAGAAATAAAGAGGTAAAGTACACAGAGATTCTGTGCTACTTAAGGAGAATGGGGGAGGGTTCTTCTGGCTTAAAAAACAACTGTGTTACCTGCCATTGCTCCAGCTGCAAGGAGATTTGCACCTCCCACGCGTCCGTTTTCATCAGCCAGAAGTATTTTGCAATGAGCATAAACAGGAAAATAGATGGCAGAGAAGGGAATGTCTCGGAGGAAACACGCTTTGGCACCCTGTCACACAGTGAGGAAACAGAGCAAAACAGTTGTATAAACAGGGTGTGAATGTCCACAAGGTGACAAGCCTGAGGTGTCCCTCAGACAGCAATGGGATTGATATGGAAGGGAGGTGGGGAGAACTGAACTGGTGGGACATAGAGAAGTATACAGGACTCAAAGCTTGAGAAAGGCTGGTGGATTCCGCAGTCCTAGAGTTAACTAACTGGACAATAACATCATTTTGACAACTAAGAATTTTCTGGCATTTCCAGGTATAGAAAAATTCAATTCTCAAACCTCCAGGCTTGTTCTGTTTGGCTTTGATAGGGTTGGAGGTAGAGGTGATAGGAGAATAGACTTGGAGACCCAATATTAATAGCTTGATGCCAAAGCAACCAGCCAAAACTAACAAATTATCAATTCAATCCACACCAGCTAGAGCCCCTGAAAGCTAGGTAAGAAGCTATAGACAGTGGCAGTGGGAAAGGAAGGGGGGAAAAAAACACTAATGTTCCTTTTCCCCATGTCCTAAATAGCACAGGACCGAGGGGGACCCAGAAAGAATATTTTAGCAGGAGGTTTCCATGGGAGTAGAAAGCCACCAGGGACAGTCTGTCTCAGTGACTGAGGTCACATGTGTTCTACTGCCTGGGGCTTTACAGAGCCAGGCAAATAGTCCAGCTTTGGTACTTATTTCCCTAATGGCTATTTTTTTAAATGTAATTTTATGATTTCAGAGAGGAAAGGAGAGGGGGAGAGAGAGAGAAACATCAATGATGAAAGAGAATCATTGATTGGCTGCCTCCTGAATACACCCTACCGGGGGTTGAGCCCGCAACCTGGGCATTCCCTGACCAGGAAATTGAACCAAGACCTCCTGGTTCCATAGTTGATGCTCAACCACTGAGCCACTGGCCAGACCTTAATGGCTATTTTTAAGACACCTGAATTGGCCCTAGCCAGTGCTACTTAATGGTTAGAGTGTCCACCCACCCACTGAAGGGTCATAGGTTTGATTCCTGGTCAAGGGAACATACTTAGGTAGCAGGTTCGACCCCTGGGCCCGTGTGGAGGCAACCAATTGGATGCATCTTTCTTTCTTCCTCTCTCTCTCTCTCTTCCACCCCTTCCACTCTCTCTAAAAATCAATGGAAAAATATTCTCAGGTGAAAATTAACAGCAACAACAGAAAAAGACAACACCTATAATGTTTAAAAAAATTTTTTTTTAATTCCAGGGACTCTCTGAAGGATCATACAAAGAGAAATTATATGAATGAATTCAGTCTCAAAGGGAATTCCAAAAAAGATGGGAACTGGGGGTGGAAGGAACAGAATGTGTACAAAACTCAAGATAGGCATCACTACTTTACTGGTTTCCTAAGAGCCCTGTAGCTGTATGAGTCTAATCCACAGAATTTCTCATTTCTAATTTGCTGCTCCAGAAGCCAACTGACACATTTCTGCAGTGATGGATCTATAAATAAATCAGATGCTGTGGAAACTCAGTTGTCTATAGCAGCTAAGTTTACGTATCCCCCCCTTATACCAGTAAAAAAGAATGCAAAGAAATACTTTCTTGTTTAAGAAAAATAACAGCTTCTGCTCCATTACATCTGATCTGTAATAATGGGAATAAGTATACCTGCAGGGAAGGAATCTGTTGACTGGCATTTTGCTAAAGTACAATACACTCTATTTTCTTAATGGAATTCATTATTGACAAATCCCACCACTTAACTTCTTAAAGGCCCGAATCCTACCAAAGTCGACCACTGTTTCACTGTGGTCAAATTATTAGGACAAAGAGAAGCTCCTACTGGGAAGATAACAATAGAGATAACTCAGACTCAAAATAAACATAAGACCATCTTGAAGTCCTAAACCAGCCCAAAGACACCGCCAAAGAAACTTTTCCAAACCCGACATCCAATAAAGGCTGTAGCCCAGCCCTGCCAGCAGCTTCACCAGAGCCTGAGGGTGACACCAGGAACCGGGCTCGTATAGCCTCTGCCTCTGATGCACTGTCCTCATTTTTCCTTTTGATTTTCTGCTTCAGCAGGTACCCTGCTGGACAAGACAGCTTTTCCACTTGGGTGGGGTGGGGAGGAGGTAGGGAAAGAGTCTGGTTTCCATTTTCACATTTCTGTGGAGTCCATCACAACCTTTCTGTTGAGATAACCGGAGGGAATCTACCCACCTTGTACAAACCAAAAAGTCCCAGGTCGCGGAGCACGTTGAGGGCACTGACCCTGGGTCCTGTGGTGATCTCCCCAGCCACTTGCAGCCGAATCTTTACTATCTCCAGTGGGTTGGTAAAGATGACCTGAGAGCCGCCAGCCTGCAGGCAAGGGAGGAGAGAGAAGCAGATTTTCAAACCTAGAGCCTGACTGGCAGTGTTACAAGAAAAAATCCAGAAAAGCCTCTAAGTTGTACCACTTTACACCTCCCTCCTCACCGGGAAACAAGAGCACGACGCTTTGGCCAGTTCACAGGAATCGTCCCAAACTGCTCACACCAATCTATGGCTTGTTTGTACTTGAAATGTCAAGTGTTTCTCAGACCAGTCTTTCCAGGGTCAGCCCATATACAAAATGGCAAAACTAATAAACTCATTTGAATCCAAAAGTGAAGCCAGATGTGGCAGTGGGAAGCTCCGATGAGAGGGAAAGAGATGCTTGATGTCTCTTTATGAACTAGAGCAAAAATTCGGATCTACAATAGTTTCTTTCCTTGTCTCAGCAACCATTTGCTTTCTTTTTTTTTTTTTTTTAATATATTTTATTGATTTTTTACAGAGAGGAAGGGAGAGGGACAGAAAGTCAGAAACATCGATGAGAGAGAGACATCGATCAGCCGCCTCCTGCACGCCCCACACTGGAGTTGTGCCCGCAACCAAGGTACATGCCCCCAACCGGAATCGAACCGGGGACCTTTCAGTCCGCAAGCCGACGCTCTATCCACTGAGCCAAACCGGTCCCGGCACCATTTGCTTTCTTTAGCTTAGCCACTTGCTTCCACTTCCTTGGGCTGTAGAACAAGTAAAACCACGTTGCCCCACAGAGGTGCCTTAAGTGAGAGGTGAAGTCTCTTCTGGTTCAAATTCTAAGATGTATTATCCTGAGCAAATCTCTACATAGCAATGCCCACATAAAAGGAGAGAATTCAGTAAGACAACTTCAGTATTATTTCAACACAAAAATAGAAAAATTCTTCATGGCAGAGCTGGGAAATGGAATACCTAATTTCCATGAATACAACACAGGCAAATCAAAGCCATGTCCACATCTCCAGTGCCTGGCAGAGATCTGAACTTGGATAATGAGAGGGCATTTGCATCTGAAATCCGTTAACTAGTAGAGGGGAAAAAAGGATTGTTTAACAAAACTGTTACCACCTCCTTTTCTGGTTTTTGTAGGAAAGATTGGTGGATATATAAAAACTAGAGGCCCAGTGCAGGCCTAGTCACCCCCAACTTCCCTCCTCTGCCAGCCTAGTCACTCCTAACTGCCCTCCCCTGCAGGCTTGATCAGCCCCAACTGCCTCCCTTGCAGACCTGGTCCCTCCCAACTGCCCTCCTCTGCTGGCTATCTTATGATGGTCATCTTGTGTCCCCATGGGGGCAGGATCTTTTGACTACATGGAGGCAGTCATCTTGTGTGCTGGAGTGATGGTCAATCTGCATATTACTCTTTTGGACAGAGACCTGATGCATGGGTGGGAGCCAGCTGGTTTGCCCTGAAGGGTGTCCTGGATCAGGGTGGGTGTTCCCTTAGGGTATGGGGTGGCCTGGGCGAGGGGCCTGTGGTGGTTTGCAGGCCGGCTATGCCCCTGGCAACCCAAGCAGAGGCCCTGGTATCTGGGATTGATTTACAGTATTTTCTACAATTGAAACTTCGTAGCCTGGAACGGAGCCAAGACTTCTGCTCACACAACCATTAAAACTTCGTTGCCTTAAGCGGAGGCCTGGGCCCGCCAGGGGATGCAGAAAGCTTGGCTTCCTCCATCGACAGGGGCAACCCAAGCCTCCCTCCTGCTCTCTCTGTGGCCGCAGTCATCTTGGTTAGGTTAATTTGCATACTCACTCTGATCAGCTGGTGAGCCTGGCTGGTGGGTGTATGGAGATATGGTCAATTTGCATATTACTCTTTTATTAGATAGGATGAATACACTAATAAAAACTTACATACCTATCTCCATGAAGTGAAAAAATGTCTCATTTGCACAGCTTCATCTCACCCGTAGCTATTTACATTATATACTCATAACCATATTTACATAATTACCTATAATAGAAGCCTGATGCATGAAATTTGTTCAAGGGGCTTGGCCCTCGAAGCTGCAGCGGCTCGCCTTGGCCCTTTCAGGGCAAGCTGTGGCAGCTTGCTTCAGCCCTCCCAGCCACAGTGGCTGCCTCAGCCTTCACAGCCCCAGCTTCGCCAGAAGGTCGTCTGGAAGGATGTCTGGAAGGTCATTTGGCCATACGGTCTAATTAGTGTATTATGCTTTTATTATTATAAAGGTGTAATATGCAAATCAACCGAATAACAGCAGAACACTCTCTAGACAACCATGCTATGACACACACAAGTGCCAGGCCAATCAAAGTGGGTGTGATGCGATTGATCGCAGGCTACCCGGCCAGTGGCACTGCAGCCAGCGGCACTGCAGCAAGTGGGCAGGGCCTCCCTTGGCGAAGTCCCACAATCAGTCATCCTGCAAGGGAGGTCCAGGCCACCTGGCTGGCAGCCACAGAGGGAGGCCCAGGCCACCCGGCTGGTGGCACTGCGGCAGGTGGGTGGGCTTCCCTCTGCAGCACGATTGATCTGGGAGCCCTGCAATCGACGGTCCCACAGAAGGAGGCCCAGGCCACTGGCTAGCAACGCTGTCACGGTGTGTGGAGCCAGCCAGTGATTGTCCCGCAGAGAGAGGCAACCAGTGGCGGGGAAGGGCGGCAGCGCCACACAGATGTCAAGCAGTGGCAGCGGCGGGGGCGAGGCCAGCAGCCAGGGGAAGGAAAACCCCAATAGGCCCTGATTTCCAGCCAGGCCTCAGAACCCTACCAGAAGGGTCCTGGATTACAAGAAGGTGCTGAGGGACATATCCCCCTCCCCCCCGCCCCCCGCGCACAAATTTCATGCACCGGGCCTCTAGTATTATATAATCACTAGTGACCTGGTGCACGAAATTCGTGCACAGTGAGGGGTTCCCTCAGCCCAGCTTGCCCCCTCTCACAGACTGGGAGCCCTCAGGAGATGTCCTACTGACTAGCCATGCTCTGTGGGAGGTGAGTGGGCTGATCAAGGGAAGGCGCCAACCCCATTACCCCACTGCTGCAGCCACTGCCAGCCACTATAGCTGCCAAAGTGTTTTCATCAAAATGGACTCTAGTCCCTTCACTGTGAAAAAATGACAACTTTCTTTAGGCATTTTCAAGATGTGGCTTTCATAGGATATGACTTTTTTTTTTATCCTCACCTGAGGATATGCTTCCATTGATTTTTAGAGAGTGTGTGAGAGAGAGGGAGAGACAGAAGCATCAATGTGAGAGGGACACTTTGATTGGTTGCCTGCTACATGAACCCTGACCTGGGCCCCAGCCAGGGAGGAGCCTGTAACCTAGGTACATGCCCTTGATCAGAATTGAACCTGAACTCTGCGGTCAGCAGGCCGTGGTTCTATCCACTGAGCAAAACCAGCTAGTGCAGGGTATGACATTTCTTAGCCCCTCCAGCAGCGGACTTTTATTTTTTCCTCCAGGAGTGTGGTGGAAAAACCCTAGATCACCTTCTTGGATTTTTAAAACTCAAGTTTCCAAGAACACTGCAAGTGGCAGCATACAGGGAGCTTAGCCAATGAACAGTCAGAAAAGGTATTTAGGCTGGAACTGGTTTGACTCAGTGGATAGACTGTGGGCCTGCAGACTGAAGGGTCCCAGGTTTGATTCCTGCTAAGGGCATATACTTTGGTTGGAGTCACATCCCCAGTGGGGAGTGTGTAAAAGGCAGATGATCGATGTTTCTCTCTCATTGATGTTTCCAGCTGTCTATCCCTCTCCACTCTTCTCTGTAAAAAAAATCAATAAAAATATATATATTTTAAAAAATGGTGTTTCCTCTGTAGCTCATGTGGCCCCTGAGTTGTATCCACTGGGCTAGGAGGTTGTCCCTGCCACCCCGTGGTGGCCACCAGGGTCTCCGCACACCCCAGAGACTGGCAGCCAGCCCCCCATTGTGGGTGCTGGGCTGGGGCCATGCGGGGACCCCGGGTTGCATGCCACAGTGGCCGACAGGGTCTCCACATGCTCCAGAGGCCAGCAGCCAGTTCCGTCATGGGCGCCGGGCTAGGGGTGTGGACCCGAACCGCCGCTTAGCGCCAGAGCACTCGTAAGAGGCTGGGAGTAGGGTAGGAACATCCCTGCCTCTGAATGCCCTGGACACTGGGCTGGGAACATGGACCTGAACTGCCATTTGGTGCCAGAGCATGCACCAGCGGCTGGGGGCAGGGATGTTCCTGCCACTGCAAAGCGGGGATGTTCCCACCCCGCCCGCAGCTGCTTGGCTGCTGCACCCATAGTCCGGGAGTGGCTGTGGGTATTCTAGGACCCCTGTCGCTCAGGGCCTAAGTGTGGGCCTACAGGCTAGAAGCAGCCTGGGTCCCAAGTATGTTTCTGGGACCCAGGCCGCTTGGCGCCTGTGTATGCAAATTAACCGCCATATTTGTTGGGTTAATTTGCTCCTGATTGGCAGGTGGGTGTGGCTTGTGGGCGTAGGGGAGGTATGGTCAATTTGTATGTTTCTCTTTTATTAGATAACTTCACTGCAATAGTATATCACATGTGAAACAGGAAATGTCCGCCTCATAGGGACACTATAATTCCATCCTATCTTCACTGACATTCATGTTCACTTTTCTAAATATCACAACCCTCTGAGATCTCCTTCCAAGGAGCACAAATAAGTCCCAACCCATTCTCCTAACTGGCCTGGGGCTATAAACCCCCAACTACTCCAGTTCCAATCCTGACCCTTTACTCCCATAAACATCCACAACTGCCAACACTGGCATTAGATTCCTTCCCCCTTCGTGGGAAGCTTATTGTCCTGGATTCCCCAGGGCCCTAATCCCCTTTTTGTCCACCAAGCGGAAGGGTGCAGCAATTTGCCGTCTCTCTCTGGGTTCTGTGCAACTCCCAACTCACACAACCAGACCACTGGCAGATAGGTGCCCCGGTGACTGACTGACCCACTTTTACATGTTGATTTGCCTGTTACTTTTAATTTGTTGCACTACAGGCAGGAGGAAACATTTTAATGTTTCAAAGCAAACAATACTTTCAAAAGGATTGATGGGGGAAAAATTATGTTAACATGATAACCCAAATAATTGCTCCTGTAGCTAGTATTAAAGACCAAACCAATTGAAAAAGTTTGCTACTTCCTTGAAATCTCTTATTGAAATAATGATTTCAAAGTCTATCTTTGGGAAAATGTACTTTATGTTCTAAACTAAAGCAGATTAAAAAATAATAGAAACACACATTTTTATTTTAATCCCCAAAATTTGCCAGCATCAGACAATGTCGACTCCTGTTGCCACTTGTTAAATGTGGATATTATGTTTAAGTATAAAGCCCTTTTGTGGTTTTAATCATTAGTAAATTATCCCACAGAGCAGTAGTACTCCAACCAGGATTCCCTACCCCAGTTTCCTCCTCCTCTTCTCTCAAAGACCCTTTTAGAAATAATTGCCAGTTTACTGAGATTTGCACTCCTTTAACAACTCTTCAAATTTCTTTCTGAGTGTAACAGGCTTCTTATAAGAACAGTACAATTAAGAGAAGGAAATGACTACATTTTAAAACAAACACATTAACTGTCGTATGCTTTGAAAACTTGTTACCCAGAACGCATACCAAGAGTCAACAGTGCATTGGACAGAACCACACGACTAAACTACAAGTGAGCAGGTAGCAAGGCACACATCCACAAGTGTTGCACACCTATGTGCTCTACTACATCGAAGGAGAAAAACTGCTAACACTGCATAGTATGTATATGTCTTTAAAGTTTATACATTTTTTAAAAACATTCTATAGTAGGCTGAGGAATATGTAGGGAAATATTACCCAGAAATACTGAATAATTTCAGAAAAATAAAGATTGCAATTTGTCTTAAACTCTGAATATAACACTTAAAGGGAAACCTATATGGCAAATATGCAATCTCCTTTTTTAAACTGAGATTGGTCACTATCTCATACATATTAAATTCAAGAGGGGGGAGGGGAAATAAAATCTTCAATTAATTCTACTACTCTGCTAAGAAATCTAGTAACAGAACTAGGATTATAATAATGTTATCATATCCTTAACTTAGTGTTTCCTCTCTGAGAAACAAATATAAGAAAATATTATTTCTCCTGTATTTCAGACTCTATTGATTGTAACTGATATTATCCTAATAAAGAGGGAATATGCTAACTAACCATCACTCCATCACAGAGATGGCTGCAGCCACACCTGAGGCCAAGTTCCCATAGGAGCCTTAAGGAGCAATCAGCAGGGACCTGAGGCTACCTCCTCCCCCGCCCCAGTGGTGTTTGACAGGGGACCTCAGGCCACGTCCCCTTATCCTGGCATCAGGCTGGGGGACCTCAGGCCACACCCCCCACCTGGCAGGGCTTGATGGGGGACCTGAGGCTGCACCCCCCTGCTGGTGGGGCTTGATAAGGGTGGGACTGGCCAGATCTGGATCTAGCCCAATGAGGGGAGGAGGGGCAGCTGCATCTGGGTCTCACATGATTTTGAGACACATGTGGGTGGGCAGGGACTTGACTCTGGGTTCCGTGGTGTGCCCCAGACTCTGACAAGAGTAAGTTTTTCATATACAGTAATACCTCGAGGTACGAGTTTAATTCGTTCCGTAACCTTGAGGCATGGGAAACTATGAGACGCTCGAGTCTCGGTAAACTGGTGGGTCATGTGCAGCCGGCCGATCCACGCGATAACTCCTATTTCAAATGTTGCTCATATTTCAAAGCAAAAATAGCTCGCTTGATGGCTCATATCTCAAAAATCTCATATGTTAGGGCACTCGTATCTTGAGGTACCACTGTACATTTTACTAATTTTCTTCATCTCTGACACTTCTATTATAGAGAAAGAGCAAATAGCAATATTAAATTACTCCCTCTAATTAATCTCCTTTTAATGTGCAAGAATTTTGTGTGCCAGGCCACTAGTTCATTTAATAACAGTTTTTTCACAGAAAGGAAAACACACACACACACACACACACACAAAACACGACATTGCTTATAGCAAACATCAACAATGATTATACAGTACAAAATTTCAGAAGTGTAAAATTGTGCTGAAACCAGTTTGGCTCAGTGGATAGAGTGTCAGCCTACGGACTGAAAGGTCTCAGCTTCGATTCCAGTCAAGGGCATATACCTTGGTTGTGGGCACATCCCCAGTAGGGGGTGTGCAGGAGGCAGCTGATTGATATTTCTCTCTCATCGATGTTTCTAACTCTCTATCCCTCTCCCTCCCTCTCTGTAAAAAATCAATAAAATATATTTTTTTAAAAGATGGTCTTTATTTAAAAAAAAGAAGTGTAAAATTGTGAAATAAATTCATTTTTAGATACTATTATACACTTTTATATAAAGATGCTAATGTTTGCTATTTTGACAGCAACAAAATTAAACAAAAAAGAATTTAAATACCCAATAAGAAAAGAGTTAAGTAGAAACAATTAAATGCTCTTAATCAAATAAAAAGATTTGGTAATATAATTGTGCAATGACATAAAGAAAACATAAAATATTAGATCACAAATATGTCAAAATTTACCAAAATTTTTAAAAATCAGAATGGCTAAGAGATGAAAACATTGGTTGCCTCCTGAAAAGAGAAATAACTGGGAGAAAGAATTTTCCCCAGTTATGTCCAATGACATAAACAAAACATAAAATATTGATCACAAATATGTCAAAATTTACCAAAATTTTTAAAAATCAGAATGGCTAAGAAATGAAAACATTGGTTGCCTCCTGAAAAGAGAAATAACTGGGAGAAAGAATTTTCAAAGCACCAGTGTACCTTTTAAATTCTGAATGAAATGAATGCATTAACTATCCCAAAACCAAACCAAACCAAACCAAACTAAAAAACCTCCCAGAAAATAAGAAACAGAATTGGTCTTAGAATCAATGGCTTCTTTTAGAGACTAGGTCCTTTCTCACACATTCTTTCCTGTGGTAAATTAATTTATGTACATTAAACGCTTTTTAAAAGCCAGTAAATGCCAGTTACCTACGGATCCAAAGCGTTAAAAAAGCTTATCTGCATCTTGACAAACATGTATAATGCTGCAATGAACAGAGGGGTGCATATATCTTTGCAAATAAATTTTTCAGGTACACACCCAGAAGAGGGATTGCTGGGTCATATGGTAACTCTATTCTTAATTCTTTGAGGAAACTCCATACTGTTTTCCATAGTGGCTGTACCAATTTACATTTCCACCAGCAGTGAACGAGGGTCCTAATAAATTTTTTTAGAAAACTTATCTACCTCTGTATATATGAACATCAACAAAATCTAATCAAATATAGCTAGTGATCTGAAATAGACACCAAGATAAATAAAATTTCATATTAAAGCATCATAACACAGCTACATATCTTAAATGAACACTGTCTAATTTGACATCTTGCTGCTTCTGGTACTGATGCTTATATAGATAACAAACCAGTCTGCACAATACCTTCGTTGAGTTTTTTCGCTCACCAAATCACCAAATTAGCTTTTAATTCTCTAACTGCTAAATTTCCCTATTCGCATTATTGTTTATAATTTTGAGGAGAGGCAAGCCTTATTATTAAAACTAACTTAGATGTTCTTATTTTTCAGTATTGTTGTTTGTTTAGAAGTGAAATACAAATGACACAATAAAGGGAACAAATTCATTTTGAATGAGAGTTACCCATATACAACACAAATGGAAAAACGTCCATTTAATCTTTGTCACTTTTTTTTTTATGAGGAAATAAACCAACTAAAGCTGACAGCAAAAGTAAGGAGGGAAAAAATGCAATATTGAGATGTCACCACACCTCTGATGTGCCTGAGGCCATGAGGCTGCACACAGGATTAGGCCTGTTCACTCTCCTGCCCTCACAATCCCACCCCAGGGCAGAGTGCACAAAGAGGCTGTCGACCTGGCCCTGTTTGTGCCAAGCCCCCTGTTTACTTCCTTCTTTGATCTGTTGTCTCCTATAATCTGCAACTATTTCCCTCCAACCACAAAATATCTGAACAATTCATTACAAAGCCTTCCCTTACAGAGACTGATGAAAATCTTAACTTCAATTTACTAGTAAAGCCACACCAGCTTCTTGAACAGATGTACAAAATATGTGCACTTAAAATAACCAGATTCAACAATAAAGATAAACTAAAGTAAAATTAACCAGAAAATGAATAAAAGTCATAGAATCAGTTGTCACTAGGATTGCAAAGAGGAATAGGAACAAACAGTGACTGTATCACACACCATCAACTATAAACATTCTCAGACTTTTATAAAGCAGTGGGAAATGCTATGGTTCTAAAATAGTTTAGGACAGTGATAGTTTAAAGGAAATAAACTGCAATTTGCTCACTGCTGAGTGATGGGTATTAGGATATGAATAGATAAAGCTATACATACTCCTAACTAGGGTAAAGGAAGCATCAAAATTCCTATATACCCATCACAAGACACTTTGACATAAATGGACTTGCAATCTGTGTGCATAGGTATGTGTGTTCAGATAAGTATTCAAGCATACAGCTGGGATCACATGGATTCCTGGGATGGCAGCTGGAATTATTTCCAAACAACTCTTCAGAGATGTGATAGCTTAGCTTGCTGAGGAGCATGCAGCATTGGAGTCTGGCCAGCTGTAAATCTTGGCTCCCCAGGTTAGTAAAAGCTCCAAGTGGACTTCTTGCTGCACCCAACATGGGACTGTATGTGTGCATGACATATGGAATGAAAGGAAGAAACAGTAGAAAGTGGAAAGAGTCCAAGTTTGCCAGATTGTTGAACTATATTGTCATTAATTTGGTAACCTTGGATAGGTCATAATCTTTCCGTTTCTTGTTTTCCTAATATGACAACAGAGATCCCAACATCCGCCCTATCTCCCTAACAGAGCTCTCGTGCGCTAATTTGAGAGCGCCATACAAATTGAAAGCAAGATACCAGGGGAAGGAGTGAGCTCTTCAGGAGGCTGAGTTCACACAGGGCTAAGGAAACACCTGCAATGTGATGGATTTACACTAACCCTCTGCTGAGCAATAAATACATTTGGAGTTTTATGACTTCTATCCATTCAGAAGTATACATTCTCTAATGCTGAGCAATAAATACATTTGGAGTTTTATGACTTCTATCCATTCAGAAGTATACATTCTCTAATGAGGTAATGGGACCAGTCAGGTAAGTGATCTAGTTAGAATTAACAACATTAAAACAGATACCAGAGAGATGTTTTAGAAAAAATATATAGGTCAGTCAATTTAGACTTTCAAACTGTTGACTTGAAAAGTTATTACATTTCTTCCACTTAAGTTACAGATATATCTAATCACTGTAGACACCACTGAGATCATTAAGAAACAAGTCATAGACTGGAAAGAATATTGATAGCACATATATTTGCAAAGTACTATCTCTATGATGTATTAAAGAACTACAAATCAGTAATAAAAAATATGAATAACAATGAAAAATAGGCAGAAGACCTGAACAGATACTTCACAAAAGAAAGATATATTAATAGCCAATAAGCACATGAAAAGATGCGTAATATCTTCAGGCTTTAGGAAAATGAAAATTAAAACCACAATAAAATATCATTTTCCACCAATTAGAATGACTAAAATAAAAAATAAAAAAACTTAAGAACATGAAACATTGGTGACTTTGGTGAGGATGCGAAGTAATTGAATACACTACTGATTTCTAAATATAAAAGCCTAAAACAACCATTACGACTGAACAACCAATCAGTTCCTATGATGTGCACTGACCACTAGGGGGCAGATGCTTAATGCAGGAACTGCCCCTGATGGTCAGTGAGCTCTCATAGCCAATCTCCCACAACCAGCCAACCTCCCCTGATCCCTCCCCGTGGCCAGCAAACCTCCCGTGGTCCTTCTTTTCCAGCAGGCCCCATCTGGCAGTCAGCCCAGCCCAGCCCTGATCAGGACTGGGTAAGATGGCCCCAATAGGCCCTGATCACTTGTCAGGCCTAGGTACCCCCTGGCCCCATGCACCAATTTTGTATACTGGGCCTCTAGTAAGACTATAAAATGGTCCACCCACTTCAAAAAACCAAATGAAAATTGAAAATACATCTAGTTTATTATATTCTTAAATATTCATCCATGAAAAATGAAAGCATATGACTTGAAAATACTGTTAAGCAGAATTCTGTCATTATTTCTTCAAATAGGTTTTCAGTATCTTGCTCTCTTTCTTCTTCTGGCACCCTCATAATTCTGATGATGGTACACTTGAAATTGTCCCAAAGACTCCTTACACTATCTTCTTTTTTTTTAATTCTTTTTGCTTTTCATATTGGGTGTTTTTTGCTTCTTTGTATTTCAAATCATTGACTTAATTCTTGCGATCCTTTAGTCTGCTATTGGATATCTGTATATTAATTTTTATTTGTTAGTGCATGCTTAATTTCTAGTTGATCCTTTTTATAAATAAATGGAGATGGTGACGTAACCAGAAAACGAAGTGCATCAAGACTAATGTAACCCAAGGACTGTCTGTAAAAGCCTAAGCAACTGTCACTACTGAATGACCAGAACTGGTTGACCACTTGTTATGACACGCAATGACCACCAAGGGGCAGATGCTCAACACTGAAGCTGCCCCTGGTTGTCAGTCCACTCCCACAGCTAGCCTTCCGTGGCTGACCAGCAGTGTCAGCATCCGTTTCTTCCACACCCAGTTCAGTGACTGTCACTTTCTCTCCTGACTCCACTGGGGCCTTTGGGCCCCAAGCTGGGACAAGGAACTGGGGGTGGGGTGGCAGCGGATGCAACCCTTTCCCAAGGTTGCCGAGGGCTGGCTCCCTTCTTGGGGGTCAGCGGCCAACCTGCCATGCCCTGTTCCTCCCCCCGCCGGCAGGCCCTGATTGGCCCAGCCTTGGTCAGTCTTGATTGCTGGCTAGGCTTAGGGACCCCACCTGTGCACAAATTTGTGCACCAGGCCTCTAGTGGTATATAGGCTCAAAACCTAAATGTAAGAGCTAAAACTATAATTCTTAGAAGAAAACAGAGGTATAAATCATCATGACCTTAGATTAGGCAATGATTTCTTTTTTTTTTTAATACATTTTATTGATTTTTCACAGAGAGGAAAGGAGAGAGAGAGAGAGAGCTAGAAACATAGAGGAGAGAGAAACATCGACCAGCTGTCTCCTGCACACCCCCCCACTGGAGATGTGCCCGCAACCAAGGTACATGCCCTTGACTGGACTCAAACCTGGGACCTCTCAGTCCGAAGGCCAAAGCTCTATCCACTGAGCCAAACCGATTTCGGCAAGGCAATGATTTCTTAAATATTACACTAAAAGCTCAAATAACAAAAGAAAATATAAATTGTATTTCATTAAAATCAAAGTCCAATTCTTTATAGGACACAGTCAAGAAAGTACAAAAATATTTGGGGAAAAAAACATCTGATCTGAGACTCTAGATATATAAAGAAATCTTGTAACTCAATAATAAAAGACAATTAAAAATGGTCAAGGAGTCCTATCTGGTTTGGCTAAGTAGTTAGAGCACTGGCTCGAGAACTGAAGGGTCTCAGGTTTAATTCTGATCAAGGGCATGTACCTCAGTTGCAGGCTCGATCCCTGGTCCAGATTGGGACACATGCGAGAGGTAAGCAATTGCTATGTCTCACTCACATAAATGTTTCTCTCTCTATCTCTCCCCTTCCATTCTCTCTAAAAATCAGTGGGTGGGGGGGGTTGGGGGGAGATCCTCAGATAAGGATTAATAACAACAACAACAAAAATGTGGAAAAAAATTCTACATACAGTTTTCCAAAGAAAATAGACAAAAGCAGATAAGATAAATGCCATATGCATGAAAAGATGTTCAACATAGGCATGGATGCAGGTGTGTGTGCACACACACTAAGCCAACGCTTCCACAAGAACTTTGGTTGCAGAGAGGTGAGGACCCACATATGTGCCAGGCTGATAAATCTCATCAAGGAGAATCCAGAGCAGCCTCTCTCAGACACTCAGGGCATCTTCTCTGAATTCAAAACTACAAAGGTCAGTGACCTCATCACCTCAGGTTCCATATGCAGCTGAGGACGGTTTAACCTAGATATTCAGCTAATTCAACTGAAAGTTATTAAGTTTCAAAGATAAAATGCACTAAGTGTGTCTTAAACAAATCATACAATGTATTACCAAAGGTGAAATGAACACCGCAAATAAAATTAATTTAGCTGCATACTTAGATTTGAGAATTGGTCCAAATCCAATGTCACATTCCCATTTTAGATAGAAACCTTTGTGCGCTAAGTAAATATAATCTGAACCTCTGCATTCAGAACTGTTCAGAGCCTCAAATAGTTATGATTGTTTGCTGTATCCTCTGGCCCCTAAAGAACAACAATTATAAGTATACCACAGTGGCTTATTTAGTCCTACACCTAAAATATAATATAATGACCCAATTAATCCATCATAAATGTATGGTAACTGTCTCCACTACTACTATTTACTATTATATTTAAGAAGAATCAGAATTAGGACTTCAAAAAGTGTAGAAGGTAATGTTTCAGGAGATTTTAAGAGACTGAGCTGACAAAACTACCTGTTTTCTTCACTCAAAACCAGTTAAGACTATGCAATAAAATTTAAGTCATCCCATATGATCACTGAGAAAATGTGCTTAGAATCCCTTGAGTTCAGAGAGAATGTCACTCAGATATTATATCTAAAAGTGCAAGAAAGTTAAAGGAACATATTTGCCAAGAAAAATGTTTACTATTAATACGTACACAACCTCCAGCAAGGATTTCTGCAAAAAGTGGAATGGAACCATCTCCTTTGGTGAATTTGTCCCGAACAAAATCATTAACCTAATTAGAAAGAGAATATTGGTTAACCAGAATTTACATCAGTCAACCATAATTTCCTCTACAAATATGTTATTGGTTTTACAAATTAGCAAAATATTTGTCTCATAAGATGAAAAATTATCAAATGTCTACATATAAATTTAAAATTTTACAAATGCCTTGGTAGTGTGTCAGTCTTAGCAGTATCAGTTTTCATTTTGCCTTAATGATAACTAAACAGACAACATAAATTTAGTGTAAAAAAACTTACAGTCAGCTTAATAGCCTTTTCTGGAGCAACCCCTATAAGTTGTGGTATCAGGCCTGGGTAAATGGAAAGAATTGTTAGCCATATAGATGTACTAGACATGAATAAACAAGCCCAAAAAGAAATGGTTTTCTCCATGTTACTTACCCATAGACACTTCAGGGTTTTTAATAAAATGGGGAATATGGATTATCCTAAAAACTCTGTATATGTATATAATAATTATTTATGTAAAATGTAATGTTAGGCTTTCTTGAAGCTGTAAATCCTTCTCTTAAGCATGCTTCCTTTAAAGCTTAGTTATCTAACACCTCCCAAAAAAGTGCATGAGGAAGGAATGGAGCCTCTAAATCTTCTCTGTACTGGAACACTGCCAACAACAATGTAACAAAATCCCCTCCCTTTACAACCAACAGCATACAAACAGACACTTTAGAGAAGCAATGCTGTATGCTTGGAAAAGCTCTGCAAAGCTGTTAAGTAGACCCAGATTTTGCCACAAATGATGCTACTTATGGAATAGCATACAGTGACTTGGTCATTATAGAATACTAACTCCCATAATTTTCTCTTTAGAGAAACCTAGAATTCAGTACTCATTTATTTAAAGGGAAGTCAAAACTACACAGAAAAAGTTTTATGTATCAATTAATCAGTATCTTCTACAAACAAAAACACATGCCTACTGTATTCTTATTTACTAATATATGGCAAACTTAAGACATTTCAAAAGAATCCTCTTAAAACAAGGGAAATTATTATTCTTAGAAAGTTAAATTTCCCAGGCTGGCTGCAAACTGGAAAAGAAAAATATACATAAACAATTCAACATCTGTAGATATTCGTAGGGCTCAGCTTTCTAAAACACACAGATTACCCAAATTGTTAGCATACATTTTTTGCATACATTTTTAAATATGCTAACAATAAACATTTTATATCCTTTAAATCATTCAGCCAAGAGGTAGTTATGTATGTGTTTGCATGCTCACTGCTGATCTTAAGCCTACTTTGAGGACACTGCTGAGTGATTTTCTATGAGTTGAGAGCCAGCAAGTAATCATACATATGGCTACTGTCAGTCAAACTGAATTATCAATGACAAACACAAATCTGCACACACCTTTAATGGATTGCAGACTGATTTAAAAGAATAAATCAGCAGATGGCAGTCTTAACTTTCTAACCCTCATGATTACCAGGCCCTATTACTTTTAGTCTGACTCCCATACTACTATGTCAGCATGTGTATTTGTTTTACAACTAGCCTCAATAAGGCTCAGAGAATTTTAATAAAGTACTGATTTATGTCATTTTATCATTGTTGCCTGCAATGAAATGTAGGCTTATCTGTCAACAATTTTGTCAATCATCTGACAGAATAATGGACTAGTTCTAAGCAATATATGACAATCTCAATAATCATAGTGTTCACATACAGGATTCCTACAATCTTCTCCCTAATACGAGAGTCTCTCATTTAAAGGACTGATTTTATAAGCTCATATTCTGAATAAAACTAACAACCCTACTTCTTCCTCCCCCATACAACTTATTATATCTGTCTCATTTAATTAACATGACATCTCTCACAAATGAAATCTTCGGTAAGCATCCATCAAGAAGGCTAAACTGTTAGTATATATCTAGGTTTCTTTTAATACAGGACATTCTCTTTATAAATATACCAAGGAGGAAGAAAGGTTATTTATTTAACAAGAAAAGATTGAAAATGTCAAAGAAATAAGTACCATTTAATCTTCAGATAATATGTAGGTGTGCAGACTTTAATACCGTTTAAAACAAGCATTTGCATGCACAGATCGATTCCAGACTATGCACAAGTCTTCCACAGAATACTTGCTATACATAGAGAATTTAGAGGCTAGAGGTTTGAGTATTTAAGCAAAATTAATTACACTCATTCTCAGAAGCAGGGTATTTGAACCTAGTTTTCAGAACACTCTCTTATAATGCCAAAAATGAACATCTTCCTGACCCTATTTTTCACACATCAGTGTATCAGAGCTAGATTTTTCACTGAAAGTCTAACATGATGCTAACCAAAGGTGTTTTTCTCCTGTCCATGAACATAAAGCTTTGTTCGGCCTGGCCTTTCTTTCCAAGGAAGAGGTTCTAAGCCAAATGGTTCAACAGAGCTCAGAATGAGGTAGTGATTTATGAGACTGTGTGTGCAAACAAACAAGTACAGTAAATTACATAAATGCCCTGGACTTAGGCATGTAGAGAGTATTTTCAAAGAATTCCAAGTGGCGCCCAAAGGGATTAAAAAATTAATCTCCTTCCCTAAGGAAACCCTAAATTCTAATGTGAAAACATGTACATGAAAGTCATTCCCTCTCCAAAGAGAACAAGTTCTTACAAAGCCAACAGGGTGCGAGAATTTTGCATGGGGCTGTTGCCTCTAGGCCAACAGCACCGTGCTCAGCCTAGAGGTGTGGTAAGGTTTCCTGCAAAAAAAAATCTCTCCGCTTTCACTCAATGCCTCTGAACTATGGGGAAGAAAGGAACAAAAATGAGATTTGGAGCCAAAAGGTTTTCTTTTCTTTGCTAAACTTCAGATGACTCAGTGAAAAAGACTTATGAATGGTCTCCGTGGAGGAGACAAAAACATTGGATATTTATTTCAGTTGAAACAAGTGGATAGATGGTAAACTTACCTCCAGGTGGCAGCCTGGCTTCTACTTCAGAGAAGAGGCATATTTCTCCTCTCTCACTCTTTGAGAAAAAAAGCTATTTCTTAGCCATCACCACTGTATTCCCACCTGCAGACCTGTGCCTTAG
This sequence comes from Lasiurus cinereus, assembly GCA_011751065.1. Taxonomy (NCBI): domain Eukaryota; kingdom Metazoa; phylum Chordata; class Mammalia; order Chiroptera; family Vespertilionidae; genus Lasiurus; species Lasiurus cinereus. Next base: position 15,571,506 of record JAAGEH010000393.1, on the reverse strand, counting down.
TTTGTAAAGCACAGTGACCACAGACCCATGATAGGACACACAGGATTTGGATTCCGATAAATAGAAATAGCAGGAAGAAGAAATGAAGACCTTGTTTGCAGACTACTATTGCTAGTTATCAACAAAAATGTAAAAAAAGAAATGAACAATGGGACTACAAAAGGAAGAAAAACAACTCTAGTCTGGGCAGGCTACACTTTGGTTTTTATAACAAGTGAGTTAAAACCTGCTTCTGGTGAGATAAAAATCACTAATTTCTACAACTGAGATTTGCTTACTCACCCCGGTAGAGTCCAAAGAATCCCTCATATCGCAAGACTTTCTTAAAACAGTCAAAGCTGTTTTTGTACATCAGCTCTCCCACCACAGAGCCAGTGCCACGCTGGTTTTGCATGCGGGTCTTCACCAGATCTATAGGATATACTGCAGTGGCTCCCACAGCTACAAATAAAAGAATTTTGAGGCATAAAAGAGAGCACAATTAAATGGAGACTCTATAAGGACAACAAATCTCATCTCAAAGGACTAGAAAATAAAACAGTATCTTTTCTCACAAAAGACTTCGTTATTTTTCCTCCCATACACAGCTGAACCACACAGGCTTGCAACCACTGGATCCATAAATACAGCTGCTTCAGGGGACAACTGCAATAGGTTTTCAAGTCATCACCAACATTAGACAATCAACACTCAATTTTCTAGAACATTAAACTATTATATGTAACATATTTTTTTAAAAAACAACATATTTCTTGATATTTCCCATTAAATGCTTAAATATACCAGTTACTCCTTAAAATGACAATATATGTACAAGTAAGTGACTATAATTTAAAATTTTAGTTTAGTAAAGCATGTTGGTATATTAAGCTTAGTTACAACCATAATACTGAAACCAAGTATCAATATAATCCTACCCCTACATACAGAATTTGTGGTGTGTTTTTTTTTAAAGACCAGGCTTTAAATTTCTCAGGGACTAAAAAATGTGTAACATGAACTAGAGCATTATATTTTTCAATTGTTGAAAACCAGAACATGCTTTGCAACTTCTAAAACTAAAGACTGAAAATAAAAAATAATAGTTTCATCAGTTCAGGCTTGTTTTGACAAATCATAAGTATTTTAATCACACCTGATATGTTTTTATCATCAAAGCAATTTTAGATTCTATACTATTTCTATGCAGAAATTTAAGCAGGGGGGGAAAAAAAAGTCCTGAATTTTGCCCAGGAGCAGGGAGGGGAGGTTCATTTTAGCAAATAAGCTACAAGTCCAGATAATCTTCAACTAGTAAAAGGGAAGAGAAAAAGAAACAAGTAGAGAAACAAAAGTGAATCACTTTGAGAGGTTGTTTTACTTTCTAAGGTTCTGGGGTTTGTACCCCAAATCTTGATTTCCTACCTGCCCTCACTTCCAACACCAAAAACACAGTCTTATTCTCCATTGCTTTGTACTGGCTTGGTGAATGCAGCACTGCATCCAAGACTTTCACATTATGACAGAGGTTTTGTCCTAAAGACCGACTGGAGCCAGAGGGGCTATGGCCATGCTATGACAAGTCTCTGATCAGAGGTAAAAAAATAAAAAATTCTTGAGAAGGCCCTGCAGCCATGACCCAACGGGAACAATGAACTGCACTTTTGCTGATCTGTCCCGGTCTAGTAAGATAATATTACATGATCACAAGCTTGAAAACAGCACACAGACACATCACTCACCTCCAGCAACTGAGCCCAGAGTGAATCTGTAAGCAGACTCGGCAATCTGGAGCCAGACAGACCTGCCTAAACCATGAGATTGCTGTGGGGTAAAAGAAAACATGTTAAAAAAAAATGGAAAAGCATACAGCAAAACAAAAAAGCTACAATAACTATTTTAAGATTTGAAAATGTATACCTGTATTATTGGCAGTGAAAAACCATATCCAGCCAAAGAGACACTGCTACTTTTTTCCCTTTTTTTTTTTTTACAAACCTATTAATACCTCATTTATCTGCTGCTATTGGGAAATACACTATCATTTTACTGAAGTGAATAAATATTTCAAGTACGACATCTTTCTCCCCTTCTTTACATTAACCAAGTTAAAACTTTAAACCTTTCTAAAATGTACAAACACTACCTTGATTCGTAGATCAGAGACTATTGATCATAATCTACCATCTCTAATGACTGGAGGTCATCATATTCATGTCTATCACTTACTGCATTAAGATCTGACACAGCTGTCTGCTATCTGCCCATGCCCGACAGCTATTACCTCTTCTACCAATAGCCTCCTAGTTAGATTTTGCCACCTCTCATCTATTAGGACTGGAGAAAACACATAATTAGGATTGTTAGGATTTTATGTAAAGCAATGTCAAGGACTTCTCTTTTGGGATAAAGTGAAAACCTTTTATAACTACTATTTCTAGAATCAGAGTCTTATTTCTGGCTTTGCAGCTCAACCATTAAGGCTACCACTAGATTAAGTATAGTATTTCTGACCTCAGCTATTGAGCATTTGCTCTCCTAGACCTATGCATTCCCCAACTGCATAAAGAAAATACCTAAGGGGCTTTAAAAATAATAAATCTCTGGGGCCCGGGGTTTATATATTTTTTAAAAGTTTCAAATTATTCTGCTATGTATTCAGGTTGAAAACCACTGTCCTAGCCACATTTATGGTTCTAACATAAAATCTATGATGATAATAAAGCAAAGGGGGAAACCCTGTTGTGATTCAGAATGCTAATTCATTGATATCCTCCAGTATAAAGAATTTGAAATAATTTGCCTATATTAGTGTATCAGTCTTGTTCTTTAATGTTTTCATTATGAAGTAGCAGGTATTGAACAGGATGAAATGCAGCTATAAAATACTTGCTTTGTTACAAAGAAAATGAAAAATATTAACTTGAAATGAGATTTTTAAAACAGCATAATAAAAAAAGTTTAGACATATTAAAATAATTTAATGGAGAGGGAATCCATGCCTAAAATCTAGAAGGAAAAAAGTAAACTAGTCTACTCTGATTCACTTTCATCTGTACAATCTCTGAATACGCTTCAATTAGTTTTTATATGTTGACTAAACACAGTGAGGCTAACCTGGTATTTCTTGTTGTTTTTTAAAAAATATATTTTTATTTACTTCAGAAAGAAGGGAGAGGAAGATAAAAACATCAATGATGCAAGAGAATCACTGATAAGCTGCCTCCTGCACATCCCTTAATGGGGCTCGAACTCACAACTAAGGCATGTGCACTGACTGGGACTTGAACTGTGATTTCCTGGTTCATAGGTCGACACTCAACCACTGAGCTATATGGGCAAGGCTAACCAGTTATTTCTAATACTCTGTTTCAAAGACAAAATATAGTTGAAAACAAATGGAGTCTGTATCTTCAAGGTAAAGATGATGTTTAATATCACATTGCTTGAATAAATTTAAGTAATAACATTTTGACTTAAATTTTATATTTTAAAATCAATATGGTTGTTATGCTACCTATTAAACATATAGCATATGTTTTTAACTTCTAAAAACACGCACATAAAACTTTTTCCCAAAATTATAATTCTCAATAACAAAACTGGGTGAAGATAAACATATTATGAATTATTTTCAATCATGTCTCCTCTCAACAGAATATATTGAATTAAAACTCATAGAATAAAAGGGCTATAATAACAAATAAGAGAGAAGTAACCACTAATTCCCTTTATCATATAAAAGGTTTGTCCTGTATTCAACCACATATGTTTTCTTTATACTCTCTTCCTTTAAAAAATATTTATAAGCCCTACAAAATCCTATGAAAACTGAAGGATTATACTATGCTTTAATTCTTAGCTAAAAACAACTCTAACTATAAATGCCCAAATGCCTTTTGAAAGAAATGTTGCCTCCGCCCTTATTAAATAGCACTTTTTAAAAAAACACAAAAAAAACCAAGCACTATATGGTTACTGAGAGTTCTTTTTTGGGCTCAGCTATCACTATAACTTACATTTCACTTTTATTCCGGTATGTAAATTAATGTAATTAATGCTATGGATTTCACATCATGAATATTCATAAGTAGAATGCTACTGTAGCTGTCATCCCTATTAATGGCTGTGTACAGAATTTTTAGCATTTAGGCTGAAAGAAAATACTTAGCACTAAGAAGATTGCCTACCGTGAGCATATGGGTCAAAGGAAAAAGTGCTCTTTTCCTTAAGGTTATGATTATGATCTTGAAGGTGATATATTTAACAAGATTGTTTTTCAAAGCAAAATAAAAGTGGGAAGCCCTAACCAGTATGGCTGGGTAGATATAGAGTTAAAGTTGTTTTTAGCTAAGGCCTGTGGACTCAAGGGTCCCAGGTTCGATTCCAGTCAAGGGCATGTACCTTGTTTGGAGACAGCTGATCGATGTTTCTCTCTCACTGATGTTTCTAACTCTCTATCCCTCTCCCATTCTCTCTGTAAAAAATTAATAAAATATATTAAATAAATAAATAAATAAATAAATAAATAAAGTGGGGCATCTTTAAAAAAAGACAGCATCTTAAATGATTTTTAATCTGCTCCTTAAGTATATGCATATGATAAAAAGTGATAGAGATCTCATTTGGAGAAGAGAGAGTTCTTTTGCTTTTGTTGCTACATGTATTTTCATCCTGTAAATGAGAATTGGATAAAACAAGATCATGTCAGTTCAAGCAACCTGTCCTAACCAAGCAGCTTCATGCAGTGTGTCAGTCCAATAAAAAGAACTTTCTATGTATGAAATGTAAATAATTCATGTATTCAGAGGATACTGTCATTTACAATTTAGAAAATAAAATTAAAATCGATTGATTCACACTATTTTTGCAGAATGCAGGAATTTGACGGAATCTTGAAAATATTTGAAGGAGAAACTGAGGTCCACAGAAACATACAGCAGATCCCAAGAATAATAAAGGCCATATTTCACAATGTTTGTAAATAGGGACATTAATTTTAATCCCCCTTAAGCCTTCATAAATTTGTCTATAAAATTCTAAAAATTATTTATTACTTCTATTGAGTTTTATTTTTTAGAGGGGTTTTAACAATACTTTACAGGGAAATAGACTTGAAATCTGCATTTTTTATTTCTCTATTTCTAAACCTCAGTAATAAGACTGCCCAACCTAACTGATGTGGGAGAGGGAAAACAGATAAGACTCTGGGGCTCTTGCTTTGGAGTTAATGCAAGAATAGCCAGGAGCTCTGCCTGTTCTCAGGAGATTCCAGATCTCTGTGCCATCCTACTGGTTAGAGAAAAGGCAGAGCAGACACTCCAGCACTACTCTGGATGTCAATGAGAAACCAAGAAAAGAAGAGAAGGTGGCGATTTTTATCACTACCCATATGCTAGCATCTAACAAGACCTTTGAGGCCATCATGCCAGCATAAAAGCATCAGCGCTACCCACGGAAGGCAGGCAAGTCACCTTCCAATCTATCTACAAGAAAAATTACACTAATAGCAGAACTGTATCATCTTCCTAAAGACTAAGAAATATGAAGAAGATAAAATTAGGGTGCCAGAGATTACAAGAACAGCTTTCAGATATGACTTGTGGGAAAATTACTAGAGGCAAGAGAGTCAGGTAAAATGAAAAGTAAGAGCAGCAGAGGCTGAAAAAGGAGAAATGAGTTGAGATTTTTAAATTCATTACACTGTCTTTAATAAGCCAAATGAAATATTCCATAATTATAAGGACACACTCAGGAAAAGCTATAATAGACATGTAACACTAAAAAAATAGCTCCTTTTGCAATGCAATTTTTCAAACTTCAAGGAAAATTTTTATAAAAGTACACTATAAAATTAAATTTAATAAGAGCTCTTTAAATATTTCAATGTCTCAACTTTTTAATAATTTTGTTAAATTTCATTATAAATCAATGAATTGAAATAAATTCATTTATTTTTTAAAGGATCTGAGAACTTATAATAGAAATAAACTTTGGAGGAGAGGAACTGGTTTCTGGAGCACTGGGCCTGAAAAGGAGGGCTGATCTGCCTGCTACTCGCTATGCCGCTGCCCGTTGCTCTGCAGACCCGCTTGGCGAAGAGAGGCATCCTCAAACATCTAGAGCCCAGAAAAAGGCTCCCCACCCCTGTCTTATCTGAACCCAGGAACAGGACAGATTTAGAACCAGAGTAAGAGATCATCGCTGAGGACTATGATGATGATCCCGTAGACTATGAGGCCACCCGCTTGGAGGGCCTGCCACCCAGCTGGTACAAGGTGTTTGACCCTTCCTGCGGGCTCCCTTACTACTGGAATGTGGACACAGACCTGGTATCCTGGCTCTCCCCCCACAACTCCTACTCCATCGTTACCAAATCGGCTAAGAAGCTCAGGAACAGTAATGCAGATGTGGAGGAGAAGCTGGAGCGGAGCCATGAGAAATCGGAGCGGAGCCACGAGAAGTCTGACAGGGGCCACGAGAAGTCGGACAGAGACCGAGAACGTGGCTATGACAAGGTGGACCGAGAAAGAGAGCGGGACAGGGACAGGGACCGGGACCGCGACCGTAACCGTGGGTACGACAAAGCGGACAGAGAAGAGGCCAAAGAACGATGCCATCATCGCCGGGAAGAGCTGGCTCCCTACCCCAAGAGCAAGAAGGCTTCAAGCCGGAAGGATGAAGAGTTAGACCCCATGGACCTCAGCGCATACTCAGATGCATCCCGGGGCACCTGGTCCACAGGACTCCCCAAGCGGAACGAGGCGAAGACGGGCGCGGACACAACCGCCGCCGGGCCCCTCTTCCAGCAGCGTCCCTACCCGTCCCCAGGGGCTGAGCTCCGGGCCAATGCCGAGGCCTCCCGAACCAAGCAGCAGGACTGAAGCCAAGCAGCAGGCCTGGACCCTCATGGGTTTTTTAATAAAAGCTTCCCAATGGCTCGAAAAAGAAAAAAAAGAAAGAAACTTTGACAACACAGGTAAGGGGTTTTTGCTACTAAAAAAGCTAAATTGCAATGGGTTACAGATATATTTTAATCTGCAGAAAGCTCCATTACACACCAAGCAAACAAAATATTAACATAAAATGTAGATATAAAAATATTACTTTCCATTTTCAATTTACTGAGAATATAAAAGTTATTGTTTATTATGCAAAGTAGATCTGGAAATTCTAATTCATTCAGGGGCAGAATCATCATTTCATGGAGCTCAAATAGAAGTAAGATTTTTCTACCAAAACTCCCCAATGTACCACACTTTTAAGCTAGTTCAACAGAGTGGCAACACTAAAAATAGGTGGACTCAGGCTCTTGTTGTGGCATGCCCATTCAGCTGCTTTATTCCCTCCTTCCTTGTCTTCTGTCTTTGCCCTTCTCCCCATGACATCCCTGTGTCTCCTAGCCTCATAGGGCATCGCAATCTCCTAAGGCAGTGGTTGGCAAACTGTGGGTCCCAAGCCACATGCGGCTCTTTGGTTCCTTGAGTGTGGCTCTTCCACAACATACCACAGCCTGGGTGAGTCTATTTTGAAGAAGTGGCATTAGAAGAAGTTTAAAAAATTTGGTTCTAAAAGAAATTTCAATCGTACTGTTGATATTTGGCTCTGTTGACCAAGGAGTTTGCCGACCACTGTCCTAAGGTATCAGGGACACAGGTCTCATGTCTGTGAGAGCAGGGAAATACCAGGAGGACAAGCAATAGCCCTCCTAACCTCACTCCCCACACAAAGCCATGTGACCGTCACTACAACTGATGCTTCCTCCAAATGCAACAGAAGTGGGAGTTCCCATTTAAAACAAGACTTATTTAAAAAATGTTCTATTTCATTCTTCAAGGTAATATCATGGGGTTTATTTTCCTACTAAGATAGTATTTTTGAAATCAGAAATAGAGCTATCTTAACTTTATAGGACTCAGAGCTATTAATTTAATCATCCTTAATAACTAATATTTTATCAAAAATTTAACAATCAAGGTTTTTTCTCTAGTTCATTAGTTCGTTTTCCTGTGCTACTGTTGTAATCTGTAAGGTATAATATCAGAGAAAGATTTATTAGAGGAATGTTTGTATTTTGAAAACCCTATAAATATCAATTTAATGATATAAAATGAACTTAATGTTAATCTTTCAATGTAACTAGACAAATTCAGACTGCTAATTCTATGGAGAAGAAAGGCAAGCCCATATATGTTTGCACTCTTGTTTTCCTTATGTTAATAAGCTAAAAGACAAGCCACAAACAAATCTAGTTACTCCATAAAAATAGGAGAGGGCCACAATTCTGTAAAGATAATCTTTGAACTAAATAAAATCTCTTTCTAGTAAGTTGTTTTTAAATTTCACCATTCAGAAGCTCTAGGCTGTCATGAACATACAACTCCAGCACTTTTTAAGGTGATTCTATTTATGAGACACCTACCTGTCTTTGAAGTTCTGCCAGATTGTAAGGTAAGGCCCCCTCAGCCAGCGGGGCTATTCTCTCAATATCTGCCAAAGTCAAGCGCCTTCAGGCAAAAATATGAAAAAGAAAGAACTGTTAGACACCGACAAACACCTCAAACAAAGATAATCTTTCTTCAAAAAGAGGGGGAGGCGAGAATTATGACTTAAAAACAGTATTTTTCGCCCAGCCAGCATAGCTCAGTGGTTGAGCGTTGACCTATGAATCAGGAGATCACAGTTTGATTCCTGGTCGGGGCATATGCCCAGGCTTGATCCTAGTGTGAGCCATGTAGGAGGTGGCCGATCAATGATTCTCTCTCATCACTGATGTGTCTATCACTCTCTCTCTCTTCCTCTCTGAAATAAAAAAAATATTTTAAAAAAATAGATCATAGTGAGAAAAAAAGAACTTGCTTAGCACAACATAAAGCAAAAAATTGAAGATAAATATTGTGGAGTATACAAATTTATTAAGGCTTCAATGTAGATATTAAAAGTAAAGAAATAATTTCTGGCAGAAGCAAAGTATAGATGTTGACAGTTTGTATATACTACATGTATTCTCTTAGTATATATACTTAATACATATGTATCTTGAGAAAGATAAACACAAAACTAATTGTTGCCTTTAAGGAAGGGCAAAGGGTAGAAAGGAGTCTTTTTTTGGAATGCTCTTTTAAACTCTTTGAATTTTGAACCATGTGAATGCACTACTGATTCCAAAAAAAATTACTTAAAATTAGGTACACTAGAAAGTCACTTCACATACAGTTTTGAGAAGCACTTTTTAAAAGCATTTTTTTTTATCATGTAGGAGACTCAAAACCTTTGCTAATAATGTGAATTCTAAATGAATGAGACATGGTCTGATATTTTATGTCAATCCCAAAGACTGGTTAGTATATTTAGCATCATCACTAGTTCAGCAATTCATTATGTAATATGAAGGCAATGAATTAACCATGTACACTCAACTTCTATTAATCCTCAGTTGTAGGGTTAAAGGCAATTTTTAAGATGTTCCTACACTTAACTATTAGAGGCAACTAAAAAAAAAAATCTGATCACTTAATAGATAATAACACCCCTTTCCCACAGGTCCTGCTGGGTACCCATAGATAATAGTTCAAATTAAATATTCTCTATTTACTTTGGAGATTTTTAGTCTATAAAATAGACATAAAGCATCTGAGCTTGTATGTGATGGTAAATATGATAATAATGTCACAGGCATATTTAAGAAAACAATACTTTCCAGCACAAAATGGTATATACTGTTTATCAAAATGGCCATTTACAATAAATCCAAAATACTGTAAGATTTCTAAACATGTATGTTTATTAATTCAGACAAATTTATACAAATCTCTTAAAATTCCTAACACCTCCAGAGTCAAGATTAAACCATTTTTTTCCATTCCTCTCTTACTTCTTCTCACTTCCATCCCCTTCTCTCTCATTTTTCTTTCTTCTCCTATTTCTCTCTGTCATGCCATCAACAATCCCTTACTCCCTTCTCTTAGCTCACTTTTTCCCATCTCTGCTCTCCCTTTTTTTCCTCTTCACACTTCTCTTCCTCTCTTGTTCTCTTTCCCTTCCCCTCCCACCATCTGCCCTTACCTTTAGCTTGTCTTCCTGTCTCTCCCTCATTCCATTTCTAATATCTGAACGTCTCTCTTTCTTGGAATTTATATACTGAATAAACTATTGTTTAAATAAACTGAAAGCACAACACTGCTTCACATGTTAAAAGAATTACCATGTTAATAAATATCATGAAGAATTATGGGAATAGTTACCCTGTAGCATTATATAAGTCTGCAAGTTGGTATAGGATGTCGATTTCTAGTGGGGTGACTTGTCCATAGCGTATTGCATTCTGGGAAAACTCCTCTAGAAGAAAAAAAAAACAGTATTTTCAAACCTTAAAGGATTCTTAAGATATAACAAACTTCTACCTTAACCAATTATAATCTGTAACTAAAGGCATTTTAGTATTATTTTTAAATTTCCCAAATTCAACTATCTACATTAATAAAGACTAGGTGGCGTCTCACCCTCACATCATTACAAGATGGCCGCCCCCATGTCATAACAAGATGGCTGCCACAAGATGGCCGGCAGGGGAGGGAAGGTGGGAGCGACCAGGCCTGCAAGGGTGGGTAGTTGGGGGCGATCAGGCCAGCAGGAGAGCAGAAGGCATCAATCAGGATGGCAGGGGAGCATTTAGGGGCTGATCAGGCTGGAGGGCAGAAGTGGTTAGAGGCAATCAGGCAGGCAGCAAACAGGCAGTCAGGCAAGTGGTTAGGAGCCAGCAGTCCCAGATTGTGAGAGGGATGTGCAACTGCCAGTTTAGGCCCAATCCTGAGGGGGTCCCAGATTGGAGAGGGTGCAGGCTGGGCTGAGGGACACCCCCCCCCACTCCAGTGCACAAAGTTTATGCACCAGGCCTCTAGTCCTATATAATAAAAGGCTAATATGCAAATCGACTGAACGGTGGAACGACCAGTTGCTATGACGCACACTGACCACCAGGGGCCAAGTGCTCAATGCAGGAGCCACCCGCTGGTGGTCAGTGTGCTCCTACAGGGGAGTCCCATTCAGCCAGAAGCCAGGCTGGTGAGCGCAGCAGTGGTGGCAGGAGCCTCTCTGGCCTCTGCAACAGCATTAAGGATGTACATCCCCTGCGGGCTCCTGGACTACGAGAGGGTACAGGCCAGGCTAAGGAACCCCCTGAGTGCATGAATCTCATGCACCAGGTCTCTAGTATAAGAATAACTACAAATTCTGAAAGCTAGCAAAAGAAAATGATATGATTATGAAACAGCAAAAACAAACAAAGATAAATTAACTTCAAAGATAAACAATCTATTTAAAATCTTTTTATCTTGTTTATTGACCTGGGTCTTCAGAGTTACAAAATAAAAGAACTGGTTGTTCTCCAGTCACCTAAAACATCCTACTACCACTCAGCAAAAGGCATAGATTTGCCCTTCTCTCTGTGGCAACTCCCTCCTAGTACAAACAAGCTGCTGCCACGGTGCCACTGACCTGTTTGACAGAATGGGCCAAGGTTCTTTTCAAAACTGTCAAAGCCACTTTTCCATTCCTGACCTCAGCATCCCATTAAATCCACCTGTATTTTTGGAGACCATTATGGCCCAACTGAAGCATACACACATGGCAAGATACTTTCTAGATATGACTTCAGAATGGTAACTTAGATCAACCTCATGCCCTAAATAAAATTTAAAAAAGTGAAAATGCTGAGATTCAAATCAATATGTACATTTGAAGTCTTACCCTTTGTGACTTCCACATCTTTCCTTGTGCCAGCTAGAATGCTATATATCTTACGAACAAGCTCCATGTTATTCAGCAAGGAGTTAAATGCATTGAAGTAGGAGAAGCTAACTTGATGTGAGATACTTCCTCCAGCTGCCTAGGAAATCACAACACAAAAAGTTAAAAAACAAAAACAAACAAAAACATGTTTATGGACACTGCACTTTTCTCAAAGAATACCCAAAGGAGTCTTCCTTATTAAAATGATTATCAACCAGTTCATAAATACAAGGAAAAGTATCGTACTGAAACACTCAGTGCCTTTCATGCCCTCAGGGAGGTCTATGTAATTTAGGTTTAAGGAAGAAAGCAACATCTGGAAGTTGGACTTCATGGTTCATCTACCTATAAGGTCAGAAACAACAAATATAATTATTGCAGATCAAAAACAATACTTATTTAAATAGGATTTTCAAGACCCTCAACTATGAAACTCCTGCTAGTTCTGGGTAATCCAAACATCAATACTACACTGTAAGGAGCATTTTTAAATCCTGATATTTTTTTTCACACACATACAGGAAAAAAAACAAGTAGTAACTTTAAATTGTAAAACTGTATCAACTTTCCTAGTCCTTTTTTTTAAGGCCATTGTTATAGTTAAGATACTTAACAATGTGTGCTGGGCTCCAAATCTATATCATGAAAGAATAAAACTACCCAAAACTCAAAAAATGCAGATAAGATCTAGACAGGATGTATTCACCATAAATTATATCTGTAATGGAAGAGCTTTAAAATGGATGGAGGCAAAGTGGCCTTCATTACTTTTGCAGGGTGAGGAGGCAATTTCTCCTTCTGCCCTGCTATTTGGCCATAAACTAAAAAATGAGTATTTTTATAGTTTGCAAAGCCTAATTTCCAAGCCAGGAGTCAGAGGAACCCATATGATTGAAAACATTATCTATTAAAAACTCAAATAAATACTTATGGAAATACCAGAGTGGCAACCTCACCACCCCTCATACACACACATGCCTTAACCCAAATATAGATATTTGTATTAATCTGAATTTGGATAACAGTGATCCAAAAGCAAATTATTTAACACATTAACCTAAATGGACAAGAGTAAGTGGGTTCCTTCACTGTGAGGCACTCTAGGATTTTCTATCCTTCTCCCCTTTTTTCATCCCTCTCTCACTTTTTTCCTTCCTTCCTTTCATTTTTTGACTGGGGTTTGAGGTGAGGGTAAGGGAATGGGAGATGGGTGTCAAGAAGGTGAAATGTGTAGGAGAAAGTGACATGGTCCATGTTCAAATTCACTGAAGAAAAAGAACAGAAGTTGATCTTTCTACCCCAGTCTAAATCAGGGATAATGATCTTCAGCTGAAACAACAAAAGCATTCATTGGCTTCCCTCCATTAAAAACAAGCAGCAATCAAAAACCTATACATAAGTACAACGCATGAGCAAGACAACTGGGAAGTGAGGAAAGTTTCACCATTCTCTGTGAGGAAGTGGATGACATCAGTGTGCTATTGGCCCACATGATTACTTTATAAAGATTAGCAGTTTTTATGGAACAAAAAACTGTCTGGTCCATGCAGACTGACGCACAGGTGAAGGGGCAGAAAGGAGTGAGCCACAAAGGCTGACACCCATATATTTTCCCCATACCTTCTGCCATGGCCATGGTTGTTAAAACAGAGTAGAGGCCAATGATGATCCCTCTAGCAAACAGCACCCTGCAGGCAACAAAGGAAGGAGCCATCCTTACAGCAAGGTTTGGGAGTCTGGGGGATGGAAAAAGGAGAGGTACCGCCCACTGGAAAAAGTACTTGCACATCCTTGTCTATGAACCTCCTTGTAATCTGTAGTTGAACTAAATAAACAGAAATAAACAATCTGAAATATCTGAGAACAAGATGATGGCTCTGCTATGATCTGGGAAAGACTATTCACCATGACTCCTACCTGTTTATCTTCTACCAACCAAATAAAATTAGAATAGTTGAGTCAGGTGGATCCAGGGAGGCAATCCAGGACCCAGTGATTCAAAAGGTTTAAGGAAATAGAAAGTTGAAGTACTTGCTTTTACTTACTGAAACTAAGTTCTCCTCCACAAAGGGAGTAAGCATGTGAGACCGAATGGTAACCATGATGTCACTGAAATCCAGACCAGAAATCATGCCGCTTTTGTTTTTGTCTTTCAGTGCAAAGGCTTGTCTTGCATGTTCCAATTGTAGCTCCTGGAGTGAAGAGTTAGAAATAGGACATTAGAGTGGTTTCAAGGACAACCTGAGTGTATGTTTTGGAAAGGAAGCTCAGACATCCTTTTGCTACACGCGTTTATTACAGAAATGAACAATGTCCAGCTCTGAAATTACAGTACTTTTACTTTCCTTTGAAAAGCAAATTTTCCTGAAAATGTACTACATATTTCTACTCAGGAAAAAGGGATCACAGCATGGCAATAAAGAAAACGAAAGAGGGGGGAAATCATCAAGTACAGTGGTACCTCGAGATACGAGTTTAATTCGTTCCATAACCTTGAGGCATGGGAAACTATGGGACACTCGAGTCGCGGTAAACTGTAGGGTCGTGTGCAGCCGGCTGATCCGAGCGATTACTCCTATCTCAAATGTTGCTTGTATTTCAAAGCAAAAATCGCTCACTCGATGGCTCGTATCTCAAAAATCTCGTATGTCAGGGCACTCATATCTCGAGGTACCATTGTATTTGAAAAGTTTTCATCAAAAAAACAAGTTGTGCCGAAACCGGTTTGGCTCAGTGGATAGAGCATCGGTGTGCGGACTGAAAGGTCCCAGGTTCGATTCCAGTCAAGGGCATGTACCTTGGTTGCGGGCACATCCCCAGTAGGGGGCGTGCAGGAGGCAGCTGATCGATGTCTCTCATCGACGTTTCTAACTTTCTATCCCTCTCCCTTCCTCTCTGTAAAAAAATCAATAAAATATATTAAAAAAACAAAAAAAAAACAAGTTGAGTATATTTCCAGTATTTTATTTAAGTCTTTAAAATAATAATATATTCTCTCCTGCTTGAAGGCATTCCTATCATCCAACAGTACTTTCTGAATTATAAACTTAGATTCATTTTAAGTTTTTCAATTTCTAAAGTCAGACCACATCCCAATCTCAATAAATTAGGACCATTTTTCAAACAATTTTAAAAATCAATTTAGTGAGAAACTCTGGTAAGTATAGTTGACCACTGAACAATGTGGGTTTGAACTGTGTGAGTCCACTTCTATGCAAATTTTTTCAATAAATATATTGTCAGTCCTTTGTATCCCCAGGTTTTACACTGGCAAATTTAACCAACCACAGATCTGTGTTTGGGAATCCATGGGTGTGGAGGGCCAACTGTATGCATTGTTCTACACTATTTTATATAAGGGACTTGAGCATTCTTAGAATTTTATATTGGCAGGGGCCTTGGAACTAGTCCTCCTTGAATACTGAGGGAAGACTGAAGTTTGGAGGAAGTAAAAAGCTGTATGTGGATTTTCAACTGCGTGGAGATTGGTGCTCCTAGTTCCACATTGTTTAGGGATCCACTGTAGCTCTAACATGAAAGTTATGAATTACAAAGTACATGACCTGTGTTCAGCTATCACTCCATCCAGCTTTGGGCAGTTACTCATAAACTATAAAACAATCCAAAAGATCTCTGAACTTTTGAGCTATTGAATAGCCAAATTTTGTGATAAGTGATATCCATAGAAACAATAAAATGTGGCAGCAATACCTTTAGTACTATCCAAAAATAAAAAACTCAACATTTCTGTCCTAAGGACCTGCTACATAATCCAAATAAATCTGTTATCACATCATAATAATGGTGCTGTTGAATGCCATTTTCACACAATTTGCAACTATGGAAATAATATTCATATCTAAGTACTAAAATGTTATTTTTAGAAAAAATTAATATTGCCATTTTCATTTATTTATGAAAACCTACAAATGTTGCTTTACCTTTTTCTGACATTTAAAATAGTTTTTGTTTGAAGTCGCACCATTTTACTAATTTATTTAAATATTTTCATACACACTTGCAATATCTCAATAATTCAAAGTCATTAAAGTTACCTTAGCAGGTATTTGTTTTAGACATCTTTACGTATATGAATTTAACAATAAAACAAGTTTCAAAAATAGTTTTTCTTAGGTTGGAAGGCTAGCGACAATTATATAAAACCTACTAAATCTTTCAATAGTCTTAACTTTAAAAAATTAAATACCATTGAGAAAAACATCCAAATACTTTAACACCTCTCTATTTTAGTTTCTTGAAAATAGCAATAGAAGTGAGGAAACTAAAGTTCAACTGGTAAACACATATGGAAGAAAAATAGTACATGATAATAAACAACCAGCATGATTTGACTAAGTTTTCTCTCCCCTCCTTTACTTTTTTAAAAAATTCCAACTTTAAGGTATAATTGACAAATAAAATTGTACTTAAACTGTACAATCTGATGACTTCATACATATTTACAAAATGTGAAAGGATTCCCAAGTTAACCAACACATCCATCACCTCATATATTTATTTATTTGTTTTTATTTTTTTATTAATGTATTACATGTGTACATATCTTCCCATCGCCTCCTCACTCCACTCCCATACATGCTCTCACCCCCCAGTGTCTTACGTCCATTGGTTCACATATTTATTTTTTTATGAGAACAGAAGTTCTACTCTTATCAAATTTCAATTATGCAATAAAGTAATCAGGGTGTTTCAAAAATGTATGCATACTTTAAATAATTAACTCCAATGGGTTAAATATGAAAAAAGAAACATCAATTGAGCTGTCAAAAAATATATACATATACATTTTTTGGGGACACCCTATATTATCAATCACAGTCACCATGTTATACACTAGATCTTCAGAACTATCTTTATCTTATACTTGAAAGTTTGCACCCTTTTCCATTCTCTATCCACCCTGACTCCTACCGCAAAAGTTCCTGGCAACCACTTTTCTACTCTGGGTTCAACTTTTTTTTTAGATTCTACATATAAGTGATACCATGAAATATTTGTCTGTCTGTCCAGGTTATTTCACTTAGCATAATGCCCTCAAAGTTCATTCATATTGTTGCAAATAGCAAGATTTTCTTATTTTTCTAGTGTATAATATTCTTCTGTGTGTAAAAAATTTCCTTACCTATTCATCTGTTGATACACACAACAAACATCACAGTACAGATATCACTTTAAGACAAGGATTTGTTTCTTTTGGATATTTAGACAGAAGTGGAATTTTTGGATCATATGGTGGTTCTATTTTTAATTTTTTGAGGAACCTCCATAATGGCTCTACCAGTTTACATTCCCAACAGTGTATAAGTATCACCTTTTCTCCACATCTTCCCAACACTTGGTTTCTGGTGTGGTATTTTTGGTTTGTTTTGTTTTTAATAGCCACCCTAATGATTGTGAGGTGATATCTCATTGTGGTTTTGATTGTATTTCCCTGAGTATTAGTGATGTCAAACAACTTTTCATGTACCTATTTGTCATTTCTATGTCTTTGGAAAAATGTTGATTCAGGTCCCTTGCCCATTTTTAACTGGGTTACCTGGTGGTTTCTTTTGTTTTGCTATTGCATTATATGAGCTTCTTGTATATTTTGGATATTAGCCCCTTATCAGATATATGGTTTGCAAATATTTTCTCCCATTATTGCTTTTTTGTTTTGTTGATTGATGGCTTCCTTTGCTGTGAAGCTTTTCAGTTTTCTGTAGTCTCATTTATTTTGTTGCCTCTGCTTTTGGTGTCAAACTCAAAACATCAATGCCAAGAGCTTACCCACTGTTTTCTTTTAGGAGTTTAGTTTAAGGTCTTTATGTTCAAGTTTTTAATCCATTTTGAGCTAATTTTTGTAAGATAATTCAGTTTCATTCTTTCACATGTGAATATTCATTCTTCCCAACATCTCTTATTGAAGAGAATATCTTTTCCTCACTGTATAGCCTTAGCTCCTTTGTCAAAAATTGACCATATATACAGAGGCTTATTTCTGGGCTCTCTATTCTGTTATATTGATTTATGTGTTTGTTTTTATGACAATACCATGCTGTTTTGAATACTATCACGTTGTAATATAGTTTGAATTCAGGAAGTGTAATGCCTCTAGTTTTGTTCTTTCTCAAGATTGTTTTGGCTATTAGGGGACTTCTGTGGTTCCATAAATGTTCTATTTCTATAAAAAATGCCATTGGAATACTGATAGGGATTGTGTTGAATCTAGAGATTGCTTTGGGTGGTATGAACATTTTAATAATATTGTTTCAGTCCATGAACACAGAATATCTTTCCATTTATCTGTTTTCTTCAATTTTTTCCATCAATGCATTACAGTTTTCAGTGCACAGTTCTTTCACTTGTATGGTAAAGTTTATTCCTAAATATCTTCTCCTCCTTTGTGTTTTTATAAATGGGATTTTCTTAAATTTTATTTCCAATACTTTTTTTGTTAGTGTATAAAAATGCAACTGAATTTTATATATTGATTTCGTATCCTGCAACTTTCCTAAAGTCATGGATTAGGAAGGTTTTTTTTTAAAAATATATTTTATTGATTTTTTACAGAGAGGAAGGGAGAGAGATAGAAAGTCAGAAACATCGATGAGAGAAAGAGACATCGATCAGCCGCCTCCTACACGCCCCACAGTGGAGATGTGCCCGCAAGCAAGGTACATGCCCCCAACCGGAATCGAACCTGGGACCTTTCAGTCCACAAGGCGACGCTCTATCCACTGAGCCAAACCGGTCTCGGCGGATTAGGAAAGTTTTAACAGGTGTGTGGGTATGTTGCAAAATCTTTAGGATTTTCTATGTGTAACACCATGTCATCTGCAAAAAAAAATTTACTTCTTCCTTTCCAATTTGGATATCTGTTTCTTTTTCTTGCCTAATTATTCTGGCTAGGATTTACAGTATTTTTTGAATAAAAGTGGCAAGAGTAGGCATCCTTGTCTTGTTCCTGATCTTAGAGTAAAAGCTTTCAGCTTTTCATGTATGTTAGATGTGGGGTTGCTATATGTGGTTTTTATTATGTTACAGTATGTTTCCTCTCTCCCCACTTTGCTGAGAGTTTTACCGTAAATAGATGTTGGATGTTGTCAACTGTTTTTTCTGCATCTACCATATTTGCCAGCGTATAAGACGACTACGCGTATAAGACTCCCAACTTTTCCAATCAAAATATAGAGTTTGAGATATACTCACTCTATAAGATGACACCCAGCATATAAGATGATCGCCGACTTTTGAGAAGATTTTCCTGGGTTAAAAAGTCATCTTATGTGCTGGAAAATCTGGTATTTTTTTATGAGATGATTATAAGACTTTTATCCTTCATTTTGTTAATGTGGTTTATCACATTTAATGATCTGCAGATGTTGAACCATCTTTGTATCCCAGGAATAAATCTCACTTAATCATGGTGTGTGATCCTTTTAATACTATTAAATCTGGCTGCTACTATTTTGTTGAAGATATCTGCATCTTTCTTCATCGGGAATATTGGCCTATAATATTCTTTTTTTGTAGTGTCCTTCTCTGACTTTGGTGTCAAGGTAATACTGGTCTTGCAAAATGAATGTGGAAGAAGTGTACCCTCCTCTTCTATTTTTGAGAAAAGTTGGAGAATAATCTATACTAATTCTTCTTTAAGTGGTAGTATTCACCAGTGAAGCTACCTAGTTCTAAAGTTAAAATAAAAAATATTTGATCCACATCCAAGGATATCTTTTCTACTGATTTTAGAGAGATAGGATGTGGGAGGGAGGGAGAGAGAAACATCGATAGGTTCTGCCTGACCATGAATCACCCTGACCAGGAGTCGAACCTGTGAGCCTTCAGTGCACAGGATGACACTCCAACCAACTGAGCCACAGGGTTTACCTTTTTGAAAAGCCAGCTTATAGCTTTACTGATCTTTTCTGCTATCTTTCTGTCTCTACTAGCATTTCACTTTTTTCTGCTTTAATCTTTGTTACTTCTTTCCTTCTCTGACTTTGGGTTTAGTTTACTCTACCTTGAAGTATAAAGGTAGGTTGTTTGAGATCTCTCATTTTTCTTAATGTGGGTGCTTATAACAATAAACTTCCCTCTTAGCACTGCTTTTGCTGCATCCTATGTTTTGGTATGTTCTTCTTTTTCCATTTTCATTTGTCTCAAAATATTTTTCTTTTCCTTTTGACTTCCTCTACCACTCATTTATTATTCAGAAGCATGTTGTTTAATCGCCACATATTTTTGAGTTTTCACCCCTTCTCTCTCCATCTTCCTATCACCTTACCTCCAATCATATATCACCTTTCAAATGAAGAGGGAATTTTCTCTCTCTATTTCATCCTTAAAATATGCTTGAAAGAAAGTGTTCCCCATGGAAAGGATATTCCTGACCAGCATTAGAAGCAAACACAGGTCCCACTCTCTATCTTATATGTTTTCCCTTCCTCGTTCATTCTTTTTTGTCTCTTTCTTTAGTTTTTTTATGTTTCTGTTTTCTTCATGCATATGTCTTAGCCTCAGAAATATCCAGTGCCAACCATGGGCATGATTAAGGCTTATTAATGATACTCAGTACTAAAGAAAATATGGACCTTTATAGTAAAAACAAAACAGAATATTCATTGTAATAGTTTTTCCATTTTTTATTAGATCAACAGTTGAGTTTCATATATCTTTTAAAGACATATTTCTGAAGTATCATAGATAAAATTATGGAGTGTGGGACTGGCTTCCAAATGACCCAGTAGTAGGGCAGAGTGGGGAGTACAAATTAAACAAGACTGGCCAACAACTGATAATTGTTGAAGTTGGTTGACAGGTATATGGAGTTGATTATCCTACTCTATTTTGAAATATATTTGAAGTCTTTCAAAATAAAGTTTTAAAAATTGAAATTAAGAACTTCAAAATGAGAAGCAACACAAAGAAAGAAGAAGCCCCATATATAAAGCTTTCAGTTTATGTAGTATAATTAAAACATCAGGGTAAAATAGATATTATAAAATATGTTCAGTAAATGCAAAGGAGCCAACAATGAGCGAAATATATAATATTTTCAAGTTTTCAAGTTTGAACACTTTACAAGGTCAGTCAGGTAGGGATTAACATTGAAAGTATTAGAACAAGAACTGGGTTGTACAAATACCCACACCTAAAAGATAATAGTTTTCAAACTGTGATCATCCTAATGAAAAAAAAATAATAATACCCTGAGCTTATAAAAGATAAAATAAGGATACTCTAAAATGACACTATCTAAAAAGATAAATATTCTATTAAATAAATGATAAAATAAAAATAAATGTGCTTCTGGATTGAAAAGTTGAATGGGGGAACTGAGGAAAATGATAGAGGAAATTTTGCTAAAGCTAAAGGTCTTGTGCACTTGGAAATGCATTTCACATAGCTGTGAACTTCAGAAATATATGGCTGTCTTCCAAAACTCCACGCTTCACAAAATCACAATAAAAGAACAAAAAGCAAACAAACAAAAACTCAAGAATAAAGAGAATGGAAAAGGAGAAAAGAACAACTATGTTTTTAAGATTAGAGGGAAGAAGGGCAAGTGACAAATGACTTGACAGAACCAAGAAAACTAGAAACAGAGAAAGCCAAAAAGCAATCCAAAGCACAGGATAGACCCCCAAGAGACTCATAAATTGTCTAACTAGTATTCTTGGATGTGACAGTGACGATGGAGATGAAAACAGGAGGCTTAGATGGAAGTCTGTTTAAAAAGCAGTTAATTGCCTGCCTTACTGCATCAGAGCTACACCTCTGTCATTTCCCAACCTTGGCAAAAGGACTAGAGGTTCACTGCCTGGAAAGTTTAACAGAAGATCGAGAATAGGGAAGACCAGGTTGAAAAGAAGTAAGTAAATGAATGTTCATCTTCATACCAAATGTTATATTCGCAGCCAGAATGCTAAAATACAGATCTAATAATCCAGATGGGAGGCTAGATGATTACTCTCTGATTATCCAATTCAAAAGAAAAGACCTAAACATGCAGACATTAGAGGCTCCCCAATACAACAGCTCAGCCAGAGAACTTCACAGTAAGGCCCAGAGTTAACTAAGTCCTACCATGAACCAAAAGCTTCGAGTAAGATTCAATCTTAAATATGAGATAAGGATCAAGGAACATCAGACATATGAGAAAAGCCAATAACATAAAAAAACAGAACCAGACAAAGAGAAATTTAGAGGAAACATATCCGCAGGAAAAAGAAAAACTTAAAAACACAAACAAAAATAAATCCTGTCTTTAATATCTTTGAAGAAATAAAACAATAGTACATCTACAAAAGAAGTATAGTATACTGGTTTTAAAAAGAAATATTCAGAAAACCAAAGAGTTCTTGAATGTTAGAAATATAATAAAAATTGAAAAATGAATAAAAGGTTCAGAAGGAAAATATGAAAGAAAACTAAAGGATTATACATTTAATATATTTACTAGTTTTAGAAAGGAAGAAAATAGGAGATAAATAAGAAAATAAGAATATTTTCTATAACTGAAGGACATAAATTTTCAAATTTAAAAAGCCTATTGAATGCTCAGCATAATGAATAAAAATAAACTCACATCAAGGAATATCACTGTGAAATTTCAAAACACTTTAGGAAGGGAAAAAAAATTTTTTTAAACTTCCCAGAGTGGGGGGAAAAAATATTTCAAAATAGAATCAAGAATAAGAATGGCACTAGACTTTTCAGTGGCAACACTGGAAGCCAGAAAATAAGTGAGGAATGTTTTCAAAATTAGGAGGAAAATAAATTCCTACTTGAGCTCTACACCCAGCCAATCTAAGTTCAATAATTGAGCAGAGGTTTTCATATGAAAAGTCTCACGAAAAATTACTTACTTTCCTCAGGAAGCCCTTGCAGGAAGTGTTCCACCAAAAAGAAGAAATAAACCATAATAAAAGGAGAGATGAAATCCAGCACATGGAGATTCAATATAACAGAAAGGCAAATGGATTCCCCAGTATGAAGCTGAAGGGAGGTCACAGGCTGACAGCTATGCATGAAGAACAAAGTCCAGCTTCCAACCATGAAGCAAAAAGTTGAACATAAAATTACCATATGACCCAGCAATTGCACTCCTAGGGATATACGCAAAAGATTTGAAAATAGGTATTTAAACAAAAATTTGTATACCAATATTCATAGCAGCACTATTCACAATAGCCAGAAGGTGAAAACAACAGAGGGCTCATTAATTAATGAATGTATTAAAAAATATGGTATATCCATACAATGGAATAATATTCAGACGTAAAAAGAAAAGTATTAATACATGCTTTACAACATGGATAATCCTTGGAAACATTTGTTAAATAGAAAAAAGTCATACACAGAAAGTCATGTAATTAATTTTATTTACAGTTGACCCTTGAATAACATAGGATTAGGGGTAACAAACCGCCACAGTAAGAAATTCCCAAAATTTAACTACAAATAGACTACAGCTGACGAGAAGCCTTACCAATAACATAATCAGTCAATTAACACATATTATGTATGTTATGTGTTATATACTGTATTCTTACAATAAAGTAAGCTAAAGAAACAGAATATGTCATTAAGAAAATCATAAGGAAGAGAATATGCATTTATAGTAGTACATATTTACTAAAAAAAAGATTCGTGTATAAGTGTTGTCCAAGGGTCAACTGTATATGAAATATTCAGAGTAGGTAAATCCATAGAGACAGAAAGTAGATTGATGGTTGCCAGGGGCTGGGGAGAGACAGGAATGGGGAGTGACAGCTTAATGGGTACAGGGTGTTCTTCTGGGGTGATGAAAAGGTTTTAGAATTAGAGGTGGTGGTTCTATAACACTGTGAATGCACTAAATGCCACTAAATTGTGCACTTTTACATAGTTAATTTTATGTTAAGTGAATTTTACCTCAATTTTTTTAAAAAAGAAAGAAAGCTCCTGGAGAGCTCTAAGAAGATGAAATTGATAGAATTCCTAATGTGCTTTAAACATATTAAAATGAGATTTTAATAACTGAGGCAAAGTTTGAGAATAAATTACATTAATACATAGAAAACGAAACAAATAAGAGAAACTAGAAACTCTAATAATTTTAGTGATGCATAGTGTTTACAAAATTATAGTAATTCAAATAAGATACTGATCTAAGTAGACTCATAAGATGGAAGGGAGGGAGACACAGAAAATTTCAAGTCTATGGTAGAGAGGGAGAGATGAAAGAAGTAACTACTAATCTCCCATAGTTCAAGTTCAATAAAAAATACCTATAAGTGAAAAATTTTAAAGTAGAAATGTCAGCACAAGTTTATTATTTAAATCTATGAAAGTAAGTACTGAAAGAAACAATTATAAAAGTTTTAAAAAGGAAACAAAAAATGGAGATAAAACATCCCAGGGGATTGCTAGTTTTTATAATAAACTTAGTAAAACTTAAAGGAAACGAGGTGGACGAGGAATGATATATATTTACACCAGTTATAAAAACTCAGCTCACCTGGAGAAACTGTGTGAATTCAGTGTAGTTAAGATGCTTCTTCCGATTATGCCCAAAATGCAGTCGGATAAATTCACAGTCCCAGTTAAAAGGGATATGATGATGAATAATAGTCTGTCCAAAAATTTCTTTGACATTTTCTTAAAAGGGAAAACAAAAATAAATAAATTATATCCAGAATAAGTAGTTTAGTCCACTGCAATGTTCCTACAGAAAGAAATTAAGAGAAATTTAAAAAGTCAGTATTATCTGATTCTATTAAGATTAGCTGCAAAGATTTTTGTGCCCAGAAACCCATGCACAGGAACATAATTGATACAAAATATAATTTTACACTTAAGATTGTGTACCATTACATATAAAGCCATAAGATCCTTAATTTCTCTTGATATAATTTTAATTAGGAAGTGATTTATATCTAGCACTATAAATGGCTGCTACTTTGCATTCCAGTATAAAATCAACAGTGTTTTCCCGGTTCCTCAAGGAGTCGAATTAAGCCCTTTATCAGAAGCATGAATACCTAAATTACAGTATAATGCAATATTTGTCATTCTAAGTATGGTTTGATTGAGGCTTGATTATTACATTCACACTACCCTGAATATGTCTATTGAAGATAGGTATAAGAAATACTACCAAAAGCATATCATTAGCTCAGCAGCAAGCACCTTATTAAAAGCTTCTGATATTGTCAAAAATATGGTCTTGACACAAGCTTCAAAATCCTCATAAAAAACCATGATTATTAGTCTCAACTATTAAAATATTTTAGGATAAGTGAAATTAGTGATTCACTTTTACATAAAGAAGGACTAAACAAAGTATACTAACTTTTTAGATAAGAACCAGTCACACCGTGTGATATACAACCAAAACCATCTAATAGCTTGTCTTCATGCACTAACCATGTCATTCACTTTCTTACACAGTTCTATCCTTACTATAAAAGTCAGTTCACAAATGACTGGTACTTTAATAAGCATAGACTGAAGAGACTAATTTAAAAGCTCATGCAAAAAAAAAAATCATTAAAAAGTTAAGAAAGCAGGAAGCCTTACTGACATCTAAAGAACAACATTATTTTCAAATTTAAGCCAATTATATTAGTGAAAGGGTTTTGCCATCAAGAGCTATCAATTAAATTATACTAAAGAATTAGTAAATGCAAGTTTAATATTTTATAATCTCCAGCTATGCTATTTTCTCTAATTTCTTTAAATAAAATACAGATCTCAATGTTGTAAATGGTTTATGAATTCCCTTTAGTTTTTATACCTCTTTTCCTTGATAAAAGCATTGCTATGGTGGGGGTGGGGACAGCATGCAGTGTAAGCATCCTAAACTAGAAATCCTGCCAGTCTGGACTCAACATATATTACAGCTCTGAATAGGTCATACCAATCAGTAACTTGGAAGAAGGCATTGGATGTCACTGGGGAGATGGGATTCTCATCTTTGCTTCAAATGGAATGTAGCAATTATTTCTTGCCTAAGTAGCAACAGTATTGAAGAATTTTCAAATCATTTTTACTTTCTATAAACACAAATTAAATTTATGGGGTTTTGTTTCTAAAAACAAAAAATTAACTCAATAGCAATTCATGGGATCCTGACTTCTAACCAACACAAAGGATTACCCTTAAATGTACATGAAACTTCACATTATAAAATATGTTAAAGTTTACAAGATAATTAAAATAACAAGTGTTAGAATGAAATATTTAGAGCTAAGAATATGATAGATTAGAAAAAAAATGTAGAATTCTCCATTTATTTGGCAGTTTCTATTCCCAAATTAATTATCCTTATTTTTAAGTCTAACAATGTATGAAACTAAGGAAACATGAAAAAATGGAAAGCAGCCCTAACTGGTTTGGCTCAGCGGATGGAGTGTCCACCTGTGAACCAAAGGGTCCCGGGTTTGATTCCAGTCAAAGGCGCATGCCCAGATTGCGAGCTCGATTCTCAGTAAGGAGCATGCAAGAGGCAGCCAATCAGTAATTCTCTCTCATCACTGATGTTTCTATTTCTCTCTCCCCCTCTCCCTTCCTCTCTGAAATCAATAAAAATATATTTTTTTTAAAAATAGTATAAGAAATAAATGGAAAGCAGAACAGAATAAGTTAAATAACTACCTATATTTGAGAAATATTATTTATTAAAGGTAGTAAGTTATTTTATAATAATCTTTATTTTAAAGGTCACAAGTCCCAAAACTCAACTATTTGATAAAAAATGTACATATTACTACCTAGATTTTATATAATGGTAGAATAACACTGATTTCCCTTTATATGATTAAAGATAGCAGAATCTCAAGTGTGAAATGATATCAAATAAAGTAAAAAATTCAGAAGCTTTCAAACTACAAAAAATTATGAAAATTATTTTCTATCACAAAAAATTACAATGTGTAAGCCAAAATTACAATGTATAATTTACATTTAGAAAAATAGCTCTATAATAAAAACTTTAAAATCCTATTTTATAAACTTCTTAGCAACCTCTAATTAAGATATTAGGACATCTTGAAAACAATTAAAATGATGGTCTAAATTACTCTTAGTAATCTCCCAAATATTGAACTGTCATTTTCCATAAGTATTTGTTTAAACTTTTCCTATTTCTCCTAAAGTGGACACTTGACAGCTTTTATATGGTTTCATTATGACCATTATAATGTGCTATAGTTTATTAACTACCCTTAGATGCTGTTAATTATTTTAGCTATGTCACAGTCTACAACTATAATTACTAGGATGAACAAAATTTCAAACCTACTTTGGCACCTCTTGAGGTATCCCACTTTCCTTCTGTTATTATTTACACTGCCAACTGTCTAAGGCTAATTCAGGCAGCTCACAGAAATAATTAGTACCACTATTATTTTGCAGTCCAATACTTAATTACCACTTTACTTTTACCAGTATGTACTTATCAAAAAAGTTATACAAAACTCCAGAACTGGAGAATGTATACTTGTATAGCTTATGTTCTTTTCTTACCAGCTTTTGTCATGACATGAAAGGGAATACCAATAATCTCAAATGTACCCAGTGTATCTGACACTGCATAACAAGTTGTCCCCCCAGAGAATCCCGTCTTTCCAGTGGCAAACAAGGGTCTTGAGCTCTAAATAGCACTTCTTGGAGTGCTAATTCAGTAGCCACAGTTCTGGCCTGGATGAAAGGGATATGATAGTCACATCTTACTGGCAGCAAGATCATGATCTAGTATTTTTTATACTAGGTTGGCACTGCTAAGAGAAAAAGGAATCCATTCATTTTCTGACATATAGAAAACAATAGAGTACCTTTTCACTTCCTGCAGAGCATGGGCTTATGGAAAGAGATGGTTTCTAATTCCTTTGAAAAGGGAATTGGGGCCAGATACAAAAGTAGCCTGTCATTATGTTCCCTTTGCTCAAAGGAGACTAGCACAATGATTTGTCAGGAGGACAGGTAATGATAACTGTGATTAAGTAAAAATGTTCACAGACGTATAACATTAGTCGGTTTAGCTGAATCAGTCACTGATGATGTTTGGACTAGGTGAAATATACATTGAAGCATATATATTATGTAAATATGTTTTAACAGAGGTCTTAATTTTCCCCACTGTGTCTCCCCATCTCATCCACCCTCATCCCTCCCCTAGTCCTTATGGGAGCTTCCTACTGGTCTTGTTCACCTTTCTGCAGTACAAAATTACCTCTGACCGGGGCTGGCACTCTTCTCCAAGACTGCCGCCATGCCTGTTCCATGAATGAGCCTGGAAGGAGCTGCTGTACCAACGGTGTGGCCAGAGAACTCCTCCTGTAGGTATACAAGCCATCAGCCCTGTGACACAGCCCACCTACCATCAGCCCAACAACATCCTGATTCCAAGGATTTCAGCCCAGCAGGAACCACTGCTTCCAACTTACAGGCTTGAGACCAACATTTTTATTGTCAGGGGGGAAAAGTCCTCAACAGCTGAGTTTCACCTGCACAGTTCTTAAAGTGAAGTCAGAGAGGCCTTTAGGACTTCCACCATGAACAATGAATATCCTTGTGTGTCACTGAACAAAAACAATGGCAAGACTTGAGGAGGTAAAGAGTTTTTTAGTGAAGGAAAACTTGGGGGAAAGAAGAGAAACAACTAAGAGACCAAAAAAGAAAACACACAACGGCAAAATAAAGATCAACAACAGGAACTTGTAGAGCAAGCCCCAATCAATATAGATAGCATGTAGACTCAGTCCCAGACTTCTAGGTTCTACTCCCAGGTGGATCATTAGTTTCTGGGTGACCTCCTCTGTTTTTCTGAGGGGAAATGTTTCTGTTAACACTTTACCTACCTCCAGGAGGGACTACTGTACAGTCAGTCAACAGAGTACTCATGCTGTCAAATATATGGAAAGGTCCATTTCTCAGGAAAGATTTAAAAAGCATCAATTTTATAGAAACTAGATGCTTTCACAGTCTATCACCAAATGGTATAAAAACTAATAACAGCATGTCTTTTTTTTTTACCTCAAACTCTATAGCCATTCTAATAGCCTTGCATATTAATATGACCTCCGCAATAACTGAAATAAGCCTCAAAAATTCTTGATTTAATTTGAACACCAGGTGAAACTCTAATTCTTACCAATTAAGCTGGGTATTGATTAGCATTAGTATTTCATATTATTCCATGTCTACAGTTTTTTTCCCCTGAGAAGGAACAACATTTTTCATATGTAGCCTACAATCTCCTGAGCCTTTCTATAACAGCAGTGGTTATGACTAATTTATTCTTCCCTTTAGGGGGAGAGAGTCTATTTTAGAAACACAAATGGAACACACTTTTATTTACTATAATATTGATGGTCAAAGACAATACAAAATCAAAAGAAACCTCTGCTTTTGGAGGATCCTACAATCAGGGGGTGAAGATGTGCCCTCGGAAAAGTTCACTTCGGAGAGTTCCTATTCCTAGACAAACACTTCGGAACACAATGTTGAAACTCAGAATAATGTATAACATGTTTTATATTCATTTATTAGTTAATAGATGTCTTCAGATCCAAACTCTTCATGGGTGGTCATTGTATTTTAATGACTATATTTTTGTTAAAGCAAAAGGCTATTATTTTCTTAATTTATGACAAAAATATATCAGCTATTGACAATACAATGTAGTGTAACTGGTTATTTAGGTTACCTCAAGCTAATTTTGTCAAGCAGAATATCCAGTACACTAGTGGATAACAGTAAGATCAAGGCAAATTTGTACTGTATCTAGCACACACCAGTCATGCAATGACCTCTACAAGGCTCATGCCACCAGGCAATAACAAATATACAAGCTATTAAGTAATTATCCACAGCATGCACTAAAAGTTGTATTAAAGGGACATCAAAAAGAAAACAATTATCTAATGATTTTATTCTTTCTTGTAAAAACTCCAGAATTCTCTCCTGAGCTTGCATATTCTGAAATGGATTACCAAGGTCTCAATGTAAGTCCTCTCCCCAAGGTAAAGGCATCTCTAACAATAGAAAAAAAACTTGCCCAAACTCAAGAAAATGTTATTCAATATTGTTTCTTATATAAATACTTGAAAGATGTACACAATATATATATTTTTTGATGTGGAAAAAAACCAGAAGTATAGATGGGAACAATATATACAAGGACACAGATAACATCATCCTTATAGTCTATGAGAGCTACCCATGGCATACCAGTCTTTCCCCACTCCACTACACCTTGCATCCAATATTCTCTCCCACCTTTCTCTCCATATGTGCACAACACAAAACTATTCGTTTAATAAGCTTCAAACTAGAAAACACAAGGCCATTTGGTGAAAAGAATTTCAAGTTAGAATGTATCTAAAATTTGCTTTTACTTAAACTATATTTGTAAATACATAAGCATTATTCATTTTATTAAGTGGATACAAACATGAAAACTGACCTTGATCACAGACCCCAAAACCCTAAAGATTATTTTCCTATGCTAAAATTATACAATCTCAAAATATAGCCTTAGAAATCTTGTTAAATGGCATTTCTAACAGTTTCAATGTTCTTTCTCATTTCTTCAGAATATGAAATTAAACTTTCTCTCTTTCATTATGATTCTTTTCATTTTAGTTAAGAACATCATCTAAAAATGGATCCTCAAAACTAGGAAGGCAAGGCAGGAAGAGGAAATGGTCAAAATATCCAGGAAATAGGTGAGCACTATCAAAAGAATCATCCAGCTGGCCAGGGACCACCGTTACAATGTTGAAAGGTGGATCAGCTTTATCTTATTCCATAAGAATCTTCTGATCTCTAGATTATGGAGAAGAATGAAAGCAGGATTTTGAAAGGTTTATATGTTCTTTAGTTCATAAAAACTAAAACTCATTTGTTTTGTTTTTAATCCTAATTATATGTTCTTAAAATCATAAATCATAGTCTGAGGGAAAAATAAAAGATCTATAAAATACTAAAGCTCTATAAAATGAAATTTTAAGGTAATATAAACCAGCAACTTCCTACACTCATTTTAACATACTAATCAACAATGGCATGAGTCTCTATGGTTAATCTGTTAGATGTACTGACTTGAGTGACTAATTTTTCAAAATAAAAATTGGGAAAATCAATCAAATGGAGATGCCCAAAGAACCATGATATCAAGATAGGAGGTACAAGATAAATCACAATTTGTTTTTGGAAAATATAAATCTTTTACAATGGACACGTGATAGAAGCACAGATATACTGTCATTAATGCAGATATTTGTATCAATGCATTTCCCAAGCATTTCTGCACATTTGGGAGTGAGACATATGAGCGTGTGTGATACCTACTGAAAACAGAAAATGCAGCATTATCAGTAGTACTGAGTTCATGCTTTAGAATGAGATACAAAGATTTTATGCTTTAAACTACAGAATCTAGGTTTTTTTTGAGGAAAGTCAACATTCCTTAGGAGGCAAAATGACCAGAGATTGTTCCAAAGCAGGGAGAATGTCAAGATATGCACAGGAACCTAAAACGTTCTGCATACGTTTTTATTTGGGAAAATCGCATTCAGAAGACTACTGGGCTAATGGGCAGAAGGAAACAATCAATGCTAGAAAAGGTGCCCACTAAGGTCACAGCAAAGGCACCACTGGTCCTTCTGAACACTTGTATGTTCTCACCAGTCTTACCAGGCAGTGATACTCCTTCATTTGGGTTTAATTAAAAGTATTTGTTTTAGAAGAAACTCTACAGTGAATAAAGATTTAATGCTGTGGCTCAGGAAAAGCCCAACTTTCAAGAGTTAACTACATACTGATGCCAGTTCATATCATAAGTGGGGATCTAGCTCAGTTTTACAAGATGAAAAAGCTCTGGAGATCTATTTCACAACAATGTGAATATGCTCAACATTACTGAACTATATATTTAAAAATGGTTAAGATGGCAAGTGTTGTGTGTTGTGTTATCAAATTAAAAAAAAAAAAGAATGGATGGAGCCGAAACTGGTTTGGCTCAGTGGATAGAGCGTCGGCCTGCAGACTGAAAGGTCCCAGGTTCGATTCCGGTCAAGGGCATGTATCCTGGTTGTGGGCACAACCCCAGTAGGGGGCATGCAGGAGGTGGCTGATCGATGTCTCTCTCTCATCGATGTTTCTAGCTCTCTGTCCCTCTCCCTTCCTCTCTGTAAAAAATCAATAAAATATATTAAAAAAAAAAGAATGGATGGAGCACTCAAAGTCCTTAAAAACACTACATTATTTTTATTAAAAAGCCTATTGCAGGAAAAACTAGCTGATACTTTTCCTAAACAAAAACTAATTTCTGAAAATGTGTCATTAAAATTTAATATATAATGACAAACAGAAATCCAAATTTATAGTTTGTGAGATATCAACAATGTGCTAATTTATTTGCCCAACTCAACAATGGAAATTTTAATTCCTTAGCCTTGTTTCCTAAAACCAGAATTCTAAAAGGGGGTTCAGAGAAGGCTAACTATTCTTGCTTTAACCTCTTCCTTTAGTGCCATTCTTGGTGTTAAAATAAATAGCAGCAATTTTCCAAAGACACTACAGAGAAGCTTTGCCCAGAAGTCCTTTAATGAATGTTGTTGTTCACAGTCTGTTTCATAAAGACTTTTGCCCAGGCTGGCGCAGAACAAGAAAATTTTACACCACCGTTTTTAGGAGTGTGAAAGTGTCAATGACTCAATGAACTGAAATAATGACATTCTAGCTGCCTTAATTTTTCGCATTAGTCTAATGCTTACAAGAAAATAAAACCATTTACCTGTGTAAATCCTTTTAGGAAAGTGATACTTCGATTACTGACTAACTCCTAAATAACCAGCAATCTATAAGCAGTTACTAGATTTAGAAATTAAGACTGGACCAGCCTCACTAACTTCACTTATCACTTACAATCTTTTCTTTTCCTTACCAAATGTCACCTCTCCATTCCCACTCTTGTCAAACAATTGGAAAGCCACTATGAACATGGAATCTGGAGCACATAAAACAGATTCAAATGCCAAAAATTCTTGATAGGAGATCAACCTAGAATAAAGTATAAACTGTTACTGGCTGGTACAAAAAGAAAAAAACATCAAGCATTTAAACTGCCTTTACTGTATGAACTATAACTCAGGTTAACCAAAGAAATGATGAAAAAATTTCTTTTCATAGAGGTATTCCAGATAACAAAAAAATAAAAAAAGAAGGAATGAATAAAATTAAAATATCAGCCTTTTGAAAAGCTCTAACAAATTAATGGACCTGGGCAATAATCATTAGCCACTAACATCACAAAGAGAGAGAGAACTAGACCAAAAATCATTAAACTTGAATCTGAACAAGTCTGTAGATCAGAGTTCCTCAATTCTGGCACTCAATAGTACCATTCTAGGCTGGATAATGCTTGTTGTGGAGGCCTCCTGTGCACTGTATCTGGTTTGGCAGAATACCCGACCTCTAACCACTAAATGCCAATAGCAGCCCCCATGTTAAGAATCACTATTCTAGATGTAATCAATAATTTATGAAAAAATACAAAGGACAAAGGAGCATGTTGAACATTATCATGGGAACACATCAGCAAAAGTGCAGATTATAGCTAACTACAGAGTGAATCTGACCTTTTAGAAAAACATGCTTCCCATTTTCCCAATTAGGAACATGCCTACATTTACATTCCATTTTATGCCCCCATTTATATAAACACATTTACATTAAATGTTACATTTTGTATTTCTTAAAACACTTTGAAATGTTTAAATTACATAAATTATATTATATCCAAAGCGATGATGTATACATGCCTTTGCCCTCTATTGAGGAAAAGACTTTGTGGTGATTTTATTCAGGAATTATGCCCTCACTATCATGCTAAAGCATCCTTGGTGACATTAGGAGCCTGGGTGCCTAGTAAATCCTGGAAGTTATGACCTAATAATCAAAACTGTTTTATCAGACCACATGTCATAAAACGCCTTATGCATTGGTGTACTTCTAAAACATATAGTAAAGTGTGGTTATCATTACACAAATTTTAGGGTAACAAAAATAAATGAAGTTATAACACCATGTAACATCATGACCATCCACACACACTTAAAAGCAGTAAGTAATATGTGGTTTTAAGCTCTGAACAAAACTAAAGAGCAATGGTATGGTTGAACAGCACAAGAATGTGTAGCACAAAACCAATAGTGATCTAGGGGAGGAGTTAGAGAAGACCTTCATTTTCTACTTTGTATTTTTTGGCAATTTTTATAATGAAGAATTAGAATTATGTCTTCTGATTGTAAGAGTAGTTTTTAAAATAAAAAGTAACTAGGATGCCCTGACCAGTTTGGCTCAGTGGATACAGCGATGGCCTGCAGATTGAAGGGTCCTAGGTTCAATTCCAGTCAAGGGCATGTACCTTGGCTGCTGGCACATCCCCAGTAGGAAGTATGTAGGAGGGCAGTTGATCGATGTTTCCCTCTCATCAATGTTTCTAACTCTTCTTCCTTCCTCTATGTAAAAAAAAATCAATTATATATATATATATATATATATATATATATATATATATATAAAATATATATATATATATATAAATATATTTTTTTTAAAGTAACTAGGCTGATTATAAATTTAAAACTATACTTATCTTGATTTTTCTAAAATAAGTCTTAGGAATTAAATAGTAAAAATACAATTATGAAATGCAGACTATGTAGCTTTAAAACACATTTCATGGTCAGTAGTAGAACTTTCTATATTTATGAGAAGAGGGCCAAGAACTTTTCCTTAATGGTCATAAACTGTCAGCTGGCAGAGTGAATTTGGCTCATACACATATTTTCTTTGGCATGCAAAGTATTATTTTTTTAGTTGCATTAGTTGCCAAAATTCAGAATCATAAGATTTCATATAGAGAAGTATGAATTGTGAATCCAAAATGGCGGCATAGGTAAACACCTACACTGCTGCCTCGCATAACAATTTCAAAACTACAACTAAAAGACAGAACAGGCATCATCCAGAACCACAGGAAAGCTGGCTGAGTAGAAATTCTACAACTAGAAGGAAAGAGAGGGGCTCACAGAGACCCAGAGGAGCTGCAAAAAGCTGAGGTACCGGGATGCGCGCGTGGAGAGAGCGGGTGCCCGAGTACCTGACAGGCTTTCTCTGGCTGGAGGGAGACGGAGACTCTCAACAGCATTGAACCCCTTATCCTTCGACACTAAACCCCAGATCCAGCCAAAACTCATACTAGGGCAGTTTGGACTGTGAAAAGGGAGAAGTGCACGGAAATTTAGGGGAGTCACAAAAAAATCACAAATCTGGAGGCAGGACCGACTGCTGATTGTGCTGCTGACTTTCACGAGTGGGCGGGAGACAGACCCTCCCAATAGCATCACTTCTAACTTCACTAAACGCCAGTTTCTGGTGAAACTCTGGGGACCCAGACACATATGGTTCCGGAGGGCAGGGGAGCTGGAGGAGCAGCAGTCTAGAGGCACTGCGAGAAAGTGCGTGCGGGCGTACACAGGGACCGCTCCAGTGATTACCCAGTCATGTGAGACTCAGGGGCCATGGAGAGCAGAGTCCCTTAAGCCCTGAGACTCCACCCATCCCAAGCTCAACAGATAGGCTTTTGCAGTTTTGCAAATCTGGTATCATAAGGCTGAATACAACACAGAAGTTCTCCCAGCATAGTGAAAATGTTGAGACAAGGGAAGGGATCACAAACAAAAGAAATGGAGGAAAACAAATGACTGGATATAAAGTTCAAAACCACGCTTATAAGGTTTTTCAAGAATATCCTAGAAAAGTTGAATAAAGTTAGCAAGAACCAAGAAGAGATGAAAAAGAACCAACTAGAGATGAAAAAGATCCAACTAACTAGAGATGGAAAAGGACCAACTAGAAATTAAATGTACATTGAATGAAATAAAAAATATTATACAGAGACCTAACAGCAGACTAAAGGAAGGCAAGAATCAAGTCAAAAATTTGAAATATAAAGAATCAGAAAACACTCAACTGGAAAAGCAAGAAGAGAAAAGAGTTCAAAAATGTGAAGATAATGTAAGGAGCCTCTGGGATAGCTTCAAGCGTACCAACATCAGATTTTGTGGGGGTACCAGAGGAAGAGAGAGAGCAAGATACTGAAAACCTATTTGAAGAAATAATGGCTGAAAACTTTCCACATCTGGTGAAAGAAATAGACTTACAAGTCCAGGAAGCACACAGAACCCCATATAAAAGGAATCCAAAGAGGACTACACCAAGACACATCATAATTAAAATACCAAGAACAAAAGACAAAGAGAGAATATTAAAAGCAGCAAGAGAAAAACAGTTTATTACCTACAAGGGAGCACCGATACATCTGTCAGCTAATTTCTCAACAGAAACGATGCAGGCCAGACGGGAGTGGCAAGAAATATTCAACGTGATGAATAGCAAGCACCTACAACCAAGAATACTCTATCCAGCAAAACTATCATTCAGAATTAACGGGCATATAAAGAGCTTCACAGATAAGAAAAAGCTAAAGGAGTTCATCAACTCCAAACCAGTATTTATATGAAATGCTGAAAGGTACTCTTTTAGAAGAGGAAGAAGAAAAAGGTAAAAGATAAACAATTATGAACAACAAATACATATCTATCAACAAGTGAATCTAAAAATTAAGTGACTTAAAAATTTGATCAACAGAATAAACTGGTGAATATAATAGAATTAGGAGCACAGAAAGGGAGTGGACTGATTAATTCTCAGGGGGTAAAGGGTGAGGGGTGTACAGGGAGAGACTGGACAAAAATCATATACCTATGGATGAGGTCAACAGGAGGGAAGTAAGGGGAGAGGGAAGGGTGGGAGCCGGGTGGAGGGAAGCTATGGAGGGGGAAAAAGCAAAACAAATGTAACAATCTGAATAATAAAGATTTAATTTAAGAAAAAAAAAGATTTCATATAAATATACAGTTTTCTGGTTTCTGTTGATAAATTGCAAGCTTGGGCAATAAGTTTCTGGTGCCAAATAGCACCAGCCCCTGGAATCAAGCAATAACTGCCTCTTTCTGAGAGACCAGACTCAGCAGTTATTTATGTTCTGCCCCTGGAGATTTGAGACTAATTGGGAAGGTTTCTAAATAAATAGTCCTTTGTTTAAAATATAAAATCTATGAATTGTATTGAACACCTACATTTTGTATACCAGTATATTCATAAAGGCAAATCATATATTCATGCAACTTTAGAGCTAGAGAGACTCTTAGAAAGTCTAAATAAGTCAAACAATCTGCTCTAAAACATTCGGCAACTCAGCAGGCCCAGTGAGATTTTCAACTCCTGCCTTCAATTCAGTGTACACCGCCCTACCCCAATCCCCAAATTTAAAGTTACAGTTGAGAAACAGGTAAAATAATAGACCATTACAAGAAAGTATTGAAGTTCTCAGCCAACACTCAATACTGAGAGTTACCTTTATTATACAGAGTGATTTATTTGAAGAAAGAAAAGTCAATTAAGAAACAAAAGCATCAACAATCTATCCTATATAACAAAAGGCTAACATGCAAATTGTCCCCCTCCATGGGGAGTTCAACTTGAAGTTCAACTAGGGGGCGAGGCTGGCGGCCAATCTTCTGCATCCCCTCCCCCTGGCTGGCCCTGCCTGATTGGGGCAGGCCGGTCAGACCCCAGCCATGCACAAATTTGTGCACTGGGTATTTAGTCCTAATATATAAAAAGCAAGGGGTCAACTGGACAGACGACCGAACACAGGCTGCATGGGACAACCAGGCTGGCAGGGAGGTTAGTGAGGGACAACCAAATGACTGAACAGCAGGCTGTGTGGGGCGACCAGGACAGCAGGAGGGGGCAGTTGGGTGCAATTAGGACAGCAGCAGGACAGTTGGGGGTGACCAGGCCGGCAGGGGGAGCAGTTAGGGGCAACCAGGCTGGCAGAGGAGGGCAGTTGGGGACCATCAGGTCAGCAGAGAGGGCAGTAAGGGGTGACCAGGTCGACGGGGGATTGAGGGGGAAGGCAGTTAGGGGTGATCAGGCTGGAATGCAGAGGTGGTTAGGGGGTGATCAGACTGGCAGGGGAGGATAGTTAGGGATGACCAAACGACGGAACAGCAGGCTGCCTGGGGTGACCAGGTCGGCAGGGGGGTTAGTGAGGAACAACCAAATGACTGAACCACAGGCTGCATGGGGTGACCAGGGGGGGCAGTTGGGAGCAACCAGGCTGACGTGGGTGGAAGTTAGTTGGGGATGACCAGGTCAGAGGAGGCAGGGGGGCAGGCAGAGGCAGTTAGGGATGGTCAGGCTGGCAGGTGGGGGGGAGGGGCAGTTAGGGGCAATCAGGCAGGCAGGTGAGCAGTTAGGAGCCAGTGCTCCTGATTGGGAGAGGGATATCTGACATCCCCTGAAAGGTCCCAGATTGGAGGGGTGCAGGCTGGGCTGAGGGAAACCATTCTCTCTGCACAAATGTCATGCACCAGGCCTCTAGTATATTTACAAAAGGTTAAGTGATCGACTGGCCATCCATCTGACTGACTGACAAGCCAGTACATATGATGTGCACTGGCATTTAAAAATAAATGTTGATTCAAGCATGCGCGATATATATAAAGCTCCCATCGAATTTAATAGTATTACTCTTTCAGGAATGCCATGTCATAAATTAAAATTGAAAGTAAGTGCAATCATCATGCTACTGCGAAATCTTAATAGTAAATGGGGACTTTGTAATGGTACTAGATATATTATCACAAGACTGCGACCTAACATAATTGAAGATGAAGTTTTAACAGGATCTGCAGAAGATGATGTTGTTCTGATTTCAAGAGTTGGTTTGTCCCCATCTGACACTGGCTTCCCATTTAAATTAATTCAAAGACAGTTTCAGTGATGTCAGCATCTGTGATGACTATTAATAAATCAAAAGGACAAACTCTAGACAGAGTAGCAATATTCCTATCTGAACCCATTTTCAGACATGGTCAGTTATATGTTGCTTTCTCTCGAGTTCGAAGAGTGTGTGGTATTAAAGTTGTAAACACTTCATCACAAGGGAAATTAGCCAAGGACTGAAAGTGTTTTTTACTCTTAATGTGGTAGGCAGGTAGATACTAAAATAAGTTTAATCAATTTATGAGTCACTGTTTTTATCAATGTTATCTTTATATCATGTTTTTATTGTTTTCATGTTTTTGTTTTTGTCTTTGTTGTTATATCATATTGTTGTTTATTAACCGATTTATGTTATTTTCATATACATTTTACTAATTTTCTTTTATCTCTGACACTTCTATTATAGAGAAAGGGCAAATAGCGATATTGAAATATTTCTTCTAATTAATTTCCTTTCAATGTGCACAAATCTGTGCACTGGGCTATTGGTTTAAAAATAAGTCACGTCAGCCGAAACCAGTTTGGCTCGGTGGTTAGAGCATCGGCCTGCAGACTGAAAGGTCCCAGGTTCAATTCCGGTCAAGGGCAGGTACCTTGGTTGCGGGCACATCCCTAGTAGGGGGCATGCAAGAGGCAGCTGATCAATGTTTCTCTCTCATGGATGTTTCTAACTCTATCCCTCTCCCTTTCTCTCTGTAAAAAAATCAATAAAATATTTAAAAAAATAAAAAATAAGAATAAGTTACTTCATATTGTTCAGCCATAAAAAGAAATGAAGTTCTGGTGCATGCTACATGAATGATTCTTCAAAATTGTGGTAAGTGAAATAAGTCATACACAAAAGGACAAATATTGTATTATTCTATTTATATGACATATCTAGAATAGTCAAATTATTGAGACAGAAAGAAGAACAGTAGCCCTGAATATTGCTGAACAGTGGTTAGGGTGCCAATCTGCACACCAAAGAGCTGAAATTTGATTCCCAGTCAAGGGTACCTAATTGATCCCTAGCCTCAGTCAAGGAGTGTGCGGGAGGCAACCAATGGATGTCTCTCTCTCATGTCAATGTTTCTAACTCCTTCCCTTCCTTCCATTCTCTCCAAAAATCAATGGAGCCCAGCCTGGCGTGACTCAGACGCTCATATATTGAGCACTGTCCTATGAACCAGGACGTCACAGTTCAATTCCCAGTTAGGGCACAGGCCCAGATTGCAGCCTCCATCCCCAGTAGAGGGCATGCAGGAGGCACCCTATTAATGATTCTCATCTTTGACGTTTCTCTCTCTCCCCCTTTCTCCTTTCCACTCGGAAATAAAAATATATAAAAAATAATAAATGGGAAAAATATTCTTGGTTAAGGATTAATAACAAAACAAAAAAAAAGAAGTAGTAAAGTGGTTATCAGGGACTGGGTGATGGGAGAGAAAAGGGACTCACTGCTTAATGGGTAAGGAGTTTTGTATAAGAAGATTAAAAAGTGCTGGAGATGGATGGTGGCGATGGCAATACAATGTGAATGTGTGTAATGCCATTGAAATGTGCACCTAAAAATGATTAAAAGGGTAATATTATGTTATATATTTTTAATATAATATATAATAAAAAAATAAGTTACCTGATGTTATTCAGGTGTATGCATTTGTCAAGCAAATGTTCTTAACTAACAAAATGGAAACACTCATTGATACAGAAAACAGACTGACAGCTGTCAGAGGGGAGGGGGCTTGGGAGTGGGTAAAAAAGTAAAGGGAATAAAAAAGATTCAGACACCAGTATGGTGATTGCCAGGGGGAAAAGAGTGTAGGAGAGGTAGAAGAGGGCAAATGAGGGGATAAGTGGTGGTGGAAAGAGACTTGACTTTAGGTAGTGAGCATACAATGTGGTTAGCAGATGATATGTTAGTGAGTTTTATACTTGAAACCTGTGGTGTTATTAACCAATGTCATCCCAATAAATTCAGTTTAAAAAAAAAAGATTTATGGGAGATTCCAAAATGGCAGCAGAGTAAGTGGATACACACTGACATATTCCCAGGATCAAAATGGAAAAAAATGCTAAAATCTAGTTGATAATATCCATGCTGAAGTCTTTAAGAAGAAGTACATCAATGTCTGCAATTTACTTTGAAATGAGTAAACAAATGAAGTGGATTAATGGAAAGATAGGGGGATAGATACATGAAAACAGATGTTTAGAAAGATGTTAATAGTAGAATATACTGTATGTGATGGATATATTGGTATATTGGTATTTACTATAAAATTCTTTCAACTTTCTAGAATGTTTGAAATTTTTCATAATAAAACATTGGGAGGAAATTGGGTAGATAGGCCAATTAGTCTCTGATATGCTCCTTACTTCTTTTTAGCTAAAAATCCTATCTAATAAAGAGGGAATATGCTAATTGACTGTCAAGCTCTCACAAAGATGGCAGCACCCACAGCCAATAAGGAGGGAATATGCTAATTGACTGCCATGCCCTCAAAGATAGTGGTGCCCACAGATACAGGATCGTGGTATGCAACAGGTGGGTCTGGCCACTCCACGTGCCTACCTCTGGAGTTCCCCAGTCCCCTCAGCCCCCCAGTTGCCCAGAGGCACAGGGAAGACTCGGATGGCAGCTGCCCAGCCACCCAGGGCCGCCTGAGGCTCAGGTAACCAAGGCCAGCTGAGGCTTGCGCTGCTGTCGCCTTCCTCTGATTACCAGGTCGCCTCCCGCCCCTGAGGGCCCCTGAGAGGGGGAAGGCCAGGATGAGGGAATTTTCATGCACCAGGCCTCTAGTACATAATAATATAATAATACTCTTCAAAAAGCAAGAATAATCTGCTTATCTGCTAACATAAAGCAAACATGTTCCAGAATAATTTTTAAAGCTCTTTTTCCTTTATCCTGTCTGCTATGGAGTCCCCTATCAATAGAAGGACCTGATTGAGATTTTGGCAGGAAAAGTGCAAGCCACTAACTATGGAGTTGAAAAAACCATTACTTAACTCATACCATAATAGTTGGTTTTCTTTTAATAAGGATAACATATTTGCTGTTTGATATACTATAAAAAAACACTTATAATTTATTTTATAAATTTGATTTGTTTCTAAATTTTTCTAGAGCTCCTTTTAATGTACTGAATGGAAATTATAAAATTTCAAAATATTAATGTATTAATTTTTAATTTTTTAAAACCAAGATTTCTGAACAAAAGGTTATTCTATATACATGTAATTAAATGTAATTAATTTTTAAAAATAATAGTCCTGGCTGGGTGGCTCAGTTAGTTGGGAGTGTTGTCCCATACACCAAAAGGTTGCAGATTTGATTCTTGGGTCAGGGCACAGATTTAGATTGTGGGTTTGATCCCTGATTAAGGAGGCAACCAATCAATTCTCTCTCTCTCTCTTGAATCAATTTAAAATGATCTATATATACTAGAGGTCCGGTGCACAGATACATGCACTGGTGGGATCCCTTGGGGTGGCATGTGAAGATTGGGCTGAAACTGGCTCTCAGATATTCCCTGATGGGTCCCAGATTGCGAGGGGTACAGGCCAGGCCAAGGGAGCCCACTGGTACAGGATTGGGGCTGGGAAGGGACCATAGGAGGGCTCCAGGGCGTGTCCGGCCTGTCTCACCCAGTCCTGATCAGTCGGACCCCAGCAGCAGGCTAATCTACCCGTCTGTCTCCTGGTGGTCAGTGTGTGTCACAATGACTGGTCAAACAGTCAAACAAATGGTTGGACACTTAGTATATTAGGCTTTTATTATATAGGATATCTATAATATGATCCCTGGCCCCAGTATTAGGCTAATTAGACCAGATATCCTTTCCAATGCCTTTCCTTCCAGATAAAGCCACAGCAGGTGAGGGCCGAGACAGAGGGGGTAGAGGCCCCTGGCCATGGAGGGCAAGGGCCATGACGGCAGTGGGTAGGAGCTGGGGCCACAGCATCAGATTTCTAGTAAATGCATATATACTTGGGAGAGGATTAAAATAATAAAAGTATTATAGAAATTCTAAAAACGACTCTTTACCTTTCTGAAGTCATAGAACCTTTCGAAAACCTGGGATTTCTACCCAGAAAAATGCACATACAAATGCACTCATATTATACTAGAGGCCCAGTGTACGAAATTTGTGCACAGGGTGGGGTGGGGGGGTCCTTCAGCCAGGACTGCACCCTCTCGCAATCCAGGACTCTTGGGAAATGTCTGACTGCCGGTTTAGGCCCGATCCCACAAAAATCCCTGCGGGATTGGGCCCAATCCATCAGATATCTCCCGCAATCCAGGACTGCTGGCTCCTAACCGCTCGCCTGCTTGCCTGACTGCCCCTAACTGCTTCTGCCTGCCTGTCTCATTGCTCCTAACCCGCTCTCCTGCCTGCCTAATTGCCCCAACCATTCTGCCTGCCTGCCTGCCTGATCACCCCTAACCACTTGCCTACCTGCCTAACTGCCCCTAACTGCCTCTACTTCGCCCCTGCCACTGTGGCTTTGCCCAGAAGGATGTCCAGAAAGTCATTCAGCTGTCCAGTCTAATTAGCATATTACGCTTTTATTATTAT
Organism: Lasiurus cinereus; assembly: GCA_011751065.1. Taxonomy (NCBI): domain Eukaryota; kingdom Metazoa; phylum Chordata; class Mammalia; order Chiroptera; family Vespertilionidae; genus Lasiurus; species Lasiurus cinereus. The sequence continues at coordinate 15,528,262 of JAAGEH010000393.1, read as the reverse complement.
AGATTTCAGCAAATGCAGGAACCTCTGAAGATTATTCATGAACAAGAGGAGGTTAAGAATCCCTATATTTCTAGAAAATTCCATCTTTCTCTGCTTTTAGAAAGTACCTGTTTCGTAAACTTATAATTTTTATGACATAACTATGAATCATATTTCCTAAACCAATCCCAATTTGATTCATTCCAAAGACAGAGAAAAAAAAATAAAATTCAAAAAGTTTTTACCATTTGAAATAGAACATATTTACCTTTTGAAAAGAGAAGCAAGTGGTATTGTTGTTTCAAATAAACACCATTCAACATTATCAGATTCTTTACAAGCCAAAACCCATTTTTGACCTTGTTCTTTTAACAACCCAACTGAATCTGGAAGAATCACATAAATGAAGCTTCATAAAAGATACATTACTGAGATGACCTGATGGCCACAAAAGGAAGCATTGAAAAGACATGGATTGTGAAGACAGGTATCTGACCAAATTAATAACAATAAATACTCTGATCACTCCTAAAAGAGCTAAATGTATATGCAACCTTTAATAAGTTTGAAGAAGGAATTATGATGAAATAGAATTAATTTTCATATTCCTTACTGTTTAAGCACTATGAATAAACCAATGACTAAATGGTCCACAGAAACTCATCAGCTGATTTGACTTTTTTAAAGTTAGACATAAAATATATACAAGTTTCCCAATATCTGCCAATGATAATTCATATAAAATCTTTCTAAGATATAATACTTACAGTACATTTCATTGCAGGAAAATACAAATGAATACAATATTAAACCTGGACTCAAAGTAAGATAAATTTCAACATTTCTACTTAAACAATTACAATAGTCTCCTAAATAGATATCACTGCATTCAAATTTTGTCCTACTCCAACCTATAATTTTTCTAAAATTGGATCATTTACTACAGGAATGTTGCATGAATTTATGCACAGGTGAGGTCCAGCCAGCCCACCCCAATTGGGGCTGATCAGGCTGGGTCAGCAGGGGAGAGAGGATGCAGGAGGTTGGCCAGTCCACCCCACCCCCTGGTCCAACTCTCATACTCCCGTTCAAAGGAACAATTTGTGTATTAGCCTTTTATTATATAGACTAGAGGCCTAGTGCACAAAATTCGTGCATGAGGGGAGGGGTGTCCCTCAGCCCAGCCTGCACCCTCTTTAATCTGGGACCCCTCAAGGGATGCCCGACTGCCCATTTAGGTTTTGGATCTCCCTCACAATCCAGAACTGCTGGCTCCCAACTGCTCGCCTGCCTGCCTTCCTGATTGCCCCTAACCAATTCTGCCTGCCAGCCTGATCATCACATAACTGCTCCCCTGCCATCCTGTTTGCCCCTAACTGCCTTTCCCTGCAGGCCTGGTACCCCCCAACTGCTCTCCCGGCAGGCTTGAGGCCCCTCACCTGCCCTTCCCTGCAGGCCTAGTCACTCCCAATTTCCCTTCTCTGCCGGCCTGGTCACCCCCAACTGTCCTTCTCTGCTGGCCTGATCGCCCATAACTGCTCTCTCTTGCAGGCCTGGTCCCTCCCAAATACCCTCCCCTACTAGCCATCTTGTGGTGGCCATCTTGTGTCTACATGGGGGCATCTTGTATTGGAGTAATGGTCAATTTGTACATTATTCTTTTATTAGATAGGATAGAGGCCTGCTGCACAGTTGGGGGTAGGCTGGTTTGCCCTGAAGGGTGTCCCAAATCATGGTAGGGGTTCCCTTGGGGCCTGGGGCTGCCTGGGCAAGGGGCCTGTGGTGGTTTGCAGGCCGGCCACGCTCCACCCTCCACCCCCACCCCAGCGACCTAAGCGGAGGCCCTGGTATCTGGGAGTTATTTATCTTCTATAATTGAAACTTTGTAGTCTTGAGTGGAAGCCAAGGCAGGCAAGGGCTGTGGGAGCTTGGCTTCCTCCATCAGCAGAGGCAACTCAAGCCTCCTGCTCTCTCCAGCTCCATGACTGCCACCATTTTTGTTGGGATTTATTTATCTTCTATAATTGAAACTTTGTAGCCTTGAGTGGAGGCCTGGGCCTACCAGGGTGTGTGGAAAGCTTGGCTTCCTCCATTGCCGGGGAAACCCAAGTCTCTTGCTCGCTCTGTGGCTGCAGCCATTTTGGTTGGGTTAAATTGCATACTTGCTCCTGATTGGCTGGTGGCCGTGGCTTGTGGATGTAGTGGAGTGATGGTTAATTTACATATTACTCTTTTATTAGATAGGATGGTAATAGAAATAATATTTAAAGATTCCTTATTGCCGAGTTTTTGTTTGTAGTTTTTCACACAGGCACCACTACAGGGAAGAGAAAAATACCTGGATCGTTGGAGGCTTAGGGATGTAACTTGGAACTACAAACAAGGCAAATTTTCTTTATAATTCATACAAATAATCCATTTGCTCTATAATACAGTCAAATGTGATTTTAATATAAAAGTGTTTTCCCCCCTTGAATTAAACTAAGACTCTAGTAAGATGCACCTTTTGATTTCTGTGACTGCACAATATACTGCCAGGCTAAAAATATCTCCACGACTGAGAGTCATGAGTCTCTCTTTGACAGAATACAGTCAAAGCCTAGCACACAAAGCCAACCACGACTCTGGCAGTGGAAAGCAGTACCACAACCACACCAAAGTACTTGTAACACAATCTCCCCACTTTCACTCCCCAAAACACACATACATACACACACACACGCACACACACACACACACACACACACACACATGCACACAAATGCCCCTTGGTGCTTCAAGTCACTACTGCTCCCCCTTTCGTGGAATTCTCCTTCCTACTTGTCCAACCACTAGCAAGCAAGCTCCTTTCATCTTGCCAGATTTCACCTCTTCTGTGATGCTGTCTTGTGATGCTGTCTTGACCACCCAAAACAGACTTAATTATGCTTTCTTGAGTGTCCTTTGTACCTTTTACATATTCTACTGTAGCATCTTAACTCAAAGTATTGCTTTTCTGTGTGGTTTACCCATTCTTTTTTTTTTTTAATATATTTTATTGATTTTTTACAGAGAGGAAGGGAGAGAGATAGAGAGTTAGAAACATCGATGAGAGAGAGACATCGATCAGCCGCCTCCTGCACGCCCCTTACTGGGGATGTGCCCTCAACCAGGATACATGCCCTTGACTGGAATCAAACCCGGGACCTTTCAGTCCGCAGGCCGACGCTCTATCCACTGAGCCAAACCGGTTTTGGCGGTTTACCCATTCTTTATCTCACTAGGCCAGTGGTCAGCAAACTGCGGCTTGAGAGTAGTTTGCCGCTTTGTTGACTAATGAGTTTGCCGACCACTGGGATAGGGGCTTAATCACAAGGAAAAACAACAGCTTGTAATTATTGGAATCGAAAGTCTAGGTCAGTGGTCGGCAAACTCATTAGTCAACATAGTGGCAAACTGCAGCTCGAGAACCAGTTTGCCAACCACTGCACTAGGCCATGAGTTTCTTCTTAAGATTAGGAATCCTCTTTTATGTTCATATTTCTAAGGCCCAACAGAGCTTGGAAAATGGTGTTTGTTCAATAAATGTTTGTCAAATAAATGAGTAGACAGAGAAATGAATAAATAACACTCTCTAAATTCTTCCCTGATTTTTCTTTATAGCATATATAATCTCCTAACACATTCTAATTTACTTTTGATTTTGTTCATTATTGCATAGTTTATTCACTGATGTAATTCTAGCATGTAATACAGTTCCTAAAGCATAATAGATAGTAGGTATTCAATATTTATTGAATGAATGAAAGGAATATAATTATCTGAAAATCCTTCTGCTCAGATTATATATAAAATATGACTTTTCACATGTAAGTTTTTCAAAAGAAAAAGAAATGCCAGTTTCCTTGATAATGGCAGTAAATAACACAATTTTTATGATCACCTCAGAAAAAATAAGATTTATTGATATTAAAATTCCCGATTGTCACTGGTAAACTTATGGTTTTTCCATTTTTTAACCAGACATTTCAGGGCATTAGCCTTCAAAAAATGCATAGAGCCCGGTCAGTGTGGCTCAATGATTGAACGTTGACTTATGAACCAGAAGGTCAGAACCCCATCAGGGCACATGCCCCACTTGCAGGCTCGATTCCCAGGTAGGGGACCTGAAGGAGGCAGCCGATAGAAGTTTTTCTCTCACTGATGTTTTTTTCTCCCTCTATCCTTCTCCCTTCCTCTCTCTCTAAAAATGTTTTGAAAACATTTAAAAAATGCATAAAGGTCTTACCCATCCTTGGTTTGATCAGCTACTCCTGCCAAGAGCTGAACAATCTTCGGATTGCTATCTGGATCATTATACAGTCCAAGATAGCGCTGGACAAAGTCTTCCGGGGTCATGTAATGTTCTCCATCGACTTCAGTACTGGCATACTAAAAAGTAAATAATGTATACTTAAATATTAAAATTATTCAATATCCTTTTATAGCCAACAAATATCTTATAAAAATGTAAATTAAAGACAAGTATCAAAATCAAAATATGGACTATGCAGATTTGTTTCTCTGGATAGTGAAAAAACAAATACCAAGAGCATGACTTAAGAACATTGGTAAAAGTACTGATATATACTACGTCAGCGATTTTCAACCTTTTTCATCTTATGGTACACATAAACTAATTACTAAAATTCTGCTGTACACCAAAAAAATATACTTTTTGCCAATCTGACAAAGTAAAATAGGTATAATTTTGATTCATTCACACTGGTTGGCTATTGTTGTGTGGGCTGTCTTTTTTTTTTTTTTTTTTTTTACTTGACAATCTAAGGGGAAAGAGGTCAATGCTTTTGAGTACATAGGTATTGCATGGTTCTGTTTGTCTATTTTCTGTTAATCTTCATCTAAGGATATTTTTTCCCCACTGATTTTTAGAGAAAGTGGAAGGGGGGAGGAGAGACATAGAGAGAGAAATATTGATGCAAGAGACACACATTGATTGGTTTGCCTCTAGCATGCGCTCCAACCAGGGGCGGAGATCAAGCCTGTAACCCAGGTAGGTGACCTTGAGTGAAATCAACCCAAGATCTTTCAGTCTACAGGCCAAACTAGCTAGGGTAGGTATTGCATGTTGTAAAAATTCGTGTGGCACATCAACTGAAAATCACTGATCTAAAAAAAAGAAGTTGCAGCTGATCAATTTAGCTATTTCACTCAACTATCAGAGTAGTAATATCAGAAAATTTCCCAGAATCGAAGAAACACATAATAAATTAAAAAAAAAAATACCATGATTGGCCCACCATCATAAAATTACAAAACATCAGAATAAAGAGAAAATCCTAAAAGTTTACAGAGGGGGAAAAAAAAAGCAGGTCACATATAAAGAATTATAAATCACAGACATCATTTTCCTCTCAACAGAAACACTGAAAGCTTGAAGACAATGTAGTAAGGCCCTGAAAATTCTAAGAGAAATAATTTCCAACCTAGAATTATAAACTGAGCTAAACTTTCAATCAATTGTAAAGGTAGGTTGAAAGCACTCTGAGATAGCCAAGTTCTCAAAATTTTTTTTCTCCCTTCAAGTATCTTTTCTCAGGAAGCTATAAGATAATTTGCTCCATCAAAAACAAAACATGAACCAAATAAGAGGGAGATGTGGGAATTAGGAAACAGACAATCCAACTCAGGAAAATGGCCAAGGGAAATCCCAGAACTGTGCTGCAGGCCTCAAGAGTATCTAATTCTGGCTGGGGCAGACAGGGTTCCAAGAAGGAAGTCACTAGGGAAAATGAAATGTCAGCTTATCCAGGGCATTTATTTGTCTATGTCAAAAATAATATTGGGAGAAATTTGCCGGAACCGGTTTGGCTCATTGGATAGAGCGTCGGCTTGCGGACTGAGGGGTCCCAGGTTTGATCCCGGTCAGGGGCATGGAACCTGGTTGCGGGCACATCTCCAGTAGGGGGCGTGCAGGAGGCAGCTGATCGATGTCTCTCTCTCATCGATGTTTCTAGCTTTCTATCCTTCTACCTTCCTCTCTGTAAAAATTCAATAAAATACATTAAAAATATATTAATAATAATAATAATAATATTGGGAGAAATTTAAATCTTTGCTCAAATGTCACATCCTCAATGACACATATGCTTATCACCCTACTTAGTCTTACAACCCATGCCTGTATCTGTATTTCCACTTCCCCATATATTGCTCTGTTTTCCACTTGGTATCTATTGCCTTCTAACATACTATATATTTTACTTTTTATTATGTTTATTGTCTAACTCCCAATTAGAATGTGTCGCAAAGAAAAAAAATATTTGTCTAGTTTGTTCACAGATGTATCCCAAGCACCAAAAATAATGCTTGACACATAGTTGGCACTGCGTGAATATTTATTAAAATAATGAATCGGCAACAGGTACAAAGATTACTAAGTAAGCTCTAGCCAGTTTTGCTCAGTGGATAGAGCGTCAACCTGTGGACTGAAAGGTCCCACATTCAACTGTGGTCAAGGGTACATGCCTGGGTTGCAGGCTTGATCCCCAGTGGGGGTGTGCAGGAGGCAGCCAATTAAAGAGTATCTCATCATTGGTGCTTTTCTCTCTCTCCTTCTCCCTTCCTCTGAAAGCAATAAAAAATATGTTTTTTTAAAAAAGATTACTAAGTAAATTTAAAGTTAGGTAATTTTGTACTTTATGAAAAAGTATTTTTGTTGTACAAAAATAGGAAATATCATAATACATGCCATAACTGAAATATTAATAGTAATAATGTAGATACCAAATATTAACTTAATAATGATTATAGCCCTAGCCAGTTGATTAGTGGATAGAGCGTCAGCCCGCAGACTGAAGGTTCTTGGATTCAATTCTAGGCAAGGGTATGTACCCCAGTTGTAGGCTCAATCCCTGACTCCAGTCAGGACGCACATGGGGAAGGCAACCAATCAATGTGTGTGTGTGTCTCTCTCCCCCCTGCTCCTTTCCACTCTCTCTAAGACTCAATGTAAAATTACCCTAGGGTGAGAATAAAAATAAAATTAGGATTACAAATATGCAGTGAGGAATGGAGGAAAATTAATGTGGGAGAATGTAGTGTAAGGAATTCCTCAACTACTGTAATAAAAAAGTTAATAATGACTAGAAATAGAAGTATCCTATATAATAAAAGCCTAACATGCAAATCAACCAAATGGCAGAATGACCAGTAGAAAAACCGGTGGCATGACCAGTCGCTATAATGTGCACTGACCACCAGGGGGGCAGATGCTCAACACAGGACCTGCCCCAGCGTGCAGGCCCCAGGCCAGCCAAGGTAGGTGCCAGCAGGGGGTGGGAGTGGGGCAATTTCCCCACTAGACGCCCCACAGATAGGCCCTGATCACCGGCCAGGACTAGGGACCCTACATGTGCATGAATTTCAAAATACCAAAATAAATAAATAGCTAAAAGAATTACAAGAAGCATCTGACAAAAAAGACAGGGATGAAAAGGACTAGAGCAAAGAACTTTTGGTTAAGCATTTCAAATATCCTTATTTATGACCTAACTTTCAACAAGGACAGCATTAAATAAAAAATGTTTCCTTTGTTGTATTCTGAAATACACCACAGAGGGTATCACAGCAAATTCTGTATCAACCTACCTAAGAAGTACCCAAAGTAGACATATTTTTATTAGCTAGTGCTAACAGTAGCACCTAGCAAATATCACCCCAAAATAAAATCATGTTCTCTCTACATGCTATTAAAAGTCATTCCTAAAAATGTCCTGGGTTTAAATCCTGGCACTACCACTAACACACTGTGAGTCTTCAACAACTCCATTCTCCAGGTCCCCTAGATAAATCACACAAATATAAAATGAAGACTAAACAATTTTTGATGTTTTAAAACAATAGGTATGCAAACATAGGATTAAAAAGTAAACTACATAATATTGCTACTAATAGTAAATGGATTCTATCAATTCCTATCAATTGCTTACTCCTTTCCTTCTTTAATGTATGACATAATCTGACATGTTTACCAAGATCACAAAACTACAAGCATTTAGAACCAGCAGGAGGGAGGAAAGGCACAATGTCAGAGAGACTACTGCAGTTGGAAAGAGAGAGCGACACAAGGAAGGCTAAAAGTAGAATATATAAAGACTGACAAGTCAACCAATAAGAACATGAGTGCCAAACCACAATATAAAAAATAAACTATGGGAACCAAAAAGGAGTGGTTCATTCTAAGGATTGATAGGATGGGGTTGGGAGGAGGAAAGAGAAGGCCTGTTCAGAACAAGCTTTAAAAGTAAAATTTAATTTCAACTGCAAATGGAGAGAAAGGATATTTTAGACTAAAATATAAAAATCACTGTGAACAAATACAGAAAATCTTCTTCTTTGGGAAGAAGTTATCTGGAGAGAGAAATGGTAAACAAAGAGAAGGTATACATATAAAGATATGTAGAAGATGAAAATGAAAAGACATTTTGAGATCAGATAGTGGAAGACTGAATACTAAACTGAATAACTCTGAATTTTATTCTGTGGGCATGGGATAGAACTAAAAATTTTAAGGGAGGAGAGGCATTGTCTGATCTTTGCTCTCCCAGGTAGCAATGTGAAAGATGGATTGGAGAATAAATAAACTGATTAAGGGCAAGGAGACCAAGCAGTGACTATCACAAAGATCCAGGTGAAAGAAGCTGAAGCTTAACCAAGGCAGTGAGAAGTGCAAATTAATAAAACAAGTTCGGGGGGCGGGGGGAGGGGGATGGAGGGAGAACCAATGGGTATATTCACCCATTGCTAATGGATATGATTTTAATAGTGTTATATTCATACCATTCAAAATGAAAATGGTACAAAAGGATATTATACAGTGAAAAGTCTTCCTCCCATCTCTGACCCTAGTCACTCAATTCCCCACTCCAGAGGCAGTCAATTTCTTGTATATCCTTCCAGATCTCTTTTACATATGAACAAGTAAATTACATATATATGATATATATATAGAATATATCCATGTTAGTATATTATATATCCAAATGTGTATATGAATATTCTTATCCAGTTCTTTTTTACACAAATAATAATAACCATTTACACTGTCCTGTACATCTTTTTTTAAGCTCAGTCCTTTTAAAAAGTGATTTAGCAATATATATACATACACACAAATATACCTATACATCATGTATAAAAAGCTATAAAAATGCTCACATCCTCCTTGCCGAGACCGGTTTGGCTCAGTGGATAGAGCGTCGGCTTGCGGACTGAAAGGTCCCGGGTTCGATTCCGGTCGGGGGCATGTACCTTGCTTGCAGGCACATCTCCACTGTGGGGCGTGCAGGAGTCGGCTGATCGATGTCTCTCTCTCATCGATGTTTCTGACTTTCTCTCTCCCGTTTTGTAAAAAATCAATAAAATATATTTAAAAAAAATGCTCACATCCTTTAACGAAGAATTTTGGGCATGACTCCTATGAAAAAAAATGTAAAAAAGGAAGAACTAAACTCAAAATAAGAAAATACAATAGATGGGTGATGGTGATCTTTGTTCTCTCTCTTCACAATTGTTTATGTGTTTTTTCTTTCTTTAATTAGCAGATATAAATTTTCCAAAGAGAGGTTATATGAAAATATCTGTGTTAGTATTAACAAAATTTGACATCCAATTGTCCTTTTGAGGGGCACAGAGATGTCTTTTAGTAATACCTGAGTTTGATTGCCAGGACTATCTCCACTACACACACAGAACACATACATGTACACACACTTGCATACATTGAAAGTATACTGACTTACTGAATCACCAGAATTTCACAATATTCTTGACTTTAAAACTACCAGGAAATAGAGCAGCCTTAGCAAATGCTACCAAGGACACAGCAGCCATCAAGGAAAACAAATGCTTTTGTTGACATGTACTGGAACAGGCTCAGCCAGTATCTAGGATTATAAATGATGCCAGAGAATCACTTACCCTGAGGTATTTTGCTAGTGTTTTCCCCAACTCGACCAGTCTATTTTAATCTGATTTTGACTAAAAGATAAAGTGTACAGATCAGAGGAAAAAAGTCTTCTCATCCACAAGGAGTCACCCACTACTTGACTTCTGCAGGAGATAGTTAATTAACTCATTACATTAAGGACAATTACTTGCCAATGTCAGTGAACCTGTTGCCTGAACAGACAGAAGAGGGAGTTTAGAACTGAAACTAGAATCTATGCACAGTCAGTCAAGATGCTAAAACATTTCAAGTATTATGTTAAAAAACAAAAGGCAGGTACTATAAAATGGGTATTATATTTAAACCAAACATATTTTTAATGCTTTTAAAATAAAAATGATCCATTTATTTTAAACTACTTCATTCGTTTTTTATTCAATAAATCTTTACTGTTTAGATTATTACAGTTGTTCCTCTTTTTTCCCCCATAGCTCCCCTCCACTCGATCCCCTTACCCCATCCCCCACTGTCCTCAACCATAGGTGTAAGATTTTTGTCGTCTCTTCCCACATCCCCCACACCCTTCTCCTCCGAGAATTGTCAGTCCACTCCCTTTCTATGCTCCTAATTCTATTATATTCACCAATTTATTCTGTTCATCAGATTTTTTTTTAAATATTTTATTGATTTTTTACAGAGAGGAAGGGAGAGAGAAAGAAAGTCAGAAACATCGACGAGAGAGAGACATCGATCAGCCGCCTCCTGCACGCCCCACAGTGGAGATGTGCCCGCAACCAAGGTACACATGCCCCCGACCGGAATCGAACCTGGGACTCTTCAGTCCACAAGCCGATGCTCTATCCACTGAGCCAAACCGGTCTCGGCTGTTCATCAGATTTTTTATTCACTTGATTTTTAGATTCATTTGTTGATAGATATGTATTTGTTGTTCATAATTTTTATCTCTACCTTTTTCTTCTTCTTCTTAAAGAATACCCTTAGCATTTCATATAATCCTGGTTTGGTGGTGATGAACTCCTTTAGCTTTTTCTTGTCTGTGAACTCTTTATCTGCCCGTCAATTCTGAATGATAGCTTTGCTGGGTAGAGTAATCTTGGTTGTAGGTTCTTGCTATTCATCACTTTGCATATTTCCTGTCACTCCCTTCTGGCCTGCATAGTTTCTGTTGAGAAATCAGCTGACAGTCGTATGGGTGCTCCTTTGTAGGTAATGAACTGTTTTTCTCTTGCTGCTTTTAATATTCCCTCTTTGTCTTTTGCTCTTGGCATTTTAATTATGATGTGTCTTGGTGTGGTCCTTTTTGGATTCCTTTTTTTTGGGGGGTTCTGTGCGCTTCCTGGACTTGTAAGTCTATTTCTTTCACCAGGTGGGGGAAATTTTCAGTCATTATTTTTTCAAATAGGTTTTCAGTATTTTGCTTTCTCTCTTCTTCTGGCACACCCATAATTCTGATGTTCGTATGCTTGAAGTTGTCCCAGAGGCTTCTTACACTTCCTTCATATTTTTTGGATTCTTTTTGCTTTTTGCTTTTCTGGTTGACTGTTTCTTGCTTCTTCGTATTTCAAATCTCTGATTTGATTCTTGCGATCCTCTAATCTGCTATTAGATCTCTGTATAATATTTATTTCAGTCAGTGTACGCTTAATTTCTTGTTGGCTCTTTTACATATCTTCAAGGGTCTCACTAATTTTATCAGCCTTTTCTAGGAAATGCTTGAAAAACTTTATAACCGGGGTTTTGAACTCTATATCATCATTTGCTTTCCTCCATTTCTTTCATTTGTGATCTGTTTCTTTGTCTCCACATTTTCGCTGCTTCCCTGAGTTGACAGAGTGGCTTTGTGTGCTAAGTGTCATATAGGGGCCAGTGGCTCAGCCTCCCCAGTTACCTGAGGTAGACACTCTTGGTGCACCCCTTTGTGGGCTGTGTGCACAATTTTGTTGTAGTTAAGCCTTGAATGTTGTTGGTATCACTGGGAGGAATTGACCTCCAGGCCAGTTGGCTGTGAGAATCAGCTGTGTCTATGCTGGGAGAACTTCTGTGCTGGAGACACCCTTATGAGACAAGACTTGCAAACGCCTCTGTGCTCAGTTTGGATGGGACGGAGTCTCAGGGCGGAGCAGACATTGGTTTCTCGTCAGTCCTGCCCTAATAGGACCCTGTGTCTCACTGTCCCATGGTATTCACTGCAAGCACATCTGGGAGAAAGATACCCTCAAGTTCTGCCCACTGCCAAACAGTCCAGTTTCTCCCTGAATGAGTCTGCGTCCCCAGAGTCTCACCTAGAACTGGAGTTCAGTGCAGTCAGAAGCTTTGTCTCCCTCCTGCTAGAGAAAGCCAGCTGCATACTCAGTTGCCCGCCCTCTCCACACACGCCTTGGTACCTCTGCCTTCCGCAGTTCCTCTGAGTCTCCGTGTGCTTTTCTCTTTCCTGACAATCCAGTTTCACCCCATATGAGTCTCACCTGGAAGTGGAGTTCAGCATAGTCAGGAGCTTTTGTCTCCCTCTCGCTTGAGAAAGCCAGCCACGCACTCAGTTGCCAGTCCTCTCCGCAGGCGTGTCTCAGTACCTCTGCCTCCTGCAGCTCCTCTGAGACTCTGTATGCTCTTCTTTCCTTCTAGTTGTAGAATTTCCACTCAGCCAGTCTTCCTGTGGTTCTGGATGATGTCCATTTTGTCTTTTAGTTGTAGTTTTGAAATTGTTGTGCGAGGCAGCAGTGTAGGTGTTTACCTATGCTACCATCTTAGTTTCTCGCATGACTTCATTAGTTTTATTGTTTCTTTTTATAATTGACAGGGTAATAATGTTTTAAACAGATTAAAAAAGTAAACATGGCCATCTAGCTGGTGTGGCTTAGTGGTTGAGTATTGATCCATGCACCAGGAGGTCACCAGTTCCATTCTAATTTGATTGGAATGCAGGCTTGTGCCTGGATTGCAGGCTTGATCCCCAGTGGGAGGTGTACAGGAGCTGCTGATCATGATGTCTTTTTTTTTCTCATAGATGTTTCTATCTCTCTCTCTCCCTCACTCTAAAATAAAAACTTTTTTAAATAGTGTTTATTAAAAAAAAAAAAAGCAACCATGACCTAGAGTAACAAATAAGGCTAGAAATAAGAAAACGTTAAGTCGCCTTATCAAGACCTCTTTCTGCTACTCAAAATGACTTGAGTGTTTATACTAAAACAGTAAAAGCAACTTAAAAACAAATTTGAGACTCGCAATGTTAAAAATCTAATATATCAAACAACTTACTAGTTTTATAATATCATTTCCATTTTGTTCCTGTTGTTTCAAAGGGTGAACTAAAATAACTTTAAATTAACCAAAAATTATATCCGTACTCCAAATAACTTTAAAGTTAATCACCTGCCATTTCAAAGATGTCTCTTAAGCATTAGTAAATCCTTCTTGGGCAAGAAATCAAGGACACATGAAAGACAAAGACAAGAAGTGGTTGAGAGGATCTAAAAAACAACAAAACAAAAACAACAGAAAAACACCTTATGTGGTCTATTTTCTTAAACTTTATCCAAACCCAACTCAAGTATTTGAATGTATAAGTGCATATAGCTTTGACATTTTCAGAAATATTTAAACTTACATTGGATATAGTTCACATGTGCTTGAAAAAGCCTAGATATTCTGAAGCTTGAGAAATAAAATGGATCTTGTAGATTACAATCTTTACACATTTAATCCAAATTATTGCCTAAAGAGATGGCAGGATTTCATACTCACACTGAACTACCTCTATCTGTAAATGAAAAGATCATGTTATCTAGAAATGTTCTGCCTATCAAGCCAACAGATCAAAATGTCAAGACCTCATTTGCCTGAAGTAAACTAAATAGTAGTAACTCATTTGCCATTTATCAAATTTAACCTTAAGTGACCTTTAGAGTGTGCTACCTTCATCACAGGTTAACTATAAAACTACAAAGAATTTACACATTACCCTAAATTTCCTTGAGTAAGGAGGAAAAAAAGGTTAACTTAAAATTCAATGACATGAATAAGTGCAAAAAAAAAACAGAGTTTAACTGATCAAATTACCCGCTTAAACAGTGTAAATTTTTTAAAAGATACTTTGATGTTTTCTGTCTAAAAGATTTTTTCAGAGATTATAAAGGAAAATTCTGATCTGTGACTATAAAGCTGGTTATTATTTTTAAAGTTATACAGTGTATGAAGATCAAGGATTTCCTTTTTATATATACCAAAATCAAGGTAGTGTATATAGAAGCACTACTTTTTAAACTAAAAATCTGCTAAAATCAAATCTTTCATGCTACTGTGCATTCAATTAAAAGCATTTATGAAGCACCAACTATATGCTAGGCACTATGCCTGATACTAGATGCAGAGATCAATAAAACATTATTCCTGTCCTCAAATAGCACAGATATAATGGAATGATGGACACCTAAACTAGGGTCACAAAACAGGTTCTAATCCCATATACTGTTCACTAATTGAGATTTCTTGAGCAAAATATGCTGAGCTTCTTTAACAGAAACAGCTGTGTTGTTGTGAAGGGGAAAAATGAAATCTTGAACACCAAAGTTCTTGTTATTATAAAGCATATATGCCTATTGAAATTATTCTAAAATACTTAGAACCACAGCAAAGTTTCCCTCCTTGCTTTACTGAATTTTCCTGCTTTTGTTTAAACTGAAGGAGTTATTGTTCTAATTCTTAATTTTTCTCCAAATCAAGGTTTCTTTCCACAATTCTTGGGTTTATCAGGAGATCAGTCCTGACTAGTTCAGGCTGCTTCATCTCTGCTTATCCATCATGTGGCTGTAATATGAGTCAAAACAAACTGTTCCTTGAAGACTTTGTTCCAACGGAGATGAAATGACATTTTTAGATCTTAATATACTTTCAATTTCAGTAAATCAAATGACAATGTCACAAAGTTCAGTAATTTCAAATATTAAATAGAGCACTTCCCATATAGAAAAATGAATTACATAAAAAATGAGAGAAAAAGACATGTATCAAGGTAAGAGCTGAGCATATGAGGGTAACCCTTTTGCTGTTCTTCCCTATTACTGCTCCTACTCCTAATAGGAGCCCAATTTAGTAAGGAATGCATGCCCTTTCACTACGAAAGCACTCTGCATAATGAGCAAAGATCACAACTGATCTGACATACAAACCCTGTTACTATAGTACAATGTGGAATTCACCTTCTATCATAAATAATATTTTAATGAGTAAAATAAGTTTACACACATTTGGCCACATTAATTTTAACAACTTTACTGAGCCACATTAATTTTTTAAAAACAGATTTTAGTGATGCAAAGTTGTTCTGATATTTATCAAAATCAAGTACACATGCTTTGGGAAAGGTAGTTTTATTCATCTAAATTTAATTAGCATTTTCAGTTACTTATTTCACAAACAAAATCTTTTATTTGATTTAAAAAAAAAATTCTCAGATGTCTGCCTTTCTAACTCAGATTGTTTCCATGAAATACTATGGGCTTATTTTTCTTTTTGTTTTAATATAGGTACTTTTACTATCCATTACAGCAAGTCATACTGTTAACTATGAAACAATGCAATTCCTAACACAGTAGGGAGGTACAAGACTCTTGCTAATCACTGAAATCAACTGAAGCTATCATAATAAACTAGGTCGCCCAAAACAATTTTCTCCTTAAAATAGCCAAAAGCCTGGGAAATAAAATAATCACCCCAGAGAACCCAGTAGCTAGAACTAGAAGGTTTCTCGGGCAGATTAAGTTGAATAATTAATTTGCATTGTTCTTAAAATAAATACTTCAATATCTTGGTAGGAATAACCATAGGAACATACAAGGAACATATATGTGTATAAGCCTGGGCAAATCATGCCTTTGACAATCAAGGTATAACTCCTAGGGCGACAGAATGCTTTAATGTTGGTAAGTCTTGATTAAATACCAAGATTTTTACCACTGAGAAAAGGACTTTTATCCTTGTAGGAAGCAGAAAATATTAAGAGATTTAAGAGACAAATACAATGTATGAACCTGACTTAGATCCTAATTTTTTTTTGTTTGCTTGATAGAGGTAATTTAATATAAAAACTGGTCATAAAAATAAGAGGGGATAATTAGGCAACTCAGAGATGAGTAACAGCAAGAATCATTCATTCCTGCCTCAGGGCCAGAGGGACACAGGGAGAAGACTTGCTACTAACCGAGATTCTCTCTGAAGTGGGGAGAGAGAGGATACCTCACTTCTCCTTCCTCGGAAATCTTCAGTGTCCCATTAGGTCCTTCCATTTTGCCAACCCTACCCAGAAAGCAGTTGGCTAAAGATCCTAGTCAATGCAGTTGACAGGTACTTAGCTCAGGTTCCCTTGAACATTTATAGCTGAGCAAGGCTTATGGGCTAATGTAGTGGTTGGCAAATTCATTAGTCCAACAGAGTGGCAAACCTTGGCTCTCGAGCTGCGGTTTGCAGACCACTGGGCTAACGTATTACTGGGAGATAGAATCCCAGAGAAGCAAGAGTGAGAGGAAAAGGGAAGTGAGACATGGAATAAAGCAACTTAAAAAAAAAAGATCAAAGAATCAGGAAAATTTCAACACTGAATAGAAATCCATGTTATTAAGGAATATTTTTAGGTGTGATCATCATATTGTGGTTTGTTTGGCTGGTTTTTCAGTCATCACCTTTTAGAGATACAGTCTGAAGTATTTATGGGTACAGTAATATGTTGTGTGGGAATTGTTTCAAAATAATAATTGCTTTAAAATAATAATGCAGCTGCTATACAGATAAGCAAGATTAGTCATGATAGATGGTGAAGCTGAGTAATGGGTATATGGCAATTCATTATGCTATTTTTCTCTAAATGTGTATATGTTTAAAATTTCAATAATGTTTTTAAAAGCTATAGAACAATGAGATAATTATATATGTACTAACATTATGTAAAAAATTTATTTAAAATACATAAACCATTTACTGTAAAACCTTGAGCAAGTTACTTAACCTTTTAGGGTCTCGGTTTCTTCATCTATAAAATGGGAATACTAATGAGACCTACCTTATAGATTTGTTCTGAGGATTAAGTATAATTTGTATAAAACACTTAGACTAGTACCCGAGACAAAACAGTGACTCAGTAAATAATCAATTACACAGTTTTAGGAATCCAAAAATGGCCGTGGCACTGGCTTCAATGAATGATGCTTCAGAAATTTCAGCAGTACAGTAAGTCCTCACTTAGCATCAATAGGTTCTTGGAACTGCAGCAAAATGATGTATAAAGAAACCACAGCCTAATTGATATAAAAAGTCTTAAGGTCTTATAGCAGATCATCAACATTATAATGAAACAGTTGAGCACAATGACATTATTCGAGGACCTGCCATACAAAGTAAAAATGAGCTGGACAGAACCGGGAGATGCTGACTTATTTTTTTAAGTTCCACCTAAAAAGTGAATTAAAAGTCGCTCTTTCAGATTTGCTTTGATATTTCAGAGTCTATGATTAAACTATTATTCCTTCTCTGATCCAGATGGGGCAACTGAAAATTTAAGAGAAAACAGCGTATCTTCCTCGGCCTCACAGGTCTCAGTCTTAGACCATGCTATATCCCATCTCAGAGCCTACAGACTTTGTATTTCAGAATGTAGGAATTTGTGAACATCTTCAGGTGTAGGTCTCAAGAATATAAGTAACTAACTGATTACATGTCATAAACACAAATCAATATCTTAAGTGACTTTACAGGCCTAGCCTGGGAGAAAATAAGGGACTCAAATCCTATTCAGGAAAGAAAAGTCCTCATCTCATCTTGGAAGTATAGGAAGAGAACAAAGAACCAAACTTTATTCAGTTCTCTGTGTATCAGGCACCATTTACACATTATTACCTCATTACCTCATATAGGGTAAGTATAATTATCCTTCTCAGAGAGACAAATGAAACAGGCTTCCAAAAGTAATGTGAACACCTAAGGTCACATAGCAAAAAGGGATCAATTAAGGATTCAAATCCAAGTTAAACTACAAAGCCTATGTAGGCTCCAGCTATAATCTGTTGCCTCCTGGAAGACAAATTACCTGAGGCACAACTCAAGATATTCTAAGAACCCTATGGACAAAAGGTAATTAAATTGGAAGAACCAGTCTACACAACACACAGAAATGTGTAAGAGAATTTACATTTCAACTTTACCTTTTTAAACATGATCTATTTAAATACAAATTGAATCATTCTATAGTACTTCCAAAGTGCTAGACCTTCCGTGTTTTCCACGATGCTCTTTAAAAAAAAAAATCCAAATTCTTCTCCATGTCCTATATGACTCCTCAGCCTGATCTCTTACTAGCCATTCACTCCCCTCACTCACTGATGCTTCAGGCATACTGGCCTCCTTTCTGTTTTTTTGAACATACAAAACCCTTATCTATATCTAGGCCTTTGTACATGTGAGTCATCTTTTTAGAATTCTCTTGACCTACCTTTCAGTTCTTAGCTCTAGTATCACCTCCTCGGGGACCTTCACTGACAACCCTCTTGAAAAATGATAGCTTTTTTCATCATTCTGTTTATTTCCTTATTAGACTTGTCGCGATCTGTAGTTCGTGTGTGTGTGTGTGTGTGTGTGTGTGTGTGTGTGTGTGTATGTGTACTTGTCTGTCTCACCCCTACCTAGACTGTGAGGTCCTACCTTTACTAAACTCCTCTATCTTAGCTCTATAAGGTTATAAACTAGCACAATGCCTAGCCTGCCACGTAGTAGGCAATGAAAAATGTATTAATAATAAAACATAACATGGCATCTGATAACACTAATTTTCTCATCTTTTCAGTTATTTTTCAATCATTTTAGTTGATTCAAGGAAAAAGTCTCACTATGGTGCCAGTTGCCCTTAATGTTTAACTTTAAAAAAAAAAAAATGAGAGCTCTATATAGTTAATGGCAAATACTTTATAAACTTAAGATAAAGGTTATTATCTTCAATTCCTATATTCTATAGAACTTGGGAAAACAATCAGTGTGGTTAAGAAACTATAGCTCTTCTGTGCATCTCATACTGAGTTTATTCAAACTAATTTATGTTGGGGAGTCTTCTTTTAACTTTAGGTTTTGAATTGATAAATTCTTACTTTTTAAATTATTCACTTGCTCAAAACTGGATATACACATTGACACCTTCTTTTATTTCCCCCTAATTCTTCCCCAACCAAGTTAACAACTTAGTTTCTATCCTTCCATATTTTTCTCAATGCCCATTAAATCATACAAACACATGTGTAAATATGCATGTAATATATAAGAAGTGACTTATAGAAAATTAATATTAGGCTATATACACTTCTTTACGTTTTTCTTTTCTCACTTAATAGTACATTGGAAATCCCTCTGAATCAACTGCAATAGGTCTAATACATTATTTTTAGTATATGCATAGCTTAATTTTTCAACCACTCCCCTTTTGATAGCATTTATTTTGTTCTCTCTCTCCCCTTTTTGAAGAAGAACTGAGTGCTGCAACTAACAATCTTGAACATATATATTCTTATGAGTATTTTTATTTCTCGGGGATAAATATCCCAAAAGTAGGACTGTTTGTTCAAATGCTATCTTATTTTTATTTGAAACCTCTGCCATATTGCTTTCCAAAGACTCTGTTTTCACAAACACTGTAAGAGAGCAATTTTCCCCCTCCACATTTGGTCTAAGTTGATGCTAACAATTGTTACCACGACTTGCATTATAACTATAATATTATGGTAAGTATTCCACACTTTTGAGAACATAGCCCTAATGCACATTCCAACAAAGTGGAAGAGTCTCCTGCTAAAATCTCTGCTTAATTTTATTCTCAGCTCCAGGTTACTGCCAAAAGTAGGTACAAAATATGTAAACAAATTTTATTAAATAAAAGGACATTTCTTTCAAATAAAAATGTGTTACCATAAAACTAAGAACCACTCTTTGCTTTACATTAGCAGCATCTTTGTCCACTTATTCTTTAATTCTAAATAAGATGGAAAAAGAAAGCATTTTCATAATTTTATATGGAATATGATCTTCATTGTTACATTGATGATAATGAGAAAAAGAATAGACTCAAAATAATTTTTGGTCTAGCATATGTAATGAAAGGTGCAGTCTCAACAAGTGTTGCTTTTACCATACAATACTTTGATAAATGAACAGAAGGGCTACCAGCTTTAAAAAAAAAAAAAAGAGTTCTTAAAAAATCATACACTTAAAACAGTTTTTTTTAAACCTACTTTACCACAAAGCACAGGCTAAAGTTTTTATTTTGAAAGTTAGCCTTATAACAAACAGCCTGTGACATTTTTGTCTTCACCTCACCTCCTACTTCATTGCTTCTATTTTCTCCTTTTTGTACTGTATACTTCTTATATAGCAAAATTGGGTTGATGATAGTGAGTGGGTGAGAGAGGTAAAAGAAGAAAGATGAATCAAGAAATGACAGTTGAAAGGGTAGTAATAGTAAAACCTTAGCTTATCAACTGGTTGAAAAATTATAGCACAGACTAACACACTGAATTCATTTGTTGTGCTCCAATTTTATAAATGTGAGGAGTAGGAAAAAAACAAATTCCCACTGAATATTTTCTCTTCTTTTTTAACTAATAAAAAATACAGCTCATCAAAATTTGAGAAGCAATGAATACTGAAAAAGTACCTATTTTCCTATACTCAAAATAATAATTCTTTATTCTTATAAAGCCCTTCTAATAAACTTGCACACATAATGTCACTAAACATGAATAACAGCACTTTCAAATAGGAATATTTTGCTGTTTACAAAACAAAGACTTTTGAGCCATATTGGCTATTTGTGAATTTAGACAGTTAAAGATACAATTGTAAATTTTATTTTTTTTAAAAAAAAAACTTTTAACTGTGTTCTAAAATTCAAAATTAAATCTTCTCTTTAAAAGCTCAAATGATCCTGAACTCAAGTGACCCTCGAATCTTACCAAAACCAAATTCAACAAATAACAGCATAATCTATAATTTAGTTTTTTTTAAACATATTTTTACTGATTTCAGAGAGGGATAGGGAGAGACAGAAACATCAATCTTGAGAGCATTCATCAGCTGCCTCCTGTACACCCTCTACTGGGGATTGAGCCTGCAACCCTGGTATGTGTCCTGCCCAGCAATCAAATAGTGACCTCCTGGTTCATAAGTCCACGCTCAACCACTTAGCAACATGGGCCGGGCTATATTTTAGTTTTTTACTGTATCCTTTTTTGTAAAATTCTACTTTAAACTCCCATGGAACCATTCTCCCTAGTTCTCTTCCTCCTCCTTCTCATTTCAATTGTGGATATCACTTATAAATCAGCCCCTTATTCCTTGTCTTATTTTATATTTAATTAATTCCCCTAAACACAAGGATTCATGCACCACCTATATGAATTTGTGTATGTCCAAATCTGATTTTAACTTATGGGGGTGGGAGGCACATTTACTTATCAATCATACTTAAACTCCTCTTCCCCCAAATTCCCCAAATAGATGCTTTATCAATTAGCATCTATTCTAAAAATGCCAGATTCACTACTCCTTCCTTTACAAAGTCCCTGGTATTGTCCTTTCCCTTTCCCAGCCACCAGCCTCTCCAGGTCATTATCATTCACATATATTATTTCAATAGCCTCTTAGCTGATCGTCCTACCTACTTCCAACCTCTCCACACTTTGTCCAACAAACACAAAGAGCTGCCAGAATTCACTACTTCAATTTGCCCTCTCAGAAACCCACAGTGCCTCCCCACTGTTTCAATTCCAAACTCTTTGGCCAAATGTTCTAGGTAGTTACAGTATAGAGGCCCTTTTTAAAAATCACTATCAGTGGTCAGCAAACTCATTAGTCAACAGAGCCAAATATCAACATTACAACAATTGAGATTTCTTTTGAGAGCCAAATTTTTTAAACTTAAACTTCTTCTAATGCCACTTCTTCAAAATAGACTCGCCCAGGCCCTTTAAAGCACCAGGCCAATGCACAGTACACTGTAGAATTGTATAATGATCAATATATGTTAGCCATTGTCATTATTTTTACATGGCCATTCTGATCTAGGCAAGCCAATTTGATTGCTCTACCAGAGGCTATACATTTGCTTTCACTATTTTTTTAAAATATATTTTCATTGATTTCAGGGAGGAAGGAAGAAGGAGAGATAGAAATATCAATGATGAGAGGTGTGACCTCCTGCACACCTCCGCAAAGAGGATTGAGCTCACAACCCCCAGGAACATGCCCTGACCAGGAATCCAAACATGACCTGGTTCATAGGTTTGACAACTACTTAGCCACACTGGCCAGGCACACCTTCACTATTCTTGATTCCTTCAACCACAACCTGTTAGAAATGGAATAGGTCACAGAGAGGATTCAAGCCTTGATACAATCCTCCCCTTTGATTATTCAATTTGGTGTCTAGTACTAAATTAAAACAAGTGCACAAATACACACAGAAAATAGTCCTTAGTAAATATTTGTTGGGCAAATGTGTTAAATGCTAAAGAAATGTGTAGTTAATACGTACTGTACTTTTGTCTCTTATTATCTCTAAAAATATTAACAAGTCATATGCATCTAAAATAAAACTATTTCTTAAACAAAGCCCTACAGCTTCAAGTAAGTACAGTTTGAAGTACTCAAGACAAGAATTTTAAAAAAAAAAAAATCTACCATGTTACTTGCTAGTTGTCCTCAAATTGATTCAACTAACTACACTGTATCTGTATCTAGGTACTTTAAGCCTTCCTGAAGGTCTGTAACTATGTTCTCTCTCTTAATCTATTAGTAATTCTTGGGTCAATGCTTAAAAGTTAGTGCTAAATGTGCAGTTGTGAATTCCACAAATTTTCAAAATAATAAGAGCACTATCAAAAAATGCATAAAAATATAATAAGATTTTAAAGTTGCCAAAAAACTAGGCATAGTCCTAGCTCTTTCTTTGTATTTCCAGCTCTCCTTCCCCCAAAAACAAATCCATACAGAACTAACTAATGATTTTCCTCATGGGATTTTTAAAATTGGAAGGGCCTCAGTTCGAATGTAGTAGGTAGCAAGGACAATGGATCAGATACAGAAGGTCACCAGGACTTTGTGCCCCGAAAAAGAAAATTGTAGGGTGGGACCTCATTCCCAGGGTGACCTTTCCTCCCCTAGCTTATCAGGGTTCGTAAGATTTGGACCCCGGATCTTTTCTCCCTAGATTAACACTTAGACCTCAGTTGTATTTCAGCTCTAGGCCCACAAAAACAGCAAAACCAAACAAGCAACACCCTAGCTAACCTCAGAAAGAGCTGCACTGAATAAATGACCCCCTGCCCAGACACCAATCAATCAATCAGTGAAAATCCTGACCCTGAAAGGACACACCTGGAGAGCTGCTGAATATTCTATTGAGATATTCCCTTGAAACCTTCCCTAAAATCTCCACCCTTAAACCCTTAAGTGGGAGGACCCACCTCTATCTGCCTCCCAGACATGCCCCGGCTCCTCCTCTTCCTTCCCCTCCCCCAGGAACATTACCATTTACCTTCCTCACTCCCAGGGCCCTTATCTCTATACCTTGTTTCCCCATTTCTTCTACAAATTACTTCTTCTACCTCTGTGATTTTCCAAATAAGTGTTCGCTTATAGTTTGAGTTTTGGCTCTGAATTCTTTCCTAGCCAGAACTCAAGTACTGAGGTTGCTGAACCCAGATCCAGTACAACCCTGCCAGTCTAACACCTGATGCCTTCCCACCGTCTACAATGCCCATCCCCTAAGTCCCAATGAGTCCCACATGAGAAGATGAAACCCAGGAAGGCCAGATAACTAGCCCACTGGTACAACCAGGTAGTGTCAGGATTGGGAATTGAACCCTGTGCTCCTGATACTTAGGTCAATGCTCTTTTTGCTACATCATGCATCAATTATTTCAACTGACTTCTTCCATGCCTACTTAATCTAGAAAGTAAAATTAACTATATCACATGAACTCACAAGACAATTGGATATAACCATATAGTGTGAATATTAACAAATTCTTGGCTATTTTCAAGATCTTTATAAGGAATAAGGATTTCAAACCATAAACAGAGCATTTCTATTACAATTACATTTATTCTGGAAATTATGCTTCTCCTAAAATCATCTACGCAGCCTCATCCCCAAAAATAGGTTAAGCAATCCATGTCTCAGATAAAAATGTCATCTATTCCAGGCTCATCAGCATATGTTAGAAACTGTTCTTAATATAGAATCATAAACTTTTGGAGTTGGAAGGAACCTTGAAGATCACCTCTCATTTTACAAAGAAAACTAATACCCCACAGGGACCTGCCTAAGGTCAGAATTTCTGTACAAGAACCCAGGTCCTGAATAGAAAGTTCTCATCAAAAGGTTTCAGAGAAAAAACACAATATTTAGTGGAACACCTTCGTTTATCTCTCTTTACATCTACTTAAGTACAACTTCCTACATGATGAACTTTTGGAATTTAAGAAAAGAAAGCAAAACAAAAAACTAAGCCAACTTTTTTTTTTTTTAATTTATAGCCAAGTCACTTATCCTAAAACTTATCACAAGTTAAGGTGGATCCTGGCAAAATCTCAGACAGTAATATTTTGTAATAAAACCCCAAAAGTGTTTAAAAATAAAGGGAGAAAAGACACACATAAATTAAATAGCTATAATTGTTTATCTCTGTAAAAAATTACAGAGAATTGTTTGTAAGTATGAAAACTTTAAAAACATGCAACATTCAAGAAAGAATTTTAATGTCAATACATTCATAAATTTTATTTTGGTCAGTGCTTAAGAGAAGGTGGAAATTCTTTTACCGTTCTTTTACATATCTTGAGTCATGTTACAAAAACAATAATTGAGGAAAATCTTTTATCAAACTTTAAAAGAATAAAAACCTTTGTCCAAACCTTAATAAAATAAGAATTATAAGCTATATTATCTAGCCATGTTAAGAATATATGACGATAGACCATTCCTAAAAGTTAAGGCCTGACAAGTACTAGATTTACACCTTTCCCCTCCTGTAAAAAAAGCACACTACATAAGCCAATTTACCTGTAGGAATATGTTTCTTAACTCATGAGCATCACCTCGCTTGGTTGTCTGCACCTGTAAGGGAAGAGAAAAAAAAAGCCGGTTAATGCTTCACTAGAGGCCACATAATCTCTTCAGATTAGAGTTGACACGTGCTAACAATCAATGCTCTTATCTTTTATAAGGGCATTTAGTTTAAAACAAACCAAAAGCACTAATACCGATAAGAACAGTCAAACTGGAGATCTGTGACTACAGGGTGAAAAGACAAGTGTGAAGAGCCTAAAATAGAGAAAATCTACAAGGTAGATTTCATCTGGATTGCAAAGGGGAAGGCAGTGAGAATCAATCCATTACTCTATTCCACATCCACTAACAACACAGTTAGCAACCACCCACCTTCAAATCAAGAGGCCAGCAAAAGTGGATCAGCAGGAAAGCTGAATTAATCGCATGGCCTAGCAGCTTTTCTTACCCATGGAAAGCAACCCAGACTACAATTATTCTCTGCTTCCCTCTTTCTCCACCCAACTTAAAATATGAAAGCTACTACGTTTCCAAATACTTTCGACATCCTGCCACCTGCAGCGCAAATGCCAACCAATACCTCCAGTCACATTGAAGCCCCAAATTACTCAATTACGCCATCCCCCCCCACGCAATATACAGATGCCTTAGGTACCCCGACTTTACATATCACTTCCTCCCACCCTCTTTTCGATGGCCTCCAAGTCGGGACTCACAAACCCATGCACTCAGAGCAGGACACTACTCTTCCTTCACCGACCCAGGGTCCTCACAAGCCCCTCTATAACTCACAATTCTTCCTCCTTCCCCTCCCCCAACCAGGCATCCTCTCCCTCCGGTCCAAGCCCCACACAGGAGCCCCAGGACACACTATCTGAGAATCAGGCGAAGAAGGGAATGGGAAAGGTGAAGGGCTACAGGCAGGGTCCCCAGAATGTCTCTTATGCAATAAAGGCAGCAGTAGAGAGTTGGAGTCACCTTGACCGCCATGCTGTGCTCGGAAGCCGGGGACGAGCGGGGGAGCGAGCAGGGCCCAGCTGTCAGGGCGCGCGCGCGCCGCCTCCCCGGCCGCGTCCGCCCTCCCGCTCGCCGGCGCCGCGCGCGTCCCTATGCAAATGAGTCGGGGCGGGCGGGGCCGGGAGAGGGCCCCACGCCGGGTTCCGAAAAGGGAGCTGACCTGGGGGCCTGATGGGGTCAGCCCAACTGCTCTGCCGAGGAAGGGGACGCGCCTCCATTGGGGAAGACTGGAGTGCCAGCCGCGGGATTCCGACGCGCCGCGAGGTTGCTGACAGCTGAGTCGCCGCCAGAAAGCCCCAGGTTTCCTAAGGCCTCCTAGTGGGTGTGGCTTTAGGCAACGAGTTCTGCCAAAGTCGTTTTATCCTGAGACTTAAAGGAACACTTGGGGCCTAGATTGAGCAACATTTCGAAGGACCAAAGAACATGTTCCATTAATAATAATAACACATGAATTAATGACAACTCATGGCAAATACTAACAAAAAAGATTGGCAACGACTCACACTCTGGGGAAACCTAAGTAAACATCACTTGAGAAATATGCCCCTAAACTGGCATGGGATGAATAGGCTTACCATATTTGTGTTTCATGTACTATTATAACGCTTTATTAGGCTCACTTCACATTCCCCATCACCCAAATGTTTTGTGCAATGAGGTACCGTACAAATGCAAATGGGAGAAAAATCCATTTGTCTTGAACTGGGCTGGCACTGAATCCTGACCCAATTTGCCCCTACATAAACATGTCCAGCCCTTTCTATAAGTAGTAGCTTGCCCTTGAACCAAAATAATGTCTCTAAAACGGAGTAATGCTATTATGACTATATTGAGCCACATATTGATTCATTCAACTAACATTTACTGGGCAGCTATTATATGCTAGACACAGTTTTAGTTTTTTATTAGGAGTTTATTGATGGTCAATGCTTCCATACAATCCCAACCCTAAATGTATTTTTTTCTTTGTGTCTTTAAACCAAGCATGCTGCCTGTTAAAAAAAAAAAAAAAGTCTTAACAACTCCAAGATTTATCCTCATGTGAGGCATCTCTTTTTTCTCCAGTCTCACTAATCATAATTGTGTTAAGTATCCAAGTTAATAGAAATGAGAAAAAGGTGACAAATGGCAATTGTTGATAAGGAATGCTACATTACTAATACTCCTAAAGTGAGCTTTGCTGCTGCAGTTTAATTGCCTACACCATTACACATTTCTTCAGTCTGTTCAAAGATCTTTAACAATGTAATTTGACATAGAATGTACAAATTCACATTTTTGTTCTACTAGCATCTTATGACCCTGATAATCTGCTCTCTTTTATGAAGTTTCTCTAAGAATCTTGAGATGTTTACTTGGTTACTTTTCAAGGGACAGATGTCTAATAGCTCAGAATCCCTCACTTAGATGAGCCCTCAAGTACTTAAATGAGCCCTCAAGTGTTTAGTGGGGTTCTGTTGGTTGAGCATTATTAACTCATGTTTGTTCGGGGAAGTGGGGGTCGGGGCTTAGTCCTCAGTTTGGATATGATGTGTGTTTCTCTCTCTCTCCCTTCTCTAAAAGGAAAAAAAAAAGCATTTATTTATAGTGAATGGATTATTTTCTAGCAGAATACATTGTTATTTTTTCAAGTTACATACCAATATATAGTATTTTATAACACTTTAAGGTTCAAATGATATCTGTAAACAAGAAATAATTTTAAAACTTGGAACAAGTTGAAAACTTGATAACAGTCTATAAAGAATGACATTTTAAAAAGCACAAGTGGAAATTAAAGGCTGAGAGATTAATTACAAATACACTGTCATAAATAGTCACTTTTTATAATTAGTTTCATAAAAGACTCAATACATAGCTTCACTGAGCTGAAGATTTAAATCTGTTCATGAAGTTGTTGCCCATGAAAATAATATATTACCCCCAGATACAAAACTGAAATGTGAGCCTACTGACAAACCCATAGAAACATGTCTCCAGCTCCTAGGCAGCTTACATTATATTAATGTGAAACCAGCCAGGCACTTTATGGGTGTAAGTTAGAATTGTACTAATGCCTAGAGCCCTAATAAATTAAAATATAATTAAAACAAGAGGCAAATTCCAATGAGCATATTCTGCCACAACTCTTGGACCTCCTTCCATCCTTAATAACATACTAATTCTGTTTATCTTCTAGATTCCTTTGATTATTTACAAACATGAGTACATTTTTATACCTATTTCTATATCCTGCACAGCACCATGGATGTCATCTTGCAAGAAGTAAATCAAGGCTATCACTAATTAAACTAGGAATGGAGCTCTTCCTAGGTTAAAGATACACATGTCATAACTATGAAAAGAAGCCATCAAGCCCCATCAAGATAGAGCTCACAAAATACAGTGGTACCTCAAGATATGAGTGCCCTAACATTCGAGATTTTTGAGATATGAGCCGTCGAGTGAGCAATTTTTGCTTTGAAATACGAGCAACATTTGAGATAGGAGTAATCGCGTGGATCGGCCGGCTGCACACAATCCACCAGTTTACCACGACTCGAGCATCTCATAGTTTCCCACCCCTCAAGGTTACGGAACAAATTAAACTCGTATCTCGAGGTACCACTGTATTTGAAGTAAATAGCATGATCTGAATTTGGTACACACACACACACACACACACACACACAGCATATTTGAACATCTGTACCTTTCAAGTGCATATTGGTTTTGACCTATACCTAGAATTATAAAATGGTATTCTTTTACTGAAACATTGCAAAACTTAAAAATTTTTAAGTTGTGCCATTATTTTTGTTAATCCTCATCTGAGGATATTTTTCTACTAGTGACTCAGTGTATAAAATTTGTGCACATTAAATGGGAATTAATTAGAGAAAATATTTTAATATTGCGATTTGCCCTTTCTCTATAATAGAAGCGTCAGAGATGGGAGAAACCAAGATGGCGGCATAGGTGAACACCTAAACTGCTGCCTCGCACAACAATTTCAAAACTACAGCTAAAAGACAAAACAGACATCATACAGAACCACAGGAAAGCTGGCTGAGTGGAAATTCAACAACTAGAAGGAAAGAGAGGAGCTCACAGAGACTCAGAGGAGCTGCAGGTATGGAGACATGTAAGTGGAGAGGACAGGTGGCGGACTGCATGGCTGGCTTCCTCTAGTGGGAGGGAGACGTAAATTCCCAACTGCACTGAACCCCAGTTCCGGGTGAGACTCATACGGGAGGAGTCTGCACTGTCGAAAAAAGAAAGGAGTGCACGGAAACTCATGGGAGCCGCAAAAGGCAGAGGTCTAGAGGAGCACGCGCTAGTGTGTGCAGAGAAGACCGACTGCTGATTGTGTCACTGCCTTTCTCTAGCAGGAGGAAGACAGGACCTCCAGACTGCGCTGAACTCCACTTCCAACTGCATTGAACCCCAGTTTCAGGCAAGACCCTGGGGACCCAGACACATACGGGTCCCCGGAGCGCACAGAAACTCAGGGGAGCCGCAAAAGACAGAGTTCTGGAGGCGTGCAAGCGGGAGTGCGTGCAGAGAGAGCTGCAGCGATTACCGAGGGACAGTGAAACCCAGGGGACACGTAGAGCAGGGCTGATGGGAAGCCAAGGCTATCTGTTCATCCCTGAGACTCTGCCCCATCCAAGCCAAAAGCAGAGGCTTTTGCAATTTTGTAAGTCTTGTATCACAAGGCTGACTCTAGCACAGAAGTTCTCCCAGCATAGACACAGCTAATCCTCACAACACATTGGCTTGGAGGTCAATTCCCCCAGTGATACCTACAACAATCAAGACTTAACTACAACAAGGCTATACACACAGTCCACAAAGGGGTGTACCAAGAGAGTCCACCTCAGGTAACTGGGGAGGTGGAGCTACTGGGCCATAGAGAACACCTAGCACACAAAGCTACTCTACCAAATCAGGAAAGCAGCAAAAATGCGGAGACAAAGAAACAGATCACAAACGAAAGAAATGGAGGAAAACAAACAACTTTATATAGAGTTCAGAACCACAGTTTTAAGGTTTTTCAAGAATTTCCTAGAAAAGGTGGATAAATTTAGCAAAACCCAAGAAGAGATTAAAAAGGACCAACTAGAAATTAAACATACACTGACTGAAATAAAAAATATTATACAGAGACCTAACAGCAGACTAGAGGAACACAAGAATCAAGTCAAAGATTTGAAATACAAAGAAGCAGAAAACACTCAACTGGAAAAGCAAAAAGAAAAAGGAATCCAAAAATTTGAAGATAGTGTAAGGAGTCTCTGGGACAACTTCATGTGTACCAACATCCAAATTATGGGGGTGCCAGAAGAAGAGAGAGAGCAAGATACTGAAAACATATTTGAAGAAATAATGACTGAAAACTTTCCCCACCTGGTGAAAGAAATACTTACAAGTCCAGGAAGTGCACAGAACCCCAAACAAAATAAATCCAAAGAGGACCACACCAAGACATATCATAATTAAAATGGCAAGAGCCAAAGACAAAGAGAGAATCTTGAAAGCAGCAAGAGAAAAACAGTTATCTACAAGAGAGCACCCATACGATTGTCAGTTGATTTCTTAACAGAAATGATGCAGGCCAGACAGGAGTGGCAAGAAATATTGTGATGAATAGCATGAACCTACAACCAAAATTACTCTACCCAGCAAAGCTATCATTTAGAATTGAAGGTCAGATAAAGAGCTTCAGAGAGAAGAAAAAAATAAAGGAGTTCATCACCGCCAAACCAGTATTATATGAAATGCTGAAAGGTACTCTTTAAGAAGAGGAAGAAGAAAAAAAAGGTAAAGATAAAAATTATGAACAACAAATACATATCTATCAACAAGTGAATCTAAAAATCAAGTGAATAAAAAAATCTGATGAACAGAATAAATTGGTGAATATAATAGAATCAGGGGAATAGAAAGGGAGTGGACTAACAATTCTCAGGGATAAAGGGATGAGGTGGGTGCAGGGAAAGACTGGACAAAAATCATACACCTATGGGTGAGGACAATGGCGGGGGAGGTAGAGGCAGAGGGAGAGGTAGGAGCTGGGTGGAGGTAAGGTATGGGGGTGAAAAAGAGGAACAATTGTAATCTGAACAATAAAGATTTATTAAATTAAAAAATAATAAGCCAAGACCAGTTTGGCTCAGTGGATAAAGCATCGGCCTGCGGACTGAAAGGTCCCAGGTTTGATTCCGGTCGGAGGCATGTACCTTGCTTGTGGGCACATTTCCAGTGTGGGGTGTTCAGGAGGCGGCTGATCGATGTTTCTCTCTCATCGATGTTTCTGACTTTCTATCCCTCTCCTTCCCTCTCTGTGAAAAATCAAGAAAATATATTAAAATAATAATAATAATAATAAGCTATGAGAAAAAAAGGTGTCAGAGATTAAAGAAAATTAGTAAAATGTATATGAAAATCCTCCTCCTTTCAGAGTCTGGAGCATGCCACAGGAACCAGAGTCAAGTCCCTGCCCACACATGTGCACCTGAAAATCTCTGGAGACCCAAGCCCAGCCAGCCCCACCCCATTGGGCTACATACAGATCCAACTGGCCCACCCCTGTCAAGCCTGAGGCAAGAGGCTCAGCCTGAGGTCCCCTGTGAAGCCCCACCAGACGGGGGCTGCAGCCTCAGGTCCCTCAGCCCGGTTCTGGGGCAGGGAGTGCAGCCTGAAGTCCCCTGGCCCAGGCCAGGGTAGGAGGCACACCTTGAGGGCCCCTATCAAGCCCCGGCCTCTGGTCCCCTGGCCTGGCACCAGGGCGGGGGGAGCTGCCAGAGGTCCTTGCGGATCTGTTAAGGCTTGTTACAGGAACTCGGCCCCCACTGTGAGCTCAGCCATCTTGTGTTACAAAATCCCTGCCTCCACTGTGAGCACAGCCATCTCTTGTTATGGAATTCTTGCCTCCACTGTGGGCACAGTCACCTTCATTCACCATTATGGCATAATGGTCAATTAGCATATTCCCTCTTTATTAGATAGGATTGATTCTTAGGGAGAGTGGAAGAGAGAGGGAGAGAGAGAAACATCAATGTGAGAGAAACACAACGATGGTTTGCCTCTTGCACATGCCCTGACTAGGGCCTGGGCTGGGGAGAA
Organism: Lasiurus cinereus; assembly: GCA_011751065.1. Lineage (NCBI taxonomy): Eukaryota > Metazoa > Chordata > Mammalia > Chiroptera > Vespertilionidae > Lasiurus > Lasiurus cinereus. The sequence goes on along the minus strand of JAAGEH010000393.1, from coordinate 15,496,112 downwards.
GCCTGCAACCAAGGTATAAGACCTTGACAGGAATAGGACCTGAGACCGTTTGGTCCACAGGCTGACACTATATCCACTGAGTCAAACCAGCTAGGGCTATAAGTAGTGCTTTGAAAACCTCCCTTGCTAAGAGTCTATATGAGGAAATGAAAGGCATTAGGCTGTGGAAAATATGAAGGGCTAAATGTCCACCTTTGAGCAAATTATGTTCTAGGTGGTAAACTCACCTGGAAATTAATAAATCAGAAAGTACCATTTTAACCCAGACAACTTTTGGTTAGATAATAGAAAAATAACACATTTTTAAAGCTTCTCTGTACTGTAAAAGTATTATACTGACTGTATGACATTTCTTCTAATTGAAATAAATTCTTATTTTGGTGGAAAGAGAGGGAGAGGTATCAAAAATCTGGTGAAATAGTTGTACTCTTGCAATTATATTTTCCTAAACTGCTCTTCCTCACTGTCTGACTCTATGTCATATAAATTATAAAATGAGGCCCTGGCTGGTTTGGCTCCATGAAAAAAGCATTGGCCCATGGACTGAAGGTTTGATTCCAGTCTAGGGCACATACCTCGGTTGCAGGCTCAATCCCGGACCCCAGTCAGGGTGCATGCAAGAGGCAACTAATCAATGTGTCTCTCTCACATTGATGTTTCTCTTTCTCTGTTTCTCCTCCTCCCTCTCACTCTCTCTAAAAATCAATGGAAAAATATTCTTGGGTGAGGATTAAAAAATAAACAAGCAAATAAACAAATAGAGGATGACAGTGATCTTATTTTTGGACTATGGTCTTTGTTATTCCTTGTGCAATACCAGCCAGTTTACTTTTCAATAGATTTTGGGGGAAATGCACAGAATGAGCTGCTCTAAATGTTTGAGGCTATCAGTGCCCTATCACTATACTAGTCAAGTGTTTAGTGGGAAACCTTCTGATCAAAAGGAGGATTGAGCTATATGAGCTTGAATGCTTCTTTTAACATTCTAATTTCATGATTTGGAATGAGCCAAATTTTATTTAATTAGTATTTATTGAGCTCTTTGTATGTGTACTAAATTCACTGTTCAGCTATAGAAAATACAAGAAAATAAGTAGCTGGGACCGGTTTGGCTCAGTGGATAGAGCGTCGGCCTGGGGACTGAAAGGTCCCAGGTTCAATTCCGGTCAAGGGCACGTACATTGGTTGCGGGCACATCCCCAGTGGGGGGCGAGCAGGAGGTGGCTGATCGATGTCTCTCTCTCATCGATGTTTCTGGCTTTCTGTCCCTTTCCCTTCCTCTCTGTGAAAAATAAATAAAATATATTTTTTAAAAAAGAAAATAAGTAGCATGAGTTCCAGAGTATGGAAAATATTTTATTGCAGCAACTGCTACAATTCATTTTTTTAAATGAATAAGGTTGAAAGGATGATACCAAAATCTTTTGCATATGCCAAAAGCCAAAGCAGCATTAGGTAATAGTGGGATAAAATAACTTTGTGGTTTGCCACATATTCCCAGTCACATTAAGAGTATATAACTAGAAGAACAAACATCCTGCTGAGTCCCTCAGATGCCCATAAATATCCAACCCATGATGATTTACTTGGATTTGGGTTTTGCATCTTTTCTACTTAGAGGTCAATAAGAAAGGACACTTTGAATTTAATCCAAAGCAAGGGAAAAAATGTCTTTACTTTTCTGAAAGAAAATAAAGTTGGATAATTTACACTACTTGGTTTCAAGATTTACTATAAAGCTAAATAAATCAATATGGCATGTCCTCAAATAACATTATTTTGCACATCTTGACCAAGAACCTGAAAGGTCTCAGTCTATGTTGCATTCTGCATATTCCATTCCCAATGACAATAGGATACTACTTTAAAGGGAAATTATATAAAAATAAAATGAACAGAAATTAAGAGTTGAGTCATAAGAAGTGTCCTCTATAGGATAAGGACTTTGTTATGCAAAAGATGCCATAAATGATAAGAATAAATTTTGGGGCACAGAACCAAGATGGTGGCATAAGGTATACACCTGTACGCGTTGCCTCTCACAACCACACCAAAACTACAACTAAAAGACAAAAAACTATCCCCCAGAACCATGGGAAAGCTGGCAGAGTGGAAGTTCTATAACTAGAAGAAAGAAAAAACTGATTGAGACCTGGTAGGACATGCAGAGGCTCAGAAAGGCAGAGGTACAGAGACGTGCGTGAATCGGGCTAGTGTGCACTGTTTTTTTCAGTTGGGAGGGAGTTACAAGTTCCCAACTGCTCTGAACTCCAGTTTCTGGTGAGATTCTGGGGACCCAGGCTCTTATAGGGAGAAACTGGACTGTCTGCCATCGGGTCGGAAAGTGAGGGTGGCTTTCTCGTAGAGGTGCACACAGGAATCACTGTTTACTGCACTGGGGTGCAGGACGTGGGGCACAGAACAGAAGGCAAAAACACAGAGATGCAGAGAGGGCTGACTGGCAGTCATCACTGTTTGCCACACCTTAGTGACTCCCTGAGACCCCATCCCACCCAATTTACAAACCCACTGAGCTGTGTGCAGCGGCTTTTGCATATGAATGGCCTGCCCTCTTGCAGCTTAACCTAACAAATTGTAACTGGGTCAGAAAACTCCAAAACTTCCAAACTCCAAGCAAAGAGGAGAAATCTGTAGTTCTTCCTGTAGCTCTTGCTGGGAGGTGCTGACTTACACCTCCTTGGAGATCCAGAAACCAGTGTACCTAGAGGTCAGTGTGAGAGGACACCACATTTCAATTCCTCACATACATAAGTGACACACTCAAGAGGCAAACTTGGTGAGCACCAAAGCCCCACTGGAGTGTCTCCAGCACAGCAGTTCTTCCATTATAGACACAGCTAATCCTTACAGTCAATTGGCCTGGAGGTCAATTCCTCCCAATGTACCAATAGCAATCAAAGCTTATCTACAACAAGACTGTGTACCCAGCCCACAAAGGGGTGCACCAAGAGTGTTCGCCTGAGGTGATTGGGGAGGCGAAGCTACTGGGCTATAAAAGACAACTAGCACACAAAGCCACTCCATCAACACAGGGAAGCAGCCAAAATTCGGAGACAAAGAAACATGTCACAAATGAAAGAAATGGAGGAAAGCAAACTACTAGACATAGAGTTCAAAACCACATTTATAAGATTACTCAAGAATCTTCTACAAACTGCCATGAAACTTAGTGAGACCTTCAAGGATCTTAATGAGAATGCCAAAAAA
>JAAGEH010000393.1:15373177-15492784 GCA_011751065.1 Lasiurus cinereus | reverse complement strand
CAAAAAAAAAAAAAAAAAAAAAAAAAGGAAAAGGACCAGTCAGAAATTAAGCATACACTGTCTAAAATAAAGAATAATATACAGAAATCCAATAGCAGACTAGAGGACCCCAGGAATCAAACCAAAGATCTGAAATATGAGGAAGCAAAAAACACCCAACCAGAAAAACAAAAAGAAAAAAGAGTCCAAAAATGTGAAGATACTGTAAGGAGCCTCTAGGACAACTTCAAGCATACCAACATCAGAATTATGGGGGTGCCAGAAGAAGAGAGAGAGCAAGATAATGAAAACCTATTTGAATAAATAATGACAGAAAACTTCCCCCACCTGGTGAAAGAAATGGACTTACAAGTCCAGGAAGCACACAGAATCCCAAACAAAAGGAATCCAAAGAGGATCATACCAAGACACATCATAATTAAAATGCCAAGGGCAAAAGACAAAGAGAAAATCTTGAAAGCAGCAAGAGAAAAACAGTTTGTTACCTACAAGGAAGTACCCATATGACTGTCAGCTGATTTCTCAACAGAAACTATGCAGGCCAGAAGGGAGTGGCAGGAAATATGCAAAGTGATGAATAGTAAGAACCTACAACCAAGATCACTCTATCCAGCATTCAGAATTGAAGGTCAGATAGGGCTTCAAAGACAAGGAAAGCTAAAGGTTCATCACCATCAAACCAAGATTATATGAAATGTGAAGGGTATTCTTTAATAAGAGGAAGAAGAAAAAATGTAGAGATAAAAATTATGAACAACAAAGTGATAACAAATAAATACCTATCAGCAAGTGAATCTAAAAATCAAGTGAATAAAAATTCTGATGAACAGAATAAACTGGTGAATATAATAGAATCAGGGACATAAAAAGGGAATGGACTGACAATTCTCGGGGGGAAGGGGATGTGAGGGGTTCAGGAAGAGACTGGACAAAAATCTTACACCTATGGATGAGGACAGTGGTGGGGGGTAAGGGCATGGGGTGGGAGGTGGGGAATCAGGTGGACGAAAGCTTTGGGGGGGAAAAAAGAGGAACATCTGTAATAAACTGAACAGTAAAGATTTATTTAAAAAAATAAAAAGAATAAACTTTTATTTATCCAGGAGGTCATAGTTCAATTTGATTCCTGTTAGAACATACTTGGGTTGCTGGCTCAATCTCCAATGTGAGGTATGCAGGAGGAAGCCAATCAATGATTCTCATTCTCTCTCTTTCTTTCTCTCTGTCTCTCTCATCTCCCTTCCTCTCTGAAGTCAATAAAAATTGATTTATGAAGCCTGGGCATATGCCCTACCAAGAATCGAACCGTGACCTGGTTCATAGGTCAATGCTCAACCACTGAACTCACCAGCTGGGCTGTAGTTTGCACTTTTAAGGAAGCTTCTGGATAATGCTTACCTCATGCTTCTTCCCTGATTTAGGTCAAGCCAGCATGGGAAAAGAAATTTGGAGTAATACATATACATGATCTTGCATATATTGTCCCTCACTGTCACTGGTTGGAAAGTAGCCCAGAAACAGTCATTGTTTACTCACACTGCTCTTCCATCACCCTAAATGGATGGGTTTACCTGGATAGTTCAGGATAGGGATAGGGAATAAAACAGAGAGTCAGCAATTATACTTCCTTTAATCACCTCCCACCTTTTAGTAAAGCATTATATGTGTATAAATTTTGTGTTGATGATGTGGAAGAAAATTAAAGGGCAGTAAGGGGAAATATAGCCTTCCTCATGTCACCTCTTTGTTGAGATCCACCTGGCAGCAGCAGCAGCATCGTTTTATCAAAGACAGTAAACTCAGAATTCTAGGTGGCAGCAGCAACTGAGTATAACCCAAGGCATAACTCAGTGGTAATAAGGGGCATGGATCACAGAGAAACAACTCTGTAGCAGATGAACAAATTCCCCTTAAACATACAGAAAAACTTGAAGGGATGGCAGGGTATTTTGTTATATAGAACTCTACATGTTATAAAGTTCCAATCCATCTCTTAGACATAGTACTGACTTATATTGATATCTATAAGCAGGTAATATGAAGAGAACATTATTATCCCTCTCTATAAATATATTACAATGTATTGGAAAGACAAAACATAAACAAAACCATTAATGAACAATGCATATGCTCAACTGTGTGATAAATTTATGCAATACAGGTTTAGAAAGCTAAAACATCAATTCAAGCTGGACAACATACAACAGGTTTTACAGAAACCGTAATTCATCACCATCTCTGTGTTTTTTTCCAGAGTATGTCTTTTTACCCTATCCCGTGGTCGGCAAACTCATTAGTCAACAGAGCCACAGTTTGCCAACCACTGCCCTATCCTTTCTCCTTTGTCCACACTCTGAGTCCTAACATTTATCTCAATGTTTGACATTAGCTGTGTAGGTGCTAATTAAATGTTTAATAATTATTCCTAGCTGCTCACTCTACCACTAACCATTAGTCCTCTTACTAGTATTTCCTAAGTGAAGACCAGTCCCATCATCTTCGTTGCTTAAACCAGAAAACTAGATATCAGATAGACTCTTCCTTACCCCTCACATCTAAATAGCCACTCAGAGTTGTGTTTCCTGACCCCTTCAGTGCTTTTTAAAATCTCTTCTCTTTATTATAATAGCCTTCATTATGCTTCTTAATTATTCTCCAAGCCTCCAGTTCTGCACTTCCTGCTTCCTATCACTAGCCTCAAATCCATTCTCCACAGCCCTGTCAAGTGTTCTATCCGAAAAAAGAATTGAATTTTGTCCCTTCCCCATCCTTCAATGGCTCTTTACTGACTGTGGGAACCTCTTTCCACATCCCGCGTGGTTCAGGGTTCCCAGTTCAGGGTTCGGGTTCTGAAGGAGGCCGCACGCAAACAAAATAAGAGACTAGAAAACATTAATTTGGCGATATTGGGGGGCCAGGTGGGAGCCTTCCTCTAGTGGAAAGGACTGCCACTTGCTCTGGCCTTTTTCTCCCTTTTATTAAGGCTTTGGGACACACCCCTAGCCTTTAGGCAGGAAATAACAAAACAGAAATTAACATGAAACAAACAGGTAAAGGTTGCTTCAGCCAACAATGTTTCAACTAAACAGTGAGTGATTAGCTCTGACCTTTCAAGCAGTTTAAGGTTGACCAGCCTTCTGGCCTCCTGTTTACATCCATTTAGTAAGAACAATGTTTGGTTTCCGACAACTGACTTCAATATAAAATCCAAACTCCTCAGTATGGTGAAGAGTGGAAGCTTCATCATCTGGCCCCTTCCTCTTACTACTACTATATTTATCCCTTTAGTCACAAGAATATTTGAACCTTTACACTATTTGCTGGGAATATTTTACTTCACATTTATATCAATTTGCCTACTCTTTAAGATACAGCTCAACAATCTCATCCTGCCTTAGCTGATTTGGCTCAGAGGATAGAGTGTTGGCCTTCAGAATAAAGGGTCCCAGGTTTGATTCTGGTCAAGGGCATGTACCTTGGTTGCAGGTTCAATCCCCTGTAGGGGTTGTACAGAAGGCAGCTGATCAGTGTTTCTCATCAATATTTCTAACTATTCCTCTTCTTTCCTCTCTATAAAAATCAATAAAATATATATATTTTTAAAAAAGAATCTCATCCTTAATCCCCTTATCCAAATGGGGTAGCCTCCCAACTCTGTGCATAGGATTTATCTCACTGTGTTGTAATTATCTCTTTGTTTATATTCTCTTCCACTGGTGACTTTCAAAATTTATTGATCCAGATCCTTATATTAAAAAGTATATTTTTATTACAACCCCAGTATACATACGTGAATTTTTGATAGGTCAAGTAACAACACGAAGATATTGGGGCTTGAACTTCCTTTGCAATGTCCTACCCAGAAGGGAGGCCTACTGACAAAGGTGAAAACAGTAGCAAGGATCCACAATTTCCCTATCAGGGAATTAGTACGATGCAGAGGACCCTTTCAGCCAAGAAATTAAGAAAGCATGCTATGTGAGAGGCAGTAAGAGCATCAGCCAGTCAATGTCAGCTGAAGAAGCAGAGATGACAAAACAGAGTAGTTAAATATTAACATTCATTTCTCTTCTATTTCTACTTCTAGCTCCCAACACCAAAGAGTGAATCTTTAAAAAAAGGAAAAAAATATCCGAGAAGGAGACACTCTCCCTGGCCCAATTTTTAAAAATATATATATTTTTTATTGATTTTCAGAGAGAGAAGAAGGGAGAAGGTGGATGAGAAACATCCTTGTGAGAGTGGAACATCTATTGGCTACCTCCTGCATTCCCCCTACTAGGGATCAAGCCTGTAACCCAGCTGGCCCAATCTTTAGGGACTTTAAGAGGGAGAAGGAAAACTGGGACTCAGAACTATTGGACAGAGGAGAATCCAAGATGGCGGCATAGGTAAATACCTACACTGCTGCCTTGCACAACAATTTCAAAACTACACCTAAAAGACAGAACGAACATCATCCAGAACCACAGGAAAGCTGGCTGAGTGGAAATTCTACAACTAGAAGTAAAGAGAGGGGCTCACAGAGACCCAGAGGAGCTGCAAAAAGCTGAGGTACGGAGACACGCACATGGAGAGAGTGGGTGCCGAGTACCTGGCTGGCTTTCTCTGGCAGGAGAGAGACGAAGACTCCCAATGGCATTGGACCCCTTATCCTACGACACTAAACCCCAGGTCCAGCTGAAATTCATATGGGGGGAGTTTGGACTGTGGAAAGGAAGAAGTGCACGGAAATTTGGGGGAGTCACAAAAGATCAAAAGTCTGGTGGTGCACAGCACTGCCCACAGAAGACCGACTGCTGATTGTGCCCCTGGCTTTCACAAGTGGGTGGGAGACAGAGCCTCCCAATTGCACTACTTCTAAATCCACTAAACCCCAGTTTCGGACGAAACTCTGGGGACCAGGATTCATATGGTCCTGGAACGCAGGGGAGCCGGAAAGGCAGCAGTCTAGAGGCACTGTGAGAGGGCCCACACACACAGGGACCACTCCAGTCATGTGAGATTCAGGGACCATGGAGGGCAGGGCCGGCTGGAAGGCAAGGTGGTCCGTTAAGCCCTGAGACTCCATCCATCCCAAGCTCAACAGAAAGGCTTATGCAGTTTTGCAAGTCTTGTATCATAAGGCTGAATCCAACACAGAAGTTCTCCCAGCATAGTGAAAAAGTGGAGACAAAGGAAGAGATTACAAACAAAAGAAATGGAGGAAAACAAACGACTGGATATAGAGTTCAAAACCACACTTATAAGGTTTTTCAAGAATATCCTAGAAAAGATGGATAAATTTAGCGAGACCCAAGAAGAGATGAAATAGGATCAACTAGAGATGGAAAAGGTCCAACTAGAAATTAAACATACACTGACTGAAATAAGAAATATTATACAGAGACCTAACAGCAGACTAGAGGAAGACAAGAATCAAGTCAAAAATTGGAAATATAAAGAATCAGAAAACACTCAACTGGAAAAGCAAGAAGAAAAAAGAATCCAAAAATGTAAAGATAATGTAAGGAGCCTCTGGGACAGCTTCAAGCATACCAACATCAGAATTGTGGGGGAGCCAGAAGAAGAGAGAGAACAAGATACTGAAAACCTATTTAAAGAAATAATGACTGAAAACTTCCCACATCTGGTAAAAGACATAGACTTACAAGTCCAGGAAGCACACAGAACCCCATATAAAAGGAATCCAAAGAGGACTACACCAAGACACATCATAATTAAAATACCAAGAACAAAAGACAAAGAGAGAATATTAAAAGCAGCAAGAGAAAAACAGTTCATTACCTACAAGGGAGCACCCACACGACTGTCAGCTGATTTCTCAACAGAAATGATGCAGGCCAGAGAGGAGTGGCAAGAAATATTCAACGTGATGAATAGCAAGCACCTATAACCAAGAATACTCTATCCAGCAAAGCTATCATTCAGAATTGAAGGGCAGATAAAGAGCTTCACAGATAAGAAAAAGCTAAAGGAGTTCATCAACTCCAAACCAGTATTATATGAAATACTGAAAGGTACTCTTTTAGAAGAGGAAGAAGAAAAAGGTAAAAGATAAAAAATTATGAACAACAAATACATATCTATCAACAAATGAATCTAAAAATTAAGTGAATTAAAAATTTGATCAACAGAATAAACTGGTAAATATAATAGAATCAGGAGCACAGAAAGGGAGTGGACTGATAATTCTCAGGGGGAAAGGGGTGCGGGGTGTACAGGGAGAGACTGGACAAAAATCATATACCTATGGATGAGGTCAACGGGAGGGAGGTAAGGGTAGAGGGAGGGGTGAGAGCCGGGTGGAGGGGAGCTATGGAGGGGAAAAAAGAGAAACAAATGTATATTCTGAATAATAAAGTTTTAATTAAAAAAAAAGAGCTATTGGACATTGAAATTGTGACTCAAAGATTTTTTGTTCTTATAGGTTTATTTCTAGAAAAGAATCGGGGGCGGGGGAAACATATACAGAAGCAAAGCATTGAACAGACTGTCATACTACAGTGAGAAGGCAGGGGACATTGGGAAGGGTGGGCTGTAAGAGATCAATTGAAGGACTTGTATGCATGTATATAAGCATAACCAATGGATACAAGACATTTGGGGGGAGGGTGGGCACGTACTAGGGGGTAGGGAAGGCCGGGGGAGGTTAATAGGGAGGGAAAAAAAACTAGACATATGTACTACTATTTGCAGTACTTTAAACAATAAAAGAAAAATAGAAAAAAAAGGGGAGAATGAGTGAAAACATGATTATACTCCCTTCCTCATTTCAGATCTCTGTAGCTACAAGTCTCTCCAGCAATGAAGGAAGTTTTAAAACACCAAACTTTTAAAGTAGGCCAGATTAGACTTTGAGTAAGTTGAAAAGAGAAAAAAACACAAGAAAATTGACATCTGCCAAGGAGGAGAGCGTATTCAACAGTACAGTGGGAGATGTGTCCAGAAAAAAATTTGACATTGTATGTTTATACCCCCACCAAGTTCCAATTCCTCAGTAACTTGGTCACATAAAAGTAAGAGTAGTGTGTAGTTTGCGATATAATATTAAGTGAATAAGTCAGAACTTGACATTGTACACATATGGCAAGCATAACTGTATAAGTAATCTGAGTATATTAAACAAGCCTGGAGCAAACAACTGAATTTTCTCTAAATTACAATTTTACATAATATTGTATACCTAACTAAATCTACTATTACACTTCTTTTTGACATTTTTTGTTTTAAGAAAATAAGTTTATTTAGTACGATTGCTTTTCATGAATCCATGTTATACAATGGATACTTGGTCACCCTCTGTAGATTTGTAAGTTATATATATTTTTTTTGTTTTGGAGTGGGTTTTTTGGTTGTTATTGTTTTTCAAATATTAACACCATCTACATATAAAACCTTAAGTGACCATCTACTGAATGACCGAACAACCGTTTGATTGGTTGCTATGGTGTGCACTGACCACTAGGGGGCAGAAGCTCAACTCAGGAGCTGCCCCCTGGTAGTCAGTGTGCTCCTGCAGTGGGAGCACTGCTCAGCTGCTCAACAAACTCCAAATGCCCAGCCAGATGCCAGGCTCATGGCTGGTGAGCTCAGCTGCAGGGCGAGCCTCTCTCACCTCTGTGGCAGCACTACGTGTTAGGGGGGTGGGGGAAGAAAAGCTGAGGGGGCAGTGGCAGGCATAGCAGGCCGCGATGAGCTGGAGCTGTGCCTAGCTGGGGCATGGGCTCCTCCCCAGCCACCTGCTACTTCACACACTAGGGGATATGGGACTGCTGGTTTCAGCCAGAACGCCACAGGCCATTTGAAAAATGAAGACTAAAGAGAATGTGATCTGTTGGTTCCTCCCTAAAAACTGAGTATATGCTTGACTTTTCCCATTATCTTCAATCATTCCAGTTGGCAGGAAGTTCAAACTTACCATTGTTAAGAGCACAGGTATTTTAGGGAACATGTCTTTGACCCTAGTGAAGATTCCTTTAGGCCCATCTGATGTGAAATCATCTACTCTAACCTATTTTATCTCTAACTGCAATTCCTATAGCTTCATTGGTAGTATTTGTATGAGAACTCTAATTTATAAAGTATTCTTCCTACATTGGAATATTTTAGGATACTGGAACAAGTTAAGAATATCCTGTTATTTGTAGTGTATTATTCTCATACCTAAGAATACTCTGTTTCTTAACCCAAGCTTGGTAAGAGAGTAAAAGTTTATGGCTACTCATTTTGTTTTTTTAAATATCTACTCTGTATAACTCCAATGGAAAAAAAATACATAAACTAGATAGAATAAAAATAATGTAAGGCTTGCCCTGACTAGTGTGTTCAATGATTAGATCATCAACCACAAACCAAAGGCAATTCCCAGTCAAGGGCACATACCTGGATGGCAAATTCACAAGAGAGGCAACCAGTAGATGTGTCTTTCTCATATTGATATTTCTTTCTTCTGTCTTTTTCCCCCTCCCTCTCTTCCTTCCACTCTTTCTAAAAATCAATGGGAAAAAAATATCCTTAGGTGAGGATTAACAAAAAATAAAATAAAGTAAGGCTCACTAAAAAATGACATTTCAAATTATAGCTATTGTTCTTATCAGTCCCAATAATGATTTACATATGTATTTATCTACCTTTAATAAATTAATAAGGTGCCATAATGTACTAAACATATAACTATGCTATTTTCATTTGTGCTTACATATGGGCTCATATACAATTAAATCTCCTAATAGTAAATAAAATTGTCACTTGGCATTTAAATATATTACCTAATCTATTTTTTTAACAGAAAGTAAAGCAAAACCTAGATGATTCAATCATACAGATACTATTTGAATAAACTGGTCATTTGTTGTCTCCCTGTGCATTTTACTCAAAAGAACAATGTGAAGTTCCAAATTTAAGAATAAAAGAACTGGAAAGTGCACTTGAAAAGGAAAAAAATAGCAAACATACAATTTACCTCAGCAGGGCTTCTACATACCCACGGACAATGTAGATGTGCAACCATAATTTTTTTAAAAATCAAATTTTTTCCAGGTCGTTCTTATGATTCTAGCTTAACAAAATTTATATAAAACAAAATTTTATATTTATTTGTTAATATTTTAAAATTTTAGAAAGCCCTTAAAATTATTCTTACCATTTTTTTGTTTGTTTTTTAAATTAGATAGGAATTGAGAGGGAGAGAGAGAAACATCAATGATGAGAAAAAAGTCATTGATTGGCTGCCTCCTACACATCTCCCATTGAGGATTGAGCCCACAACCCAGGCATGTGCCTTGAACAGAGAATCAAACTGTGATATCTTGGTTCATAAGTCGATGCTCAACCACTGAGCCACATTGGTCGGGCCTTACAACCTTTTTTAAGTGGAAGTTTTCATTTCTCCAAGTATTTGTCCTTAAATGAGACTGCTACATGTATTCTTAACATTAACATTCAAATTTTTAGTAAAACTTTTAAAAAATGAGAAAATAATCCAGTATTATAGTAAACAAAAAATTCCATTTTTAGAGGAACTGATTTTAAGGGCCAAGCAAAGAGGGGAGGGAGAATATCAAACCTCAGAGTCGGCCTAAGAGAGGATATGTGCAGTCTCAAATGTAAATTTAAACAAAAGCTAATCTTAATAATAATCTTTAGTAAATGTTGGTAAAAGAATTTATTCTTACTTCAAGTAAGAACTCAAGGATGAAGATAACATAGTTCCAGCTTTGGAGAAGTTAACAACAGGTAAATAAGCTTACTAGTAAGAGTGGAGAAGGTGCTGATTCCTGATTATTCCCTAGGACAGATAGGAAAGTAAGGTAATCCTTCTGTGATAAGCAGTCCTACCTTGGTGAGTGAACACAGCAGGCCCCAGATGCAGCAGGCCTCAATGAAGCCTACTAGAGAGAAGTGAGAGAAGAGTACAAAAGCCTCACTCTGGATGAAATGTGGCCTGCTGCAGGGTACCATCATGGCCTTGCTCTGTTGATATTACAGTGGATATAACATCTGGAGGAAAGATGTCATACCCACTGTGCCACTTACCTGTGTTGAACTCTGTAAGTATATTCAAAATAGGACCTGGGTTTGGGGAGATAACAGCTAATGTCTGAATGTTTGGGTGTTTTTCTAGGGAAAGACAGGCTACTGATGATCTGAGCCTGTCTATAAGAACACCCCTGTGTCCCAGAGAATCTTACTTATGGAGCCAGTGTTCAGGGATAAATTTACTCTGGCAAAAGAGCATCTCCTGTCAATTATGTTGATGATTTACTCTAGGCCAAAGCTACTTCCTGGTGACATCCAAAGAACAAGTTAAGAAGTCCTGTGTTACACACATGTTGGTAGTAATGGGTTAAATGTAAATGGGGTATTTTATAGGCTGTTTGATTCAATCACATGCTCAAGAATGTTTTAAAGCAAAGAAACTTAGCAGTTTCTAGTCCCAAGAACCACTCAGTGCTTGAACAAAAGTTGTTTGGGGAGGGTACTTTGTATTTTGATGATATTACTATAAAGTCATTTAACAAACATTGAATCGATGTGCCAGATTCAGTTACTTTCTCTCTAAAGTAAACTATTTCATGAGGGAAATTAGTTCTACAGCAAGAGAGGGGAGAAAAAAGTGGAAAACATAAGATCAAATTGAGAAACTTGGGCCACAGTACTGGTTCTATCAGTTACTTAATGAGAAACCTCAAGCAAGAGTGTGGGATTAAATCAGGGATCTTCAGGAGTGCACAGGTGTCTAAAAAAATTAGAGTTAATAATATTAATATTTAATATAGGAATTAGCAGTATTAAAATGTGTTAGACACATTTATAAGAGATGTAAGCAAAAGTTATATGCATTTTGTCTACCAAATAAATAAATATGATAAGGACTAGATTACTTGGTTTCTAAAATCACTGTTCTAAAATTCCAGATCTATATTTATTTACTATACCTTAGTTTCTCTTAAAACTGTGTAAAAATAGCTTTGGATAGAGCATCAGTCTGTGGACTAAAGGGTCCCAGGTTTGATTTCAGCCAAAGGTACATGCCTGAATTGCGGGCTTGATCCCAGTAGGGAGCGTGCAGGAGACAGTCTATCAATGATTCTCTCTCATCATTGATGTTCTTTCTCTCTCTCTCCCTCTCCCTTCCTCTCTGAAATCAACAAAGAAATATATTTTTTTAAACTGTGTAAAAATAAATAACCCCATATCTATAGTAAAATAAACTACTTCGTATACAACAAAATGTAATTTTTATCTTTTTATTCTTTAAATGCATCCTAACTCTACCAATATACACATCTTACCTGATGAAGCAGGTTCTCTTTGTTATTATATGGTGCCAGTTGGCATGACCCTTTCTTCCTCTTAGCTCATTCAAGAGACAGGCAAAGGGATTCTCTGACAGCCCTGTGTTGATGAGATTAATGACAAACTTAAAGTCTGGAATCCCTCTAGCAAATTTTTCAGAAAAAATTATTTTAATTTTACAAATTTGCACAGTAATTAGTTGGTTTTGCTTGTTGAAAACTATATATATGCCTTTAATTCTGAGTTGTAAAATTAAATTATAAGAAACACAATAAAGCTAAATTTTATTTTATAGTTAATACCTTATAATTCCATAATTCTTTTATAATTCTTGAACAAAACACTTAATTGACAGCATTATACACTGAGTGGCCAGATTATTATGATCTCTGAACACATAATAATCTGGCCACTCAGTGTGTGTGTGTGTGTGTGTGTGTGTATTAGAGATCCAGTATATGAATTCATGCATGGGTGGGGTCCGGCCAGCCTGCTGGTTGAACTAGTGGTTGAGGGGACAATTTTCATATTAGCTTTTTGTTATATAGGATATACACTGAGTGGCCAGATTATTATGCGTTCAGAGATCATAATAATCTGGCCACCCAGTGTATAGCTGGTATAGAAGCTCTTCACTTTGTGTGTCCAGATCACCTGAAGTTAAGAATCTTGCTGTGGATAGTGACATGAATAAATGAGTTACAAAGTTGTTAAATGAAAATCAATGAAGATGACAGCTTTCACAACACTGTGAATATACTTAACACTACTGAACTATATGCTTAAAAATGATTAAGATGGTCAATTTTATGTGATGTGTTTTTTCACCACAATCAAAATTTAAAAAGCATAAAATGACTGAAACAGTATCATCAGTTTAAAATGAATATTTCTGGTCATAATTTTCACCACTTTTTAGTCTTTTTTCCTTAATATCTAGTTAATGTTATTAAAGTTTTCTTTACCCTACCTGGAAACTTTTCATATTAAGAAACAATGTAAAACAATAGCAAAAAAGTTGAAAAACAGAGACATAATTGTCATTTTCTTTTGTTGACTAAACTGAAAAAAGAATATTTGAAATAGCATTTTAACTGTGGAATTTGAAATATCATAGTACTATTGTATAACCCACCCTAAGTAGACACACATAACTAATGCCATTATTATGAATTAGAGTTTCAAAGAGTAAAAAAAGGCACCACTGGATGATCATTTTGTAAACAAGTATAAGATATTATGATGCTCTTCCCTCATTTGACGAATCTTTGCTTATAAATAATGACAGAATGCAAAACTAGATATATTAATTCTCAACTAATTCTTCCTTTTTTTAGTTAAGCTGCTTGCACTTTCTGACTCTGTGTATCTTAATTTATAGAATGTAAACTAGAGGCTAAGGAGTTAGCAACCGTGTCTAAAATTCCAAAAAGAGTAAGTTTCTAATTAAGAAAGCAACAAATAAATCTCATTAAAAGAAGCAAATGGTATTTTTTTTTTAAATCCCTCATTAATCCCCATCTCAAAATTCCCTCTCCCACAGGGAAGTTAAACTTTTTAGGTAAGCTTGCAAATGTTTTCTATGTTTTTATCATAATATACCTTTTTATACAAATAATATTATAATGTAATGTCATTTAGTTTTTAATTAACTATACTGTATAGTAGATATTTTTCCAAGTCAGTATACATTAGCCAGTCCTTTCTTGTATGTGAAAAGTCAGAGAATTTTATTGACTTTTATATATTCTGGGAGAAAACCATTCACTTGTAAAAGTTTGAAATTTGATATGAGATTTATTCACAATTAATTTTACACATAAATTGTTTAATTTGGAGGTAAGACAATTTTTCATTTCAAGAGGACTTTTTACATGATGAGAGTCACAAAATTGGCACACCATATTAAAAAACGAAACTAAAAAGAGCTATACAAGTATGCAGCTTTATATTAATTTAATCACAACACGCACCATCCCTCATGCATGATTATGGAAGTATCTGCTGTGAGCTTACTAGTATATTCATAGAAAATGTCTGAGGTCACAAATGATTGTTTAGCAAACAAAACTTCTTTTTCTAGTGCTTAACATTTTGTTATAAAATATTACAAATAAAAATTATTGCTATTGAAGGTGTTCAAAATTCACATGACACAGATTCATGCTATTTGCCCCTTCTCATATAGAGTCATCACAAACACACTGAGGACTGAATTACTAATTAAATGCACCTGGGAATCCAATACCAGCTTAGTAATGACACATTTACTATGCCAATTGATTGAAAATGAGAGTGAATTAAAACATATTCAGGTATTGCCCTAGCTGGAGAGAGAGCATCGGCCTATGGACTGAAGGGATTCCAGTTCAATTCCAATCAAGGGCATGTGCCTGGGTTGTGGACTTGATCAGAAGAATCAAATTTAAAATTTTTTTTAAATCATATTCAGGTATTAAGTTTACTCACAATTTGTTCTTAGCTTGAGAATCAAAAACACTGCTAGAGACATGACAGAATTTGTATTTCCTCAAATAAGAAATTTGTCTAAAAATTTGTAATTATAAGACATATGTGCTTTTTTTAAAAAAATGGCTAACTTTTTTCCCATGGTTAAATTCTTATTTAGAGACTAGAGGCCCTTTGCAGGAAGCTACCTACAAGAATAGGGCTTCCAGGGGGAATCCAAGATGGCGGCATAGGTAAACACCTACACTGCTGACTCGCACAACAATTTCAAAACTACAACTAAAAGACAGAACGGACACCATCCAGAACCACAGGAAAGCTGGATGAGTAGAAGTTCTACAGCTAGAAGGAAAGAGAGGGGCTCACAGAGACACAGAGGAGCTGCAAAAAGCTGAGGTACGGAGACGCACGCACTGAGAGAGCGGGTGCCCGAGTACCTGGCTGGCTTTCTCTGGCGGGAGGGAAACGGAGACTCTCAAAGGCATTGAACCCCTTATCCTACGACACTAACCCCAGATCCAGCGAAACTCATACGGGGGGAGTTTGGACTGTGAAAACGGAGAAGTGCACGGAAACTTAGGGGAGTCGCAAAAGATCAAAGGCCTGGTGCCGCGCACGGACAGACTGCTGATTGTGCCGCTGACTTTCACGAGTGCGTGGGGGATAGACCCTCCCAACTGTGCCACTTCTGAGTCCACTAAGCCCCTGTTTCGGACGAAACCCTAGAGACCTAGACTCCTGTGGTCCTGCTGCGCAGGGGAGCTGGAAAGGCAGCGGTTAGAGGCACAGGGACTGCTCCAGCCATTACCCAGTCACGTGAGACTCAGGGGCCGTGGAGGGCGGGGCCGACTGGAAGGCAAGGCGGTCCCTTAAGCCCTGAGACTCCACCCATTCCAAGCTCAACAGAGGCTTCTTCTGTTTCGCAAGTCTGGTATCATAAGGCTGAATTCAACACAGAAGTTTCCCCGGCATAGTGAAAATGCCGAGACAAGGGAAGGGATCACAAACAAAAGAAATGGAGGAAAAAAAACGACTGGATATAGAGTTCAAAACCACACTTATAAGGTTTTTCAAGAATATGCTAGAAAAGATGGATAAATTTAGTGAGACCCAAGAGGAGATGAAAAAGGTCCAACTAAAGATGATAAAGGACCAAATAGAAATTAAACATACACTGACTGAAATAAAAAATATTATACAGAGTCCTAACAGCAGGCTAGAGAAAGGCAAGAATCAAGTCAAAAATTTGAAATATAAAGAAGCAGAAAACATTCAACTGGAAAAGCAAGAAGAGAAAAGAATCCAAAAATGTGAAGATAATGTAAGGAGCCTCTGGGACAGCTTCAAGCGTACCAACATCAGAATTGTGGGGGTGCCAGAAGAAGAGAGAGAGCAAGATACTGAAAACTTATTTAAAGAAATAATGACTGAAAACTTCCCACATCTGGTAAAAGAAATGGACTTAACAAGTCCAGGAAGCACACAGAACCCCAAATAAAAGGAATCCAAAGAGGACTACACCAAGACACATCATAATTAAAATACCAAGAGCAAAAGACAAAAAGAGAATATTAAAAGCAGCAAGAGAAAAACAGTTCATTACCTACAAGGGAGCACCGATACATCTGTCAGCTAATTTCTCAACAGAAACGATGCAGGCCAGACGGGAGTGGCAAAAAATATTCAACGTGATGAACAGCAAGAACCTACAACCAAGAATAATCTATCCAGCAAAGCTATCATTCAGAATTGAAGGGCAGATAAAGAGCTTCACAGAGAAGAAAAAGCTAAAGGAGTTCATCAACTCCAAACCAGAATTATATGAAATGCTGAAAGGTACTCTTTTAGAAGAGGAAGAAGAGAAAGGTAAAAGACAAAAAATTATGAACAACAAATACATATCTGTCAATAAGTGAATCTAAAAATTAAGTGAGTTAAAAATTTGATCAACAGAATAAACTGGTGAATATAATAGAATCAGGAGCACAGAAAGGGAGTAGACTGATAATTCTCAGGAGGACAAAAATCATAAAGCATCAAACACTGTGAAATTACAGCAGAAAGATTAAAGTTAGGTGAGGTAGATAAGTGATCAATCAAAGGACTTGTATGCATGCATATAAGCATAACCAATGATCACAGACACTGGGGGGTTGGGGTATGCCTGGGAGGGAGGGGGCGGCAATGGGGAGATATGTATAAAAAAATTAATAAAAATTAATAATAATAAAAAAAAGAATAGGGCTTCCAGCCGAGACTAGTTTGGCTCAGTGGATAGAGCGGACTGAAACGTCCCAGGTTCGATTCCAGTTGCGGGCATGTACCTTGCTTGCAGGCACATCTCCATTGTGGGGTGTGTAGGAGGCGGCTGATCGATGTCTTTCTCTCATCAATGTTTCTGACTTTTTTTTTTTTAATATATTTTTTTATTGATTTTTTACAGAGAGGAAGGGAGAGGGATAGAAAATCAGAAACATTGATGAGAGAGAGAGACATCGATCAGCCTCCTCCTGCATGCCCCACAGTGGAGATGTGCCCGCAAGCAAGGTACATGCCCCCAACCGGAATCGAACCCGGGACCTTTCAGTCCACAGGCCGACGCTCTATCCACTGAGCCAAACTCATCTCGGCAATGTTTCTGACTTTCTCTCTCTCTCCCTTCCTCTCTGTAAAAACTCAATAAAATATATTTTATTAAAAAAAAAAAAAAGAATAGGGCTTCCTGCAGCTTTCCTCCCATCTCTTCTGCCCCACCTGCTTCCCTCCCTTCTTCGTGGCCCTCCTTGCTTGCTTCTCTGCAGTTTTGCTCCCTTCTGCAATGCTTGGCTTCCTTCTACACTATCTTCAGTTTTTGCTCTGCACCTAGATATGCAAATTAGCTGCCAGCTTGGTTGGGTTCATTTGCATATTTACTCCTGATTTGATGATGGGCATGGCTTGTGGGCATAATAGAGGTATGGTAAATTTGCATGTTTCTCTCTTTTTTTAAAAAAAACAACAACATTTTATTGATTTTTCACAGAGAAGAAGGGAAAGGGATAGAAAGCCAGAAACATCGATGAGAAAGAGACATCAATCAGCCGCCTCCTGCACGCCCCCTACCGGGGATGTGCGGGCAACCAATGTACATGCCCTTGACCGGAATCGAGCCTGGGACCTTTCAGTCCCCAAGCTGACGCTCTATGCACTGAGCCAAACCGGTCTCGGCTGCATGTTTCTCTTTTATTAGCTAGGATGATTCCAATTTTAATTTGGGCCCTCTTTTCCCAGAGGATGGGGAGGGGTGGTTCAGTATTTTATATAGCCTATTTAATAAGAGAGCAATATGCAAGTTGACCGTACCTGTGCTACACCACAAACTACGCCCACTAGGAGGGAATATGCTAATTGACTGTCCCACTCTCAAAGATGGTGGTGCCCACAGCCAATAAAGAGGGGATATGCTGACTGCCATGCCCTCAAAGATGGCAGTGCCCATAGCCAACAAGGAGGGAATATGCTACTTGACTGCCACATCCTCAAAGATGTGGCAGTCCCCTCAGTCCCACAGCCACCCAGGGCCAGTCTGAGGCACCAGCAAGCCTCTGATGGCAGCTGCCCGGCCACCCAGGGCCGCCTGAGGCTCAGGTAACCAGGGCCGGCTGAGGCTTGTACTGCCAGCAGTGGCAGCAGCATGGGTGTGATAGGGCATCACTTTCCCCTGATCAATGAGCTGCCTCCTGCTCCTGAGGGCGTCTGAACTGTGAAAGGGGGCAGGCCGGACTGAGTTAACTAGTTATTGTTATTTTTCCGTATATATTTTAAAATACACATTAAGTACCTTTATCTTTTAGATTTCAGATTTTCTACCTCCACTTTTTGATGACCATATGTTTAATACCATGTCTTTAAAAAATAACCCTTCTGGAAGTTTCAAGATATGATAGCAAAATTTACTAGTCTATATACTCTTGAACCTGTAGTAAACACATGCTTGCTAGTTCATTCCTAAGAGTGTAATATGTCCTTTTCTAAACCTCTTATTCTAGAATAAATGTTATCATACAAATTCCACCTCATATTAATATAGAATTTTTTTTTCTTTATCTATTTTAGTGATTTTTTACAGAGAGGAAGGGAGAGGGATAGAGAGTTAGAAACATCGATGAGGGAGAGACATCAATCAGCTGCCTCTTGCATGCCCCCTACTGGGGATGTGCCCGCAACCAAGGTACATGCCCTTGACCGGAATCGAATCTGGGACCTTTCAGTCCGCAGACGGACACTCTATCCACTGAGACAAACCGGTTTCGGCTAACATAGAATTTTTGATAAATATTTTCCATTTGACTTTCACAACAACTAGTATGGTGACTGGAAAGGTAATATTATCTCCACTTAATAGATGAAACAAGGTCACAATCATGAAAAAGTAGAACTTAAGACTATTATGGCGTGGACTTTCCATACCACTATGCTGCCTCTTTCATACATAATAGGACAGCATATTCCTTTTCATAGATATTTTATCCCATGGTGGCAACAATCACTTCCTAAATTCTCTTTAGAATAAGGTAAAATATAAATTCAAAAAGAGGGGAAAGACCCTACTAAAAAAGGAAATATATTTTCTCTTTTGGTAATTTTACTATTCTGATGCTGAAAGAAGTAATTTCTTTTATCTCTTAGGCAAACTGCATCTAAACAAGTACTCTGTGGTATTTCAATAAATATGTGAATAGCTCTAAGACAAGGATAATTTAAAACTGTAACCTCAATTTTGCAAGCTGATCATACTAAATGGTAGTCACATGATATAACTCATCATATTCCTTACTCAGATTAATCTTATTTCTTATTCATATTTATCATGTATAGGTTTCATATTTCTTTACTACTACTAACCAGGAAGTCATAGGACTAATCCATTTCAGATTTGCTGCAGTTAAGAAAAATGTTCTTGATTTCTTATTATAAGGATCATAATTGCTGGTCAGCAATTGACTGATTTATAGATAAAGTGGTTTTGGAAAGAAATAGTAAGTCTTGACATTTTTGAAGACATTAGTGCTTCCCTTTTTTGATCCATAATGTCGTCGATTATAGTATTGATTCAGTTTTCTATTTAACACTATGATCGTAATTTCTGGTGTTTCATTAAGGCTTAAAGGAAAAGGATCTGAGCATTCTCGGTACCTTTTTTGATCTTATCTTCAGGAGGTCCATCTCCATGTAGTATAAAATATGGGGTTTCTGGAGAACTGGACTCTGTCTGGAGGACTTAGACAATTTCTCTTTTCTGGGCTTTAGTTTCCTCATCTCTAAAATGAAGTGGTGCATTCGTTCCTATCATCTTAAGGGTCCATTTTAGCTTAATCGTAAAACCTAATAACCAACCTTTGTTGACACAAGGCATTCTACAGCATACACAATATTTGTGGTCACCAAAAAAAAGAGGCTTGCCGAGACCGGTGTGGCTCAGTGGATAGAGCGTCGGCCTGCGGACTGAAAGGTCCCAGGTTCGATTCCGGTCGGGGGCATGTACCTTGGTTGCGGGCACATCTCCACTGTGGGGCGTGCAGGAGGCGGCTGATGGGTGTCTCTTTCTCATCGATGTTTCTGACTTTCTATCTCTCTCCCTTCCTCTCTGTAAAAAAATCAATAAAATATATTTTTTTTAAAAAAGAGGCTTATTTACTGGGACAAACAGTTTCAACAGTTACTAAATAATAATAAGCCCAAGGGCCGAAAACAGTAGCGTATTGCGATGTGGTCCAAGCCACAAAGACAGATCTCGAGGTTTTAACTATTTCAGCGCCCTAAATGGTTGCCTAGTAACCTTAGGAGTGAAAGCAGAATCCCTAAATTGATAGCGCACTGTATTACCGTTAACATGAGAGAAAAGAAAAACGAGGTTAAGCAAGTATGAACAGCAAAAACGGAAACAAATAAAGTGCAAATTTCTCCCGCACCTGCAACTCAATTCCCACATTTTAAAGTAGGGCGCAGGTGTTTGGATCTACCGTTCAGGCCAAGGGGAGAGTTTTTCTCTCCGTCTCCAAAACGCCGCCGGGGGAAGACGGAAAGCCATAAAGTATCTTATTCAAAATTAACCTCAAGAAACGTCCCCCGGGCTAAACAGAAGGTCCCTTTTACGGCCTCCTCCTCTACTTCGGGCCTACAAAACGGCTGCCGGCGCCCGCGGTGGCTAGGCAACTGCCCGAGCATTCCCGGCGGTGTCAGCCCCGCCCTCGGCGCTGCTTCCGCCACCCGCGCACCGAGTCTCCGCCTCTCATTGGCGGGCGGGGGAGAGGCGTCACTCGATGCGCTCACTTCCGGCCAGGGAGCGCGCGGGTTGATTCGTCCTTCCTCGGCCGCGGGTGCTCCCAGCTCGGAAATGGCGGGTAAGTTCCCGGGAAAAGTTGACCGAGGGGAGGGGGCCGGCAGGTTTGGGAAAGAATGCCGAGGCCGTGGTGACAGTGCCCGCTTGGAACTTTCGGGCTCCCAGCCCGGGTTCCAGAAGGCCTGCTTCAGTCCGAGGGCGCGCGGAACTCGGAGCGCAGCTTCTTGTGAGTCGAGGTTCGCGCCGCCGCCCCCAGCTGCCCGGGGTTCGGCGCCGTCTGCGAACAACTTGACCCCTGGCGAGCGACCGAGAGGCTGGGGGAAAGCATCGCGATTCGGGTTTGTCAGGTGCCAGATGCTTTGAGGCCTGTTTCTCCTCTCGCTCCTCTTGCCCACGCCTGCCGCGGCTACACTGGGCTGGTTGTGTTCCCGCCAGTGGATTTAACACCCCGATCCTCCGCCGCCCACCACCGGCAACTTGAGAGCCCGCGCGTTGCTGCCTTGCCCTGCACTGGGGCTCTCGCTTGAATGCTGACTGACTTGGCAGTCTCCTTAACCCCTCACACGTCAGTATTTCTGGGATGAGTTTAGATTTCCTTTGAGAAGGCGGTTCTCTCATTCCTTCGCCTGAACTCTTTTTTTAGAGTGTGTCTGCTGTAATGTAATTCTCCAGTGATCATTCTGTTCTCTCTGTGGAGTCTCCTTTACAACATTTAATAATCATGTCTGGTTTTTGGTACGTGTATAAAGACTGGTTTGAGGTGCCTATACATTCCCACCCCCCCTCCCAATTACATATCTTTTGATGTGATAAACAGCTTATGATCTCTGTTCCCAGTTCCCAGTGCCTTCATAGTAGTCTCATTACAGGTTTTTTTAAAAAATATATTTTATTGATTTTTTACAGAGAGGAAGGGAGGGGGAAAGAGAGTCAGAAACATCGATGAGAGAGAAACATCCATCAGCTGCCTCCTGCACGCCCCCTACTGGGGATGTGCCCGCAACCAGGATACATGCCCTTGACCGGAACCGAACCTGGGACCTTTCAGTCCGCAGGCCGAGGCTCTCTCTATCCACTGAGCCACACCGGGTACGGCTCACTACACTTTTATGGGTGTGCTGGATAGACAGGCTATAGCTTGAGCTACAGCTGTGTAAGGAAGAGCTGTAGGACCATTGAGTACAATGGTACTATAAAAGAGGGGGAACCTAGGTACCGCGTGGGGTGTACCTGTTATAAGAATCACACCTAAATTGGAATCTCAGCTTCACCATTTAGTAGTTGGGTGCTCTTAATTAAGCAAATAAACCTCTCTCTAAGCCTGAGTTTTTTTAATATGAAATGGGACTTGATATAGTATCAACTTGTGTTACAGAATTGGGGATTAAGCTAATGTGGGATTTCACAAGTTAAATTTTGTCGCTTAGATTATACATAAATTCTCCGAGGTGGGTTCTGTTAATCTGTTTTATAGATTAGGGTTGGAGAGGTCAAGTAATTCACAGATGAAGTAAATAAATGGTGAAGATTGGATTTGAATGCAGGAATTCTGCGTTCAGAACTAATCCATAATTGCCTGAAGTGTTCCCCATTTTCTGTGTATGTGTTTTAACCATTTATTGAAGTATTATGGCATGTCATTGTACCCTTTTTGTTTCTGCTTATGATTTTTTCCCCTGAATTTTTACTAACTTTTATATTTATTTTGTTGGGAGACTTATTATCATCTTTGCTTGAAAGTTCCTCTTGATAACGAATCTCTCATTAATTATTATATATCTTGATGATTAGCCACATTATAAAGCCATTTGGGTTATTCCAGTAGCTGGAATAGTTTATGACTATGCACAGATGGTAAAAAATATTTGTAATACAATGAAAATTTTCTTTTCTAACCCTATCCCCATTCCTTCTCTTATTCTAGGGGTAACCATGTTACCAGTTTCTTGTTTATACTTTCTGAGATAATCTATGCATTATCAGTTCATAGTTCTTTTAATAGTCTGGAAGTACTCTGGGTATAATTTTTCCAGTATTAGAAATGTAATGTTATTTTAATTGTCAAACAACATTCTCACTTTATTTCTTAGTGGAGCAGTAGCATCTTTTTTTTTTTAAATATATTTTATTGATTTTTTTTTACAGAGAGGAAGGGAGAGGGATAGAGTGTTAGAAACATCGATGAGAGAGAGACATTGATCAGCTGCCTCTTGCACGCCCCCTACTGGAGATATGCCCACAAGCAAGATACATGCCCTTGACCGGAATCTGGGACCTTTTAGTCCGCAGACCGACACTATCCACTGAGCCAAACCGGTTTCCGCAGCAGTAACATCCTTTTAATATTTCTTTTAAAAAGGCTACATAGGCATAAATCCTAGCAGAAAATTTATATTAATATTAAATATTCAGAAATATCAGTAATCTGTCATGTTAATTTTCAGGTGTACTCATTTATGTAAAACAGCGCTGCTTCATAAGCCTTTATCTCAAATGATGTTTTATAATGAGGCACTCATACTTAGTACATTTATTTAGGAGCATGTGAACAATGAGCTATATACTTTTAGGATCTATAAAATTGCTTTAAATCTTACTTTTGTTTCACCTCTAATAACAATTCTATTTTTAGGTTTGCCTATTTAAACCATTTTCAACCAGACTTTTAAAAATCTTTCTCTTAGGATTTGGTGCTATGGAGAAATTTTTGGTTGAGTACAAAAGTGCAGAGGAAAAGAAACTGGCAGAGTACAAATGTAACACCAACACAGCAATTGAACTAAAATTAGGTATGTATGCCATTTCCAAGTGGTATTATGTATGTACTGTATGTGTATATATAATTTAATCTTTGAAGTAGAATTTCATGTAAAAGAGCAGTTGTTTGTGTAAATATAGTTTTCTGCATTTATTGAACATAAATTCAGATTTTATTGAGTCTTGATTTATGTCATGGAGTGGGTAGGTGTTTGAGAGATGGCAAAATTTACATACAGGAAGTACAGTGTGACAAAAAGTGACAGGAATAAGTGGTTTTGGCTTCTTTAAAGTATTTACCTTTACTCTTTCTTATAAAAATAATGGACATTAAGTGTTGGTGAGGATGTGAAAAAAACACTCATATAATGCTAAAGGGAATGTAAAATAATACAACTACTTTGGAAAACCATTTGGCAGGTTCTTAAAAAAGCTAAAAAGATGAATTTATTAAATGACTGAGAAATTCTACTCCTAGTTATATACCCAAGAGGAATGAAAACATATGTCCATATAAAAACTCATTCATACATGAATATTCATAGCAGTATTATTCACAATAACTAAACAATGGAAACAACCCAGATACCTTATCAGTTAGTAAACAGATAAAGTGTGGTACGTATATCTGTATGATAAAATATTACGTGACAATAAAAAGGAATGAAGGTCTGGTAATGCTGAAACATTGATGAACCTCAAAAGCATTCTAAGTGAAACCTAACCAAAAGAAAAAGACAAAACAAGAAAAAACTACCCCATATCCTGTATTATTCTTTTTGTATGAAATGTTTGGAAAAGCCAGTTCTGTCACAGGAAGTTGATTAGTGATTGCCTGGGGCTGAAGGTGGGAACAAAAATGACTAAAAATGAGCATGGAATTTCTTTTGGAAATAATAGCATTTTAAAATGAGATTGTGATAGTGATTACACAGTTTTAAATTTACTAAAAATTATTGAATTATACACTTAAAACAATTGAGTTATATGGTATATATAAATTTAAAAGAGTAAGATAGATCTGTGACTGTATCATAACTTATTTAAGTAATAGAAGCCTGGTGCACAACATTTATGCAGTGGGGGACATGGGTCCCTCTGCCTGGCTTTCACCCTTTCGCAGTCTGGGAGCCCTCAGGGGATGTCTGATTGACAGCTTAGGCCCTCAGGGAGTAGGCCTAAGCTGCAGTCAGACATCCTTAGAGCTGCCACAGAGGCAGGCTGCTGTGCTGTGGGAGCGCACTGACCACAGGGGCAGCTCCTGCATAGAGTGTGTACCCTCTAGTGGTCAGTGTGCGTCATAGCGACTGGTCATTCCACAGTTCAGTCGACTTGCATATTACCTTTTGTATAGGCTAGGATTCCCTATTGGAGATTGCTTGTCCTCTTACTATTAAAAATAATTCTCCAATAATTATTCTTGTGTTGATCTATACCAACTTGTGTGCCCTATATTTACATGTGTGGTGTTCAGTTTTAAACCCACTACTTAACTGTATAACCTTGAGCAAATTAGTCCCTTTTGCATCATTCATCTATGAAATGAACATTCTATAGCTCTTGTGGGGATTAACTGTGATCTATATATATAAAAGCCTAAGTAACTGTTATGACTGAACAACCAGTCAGCTGGTTGCTATGATGCACACAGATCACCAGGGGGCAGATGCTCAATGTAGGAGCTGCCCCCTGGTATTCAGTGCGCTCCCATAGCCAACCTCCTGTGGCTGGCCAACCTCCCACACCAGCCCCGATTGGGACTGGGTGAGACGGGCCCTATCAGCCCCAATTGCCAGCCAGGCCAAGGGATTCCACCTGTGCACGAATTTGTGCACCAGGCCTCTAGGAATGATTATAAAATTTTTAGCAAGTTGCCTGACACACAATTAATGTTTAAGTAACAACTACATAATAATAATATTAATAATGTTATTTTTTATGTGACTACTCCTGAAGACTATATCCAGTGTTCACATACAGCATTGTTTGGCTATTTGGTGTCTTTTGTGGTTCCATGTAAATTTTTGGATTATTCTGTTCTTGAAAAATGCCACTGGTATTTTGATATGCATTGCATTGTATCTATAGATTGGTTTGGGTAGAATGGACATTTTAATTATGTTAATTCTTCCTATCTATATGCTCCTATTTATTTGTATCTTTTTCAGTTTCTTTATTCAGTATGTACATTCTGGATATTTTTATTTTCTTTTGGTAGTATGTAACTTGTTCCCCTACCCTCTATATTTCTCTAATTTTTTTAATATATGTATTTTTTATTGATTTCAGAGAGGAAGGGAGAGGTAGAGAGAGATAGAAATATCAATGATGAGAGGGAATCATTGATCATCTGCCTTCTGCATACCCCCTAGTGGGGACCGAGCTTGCAAACCAAGCATGTGCCCTTGACCAGAATCAAACCCAGGACCTTTGAGTCCGCAGGCTGATGCTCTCTATACTGAGCCAAACTGGCTAGGGCCCTGTTTTCTTAAAAAACATATTTTACTGAGTTTTTACAGAGAGGAAAGGAAAGGAAAAAAGAGTTAGAAACTTTGATGAGAGAGAAACATGGATCAGTTGCCTCTTGCACACCTCCTACTAGGAATGTGCCCACAACCAAGGTACATGCAACCCAGGCATGTGCCCTTGACCGGAATCGAACCTGGGACCCTTCAGTCTGCAGACCTACACTCTATCCACTGAGCCAAACTGGGTAGGGCCCCTCTATTTCTTTGAAGTAGAAGACAATAAAGCTGGATTAGATCTAAGATAAATATTTTTTGAAAGAAAACTTTTATAGGTGGTGGTGTATACATTATATTGCATTAAATAGGAGGCACATTATGTTGGTCTATCCAATAATGAGTTAATTCTAAGATCCCTTGGAAATGTGTTAAGTGCTAGATCTCTACAGTCTTTGCTTCTGTAAATCACTAATCTTTTAGATGATACTTTCATACCCTGTAAGTGACTTGCTTTGTGAGGACATATTAGCAATTTTTCATCTATAACTCATCTTTTTTCATTCTTCAATTGCTTAAGGATTTTTTTTTGTAAAATTTTTCTTCATAAGATAAATTATATTGGGAAACTGTTCAATAATACCAGTATTCATAGTACATACAATTACAAGTAACAGGATTCCCATTTCCATTTTAGACTGGTAGAAATTAAAGTTGAGGATATAGAGTATTGTCAAGGATGTGGGAAACAAAAGGGGTTTAAAAGCTGGTGGGTATATAAACTGTTACAGTATTTTTAGAGGGCATTTAAGTAGTATTTATAAAAAATATTTTAGTACTTTCACTAAGCATTTCTACTGCCAAGAATTTACCTTGTGTGTATTGCAAAAGTATAGTAAAGTATCCTACCTAATAAAAGAGTAATATGCAGATTGACCATCACTCCAACACACAAGATGGCCACCACAAGATGGCCAGCAGGGGAAGGTAGTTGGGAAGGACCAGGCCTGCAAGGGAGGGCCATCGGGAGGGATTAGGCCAGCAGGGGAGGGCAGTTAGGAGAGACCAGGCTTGCAAGGAAGGGCAGTTGTGGGGGACTCAGGCCTGCAGGGGAGAGCAGTTGGGGGGAACCAGACCTGCAGGGGAGGATAGTTAGGGGCAAACAGGCTGGCAGGAGAGCAATTAAGGCATCAATCAGGCTGGCAGGGGAGTGGTTAGGAGGTGATCAGGCTGGCAGGCAGAAGTGGTTAGGGGCAATCAGGCAGGCAAGCAGTTGGGAGCCAGCAGTCCTGGATTGTGAGAGAAATGTCAGACTGCCCTCAAGGGGTCCCAGATTGGAGAGGGTGCAGGCTGGGCTGAAGACACTCCCCTCCCCCATGCATGAATTTTGTGGACCAGGCCTCTAGTTATATATAATGATGTCATTGCAGCATTAACTATTTTTAACCCTTACTTGAGGATATGTTTTTATTGATTTTTTTAGAGACAGAGGTAGGGAGAGAAAGAGAGGGAAGGGATAAACATAAAGAAACATCAGTCAATTGCCTCCACACCCCAAACAGGGATCAGCAACCTAGGTATGTGCCCTAACTGAGAATCAAACTAATAACCTTTTGTTATATGGGACATCGCTCCAAATAACTGAGCCACCTTGCCAGGGCACAGCATTATTCTTTTTTATTTATTTTCTAAATATATTTTATTGATTTTTTTTTTTTTTTTTTTTTTTACAGAGAGGAAGGAAGAGGGATAGTTAGAAACATCGATGAGAGAGAAACATTGATCAGCTGCCTCCCCATACTGGGAATGTGCCTGCAACCAAGGTACATGGCCTTGATCAGAATTGAACCCAGTCCATAGGCCGATGCTCTATCCACTGAGCCAATCCAGTTAGGGTGATTTTTAATAGAAAAAACAAAAACAAAAAAAAACCCAAAACTAGAAACAACATAAATATTATCTTGCAGTCATAAAGAATGATGTAATGATACTGGGTTTCATCAACTCAGATTATAGTTGTTTTCAATGTTTCCTATTGAAAACAACAATTCAATTCTGTTTTTGTTTCCTTGATGTTGAAACTTTTTCTTATCTCAAAGTGTCTTTTTTGGTTTTGTTTAATTTTTGCATTGTGTATGAACATACAGAAAAATATAAACTAAATCAAATGCCTCTGTTATATCTAGTTTTCTAATTCTTAGAATCAGTAGGTTTTTTTTTCTTTTTAAAAAATTTTTGTTGATTTATTTATTTACTTATTTTTAATCCTTTATTGTTTAAAATATTACATATAGTATTACATGTTTTCTTTTTCCCCATTGACTTCTCTCCAGCCACCAAATCAGTAGATTTTTGGTACTAAATACTCGAAGTGATTTTTTTTATTTTTATTGTTCATTTGTCTCATGAGACTTCATTATAAGTCATATAATGGAAGAGCAACAACTTTAAGTAAGAAAAATATTGACTGTATAATGAAATTCTTGAAATGGAAATAACCTGTCACCTTTAATATCTTTAATATCTCTACATTTTTTTCTTTTAAACAGTTCGTTTTCCCGAAGATCTTGAGAATGATATTAGAACTTTCTTTCCTGAATATACCCATCAACTCTTTGGGGATGAGTAAGTAACATAATAAGATATTTGTCTAATTAGTATGGCAAAAAAATTCTATTCCTTTAAAAAAAAATTAGAAATCAGACTTTATTTTCTTTCCTGTTATTTTTCATGTAATTTATTTTAAAATATATATTAGAATGGCATTTTTGACATTGAGACATCAATTTAGTATCTATTATTTGGTGCATTATCTCATTTAATACTCGCAATAGTCTTAGTAATACCAGATAGTATGTATTATCATTTGTTACTATGTACATTGGTCTAACTGGATAGTTGCCTAAGAACATATGAAAGGCTGAAATTCAGATTCAGGCAATCTGACTATACAGCCCATATTCAAAACTACTACTTTTTCTAACTACCACTTTGGTACACTGCTTCTAGTGCAAAATACACCCTCCCTTCTAAAGCAAGAAAGCTCAAATTATTATTCTATGACAAGTAAATAAGCAGTTGAGAAATTTATTTTTAAAAGCAACTTTAAAGGTATGTTTTGGGATATTCAGCACAATGCTTTAATTTCCTGTACTTTCATTTCATTATTAGAATAGTCAACTTTTTTAAAAACTGAATTTTGGAAAACACTTTGTTTGCAGAAAGTTGCAAGAATAGTGCTCTGTCTATCCTTTATCTTGATTTACCAGTTGTAAACATTTAGGTATATTTGCCTTAATCACTCTCCTTTAAAAAAAATGTTTATTTTTTAAAACTATCTTTTTATTGATTTTCAGAGAGAGGAAGGAAGAGAGAGATAGAAACATCAATGAGAGAGAAACATTGATATGCTGCCTTCTGCAAACATCCTATTGGTGCTGATGGCCAAAACGTGGTCATTTGCCCTGATGGCAATCAAACTGTGACCTCCTAATTCATGGGTTGATGATGCTAACCACTGAGCAACACCTGCCAGGCAATCATTCTCTCTTCCTATATAAATGTAGGTTTACATTTGTGAGTACAGGTAGCACAAAAGTTTATTCTTGTATTAGTATTTATTTATTAATTGTATCATTTTTCATACGAACAACTGTAAGTCTATTGTTACCCTACCCTCTATATTAGTATATTGTTGTTGAACCATTTGAGAGTAGGTTACTGATACTATCTTGACCCCTTACTCCTACATTCTTTAGTATGAAGTTCCTAAAATCAAGGACACTAACTGTAGTAGAATTACGAAGACTCAGGAAATTTACCATTGATACAGTACTATTTTCTAATATGTAGTTCACATTTCAAATTTGCCAGTTGATTTTTAGCAGTTCTTTTATAGCTTTTTTTTTCTCCATCCTAGACCCAATCTAGAATCACATATTACATTTAGTTGTCACAAATATTTAGTCTCCATTATTCTGAATCTGTTGTTCAAGCTTTCTTTGTTTTTCGGGACTGACATTTTTGTAGAATATAGGTTAGTTTTGTAAATTTTCATTTTGAATTAGTTTCATGATTAAATTCATATAATGCATATTTTTGTAGTACCGTGACAAATTGTATTTGTCCTCAGTGTCACAAAGCAGAAAGCCTGTGATATTAGTTTGTTTCATTGTTGGTGAGATTAGCTTAGGCCACTTAGTTTAGAGATATCTGCCAGGTTCCTCCTTTTTTATTTATATATAATCTGTGGGGAAATACTCTGAGACTAATATTATCCTGTTTCCCATCAAACTTGTACTCAGTAGTTTTAAATCTACTGACTCTTGCCTTAATTAGTATTTTACTGTGATTATAAAATGGTGGTTTTCTAACTCTGCCATACTATCTACATTCATTAGTTGACATTCTACAATAAGGAAAACCTTCTCCCCATTATGT
This sequence comes from Lasiurus cinereus, assembly GCA_011751065.1. Taxonomy (NCBI): domain Eukaryota; kingdom Metazoa; phylum Chordata; class Mammalia; order Chiroptera; family Vespertilionidae; genus Lasiurus; species Lasiurus cinereus. The sequence continues at coordinate 15,463,033 of JAAGEH010000393.1, read as the reverse complement.
ATTTCTTTGTTTATAACAGAATAGACTCTAGGATTCTTTTTTTTTTTAATCCTCACTTGAGGATATTTTTTTCATTGATTTCTTTTTTGAGAGTGGAAGGGAGAGAGAGAAAGTGAAGGAGGGAAGTATCAATTGGTTGTGTCCTACATGTGACCCGACTAGGGCCTGGTAAGCAACCTGCAATCCAGGTTGGGTTACCTGACCCAAACTGGGAATCGATCCTGAGACCCTTGGGTGCTCGGGCTAATGCTCTAACCTCTGAGCCACACCGACTAGGGCTAGGATTCTTTTTTAAATTCAATGGCTTATAATCTGTTTCTGTTACTGATTTTGATGATCTCAGATTAAGCAAGTAGTTATTCTGTCAAACCAGCTTTTAAGTCCTTTTGGTGTACATCATCATTTTGAGGGCCTGTTAATTTCTGATATAGTAAGATATTCCAGAGTCATCTTGTACATTTCCTACTAGTTCTGGAGTCAGCCATTTTCCCAAGGAACTTTGATTTGTTGTAGTAGGGAAGGATGTTTAGACCTAGTTGACATTTAAATTATTTCCCTTCATGGTTTTTTTCTATGCATTATTTCAACATCTTTGACATATTTGACATGTTTTAAAATCGAAAAATGTCTTTTCCTGAATATTTCTCATCGATATCAGATTAGGCATTTAATGTGCTTTTAAATATTAATAATTATATTTTATTATATTAATTTATACCAGAATATGAACCTTTCATATTTTAAACAGGTTTTATTATAAAATAAGAATGTTTTTCCCTAACTTGTTTGGCTTAGTGGATGGAGCGTCGGCCTGTGGACTGAAGCATCTCAGGTTCGATTCTGATCAAGGACATGTACCTTGGTTGCAGGCACATCCCCAGTGTGGAGTGTGCAGGAGGCAGATGATCAAAGTTTCTCTCTCATCGAATTTCCTAGCTCTCTATCCTTCTCCCTTCCTCTCTGTAAAAAAATCAGTAATATATATATATTTTTATAAAAGAATGTTTTCTCTTTTAATTTCTATCATTTATTTATTTATTTATTTCAGAGAGGAAGGGAGAGGAAGAGAGAAGTATCAGTGATGAGAGGGAATCATCGAGTAGCTGTCTCCCACACGCCTCCTACTGGGGACCGAGCTTGCAACCTGGGCATGTGCTCTTGACTGGAATCGAACCCCGTACCCTTGAGCCTCCAGGCTGATGCTCTATATATTGAGCCAAATTGGCTAGGGCTCTATTTTTTTTAAAATATATTTTATTGATTTTTTACAGAGAGGAAGGGAAAGAGAGTTAGAAACATCAATGAGAGAGAAACATCGATCAGCTGCCTATTGCACACCTCCTACTGGGGATGTGCCCACAACCAAGGTACATGCTCTTTTTATTTTTTAAATATATTTTATTGATTTTTCACAGAGAGGAAGGGAGAGGGATAGAAAGTCAGAAACATCGATGAGGGAGAGACATCGATCAACCGCCTGCTGCACACACCACACTGGAGATGTGCCCGCAAGCAAGGTACATGCCCCCAACCGGAATGGAACCTGGGACCTTTTAGTCCGCAGGCCAATGCTCTATCCACTGAGCCAAACCAGTCTCAGCAAGGTACATGCTCTTGACCATAATCGAACCTGGGACCTTTCAGTCCACAGGCTGAGTCTTTATCCACTGAGCCATAATGGTTAGGGCTGGATTTCTGTTTTTAAGGAACTATTTGGTTATTATTTATTTATTTATTTATTTATTTTAATATATCTTATTGATTTTTTTTTACAGAGAGGTAGGGAGAGGGATAGAGAGTTAGAAACATCGATGAGAGAGAGACATCGCTCAGCTGCCTCCTGCACGCCCCCTACTGGGGATGTGCCCGCAACCAAGGTACATGCCTCTAACCGAAATCGAACCTGGGACCTTTCAGTCCGCAGGCCGATGCTCTATCCACTGAACCAAACCGGTTTTAGCAGGAACTGTTTATTTTATTTGCTTTCTTTTACTGCTATTTAAAATATCTTTCTGGCTCTAGCCAGTTTGCTTTTTATGGCATTTTGCTCCTTCATTTATCTTTCTTGCATGCCATTAAAAGTAGTGTGCTGGCAGTAGACACAGATAACACTTTGGTGATAGTCAGAGGGAAAGGGGGATAGGGATAGGTGGAGGTGGGCAAAGGGAGGATAAATGGGGCAGAAAGAGACTTTGCTTTGGGTTGTGGGCACACAATGCAGTGTGCAGATGATCTTTTGAGTTGTACACTTAAAATCTGTATGGCTTTGTGAACCAATAAACTAAAAAGAAAGAAAAAAAAGATGTGCTGCCATACTCCTAAGGTAGACAGGTAACAGTCACACAATAGTGATATCATATTTTATGACCCAATGAAGACATTAGGCTTGATCCTAGTATCATTGCCACTCCTTTCTACTACACCTAATTTACAGTCCTGAAATAGACACTGCTCATATTTTGTTAGCCTAGACAGAAATTTGGAAATGATACTCTTTCAGACACTCTTCTTTGAGAATTCACTTTTTTTAAAAAGCCTTATTGAGATGATTTACCATATACTTGACCTATTTTAAAGTATTCAGTTCAGCTTGCCAGTCTAGCTCAGATGTGGAGGAGCATCAACTCAGAAACCAAGAGGTCACCAGTTCAATTCCCAGTCAGGACATACCCGGATTGCAGGCTTGATCCCCACTAAGGGGCATACAGGAGGCAGCCAATCGATGTTATCATTTTCCGTCTCCCTTCCTCTCTCCCTTAAAAAAAAAAAAAAAGAAATCCATAAAAACATATTTAAATTCATTGGTTTTTACTATATTCAGAGTTGTACTATCATCACCATGATCAATCTTAGAACATTTTCATCATTCCCACTAAAATATTTCTAAACAATTAGCAGTCACTACCTTTTCTCTCACCCTCCCTAGAATTAAGCAATCACTAATTTACTTTCTGTCGAAGTAGATCGGGATAGTTTAGAATTCACTTTTTAAAAGACTTTTAAGCTGAAAAAGGGAATAGCAAGGCAGGATTGGAAAAAAAAGCAGCAGCTCCAGATCTGCTTTCTGAGTTCATAAAAGGGTATAAGTTCTATCACCACTTTTAGCAGCTCTGGAGATTGGTGGTGCAAGCAAGTGGTAAGTTGTAAGAACTGGACTAAGGCTACATCTTAGCTGCTTGCCTAGTCAGGTACCAGTTTAACATTATTTGTCTCTGATTTTAAATGCCTTCTAGTAATAGCCCCAGCAACAGTCGCAGTAGTAGTAAACATTTATTGAGTACTTGTACAATGTGCCAATGTTATAAGCAGTTTACATATATTAACTGTTTATTTAACCCAAACAGTATCCCCGAGGTTAGAGCTATTATTCTCTCTTATTTTATAAATGAAGAAAACTGAGGTACAGTTTCATTATACATATTTCTGTTTTTTAAGGAGTAAAGTTAAAACCTCAAAACTACCAGTAGAGCTAAACTTATTTATAGAGGGTTAATACTTTATAATGACTTTGCAGAGATTCATTTTGAGATCTGAGTTAACTGCTGTTTTTCCCCCTTCCAGCGAAACTGCTTTTGGTTACAAGGGTCTGAAAATCTTGTTATACTATATTGCGGGAAGCCTGTCAACAATGTTTCGTGTTGAATATGCATCAAAAGTCAATGAGAACTTTGACTGTGTAGAGGTAAGAAGAGAAATTTATTTTGGACTCTGTTTTTCAATGGACTGTAAAACAAGTTTTAAAATTTAAAGGTTTGAAGGAGGAGAAAATCCGTTACTTAGTAGCTCTGAAACCACATATTCAATCTTAAGTTATGGAGATGTTTGCCTGTTATCTCATTAACCTTGCAATTTTGACCCTTGATATGTTTCTTGAGTAGACCTTCTCCATAAAAATCTTCATTTTTATGATCGAAGTAGTTTATTTACCAACTTTTGTTTTTTTAATTAAGTACATGAAAATTACTTCTTTTCCCAGCAATTAAATAAGATGGAGGGAAATAACTAAATTTTCTACTTTATGTAGAATCTGCCTATTTACATTTCTCATGCTGCATTTCTAATCCCACAAACTTTGCTAATATGAACATGGGTAATTAAGCTAATTACATTATAAAAAACTATTTGAAACAAATTGACCCGAAGAAGGTAAAGGCAGAGCGTAATTGAAGAGTATGCTTCTGTGGCAGGCTAAATTATGACACCCCCACAAAGGCAAGATGACCACAAAGGCAGAGTAATGTGGCCACAAGTAAAGGAATGCTGGTAGCCATCAGAAATTGGAAGAGGTGAGGAAAATTTCTCCTCTAGAGCCTCTGGAGGGAGTGTGGTCCTGCTGACACCTTGATTTCAGCTCAGTGATACTGGATTTTAGACTTTGCTGCTAGACTATGAGAGAATAAGTTTCTGTTGTTTTAAGCCTCTATGTTTGTGGTAACTTGTTAGAGCAAAAAAGATTCAGGACTTGGTAATTTGGAAGATTCTCAACCTATCCAGTTTGCAACAGACACTAACATTATGAGATTCATTGTCAGGAAACTGTGGCTATGAAGAGAAAGCCCAGGAGGGTGTCTAGATAACCTTGTGCATGTGGCTCAAAAGAGATCTCCTCAGTAGTCTTAGCAAAAACCGGAAATAGAGATTGAATAGAGAAATCAGGGAAGATGTGTGGAGGACCATCTTAAGTATCTAACAATGAGAACTCTTGTGGCATGCATAGGTGACTCACAAGAGTTTTGAGAATATTTTATCAGCAGAAACACTGCCAGTTTGGACTGACCAAATAAGGGAAGGCTGGAGAACTTTCAAAATTCAGTAAGCAGGAACCAGCTGCAAATACCCTTCAAGAAAAGGAAAAATGGCCCTGGCTGTGTGGTTTCAGTTGATTGAGCATCCTGTGCACCGAAAGGTTGCTGGTTCAGTTCCCAGTCAGGGCACACGTTCAGGTTTCAGTTTGATCCCTGGTGCATGCAGGAGGTAGCCTATTTATGTTTCCCTTTCCCTTTCTCTTTCTCTAAAAAAATCAATAAAAACATATTTTTCAAAAAGAAAAGGAAGAATGACTCAGAATGGAGTTTCAAGCCCAAAGGGTAGAGCCACAGATCACAGTTTGACCAGGCCTTGAAATACAATGGAATTTGACTTGCTGGATTTTGAGATTGCTTAGCCCAGTGACTTCTTCTGTCTTTCTACCACTTTCTCCCTTTAAAATAGGAGAATCTATAACTTTTATCCTATGCTGGTCTTATCGTTGTATTTTAGAAGTGATAACTTGTTTTCTAGTTTCAAGTGGAAAGAAATTTTGTTCCATGCTGTGTCACAGCCAGATCTGACCCATACCTGATTTAGATAACTTAGATGATGACATTTTGGACTTGAGTTAACATTGGAATGGTTGAAGCTCTTTGGGATGTTGGCCTGGGTGTGGGTATATTTTGTATTTTTGGGGATGGACGTGAATCTTTGAAGGGATTTAAGAAAATTATGTTTTAGACTTGGGTTCTGGGCATTCCTATTTAAAGGCATTAAAGCTTTCATCAAGAATTACTTCACAGAGCCGAAACCGGTTTGGCTTAGTGGATAGAGTGTCGGTCTGCGGACTGAAAGGTCCCAGGTTCGATTCCGGTCAAGGGCATATACCTTGGTTGCGGGCACATCCCCAGTAGGGGACGTGCAAGAGGCGGCTGATGGATGTATCTCTCATCGATGTTTCTAACTCTCTATCCCTCTCCCTTCCTCTCTGTTAAAAAAAAAAAAAAAGAATTACTTCACAGAGCTCTAGCCAGTTTAGCCTGCAGGCCTAAGGGTTTCGGGTTCGATTCCAGTCAAGGGCACATGCCTGGGTTGTGGGCTCAGTCCCCATTAGGAAGTGTGTAGGAGGCAGCCAATCCATGATTCTCTCTCATAATTGATGTTTCTCTCTCTCTCCCTCTCCTTTCCTCTCTGAAACTAATAAAAATAATAATTACTTCAGAGTTGATTTTTTTTTTAAACTAAATGACATTTTTGTCACTGAGTCACAAATGGAAGCTTGGAAATTACATTTTGTAATAAAGACTCTTATTGTTTGGACCTATGAAGCCAGCAAGTTTTATCAAATAAAATCAGTCATAGTATTGATAATATTGCTATGTACAACTAGGGCGAAAATTATAATGTAGAAAATGAAGATCCTATGTATTAGTACATACTGAATGTCATACTTTCTTTTGTAGAAGTAGCAGTTCTTAAAGCATTAACAATGAAGTTTGCTTTTCCAAGGCTTTAAACTGACTTTAAACTTCTGACTTAAGTCTTTTATCAAGCTTATACCCATATATATATTTTTAGAACCTTCTTCATTATTTGGACTAGTTGATATGGTTTTTTACTATTACTTAATTTTTTGGTTTGATTTTATTGTAAAGGGCTTTTACTTGCGTGCCCAAGGTCACACAACTAATAAATAATCAAGATTGTACTAGGAGAGCCCAGCTTGCATGGCTCAATAGTTGAGCATCAATCCATGAACCAGGAGATCACACTTTGATTCCTGATCAGGACACATGCTCAGATTGCGGGCTCGATCCCCCGTATGGGGCGTGCAGGAGGCAGCTAATCAATGATTCTCTCTCATCACTAATGATTATCTCTCTCTCTCCCTCTCCCTCCCTACCTGAAATCAGTAAAAAAATATATATATATATTTTAAAATATTGTACCAGGAGATAATGGTAATAGGCATAATGTATAGTGATATCCTATTTTAAAATGTTAGGACTGTTTATGACTAGCTCTAAATGGGCCCAAGCTCTTGTGCTTATCAGTTTTATTTCTGTTTTTGCAATGTATACTTTATTTTTCCCCACTCCCATACTTTTATGCTATAAAATCTCAATTTCCTGCTGTTGTGAGGTGCTTCTCTCTTGCAGATAGTCCCCTTATGGGTGAAAATACCATATTGGTAAACTTAATGGAACTGTAACATGACTTGGCTATAGAATAAAAGAGGTCTAAGTCTCTTATATCCATTATTCAACTTGAGTGTCAGAACTAGTTTGAACACTTACTTTTTTTTTGTTCCCACTTCCCAGCCCTGTTCAGGATGACTAAGCTTGTCATAAATAATATATAACTTCATTTAATACAGTATTTGTTTTATTAAGTGGTTTATATCCCTTGGAATATTTTTAAATTTTGCAGATTTAAAAGTATTTCTGAATAATGCTGTAATCATGGTGATTTGATGTTTGAAAAGATTTAATCTTAGCTAAAGTAGCATTTAACAGAGACTTATTAAAATAGTTTTCCATAGTCAACTATTTCTTATTAGATTGTTAAATTCTCAAGCCCAGCTAGATAATCTAAAAATGCAGGTGGTATTTTCTCTTGTGTTGTACAAAATTCACTGGTGGTTTGAGGATTTTGGTGGGCTTTTAAGTTCCAGCTAATAGTGTTGAATTGATTTCTTCCAAAGGAACTGTTGACATAATTATTGACAAATCTTTCAAATACCATGTGCAGTGAAAATAGCTATGTATTTGCATTGACTTCTAATTGTTCCATTCTTGAAAGCCAGGTTTTCCCATTTAGAAGTACTGTTTGCGAGTAAGGAATCAGTCTTTTATAATGTCTTTTTGTAGGATTATTTGCTTCATGATCGAAGATCATTTATTTAAATTATATGTTCAAGCAAACACCTTTTCCCCTTATGAAAAGAGAATGGGTAGCCCTAGCCCGTTAGGCTCAGTGGAGAGAATGTCGGCCTGCAGACTGATGATGGGTCCTGGGTTTGATTCTGGTTAAGGGTACATGCCCTGGTTGTGGGCTTGATCCTAGTAGAGGGTGCAGGAAGCAGCCAATCAATGATTCTCTCTCATCATTGATATTTGTATCTCTCTCCCCCTCTCCCTTCCTCTCTAAAATCAATAAAAAATAAATAAGTAAAAAAGAGAGAATAGGTAGTGGATGTTAGGGAATTGGCTTGCCTCTTCTATCTCAGTTTGCAGCAAGAATATTCATTCCATAGTGCTTTCTGTTTTCTTGATGTCAGGGATTTAGTGGCAAACAAAACAAAATTGCTGCTGTCATGGGGCTTATATTCTAGCCAAGAGTAACAGTCAGTAAACAGATTTATATATATAAAAGCCTAAGCAACTGTTACAATTGTTGACCAGCCACTATGACATGCACTGACCACCAGAGGGGCAGGCACTCAACACAGGAGCTGCCCCCTGGTGGTCAGTGCGCTCCCACAGCCAACCTCCTATGGCCAGCCAATCTCCCCTGGTTTCTCTCCCCCAGCCAGCAAACCTCCCATGGTTTCTTCCCCTTTTTCTCCCTCTGTCTGGCAGGCCCATCTGGCAGCCTCTGACCGGCAGCAGGCCTCCAGGATCTGGGCAAAATGACCCCAATAGCCCCTGATCGCCGGCCAGGCCTAGGGACTGCTTCCGTGCACAAATTATTTTTTTAATGTATTTTTATTGATTTGTTACAGAGAGGAAGGAAGAGGGATAGACAGAAACATCAATGAGAGAAACATTGATCAGCTGCCCCCTGCACACCTCCCACTGGGTATGTGCCCGCAACCAAGGTACATGCCCTTGACCAGAATCGAATCTGGTACCTTTCAGTCTGCAGGCCGACGCTCTATCCACTGAACCAAACTAGTCAGAGCCTGTGTACAAAATTTGTGCACTGGGCCTCTAGTAGTAAATAAGCAAATTAAATTTAGATAGTGTTATGAAGAAACATTTTGCTAGTTTTTAAATGAAGAAGAGTCAGCCATGTAATGGAAGAGCTTAGTTAGCAGAAGGACCAGCATTTGCAAAGGCCCTGAAATAAGAACACTCTTGGCAATTTTGTAGTCCAGGAAGATCACCATTATTAAATCACTGTGGTGATGGAAGAGAGGATAGTAAATGATTGAAGGACTTGGCAAAACTAGATCATGTGGGGTAAGAATAGTTTTTAGACTTTAAAGGATGTAACTAGATGGGGGTCCTATGATACAGTTTTTACTTTTTAAATGATTCTGGCTGTTATCCAAAGAACACTGTAGGAGAGCAAGACTGAAAGGAAGGAGTCCAGAACATTGTAGTGTTACTGCATTCAGTTGTTTAATTGAGGATATATTTTGGAAAGAGGAATAAGGAAGACCCCACTGCTTAAAACAATTGTGGTACTATTAAATGAAATAGGAAAAATTGGAAAAGATTTAGGAGGGAAATCAAGATTTTTGTTTTAGGTGTGTTAGGTTTGAGACTATTACATATTAGAGGCCCAGTGTACAAAATTTGTGCACAGGAGAGGTTGTCCTTCAGCCCAGCCTACACCCTCTCTAATCTGGGACCCCTTAAGGGATGTCCGACTGCCTGTTTAGGCTCGATCCTACCAGGCCTTCCTGGATTGCCCCTATCCGCTTCTGCCTGCCAGCCTGACCACCCCATAACCATTCCCCTGCCAGCCTGATTGATGCCTAACGGCTCCCCTGCCAACCTGATTGCCCCTAACTGCCCTCCCCTGCAGGCCTGGTCACTCAACTTCCCTTCTCTGCTGGCCTTCTCACCCCTAACTGCCCTCCCTTGCAGGCTTTATCACTCCCACCTGCCCTCCCTTGCAGGCCTGGTCCCTTCCAACTGCCCTCCCCTGCAGGCCTGCTCGCCCACAAATGCCCTTTCTTGCAGGTCTGGTCCCTCCCAACAGCCCTCTCCTACTGGCCATCTTGTGGCAGCCATCTTGTGTCCACATGGAACAGCCATCTTTGACCACATGGGGTTAGCCGTCCTGTGTGTTGGAGTGATGGTCAATTTGTACATTACTATTTTATTAGCTAGGATAGAGGCCTGGTGAACAGGTGGGGGCTGGCTGGTTTGCCCTGAAGAGTGTCCCAGATCAGGATGGGGGTTCCCTTGGTGCATGGAGCCAATGGTGGTTTGCAGGCCAGCCATGCCCCCTGGTGACCCAAGTGGTGGCCTTGGTATCTGGGATTTATTTATCTTCTGTAATTGAAACCTTGTAGTTTTGAGTGGAGGCCACAGCGGGCTTCTATTGCTGGGGCAACCCAAGCCTCCTGCTTGTTCCAGCTCTGTGACTGGCTCTTGGTTGAGTCAATTTGCATGCTTGCCCCTGATTGGCTGGTGGGCATATCTTGGTGTAATAGAGTGATGGTTAATTTGCATGTTACTCTTTTATTCGTGTAGATGAGATTTTGCAGACTATACTATGTAGCATTTTTGTTATATGAAATGTATACTATTTTAGATGGTCAGAAACCACAGCAAATCTACTTATAAGTTTGCTTACTAGAATTTTGCCATTACATTATTACTAATTTTTCTTTTTCATGTGGAGTTCTTCAGTTGCACCTAAAATCTTTTAGTGACAATTAAGATGCCTATAAAATATCTCCACTAGCCTTCATCTTTAAAGGCAGCTATAATTATTCTGAATTGTACACTACAGTAAACTAGTTTGTTCATTTTATGGTTATCCCTGACCTTTGCTTTTATTAATACCTCCTGCTCTCTCTTGAGGTAATTTCATTGCTTTTAAATGAAAGGGTGTATAACTAGGACTGTTCAATACTGCTATTGTTAGCATTTCTGAGAAAGATTTGGTAGAGGAAGTTTTAATACATGGATAAGGTATTATCTGTGAATTTCAGTAATCTATGTTGTCTCCCATATATGCATTAAATTTGTGAGTAAGAGCAAATTTTGAGATTTTTTTCTGGATTCTTTAGTCTCTTACCAAAAAAAATCCTGCACATTTACAAAAAGCTAATCTTGAGTAAATGAAAAAATAATCTTTTTTAGACTAATAATATTTCACTATACTCTTTTTAAAAATAATTTTGACTGCTCTTTATGAGTAATGCTTTTTAGAGAGTATAAAATATTGATAATATATTATTTTAAAAAATTTTACTTTTATTGATTATAGAAAAAAAATTTTAAAAAATATATTTTATTGATTTTTTTACACAGGAAGGGAGAGGGATAGAAAGTCAGAAACATCGATGAGAGAGAGACATCGATCAGCTGCCTCCTGCACGCCCCACACTGGAGATGTGCCTGCAACCAAGGTATATGCCCTCGCCCGGTATCGAACCTGGGATCTTTCAGTCCGTAGGCCGACGCTCTATCCACTGAGCCAAACCGGTTCTGGCATGATTATAAAATTTTTTTAAAATTATATGTTTAGATTTAAAATCATATATTGAAGTTTTTATTTTGGAATTTTGTTTGTGAGTTCATGTAGCAAAACACTAGTATAATATAAACAAACAATACAACCATTGTTTATCCAGTGGTGAAAAAGTTTACAGTTAATTTCTCTAACAGTAATCAAATTTTTACAACTTAAATATTGTCAGAGGATTTTAAAAAATGCTTAGATTCCAAGTTTTTATTTTTTAATATTTTTAAAAATTATTGACAGTATTGTAGATGGCCCATTTCCCCCTTCATATATCTCCCTCTGCCCAACTTCTCTCCCACTTTTTCCCCCACCCCCACAGGCCTTTACCACACTATTATCTGTATCCATGGGCTGTGCATATCTTCTATCTATCTATCTTATCTATCTCTGGCTAATATGCAAAGTGACCCCTCGGGAGTTCGATCACTATGATGTGTGCTGACCATCAGGGCACAGCGTAGAACAAAGGAAGGTCCCAGCTTGCAACCAGTAGCTGGGGAAGGAAGGCCCCGATTGGCCCTGATCACCTTCCAGGCTTAGGGACCCTGTCTGTGCACTCGTTTTGTGCACTGGGCCTCTAGTAAGTATTTAAGTTCTTTGGTTTATCTCTTCTCATTCCCCTTCCTCTCCCTCCCTGAGAATTTAAAATTGAGCAAATTAAGTAGATATGGAATTTCCTTCACTTGCATATCTTAGGTATTCTTAGAATTATAATTAACTAGAGGCCTGTTGCACGAGGATTCATGCAATAGGCCATCCTTCCCCTGGCTCCAGCACTGGTTTCCCTCTGGCACCTAGGACCCAAGACTTCACTCAGGCCACAGCAGAGAAGCCAAGCCTCCTCAGTCTTCAGTCTTCAGTCTTTGCTTGGGCCAGAGCCTTGTCTTTGCTCTGCACCTGCATATGCAAATTAACCACCATTTTGTTGGGTTAATTTGCATACTCCTGGTTGGCTGGTGGTCATTGTGGAGGTACGGTCAATTTGCATATTTCTTTTATTAGTGTAGATGTTAATTCTGCCACCTTAGCCAAATAAAGGACAGTAGGTACCACCTACTTAACATGCCTTTAATATTGCTGTTTCAAAAATAACTCTCCATAGACAAATGATACTGTTAGGTTAAGTCATGGACGAGGTATAGCAAATCCTTGAGTAATTTTGTTTCATTCAGAGTCATTACTAGTATAAAATTGATGATATGCTGTAGGAACTTAACTCATGTATAAACTCATCAATTATCCTTTGGTAAAAATTGGTTTCATTACACATCATTTCTCTTAAAATCATGGAACTTATCAATGACATTAAATGAGGACTTAATCTAATTTGGTTTTCAAATCTGTATAAATACAAATGTAAGTGTAAACATATTTCTATTATAGCAGACTACGAATTATCCTCAGGCACATTGCTTTAAGTAGTGATGAGGAAAAGCAAAAATTGCTTCATAGGAACATATGTAACAAAGTATAGAAGTCAGAAGTTGAAATGACTATAATGAGAGAATATACAATCTAAAACATTTCATCATGATTCACCTAATATAAGACCTAAATAGAATAGTTTTATACTTTCCCTTTTTAAAAAATGCTGCCAAATGTTAGGAAACCATTTATAAGGCATGATTTTATTAATTAAATGTACTAGGTTTTATTCTGAATTCTTGATCTTTTCAGTTTAATTTGTTATCCTTTCATTTAACTATGTTTTTGTATAATTTTAATTGAAGTTTAGAATAATGTTTTTTTAAGACAGGGAATTTTTCAGCGATCTTCAGAAATGGAATCTAAACCTTTAGCCAAAATCCTAGAGACTGAAGGTTTCAGTTAATCTTTAACTTGACATTCGATTAAAAATGGTTAGATAGAATTTTTCTCTAGTTTATTTGATCTTGAATGATTTTATCTGGCCAGTAATCCATTATGAGAAATGAATAGTTAACTGATCTAAATTATATTTATCCCTTTGGAAAAAGAGGAATACAGATCTCAAAAACATGATGTTTATAGATTTTTTTTCCCTAAGGCACAACCCATTTAATAGAGAAATGTAAACAGTTTTCTTTTAGTGACACAAAGTTCTGAATTCTAGATTTGAAAAGCTATATATTATGTTTTATGTAACATATCAGATACACAGGGTTTGACCAAAGTAGATTTATAGTTGTATCAGAAATAGTTTATTCTTCTGTTATTATTTATTAATTATTGAATTATTTTCCATACAACTGTAAACCTACTTTTGTCCTACCTTGTACATTTTCTCTAACCTGTAATCTTACCTAATAATAGACAAACATGTAAATTGACTGTATCCACTACACCACCAGCCAATCAGGAGTGATATATAAATTAACCCAACAAGGATGGTGGTTAATTTGCATACACAGGCACCGAGTGATGGGGGCAGGGACACAGGCGTTCTGCCCCACCCCAGTCTCTCAGGGCCTCTGGGCAGCGTGGGAAGGCGGGGCGGGAGTGGAAAGAGGCAGGCGACTCCCAGGCCTGAGCTGAAAGGGGCTGGGCCGGAGTGGCAAGGCAGTGCTGGAAGCCAGGGAAAGGAAAGCCCATTCTAGCACGAATCTTCGTACATTGGGCTTCTAGTAAATAATAAATTTCTTGTTTTTAAACTTAGCCTTTTATTCCTCTGTGAAAGTTCTTAAAGTAATGTGTAAACTTGCCCAGAGCAAAATAATTTATTTGAAAATATTTAGTACAATAAGTAGGTATCTTTTGAAAGTGAAACATTAACTCTTTCAACTTGGTTGTGTTCAAACTTTTGTGTTGTTCTGTCTTCCACCAGAACTGCTACTTGATGCAAGATATATAAACTTATTTGATTCTGCTTTTGCAATGCCTTGTTGAGAAGACAGAACATAGGGAATGTTTTTAAAAAGTTAAAATTATATATATTATAAATGCTTTGAAGTATTTTCCTTTAAACTGGTAGATTATAAACCTCTTTAAGTAGTGTTTGTTTTTTTTTAAACTTGAACTAAAATTACACTACTTTACCCATTAGTACTCTGGATTTTGATTGCCACACAACAGACCTATTAAAACTATCCCTTTTTATTACAATTTCCTCTTGTAATTATTGAAATTGTATAGATTATATAAAATGTGCTTAAGATGGTTTCTTCACATTAGATAGCAGTTTTAAGGAGAAATATTTATCAAACAGTATTTTTTAAATAATCCTACCAAATGCAGTTTATTTGATCTTGAATGTAAATGGATTGCAAGGACTAGTGTACATATTAGAAATAAACTGTTGGGCAAAATGTTGAATAGCTATATTTTAAATAATAGCTCTTTTCTTTATAGCTATAAATAAGACATATATAAACGTTGGTGGTACCAAAGCACTGAAAATAGAACTTGTTTGTGATAAACTCCATCCTTGGTTCTGTATCCTAAAATGTAACTAACTGAATGATAATAAAGTGCTATTCATCTGCAGGTGCATTGCTTCTACTTAGTTAAAAGATGGTTGAAAGGACAGGAATTAGTAGCATGTTGTATTAGCCTTTTGTAGTGTATTTTGTCCTAAGCATCTTAATTTCCCTGTTTTGAATGCTAAGTAGCAAGGGTCTTGGTTTAGAACTAATACCCATCATGCATGTAAACGGTATGAAAGAGCTGCTTAGTAAGTTAACACAAAGTGTTCTTGTGTCAGTCCTTGTGGAAATAGATACAATACAAACATTACAGCTGAACTCACGGCAAACTCCATTAAGTAAAAACCTGGCCTCATTGTTCAGAAAAAAAGTTTGAATAGTATGCAAGCTCATTTTGTTGAATGTAATGTCAGGCTTTTAGGGACTGTATTGAAGGATAAGGTTTTGTTAAGTTGAGACCAATTCATTAAGTTTTATTGCCTGGTGAGAAGCAGTAATACTTTATTGTAAGACTTCATCAAATATTCATGGTTAAAGAGAAGTAGTAAATGTATTCAATCAAGTGGTCTTTTGGGTGTTTGAAAAGGATTATGAAGTCTGCTCAGCTGATAGTTTTAACATTCATTGAGGTTGTTTAACAGGGGTAATTTTAATCTCTGAATTTAATTTTGTTGTCCAGACTTGTCTCCTTTTTACTGTCCAAATCTAAGTCCATAAGAATTATGTCACATTATAAGGATGAGTGGTTAATATATCTATTCATATAATTTATGTATTTCCTAAGAGGGTATAATTTAAAAATTATACTTAATTTTGAGTTTGGTTATGAGGGAGTTATAACCTATTTGTTCATTGTGAGGTTGTTACTTTGGTCATACCCTAGCCTCACTTCACTACTGCTGGTGATCTTTTCATGTCTTGGATAAAATAGTCTCCTTGACACATATTAAATAATAAGCAGCCTTTGTTTGGCCAGTTCAAACTGTCTTGAAGGGATATAGTAAGGGTTTTCTATATGATATTAGAAATTTCAGTAGAACTCATTCTGGCACTTGATTTCAGGCTACTTGCCTCCTCTTTTTTTATTTCTGTTAGGCTTTAACCTCAGATTTGTGTGGCAGTATCTAATGTCCACGAAACTCATCCTTTCCCAGTTCACTACATGTTTACTTTTTAGTTTATGAACTTAAAGTTTTGTGATTTTTGTAGGTTTTGTCCATTTCAAAGAAATTAAGCATATTTAACTAAAAGTAAAATTGGTTATTAATGTATTCTTATGTCCTTTCACCTCCATTCCTTAGGCAGATGATGTCGAGGGCAAAATTAGACAAATCATTCCACCTGGATTTTGCACAAACACAAATGATTTTCTTTCTTTACTGGAAAAAGAAGTTGATTTCAAGCCATTTGGAACCTTACTCCATACATACTCTGTTCTAAGTCCAACAGGGGAAAACTTTACCTTTCAGATATACAAGGTAAAAATAAGTCTAAATATTTCTTGGGTAAAAGGAACCCATGTGCTGTTTTGTTGTTATTTTCAGTGATTTATTCTAACTTCAGCATTGAAAACAAAGATATATTTTGTGTGTGTCTGTGTACACATCTGAATCTGAAACTTCTAAACATTTTCCCACAGGATTGTTTTGTGTTCTCCACATTTTCATGTACCTCTGTGATGAGTTTCATCTGACTTTTCCTGGCTTTTTCCCTAGGCTGACATGACATGTAGAGGCTTTCGAGAATATCATGAAAGGCTTCAGACCTTTTTGATGTGGTTTATTGAAACTGCTAGCTTTATTGACGTGGATGATGAAAGATGGCACTACTTTCTAGTGTAAGTACAGTTCTAAAGCAACAGTAGACCTTATTACCTCCACAAAGCTAGCATTTTAATTGTGGGGACCCAATTATTGGGACAGTATAATGATATTTTTCCCAGGAAAGAAAAACTATTGTTTATGAGGCTTGAGTTTTCCTTCATTATGCTTTGGAAGACTTTGAGAATAGAGCTGAATTAAATGCTGTTGTCCGTTAGGGCCCTGAATGTAGGCTTAAACAGTAAAATGAGCTTTGCCTATGTTTTCTTTTACTTGCCACCTATTCATCTTTATAATAGGCAAGTGCACTGAAGTGATGTAAAGAGGTCTGATTTATCCAAGTTGCTGCACACCAATTAAGTGAATTGTACATTCAGAACATAGCAGGTGTACCCATTGGGCCCTCACAGCGTAGCTTGCTGACACTGAAAATTCAGTCAGAGAATGGAAAAGAAAATGGACACTGCATGGGAGCGTGACTGTAATTGACCTGCTTGGCTTTCTGTTTTATCTGCAGATTTGAGAAGTATAATAAGGATGGAGCTACGCTCTTTGCGACCGTAGGCTACATGACAGTCTATAATTACTATGTGTACCCAGACAAAACCCGGCCACGTGTAAGGTAATTGGCAGTATAACACGTGCCCTGCCTTTTATTTCAGAAGAAGGAACTGCTGAAGTTTCCAATACTTGTTATAATAGTGTTGATTTGTTTTTTAAAAAATCACCATTATTCATTGGCTATGTACTGATTTATTTTTTTGTTCCCTTGGAAACACTGAGGAAGATTAAGCCATTTTGGAATATCTTGATAATATTTGGATTTTTTGACGGTTGAAAAAGTCCTGCAGATTTTAAAATGTTCATAATACTCTAGTTATTTGCAATTTTTAAACTGGTTATGTGATATTTTAACTTTAAAATCATTTATTTACTGTAGTCAGATGCTGATACTGACTCCATTTCAAGGTCAAGGCCATGGTGCTCGACTTCTTGAAACAGTTCATAGGTATTACATTGCATCTCCTTCTGTTCTTGATATTACAGGTATGTAAGTTTTGATTTGTACTGAAAAAGACTTTCTAGAAAACAATTTGCAGATTGATCATTTTTGGGGGCAGAGATAAGTATTCTGTTTTAAACAGCATTGTCCTTGGGTCTTTTTAGCACTGTCTAATGATGGCTTAAATCATAAGCTTTTGTGGTATTGGATTACATTTCTACATATGAAGTATTTATAATTGAACAAATTGAAGATACTGAATTGAATATATATTGGGAAATCTTGGTTAGGCATGAATATGTTGTAAATATGGTATGACTTATTTGTTCATTTTATTTAGCAAATAGTTGCATTGCTCAGAGACCATGCTCAAATTTTCATGTAGGAGCAGGATATTCTAAAACTTATTGAGGGGGAAAAAAAGCCAAATAAGTATTTCCTGAATAGAATACACATTTCTTAAGGAGTGTTTTATATTCCTAAAATGTATGTCTTCACAACAGTAGTTTATAAGGTGTAATGTAGGCCTAATTGTCTTGAAAACATATTTCAGTATGAATTAGCCAAAGAAATAATATTATAAAGAGGAAGAGAGACTCTTTAATGGAAAATCATCATTAACTAGATTTACAGATGATAGATAGTATGTAAATGTGAACTACCAAAGAACCAAGTGTCCCAAGGAACATTTATATTATTATTTCATTCTTTAGTAACACTAGTTTCAAATTTGTTATTCATAAAGTTGCTGATTGAACTGAAAGTCATCTCTCCCCCCAAAGAAAATTACTATACCAGATATTCACATCCAAATTAGATATTAAATGTTATTAATTCTGTAAGTTTTAATACATCTTTGTTTTTAAAACTATAACAACATGCACGAAAATATAAACCTTTTAAAAATGCTATTTTGGAATTTTGTCAATTTGTTTAATGACATCAAAAAAATACATTGGATGTGGGACTAAAATATATAAATAGGCTAGTAGGCAGATTATTAGTGTCTTCCTTTTTAATATAATATAGTGGTTTTGCTTGCCCAGACAAAATAAAATTAAAGTTACCCCAAAACAGATTTTGAATTGATCCTGTAGATTAATAAATTGGAGGGAAATCGTGTTTTTAAAAGGGAGTTCCATGTTTATAGAGCTGAATTATGTTTTCATGTGACTTTCCTACTGTGAAATGGTTTAGAAGTTTGGGAGATAAAGCTGTCATTACTAAAGTTAATTAATATCAAAAGTTTTGTTTCACCTTCACTAACTTAGTGACTTGTAAAATATAGAAACAATACAAATGATAATACTTTTTAGCTAAGCTGAAAATTGCTTAGCTTCTGTTTACTTATAGAGCTTGGACTTGGTGCTACATGAAGGGACTTTTTTTGTGGTGATTTTTAATCTGGAGTTCGCATAAGTAGTCTTTGTCTTTTCTAGTGGGTAATGTGTCAGCAGGGGTTGTTTCTGTGAAGCCTCTTAACCACTTTCTTCTGTCTGTTCCAACCAATGAAGTCCTTGATACTTAGCACCAATTAGCAGATAAAGAATTTTATTTCTTAAATTTCAGTGAAGAGTCATCAATAATGGTAGCCTTTATTCATTGCAAACTGAAGTCTTTTAAGAGAATAGGCTAAACATGCTAAAGGACTTCTGAATTTGAAAACGGGGGTGTCAGCCTTTATTTTCAGCATTACCATTTCTCGGCATTATAAAATACTAAAAATGCCTTATCAGCTGTTCTCATTAAGATAGTTCTAGATTCCATACCCAGTCCTTTTAAAAAGTGGAATTTTCTCCTCTAAGTCATTTTTATTGCCTGTTCCTTCATTATTTTCTGTGTGTTTTTTCTTAACTTTGTAGATTTTTTGCAGGCTTTGGATCTCCTTTTGCAATTCAGGGTATTTATATTGAGATGGCCTTTTGCTTACTTGACATAGAACTGATAGAGTGATAATTAAAACTTACCATCAATGGTCTGTGTTACAGAATACATAGGTGTTTGTGGTGGAATTGCCACCTTTCTTCTTTTTTAGTACTTAATTTTAAAGTAAAATACTAGAAGATGATTCTTTATATCTTGAACCATCTTCATTTTGACAATATCAGTATCTTAAGATATATTGCACATTTGAATACTTCTCAATTATGTAACTTTATAAATAGAATCAATGATTTGTTTCTTTCAGAATTATGAAGAGAGTTCCACTTGACAATAGAAATGTTTTTATATCCCTTGGGTACATACCTAGGAGCAGAAATTATGGAGAGTACAGTTACTATGTTTCATCTTTTGAGGAGTCATCACACTATTTTCCACAGTGGCTGTACCATTTTACATTTCCACAAGGAGTGTATGGGGGTTGCAATTTTTCCACACCATCATCAATATTTGTTACTTTTTTATTCTAGTCTTTCTAGTGGATATGAAATGGTATTTCCTTTGATTTTGATTTCCTTGTGGCTAGTGATGTTAAGCAACTTTTCATGTGCTTATTGTTCATTTGTATATCTTCTTGAGAAATGTGTGTATACTTGTTTGCCCATTTTAAAAATTGGGTTGTCTTTTTCTTATTGAATTATAAAGATTTTTTAAGAAGTCTAAATACAACTGAAACCGGTTTGGCTCAGTGGATAGAGCACCGCTCTGCGGACTGAAAGGTCTCAGGTTTGATTCCGGTTAAGGCATGTACCTTGGTTGCGGGCATCCCCAGTAGGGGACGTGCAGGAGGCAGCTGATCAATGTTTCTAGCTCTCTATCCTTCTCCCTTCCTCTCTGTGGAAAGTCAATAAAATATATTTTTTTAAAAAAAGAAGTATAAATACAGGTCTCTTATATATATGATTTGTAAATAGTTTTTACCCTTGTGGGGTTTTTTCTTCATTTTCTTAATGGTATAATTTGAAGCACAAGAGTTTTAAATGTTTATATAGCCCAGTTTATCTATTCTTTCATTGCTTGTGTTTTGGTTCTGTTATCTAAGAAACCATTGCCTAACCAAAAGTCATGAAGATTTACTCCTTTTTTCATCTAAGAGTTTTATAGCTTTATCTCTTATATTTAGATCTATAATCCATATTGAGTTCATTTTTGAGTGGTGTGAGGAAAGGGGGTCCAACTTCATCCTTTGGTTTCTGACGATCCCTTTGAGTATAATTTGTTAAAAGACTGTTCTTTTCTTTATTGAATTGTCTGTCTTCTCAAAAATGGACCACAAGTATATGGGTTTATTTTTAATTCTTAATTCAATTCCTTGATCTATATATCTATCCTTGTGCTTGATTACTGTAGCTTTGTAGTAAGTTGTGAAATTAAGAAATGTGAGTCCTCTAATTTTTGTTCTTTTTCAAATTTATTTTGTCTCTTCTGGGTTCTTTGCATATCCATGTGAATTTTAGAATGAATTTGTTAATTTCTGAAACAAAAAGGCCAGCTGGGATTTTGATAGGGATTGCATTGAATAATTTGTAGAGTATTATTGATACTGTAACAATATTAAGTCTTGTGATCCATGAATTAGCTCAGATTTTAACATTCTTTGTTTCTAAGCCTCTACTGATCAGAAAATGAAGATTTAGAGTACTAAGGTGACTTGCTCATGGTCCTATATCTATGAATGACAGAAGAGTCCTCATGTTCTCTGGTTGTGCAGTATTCTTTTTACTCATCATGTTTTGATGTTTTCCTTGTCTGCTACTTATTCTAATGTAGATAGCATAGACAAACACAAAAGAAGATTTATGCTACGCTGCTCTGATGCAGTGAAGAAAGGATCGATATCATAGTCTCATTTTACTCTGTAAATAAAAACGATTTGCTTTTATAAAGGAAGAATTTTTTAATGAAGTGAAAGAACTATTGCAAACTATAAAGGTTATTAAAGTAAGGAAGTTATATAAGTTGAGCTTTGGAACCCTTGGATATCAGAAAATATTTGCATTTGGAATTGATTATCCAAACCTTAATCTCTTGTTTATACAGCTACTTTAATTGAAAATAAAACTAAGATGCATATGGTAACACACTAGTCAATTAAAATATTTTTTAAGTTTAAATTTGAAGATAGCTCTAATTTCACAGATAAATATGTTTGCAAAAGGATTGCATCTATAATTTTACTTGGCAAAAATAATAATCCTTTCACATTGTAACTTTTGTATATGTATAATTGTTTTTAAGAAAATTTACCTTTCTAGACTAGTATATATATGTTGAGATTGTAAATGATAAAGACATTATGTCGGGTAAAGGAAATGTTTTTGTTTTTTGGTTTTTTTTGCTTTATTTCTTTAGCGGAAGATCCATCCGAAAGCTATGTGAACTTAAGAGACTTTGTGCTTGTGAAGCTTTGTCAAGATTTGCCCTGTTTTTCTCGGGAAAAGTTAATGCAAGGATTCAATGAAGATATGGCAATAGAGGCACAACAAAAGTTCAAAGTAAATAAGGTATTGAAGTATATAGCTTAAATATTGCAAATACATTAAGAATACATGTGTGTGAAATAACAATTATTATACAGGCTCTGGAGCCAGATTGTCTGGGTTCAAATGTGGCTCCACCACTTGGTCTGTGACTTAAGGCAATTTAGTTTGTCTCCTGTGCCTCAATTTCCTCATTAATGGAGTGGGAAGATCATTTATTTAACGGCTATGTTAAGTATAACAAGCAGAAAAAGGTGAATATTTGGTCTTATTTTTGCTTTTTAAGAAAGCGTTTATCTAAACTGGTAAAGTACTTAATACCCCTGGAGATAGTTTTGGCAGGGAGAAGGGGTTGAAATAAAACACTTAACTTTCACTTTATATTTAATTGAGTTTTAAAGTGGTAAAGCCTGGCCCGCTTGGCTTAGTGGTTGAGTTCACGGTTCAGTTCCCCATGGGGGCATATGCCTGGGTTGGCCTGGGTTGCAGGCTCGATCCCCAGTGTGTGGAGTACAGGAGGCAGCTGAAAAATGATTCTCTCTCCACTGATTTTTTCTTTATCTCTCTTCTTTCCTCTCTGAAATCAATAAAAATATATTTAAAAAATAAAGTAGTAAGTATCTTAAGATAGGTACAGAAAAAATAGCATGGGAGTTGAAGAGAATCAGAGTATTTTGGGTTTGCATTTGACCTAAGCCTTAAAGAACAGGTATAATTTGGATTATGAGACTATGTGGAACGAAGGGTATTCCAATAATAAGGACTAGCATTTGATACTATTGACCTATCCTCCTTTGGCTTCTAAGGCACTACAGTTCCTGGTTTTCCACTTACCATTGTGATCATCTTTTTTTTTTAATTGGGAAATTTTAATTAAGTATTAAATGCACTTTACATTGATACCTGCAATACTGAAACTGACATTTTAAATATTTTTTCAAAAAAAGTTAGTGATTTTCTTTTTCCTGGGAAATATGGAGATCCAACTATAAGCATTAATATGGCCAGTCTAGGTCACTATGATTTAGTTAATGCTACTATCTAAACAGGTGTTCCCATTTCACATCTACAATAGGACAGGCTGTGAACTTCTTTCTGCATCATTGAATTTTAGCAAAAACTCTGAGATAATTTTAAGGAATTTCATATTTTTGAAGTGCAAACTCAAACTACATTGGGGTCATTTTTTTGCTTGAAGTACATCTGACTTGAAAGTACAGGTGATTTTTTCTTTCCTAATTCCTTGGGAAGATTTCTACAGTAAGTCTGTGTCTTCTTTACTATGACTGGTTGTTTTTAGGAAAGATTTATCAGCTTTGTAGTTAGTTTTGCACAGTTGATGAAAATCTATAAAGAACATAATATAATTTAAGGAAAAAAGTTGTTTTTCAAAGGCTGCAGGAACAGGAAAGAATAGCACTTATTTGTATAAGCACAAACATTTAAAGCTAATCATACTGCAGGTAGATCTAATATAGTATTAGAAAATTCTATAAAAATGAACAAAAGATACATGTTTACTTCTATTGCTCTAATAATCAAACATTAAATCTTCATGATAGTTGCAGTGTAGCAGTTTGCTAGTTCAATTTAAGAATTTGAAGTCCTTTTTGTATGTTTGGCTTAATGATGTTCACATCCCAAATAAATTCAGTTCAAAAATGGAAATTAGGGTATACTCCATTTAACAAAGCACAAGAATATGCTACTAGAAGTTGCTATGCTTCCTTGGCTAATTATAGAAATTAAAATTTTGGAAGCAGAAAAATGACACCATCCAATAATTCTAGCAGCAAGAATGATTCCTATCATTCCTGCAAAGAAAATATCACTGCAAAGTTGGAAAGTGGGATCATGGAAAAAAGAAAGTATCCAAGGACACTTGCCACACAATCAAATGAAACACCTGTCATACTCATTAAGTTTAATAAAACATTCCTAGACACCCAATTACATTGATTCCATATACGAAGACAAACCAGATTTTGCCAGCTAGTAACAGTGTGACTCGAAAGGCAAGGCAAAAACCAAGGGTCCTACCAGATCATTTTCATTCATGATGTTGCTATCGCCTACTTTTTTTAAAAAATTGATTTTAGAGAGAGACAAAGAAACATCAGTTTATTGTTCTAGTTATTTTTTTAAACATTTTTATTGATTTCAGAGAGGGAGAGAGAGAGAAATATCAATGATGAAAGAGAATCACTGATTAGCTGCTTCCTTCACGCCCCCACTGGGGATCGAGCTCACAGACCAGGCATGGCCCCTGACCAGCATTGAACCCAGGACTTCAGACAACAGACTGATGCTCTATCCACTGAGCAAAACTGGCCAGGGCTGTTGTTCCATTTACTTACGCTTTTATTTTTGATTCTTGTATATGCCCTGACCAGGGATCAAACTGCAACCTTTGGGTATTGGATGATGCTCTAACCCAGTGGTCTGCAAACTGCGGCTCGTGAGCCATGGTTTACCGCTCTATTGACTAATGAGTATGCCGATGACTGGATTAGACTAAATGTTACCATGTAGTTGGAAGCTGTGAGGATTAGGCAATTGTGGCATATTGTGTGCAAAGCGATAAAGGGTAGTACTGTATATGACAGTGGTCAGCCAACTCATTAGTCAACAGAGCGGCAAACCTCGGCTTGTGAACTGTATGTGGCTCGAAAGCTGCGTTTGCCGACCACTGCTCTAATCAACTGAGCTACCTTACTTTTAATGGATGTAATACTGTTAATATTTTTTGCCAGATGTGGTCAAAATTGATACCTAATTCTTCTAATAAAAGTGGCTCATTCTCCAAGTTGTTTCCACGGAATGGCTGAGGTATAGTGGAGTACATGTCTGAGTTGGCTGGAAAACTTGTCCTGTGTATGGCTATTGTGGCTGCATGTTTGTCTGGAGGGACAAATCAGCTCTATTGAGAGTAGTCATAGCCAGCATAGTGTTTGCTATGGGATTCTCCACTTCCTCCATAATCACAGGACTGCTATGATTGGTCATTGATGCTGTCACTTCTCTAGTAGAAATCCTTGTTTAAGTTGTCAAAGCCTGACATTGCAGAGGATCAAACATGGAAGTTGTAGCAGCAGCTCCAATAGCACCAGATAGCCTCCGAACTCCATGATCATCATTTTTGACATCCTTTCAGTCACTTCTATTCTTCTGTATCCACCCTAAATATTATTATTTCCAAATTTTTTTTATTCATTCCTCATTTTCATTCTGTTTATTCTTCCTGGGAGATCTCATCTAAATCCTCAGTCCATATTTTCCTCCTGAGCTCCAAAACTATACGAAAAGTTTCCTAATCACTGACCCAGACAACTTAATTTGACCTAAAACTTTCCATCTTCTCTTGTATTAACACACTATAATGCTTCTGGCTTTCAGATAAAGAGTGTTTTATGCCTGGCCAGCGTAGCTCAATAGCTGAGTGTCAGCCTATAGCTAGGAGGTCACGGTTTGATTCCTACCTAGTCAGGGCATATGCCCAAGATGTGGGCTCAGTCTCCAGCGGATCTGTTGTTATATTGCCTCTTTCATTTCTGATTTTATTTATATAGGTCCTCTGTTTCTTGATGAGTTTGGCTGGGGGTTCATCAATCTTGTTTATCTTTTTAAAGAACCAGCTCTTGGATTTATTGATCTTTCATACTGTGTTTTTTTTTTTTTTATCTCTATGTCATTTATTTCTGCTCTGGTGTTTATTATTCCCTTTCTTCTACTTCCTCTGGGCTTTTCTCATTGTTTTCTTTCTAATTCATTTAGTTGTAGGGTTTAATAGTTCATCAATGCTTTTTCTTATTTCTTAAGGTAGACCTGTAATCCTATGAACTTCCCTCTCAGGACTGCTTTCACCATGTCCCTTAGGTTTTGAGTGGTTGTATGTTCATTTTCACTTGTTTCCAGGAAGTTTTTAATGTCTTACTTGATCTCATTGATAACCCACTTATTGTTTAATAACATGCTATTTAGCCTCAAAGTATTTTGAGTGTTTTTTTATTTTTTTCATTGTTGATTTCTATCTGCATGCCATTGTGATTCGAGAAGATGCTTGGTATTATATCAATCTTCTGGAATTTTTATAGACTTATTTTGGGCCCTAACATGTAGTCTATCTTTGAGAATGTTCCGTGTGTGCTTGAGAAGAATGTATATTCTCTTGGTGTGGGATAAAATGTTCTTTAAATATCAGTTAGATCCTAAGGCCTGTGCTTCCTTGTTGATTTTTGTCTAAAGGATCTATCCAGTGATGTCAGAGGGGTGTTAAAATCCCCTACTATCACTGTATTGTTGTTAATCTCTCCCTTAAAGTCCATCAAGAATTTTTTTCTTTTATATACTTGGGTGCTCCTATATTGGGTACATATATGTTTACAAGGGTTATATTTTCTTGTTGAATCATTCCCTTTAGTATTATGAAGTGGCCTCTTTCACTCTTGCTATGGCTTTGTTTTGAAGTCTATTTTGTCTGATATGAGTATTTGCTACCCCCGTTTTATTTTTTCCTTTCCATTTGCATGGAATATATTTTTCCATCCCTTCACTCACTGTGTGTATCTTTTGTTCTGAGGTGGGTCTCTTGTAGACAGCATATATATGGGTCATGTTTTCTTATCCATTCATTCACCCTATGTCTTTTGACTGGTGCATTTACTAGTAATTTATTTACATTTTAGATTATTATTGATAGGTATTTATTTGTTGCCATTTTTATTTTCTTTGTGCCTTTGATCCTCTCTCCTTTTCTCCAGTCCCTTTAACATTTCTTACATTGCTGGTTTGGTGTTAATGTACTCCTTTAACCTTTTTATGTCTGGAAAGCCTTTTATTTCACCTTCAATTTTAAATGATAGTATTGGTGGTTACAGTAGTCTTGCTTTTCATTACTTTTTATTTTATTTTTTTATTTTAATAAATCTTTATTGTTCAGATTATTACAATTGTTCCTCTTTTTTCCCCCATATCTCCCCTCCACCTAGTTCCCATCTCACCCTCTGCCCTTACCTCCCCCTCATTGTCCTCATCCATAGGTGTATGATTTTTGTCCAGTCTCTCCCGACACTCTCCCTCACCTCTTTCCCCCTGAGAGTTATCAGTCCACTCCCTTTCTATGCCCCTAATTCTATTCTATTCACCAGTTTATTCTGTTCATCAGCTTTCATTTCACTTGATTTTTAGATTCACTTGTTGATAGATATGTGTTTGTTGTTCATAATTTTTACCTTCACTGTTTTCTTCTTCCTCTTCTTAAAGAATATCTTTCAGCATTTCATATAATACTGGTTTGGTGTTGATAAACTCCTTTAGTTTTTTCTTATCTGTGAAGCTCTTTATCTGACCTTTAATTCTGAATGATATATTTGCTGGTAGAGTATTCTTGGTTGCAGGTTCTTGCTATTCATCACTTTGAATATTTCTTGCCACTCCTGTCTGGCCTGCATAGTTTCTGTTGAGAAATCAGCTGACAGTTGAATGGGTGCTCCCCTGTAGGTAATGAACAGTTTTTCTCTTGCTGCTTTTAATATTCCCTCTTTGTCTTTTGCTCTTGGCATTTTAATTATGATGTGTCTTGGTGTGGTCCTCCTTGGATTCCTTTTGTTTGGGATTCTCTGCACTTCCTGAACTACAGAGCTGATCCCACAGATGTTAGCAGTAGGTGCTCAAGGTTCACTTAGGTGTGCACACCTTTGTGGTGTCTGCTGTGGGCGTGCACAGATTCTGGGTTTTGTCCTTGTTATGTACGTGCATGGAGACCGTGTGGAGTGTCTGTGGGTTCAGGTGTGGACCTTGGTTAGTCTGGTTCGTGGCAAGTCTGGGTGCCTAGATGTTTCTACTCCCCGCAGCCTCCTCCCAAGGAGTACCTTGTAAATCTTAAGATGGTGTGGTTTACAAGCCAGAGGGGCTCTATGGCCAAGAGAGCCCAAACCAGCTGGCCCCATCACACACATACTTACCCTCTCCCTCACATTCTCCTTCATTCCATTCCTGCCAGCCACCATGTTGGAATCTCCATGCTTTTTTTTTTCTTTTCTCTTAAATTAAAATTCTTTAGTATGGCACACAGAGCCCATCATAATCATGACCACACCTACTTGTTATCTCAACTTCCTACCATGTTCCTACATTCTCTGGCTTTAATGAATCTCTTGCCATTCCTTAGCTTTGCTGCATCTTTCCGATTATGTTCCTTTACTTATGAGTGCTATTTCCTTTGCTCTCAATAACTCCTTATCATGTTTTTCCATCTTTGCCTGGCCAGATAGTACTCATTTTTCAGACTCAGCTCAGGTGTCCCTTCCAAGAAAGTTCAAATATCATCTTCCCAACCTACCTATACCTGACTGCTCCCCCATCTCCAATAAATATATAAGTGAAACAGTACAAATAAAAACTGTGGGCTACTTCTTTGGCTTCAGTGATACCAAAACTTCCTAAATCTAATATTTCTTTGACTATTTTTCTCTGTCCTCTGCCTGCCCTTTAATTATCACTGTACTCTCTTTTTGTTGTGTATGCTTTTCCTAGGAGATCTTAACCAGGCTTACAGTTTTAACTCTTGCCTATATACTGATATTGCTTAAATCCTTACCCTTAGACTAGAATTTTCTTCAGATTTATGTTGTTCTGCCTCCTGAATCTCTCCAGACTGAAAACTCACTGTCATTCCACATCCTGCTCTACAGCCTATCTTTCCTCTTCTATGTTTCTAGAATCCTTGTTCCCTTAGGATTCTTACTTGTGCTATACCCTCTCAGTTCATACCCTCTTTTTTTTTTTTCTTCCCCTAATTGGTCTGCCTGCCTTTCTTTTTGTGTAGCTGAGAGAATGCTTTACTTGACAAATTTGTGTACTTTGTTCACTTCCCCATTTCTGTCACTTACTAGAAAAAGCCCAGCTCTTTAATACGGTATATAAGGGTCTGTGCTCTTGCTCCAATATAAGTCTACTTTTGCACCTTACTTTTCATTTTGTGCTTCAGCATTATCAAGCTCCTGTCTTACATGTGTGTACACACTTACACATACACACATATGATGCCCTCACTTCTTTCTGGAATGGTATGGTCTCTTCCCTTTAAGATTCAGCTCAGGATTCTCCCAGGAATCCTCTTCTAACATTTCTCTCATTCCCAGATTATGCTACCATAATACTTTATGCATATTTCTATCACTTGTGTTATCCACTAGACTGCTAAGTAACTCCTTGAGGGCAGAGACTATCTTTTACTGCTTTTCATCTGGTACCTAGCACAGTTTCTGGACTATGTCATGTATTCAGTATACCCTATGTTCTTTTGAGAAATGTATATAATTTTTTTGTTTCATTTATTAGAAACATGCTAGACGGGTTTATGAAATTCTTCGCCTATTGGTAACTGACATGAGTGATGCTGAACAATACAGAAGTTATAGATTGGATATTAAAAGAAGACTAATTAGCCCATATAAGGTAGGACTTTCAAGAGTCTTAAACATTATATTTTTGTCCCTATTTAAAATGGAGAAGAAAGTTTAGCAAATGCCAATGTATTGGAAATTCTAAATCATTTTGCTAAATTAACTTTTACAAAAGTAAGAATATTCTTCTAGTTAGTTATAAGAATTCTCACTATCATAATTTTCTAATGTAAGCTATAAATGTCTTTAATGCACTTAAAAATTAACCCTAAGAATAATCTACTTGTGGTTTTTGTTGTTTTCTTTCATTTGTATACAATGTTTAAAAATCTGAATGTCCAGATTCTTCCCTAACAAATTATCTTTAGTTTTTTTTCTCAGTCTGTCTCCCCATTTGTTATATACATCCTGTTTGCCTTTGTTTCCTCCTTCCTAAATATGGCCTTTGTTGCCATTTATATTTTATCATAACTGAATTCAGTATTATTTTTTAATTATTTTTTAAAATATATTTATTGATTTCAGAGAAGAAGGGAGAAGGAGAGAAAGATAGAAACATCAATGATGAGAGAAAATTGTTGATCAGCTGCCTACTGCACACCACTCACTGGGGATCGAGCCCCCAACCTGGGCATGTACCCTGACTGGGATTCAAACCGTGACCCTCCTGGTTCATAGGTTGACGCTCAACCACTGAGCCACGCCAGCTGGGCAAAACTGTTTTTAGTATCGTAAAAGAATTTATTGAATTATACTCATTTAATATTTATGTGACATTTTACATAGGCAGACTCACAAATGGGGGATGATGAATTTTGAGTGTAAATAGTATTCATAAAGTTAGGCCAAATAATGGAAATTTCTGTAGTTCACAAAGCAAGTATTTCCTATTCTAAAGAATGATAGTGATTTTTTTTTATATTATTAAGTATCGTCATCTATCCAGCATCTTCACCTATCTGAAAGGCAACCAAAAACTGGTTATTAAACTCTTCAGGTTCTTAATAGCCAAAATAGTTATCATCATTCTTGAAATAAAGCTCAGAGGCAAATTACAAATTCCTCAGATACTAGTTCAAACCCTACTTGTAAAAATGTACTCTTTAATAAATTTAGTTATCCTGTGTTCTATCCCATTGAGAAAACCAAGAAAGCTTGAAGGTCCTACTCCCCCACTTTGGTTTGAAGGCCACAATGCTTAGGATAGGAAACATACTACAAATTGGGAAAGCCTAGAAAGTAGTTTAAATGCCTGGCTAGTGTGGCTCAGTGGTTGAACATCAACTTATGAACTAGACAGTGGTTCTCAACCTTTCTAATGCCATGACCCTTTAATATAGTTTCTCATGTTGTGGTGATCCCCAACCATAAAATTATTTTCGTTGCTACTTCATAACTGTAATTTTGCTACTGTTAATGTATTATAATGTAAATATCTGTGTTGTCCGATGGTCTTAGGCTCTACAGTAGCGGTTCCCACAGGTTGAGAACCGCTAGCAGGATCACCTAAGATCATCAAAAAACACAGATATTTACATTATGATTCATAACAGTAGCAAAATTACAGTTATGAAGTAGCAATGAAAATAATTTTATGGTTGGGGGTCACCACAACATGAGGAATTGTATTATAGGGTCAGTGGCATTAGAAAGGTTGAGAACCACTGAACTAGGAGGTCATGGTTTGATTCCTCATTAGGGCACATGGATGAGTTGTGGGTCGATCCCTCATTGGGATGTGCAAGAGGCAGCTGGGCAGTGATTTTCATCATTGATGTTCCTCTCTCCCTTTCCCTTCCTCTCTAAAATCAGTAAAAATATATTTAAGAAAAAAAAAGAAATGAGTTAAATGTCCTATAGGCATGGGAGTAGGTGATAAGATTTCCTTGTTGAATGTATGAAGATGATTTTCTCCCAGTTTGTCATTCCAAGCTGATATCTGTGTACTTTGTTTTGTTACCACAGCATTCTCAAATACAGAACTAAATTTAAGAATAAAGTAAAATTGCCAAATAGTGAGTGCAGTTTAGAATTTTTTTTAGGTCTCCAAAACATATTCCTGCATTTTAATGGGGAAAGTTTGGAATGTAAAATTTACATTTTTATTTTAACACATTTTATGAAAAGAAATTATAATTTTTATTGTTGCTAACTTATTACTGAGGTATGATTTATTTATTGATTGATAGAAAAGTCCACCGATTCTGTCTGCCTTTTTTAAGAAATCAAGTTTACATATCAACTTAAACACACTCTCCCACTAAACAATTATTTGGATATTAGAATTACTTGTACCTTACTTTAAAAGTTTTTAAACATTGATACTTCATTTGTATTGGTGCCAAGAGGAGATAAAAATAACCTGTATTAGCTAGAATAATTTTTTTAAATCACAAAAAGGAACTCCATCTCTAGAAGTAATTTTCAGGTGTTCAAGATAAATTTGAACATTTTCCCCCCCAAAAAAAGATAAAATTGGTGCAGCTGCTTGGTCTTAGCATTAAACCTTTTATATTTTTTCAAAGGCATATTTAATTCCTAATTGGTTTACAAACATAACATTTAGAATGGGTGTTATCTCATTGGGTTTGGAATCAGGAATGAGGTCTAGTTCTTCCTCTTACAAGTTATGTGACTGTCAATAGCAATTATTTATTAGGCTTCTGTTCTGTAACATGGAAATGCAGAGATCCATAGTGAGAAACTGTTTAGAAAAACAATACACGGTACATGTTTTTAAAGATTAAAAAAACATTTCCCTTAGGTTTAGCAGATTTTAAAAAATATGTTTTTATTTTGAGAGAGAGCGAGAGAGACATCAGTGTGAGAGAGAAACTTCAATTGGTTGCCTTCTGAATGTACCCTGACTAGGGATCAAATCCAAAATCTGGGCATGTGCCCTGATCAGAATCAAACTATGACCTTTCAATGCATGGGATTACACTTAACTGAGTCACACCAGTCAGGGCTTTAGGTTTTTTTGAAAAGTCTTTGGAATTTAAATGTTTCCACACCATTATTATTTTAAAACTAGTAGCCCTGCATACGAATTGTGCACTAGTAGGGAGAGTGTCACAGATTTTGATTTATCTTTCTGAAACTCTCCCAGCAATTTATGTTAAAATTGATATGTGGTCCATAAATACATTGCTCGGTAAGGGAACTTAGAAATGAGCATAGTGTCAAGAAAAAAATCTTGGAATTAAATTAATGATTGAATTGTGATATGAATAATAATAGTGCTTAATCTCAGTTATCTTCCATTAATATATTTTATTGGTTAAAGAAATATCTGAGCCCTAGGTGGTTTGGCTCAGAGGATAGAGTGTAAGTCTGCAGACTGAAAAGTCCCAGGTTCAATTTCAGTCAGGGCACATGCTCAGATTGCAGACTGAATCACTAGTACCAGTAGTGAATGTGTAGGAGGCAGCCAACATCATTGATGTTTCTATCTCTTCCTCTCCCTTCCTCTCTGAATAAAAAAGAAATAATTGACCACTTGTTGTGTTTATCATCAATTAACATAAATTCCAGGTCTTCTGGTAAACTCCTTTTAGAAGGATTGTAATTCATGGTCAAATTTATGTTTGTTTCCGTAAGAAGAAAACTGTATGGGACAAATGTGGGCATATTCCTACCACTCTTATTTTTAATATTGGAGATTTAAAATTCTAAGAATAGCCCAGCCAGGTGTGGTTAGGCTGTTGAGCATTGACCCAGGAACCAAGAAGTCATTGGTTCAATTCCCAGTCAGGGCATATGCCTGGATTATAGGCTCAATCTCCAGTGGAAGGGGAGAGGGGGGTGTAGGAGGCAGCTGAACAGTAATCCTCTCATTATTGATGTTTCTATTTCTATCTCTCCCTCTTCCTTTCTCTTTGAAATCTATAAAAATACATTTTAAAAAATTCTAGAATATAAAGACACATATCAGCTTTCTTAGTCTAACCAATAATTGTGTTTGTTGCTTAGAAAAAGCAGAGAGATCTTGCTAAAATGAGAAAATGTCTTAGACCAGAAGAACTGACAAATCAGATGAACCAAATAGAAATAAGCATGCAACATGAACAGCTGGAAGAAAGTTTTCAGGATCTTGTGGACGATTACCGACGTGTTATTGAACGCCTTGCTCAAGAATAAAGATGTATACTGCTCTGTACAGGAAGTTTGCAAATTTCTGTACATTATGTTGTGAAAAATATAACTAATTTTAAAATCTTGTAACATTTTACTTACATTAAAAGTTATCTATCTTATCTTTAGTTGAATATTTTCTTTTGGAGAGATTGTATATTTTAAAATACTGTTTAGAGTCTATGAGCATATATTACATTTTAAAGATACAGCTTCTAAAATGTCACTGCAAAATTGCCTTCTTAAACAGTATAATAAATGCTTAGTTGTGATACATTAATGTGTGATGATATGATTCTTAAAATATGGCTAAACTTTTTCAGTCATGTCAAAAACTTTAGGTTTTAAACTGTTATTATTCTTCCCCTCTTTGCTTCTAAGATTTTATATCTGACATCTTTAAAACACTTTTTTTTTGAGGTCTTCCTAATTTGTTTTTCCTATGTGATTTTTCTAAATAGAAATATTCCTAGTATAGCTTTATTTTAAGCAAACTTCAAGTTAACTACTTGTTGGAGGTAGCATGGGTAAGAGAGAGGGGAAAAACTAGATATAGCCTAAAACCTAAATGTTTGGCATCAGATATTAATTGAAGATAATTTAGAAGTTAGTTTTAGTATAACCGTTTTATAAATAACAGTCATATAAGATAATAAGATGAAAATCAGTTTATAAAAATCCAATTTACATCATAATTGAAATCTTGTGTAAAATAAGGTGTATATCTATTGTGATTTTGCTATAAGGTTCCAAGATGTTGTAGTCCAACAAGAAAGTAAGTAATGGTAATAGTATATTGTTACTTTATTTTTATTGGAGTGTAAATTGCTTGATACAGAATCATAAAAGTAAAAGTTTGGTGTTTATAATGTGTATCAGAAAGTAAGATTGTTATATAACCTCCAAAATGGTATGTAACTTGAATTTTATTTTTTTTAAGAGAGAGGAAGGGAGAGGTGGAGAGAATTAGAAACATCAGTAATGAAAGAGAATCACTGATTGGCTGCCAACTCTGGCACATGCCTTGACCAGGAATCCAACTGTTAGTTCCTGGTTCATAGGTTGGCACTCAACCACTGAGCAACACCAGCTGGGCTGTATATTTTATATATCATACACATGGTAACTTCCCATATATATTGTTCCCTTGCTGATTAAACTTCTGAAGTTCATTGGAGCTATCTTGTTTAATGCAGTTATTCCACTGTATGGGTATACCATAAGTTACTCTACCAGTCCCCTATTACTTAGGTTGTTCCAGTACTTTCCATTACAAACAATACACAATGCATGTTCTTATACATGTGCTATGCTTAGATGTGGGAATACAGCAGGCTTTAACAAAGCAGGGGTTAGGGGTATCAACCACTCACACATAATAAAATCCATATATAACCCAAGTCAGTCCTCCATGTATGCAACTTCCCAACTGTGGATTAAAAACACAGTTGACGTTTGTAATGTGCATGTCCACTTGAACACAAATTTTAAATATACATATAAGAAGACCACAGTTCAATCCCAGGTTATTTCAAGGTTTACCTATAGTTTGAAGCCCTAGAATCAGACTTTAGCCTGACCTCATTCTTACAGTGACAATATTATGTTTACAACAGTTAAAATTATTAACATGAACCAAGTTACAGAAGCTTGATATTGTACCAATCTGAAATAAGCTCTATGCAAACAGGAGCATAATGGACTTCTCTAACCATCCACAGCTAGAAATGTGAATTATCTTAAAAGCACAATGAGTTGATGCTTAGGCTTGTGCACATGACTTTGTTTATTCCTTTAGTCTTACTTAACTCTTCTCAAACCTTAGCATTCAGTGCTCTACAGCAGGGTTTCCCAACCTCAGCAATATTGACATCTTGGGGCAGGCCATTCTTTGTTGTGTGGTCTGACCTGTGTATTGTGACCTGATTAACAGCATCCCTGGCTTCTACTCACTGATGCCAATAGCACTATCCCCACTTCCAGTTGTAATAACCAAATATGTCTCCAGACATTGCCATACGTCCTCTGGAAGGCAAAATCATCTTTGATTGAGAACCACTGTTAGTTGGGATTGAATAGTCTTTCATTGTAAGCACTATTTTTTATTATGTAACTAGAGGCCCAGTGCATG
Organism: Lasiurus cinereus; assembly: GCA_011751065.1. Taxonomy (NCBI): domain Eukaryota; kingdom Metazoa; phylum Chordata; class Mammalia; order Chiroptera; family Vespertilionidae; genus Lasiurus; species Lasiurus cinereus. The sequence goes on along the minus strand of JAAGEH010000393.1, from coordinate 15,427,539 downwards.
AAAATCATGCACTGGAGGGGGTCCCTCAGCCTGGCCTGCCCCCTCATAGTCCAGGAGCTCTCAGAGGCAGGAGGTGACCTAGCAATCGGGAGGGCAATGCCCCATTACACCTCTGCTGCTGCCACGGACGGTAGCGTAAGCCCTGGTTACTTGTGCCTCAGGCAACCCTGAGCAGCTGGGCAACGGCCATCTGAGGCTTGCCTGCACCTTGGGCCAGCCCTGAGGGGTTGGGGGGTTTAGGGGACTGGGGGACTTCAGAAGCAGACCCTGCCTTGCCATGTGCCTGCTGCCCCAGCAAGGCTGAGGGGACTGGGTGCCGCCATCTTGTGGCTCTGGGCACTGCCATCTTTGAGGGTGTGGCAGTCAATTAGCATATTCCCTTTTTATTAGGATATTAGAACACTTCAATTCTAAACACCTTCGTTCTAATAGTATTCTGTAGTTTGATATTCCATAGTTTGAGCTTCCTGTGTTTAACCCAATCCTATATTAATGCACATTTGGGTTTCCTATCTTCTCATATGAGCAGTGATGCAGTGAATATTCGTGTCTAGGCCCCATTCTTGTGGAAGTATATATGCATGATAGTGATGAATCTCTGAGTGGAGGGTATGTATGGCACTTCACATTTTGGTAGGTGCACATTTGAGACAATAGAGAAATCTGAATATGGACTCTATGTTAGATGACATGAAATTTTGTAAATTTTCATAGTTGTGATAGTATGATTGTGTAGATTTAAAAATGTCTTTATTCCTTGGAGTCACATGTTTTAAGTACTTAGGATCAGAGTCATAATCTCTACAAATTATATTCAAATGGTCCAGAAAAAAAAGAATATTTGTATAGGTGGGATATATATACACATATACATACATATATGCATAAACATATCTGCAAACAAACAGAAAATGTGACAGTCTTTTTAAAATTACTGAGTAGGTGGAAGATATATAGAAGTGTTCACTGTATGATTCAACTTTTCTGCATGTTTCTAAGTTTTCAAAATAAAAATTGGAAAGAAAGAAAAGATATTGCATATATAAAACAACTATGAAAAAGGAACAATCAATGAATAAGAAAGAGCTCTTGGAAATTTAAAATTATTTTTCTAATTTAAGCAACAGAAATGTAGGGTATAAAGCTGAAGAAGTTTCCCAGAAGATCTAAAAGAGAAATTATGAGAGAGGAGAGAAATCAATGTGGGAAATATGGTAACCAGCTTATTTTCATTTTAGAGTGGAAAAGCAAACAGAAGGACATTTTCAAAGAATGAGAAGTTAATTCCTTAGAAATGCGGAAATGTATCTTCAAATTAGAAGTGCTCACTGAAGACTGGGCAAGATTAAATCATCACTAACATCCACTGAGTACTTACTATCTGCTAAACACTTGTATCAGTCATCTCTATGGCACACATAGTATGATCAAGTGAGGTTATTTCTCTCAAGTTCACATAGTAAGTTGCAGAGCTAAGATTTTACCCCAGGTAATATAATTCACTTGCATGTTTTTAAAAAAAATATATTTTTATTGTTTTCAGAGAGGGAGAGAGAAAAACATCAATAATGAGAATCACTGATTGGATGGCCCACACTGGGGCTCCAGCCTGCAACCCGGGTATGTGCCCTGACCAGAATAAAACCATAACTTCCTAGTCCATAGGTTGACACTCAACCACTGAGCCACGCCAGCCAGGCTCACTTGCATTCTTAACCACTTACCTAAAAGGATCACACATAGACTAAATTTCAAAACACTGAGCATAAAATAAAGATTCTAAGTGTTTTCAGAGGGGAAAACCTTTGAGAGTATAGAGAATTAAAATAGCATTAGATTTCTCAGCCATACTTAATGCTAAAAGACAATGAAACAATGTCTTCGAAGCTCTGATGGAATATTATTTTGAATCTAGCATACTATAATCAAATTATCAGTCAAGTTTGAGAGCAAAACAGGTGGTTTTGGAAATCTAAGAAACCAGAAAACTTACTTCACACACTTTCTGATGAAGTTATGTGTAGATCTATTTTAGCAGCATGAAGGTGAAATCAAAGCACGTAAGATATAGAGTACAAGAAATAGTAAAACTGATCTAATTCCGATTATAAAAAAATGTGAACATGGCAACTGAATTACATGTCCAAGAAAGTAATTGGTCCACATTAGAATATAAAATTAACTCCAGAAAAAAAAAGTGTACAAGAAAGTACACTTAAGTCAAAGTTCACTTAAGTCAGAGTCCAAATATAAAGCACAGTTGGCATGGCGTTGAGCAGTAACCAGAAACAAAAACAGTTCAAAGTGATTGAGTCTGGAGTCAGACTGGGAAAAGGTGGGATGGGAGACTTGTAAACCATGCTATAATTGCATGTTTTTTAAAACTGTGTTATTTTGAAATAAAGTTTTGCTTAAATAATATATTGTTCAGCAACCAAAGCTCCATATAATTGTCAGATAAAATACAATTGTAAACCAAAGAAAATTTTAAAATAAGTTTATCTGAAGTAGACAAGTGGCACCTTTATACATCAAGATTGCTCAGCCTGACTGACTTTTCACAAGCAGAATTCGCCAAAAGAAAAGACAGTAAAGAGCTTTCTTAAAAAAATAAAAAAGAGCAATACTCAATCCTTTTCTTTGGAAACTGATTCTCAAAAGTATCATTGTTTACTTGAATTTGATCTGGCTACCAAAAACAAACTATCCCCATCTTTGACATCCTGGTTCTATAAATCAACTAAGTGTGAAACCAACGCTTTGAAAATGTCCATGTCATAATTTGGAGGCTTTCCATTAACTCTATGGAGAAATATAATAGAATAAAAACATAATGCCATCTCTTATGAGTATCTGAAGAACTATCATGCATAAGATGCTACACGAAATGCTTTATAAATGCCCTGTAAAAATATTTTTTAAGATCTGCAGTGTTATTGTGTACACAGGCTGGAACAGGGGTGAATCTTCTCTCCTACGATCTTTCAGGGGTTACCTGTATCTTAAAATTGGAAGGTGTAGAGTTAGAGTTGGATTAGGTGATCTTTGATGCTCTTTCCAGTCCTTCAATTATATTTTCTTCCAACTTAATAAAAGCCCAGTTGGAAAATGTGCTTTGGTTAGACTCTCAGTTCACCTGGACAGTTCTTTAGATTTTTAATTAATAATTTTGGCAGGTGAATCTGTGGAAGTCTTGGGCTGTACAGTTTGTTTGCCTAGCTCTCTTGAATCCCCTTTGTGAAGGCTGTCAGACCACCACGGTGAAGCTTGTTTGCTGTCTGCTACTAAGCAGCTGCTGCTTTTCTTCCTTTATCCTTTATCAAGCAAAAGAAAATTCAGTGATGTCTGTGTGTGCTTCAGGAGAATGCTCTCCCGACAGGTTATTCTCTGGGCTAAAGTGGATGGGTGAGCACAGAGGAGCTCAGCTCAATGGGAAGAGAGGTCGAGGCAGCATCTGCCCTCTTGATTGTTTCAACAGTTTCAGTCTTGAATGTAGAATATAGAATGTGTTCAGTGAGAGGCGAGCAGAAGAAGTTAAGAAATGCACTACTGCTTAGTCTGTCAGCCAGTTTGGGGAGTGAAGGTAGAATGTGGGAGGGGAGAAAGGGGCATGCAGCTAGTTTTCTTTTTCTATTATTAGATCTCTTGCTATTTCATAATCTCCACTTTGGAGATTCTTACTGCATAACTGTTAACTGACCAAGGAGTATTGTTTCATGCTGATAGGCAGGAAATATGCCAAAATTACAGATATTTTCAAATGCTGACTTTAATGGTCAAACTTCTTTCTCTATGAACTGGTCTCATACAGTCTTACAAAACCATCTATTTTTACTCAAACATACTAAGAATTAAACAGCAAACACAGAACCATAAATCCAGCCAAAGAATAAACAAAGATGGACAAACAGGAGAAATTAACCAGGAATGTACCATCTTCAAGAGGGAAAGAAAGAAAAAAACAGTACAATCAGTAATATTACAGAAGGCTGGAAACAGTCACAGAAGAAAAACAAGTGCAGAGTGAAGGCAAAAGAAAAAAAAAGAATACACAGTAGAATGCAATAAGGACAGGTAATGTGTCCTTTTGCATGTGGTTTGTCTGGTCTGCTTTAATCCTACTCAGATATATGACTGGGCATGGTAAAAATAGATACCTTCCCTTAGAAAGTCCAACAAATGGTATATGTATAAAAATATTAGGAATCAAACCTGTAATTTAGGTATGTGCTCTGACCAGGAATTGAACCCACAACCTTTTGGTATAAGGCAGTGGTCGGCAAACTCATTAGTCAACAGAGCCAAATATCAACAGTACAACGATTGAAATTTCTTTTGAGAACCACATTTTTTAAACTTAAACTTCTAACGCCACTTCTTCAAAATAGATTCATCCAGGCCGTGGTATTTTGTAGAAGAGCCATACTCAATGGGCCAAAGAGCCACATATGGATCGAGAGCTGCAGTTTGCCGACCACAGGTATAAGGGATGAAGTTTCAATCGACTGAGCCACCCATCCAATGGCAAAATGTTTTAAAGAGCACATATTAAAAGACGTGCAAACAGAAAAGAAAAACCGAAACATTTTAAAAATAATTCAAACAAGAAGTGCAGCCGAGACCGGTTTGGCTCAGTGGATAGAGCCTGCGGACTGAAAGGTCCCAGGTTCGATTCCGGTCGGGGGCATGTACCTTGCTTGCGGGCACAGCTCCAGTGGGGGGGCATGCAGGAGGCGGCTGATAGATGTCTCTCTCTCATCGATGTTTCTGACTTTCTATCCCTCTCTCTTCCTCTCTGTGAAAAATCAATAAAATATATTTTTAAAAAAAGTGCGAGAGCCTTTTCCTTTCTCTTCGTTTGTGTGTACTGAAACACATTTCCCTTTCTCTCACCTTCATCTTTGCAGAAAGTAAAGGAGATTAAACAGGTGCAATTTCCTGGAAACTTATATAATTAGAGTTCAGCATTTTTCTCAGTTCTCAGCATCCAGAGATAGAATCTGTGACCCTTTCACTCCTGGCATTGCTCCTATGGGGTTTATAGTCTCAAGGGTATTCAGTTTTTCTCGATGGGCAATCTTATGAGCATATCAGTCTCAGCTTTTCAATTAGTTTCATATTAGTTCCAACAAAAATAGTATCGTATGTCCTTGGAGCTTAGTGTGGACACTTAAGTTATTTATTGATTGGCTGATTGATCACTAGATTCTTTGGAAATCTTCTGCCATCATTCCTTACTCTGAATAGATTTTTAATTCTCCAGAAGTGTATAAGCAGGTGCTACTTTCCCAGGGATTACTGAGAATAGATGTCAGTCGCTAATGGTATACATTCTTATTTAAATTTCATGGGGCAAATGCACACTTCTGCTTTAATCCAACTTCCCGCAGAGCCAGTTCCAAGAGATGAGGTCAGAGAAGCCTTGTCCCTCAAGCTTGTACAGTTCCCAAGCCATCTCTGACTAAAGCGAGCAGTGTTTGGGACCAGCCACCTTCTTTTCCCAATAACCTTTCCATTCCTTCCCTCCCAACCATTCCAGGTGGGCAACTGCTCCAACAGTGACGAGACTGTTGCTGCAGCATGATTTCTGCTTTACAATCTCCCATAATGTATTTCCAGCCCAGGGGTTGAACCAGCTTGAAAAAATAAATGAGCCAGACTTGGGGCCTGAGAACAACTACTCCCTTGGGACACTGTTAGCCCGGTCTGGTCCCATTCCACTCTGCTTACCATGACAGACTGTCAATTGGGATTAGCTCTATACATGGCTATAGATCCCTGAAATCTTCTGAATTTCATTATAGGAGGGGCTCAGGTAGAGCAATCTTGTTAGAAGGGAGTGGGATTTAAAGTTCATTGGATAAAATGTCATTAGACAAAAAATGGGAGGGACATGAGGGTCACATACAACTCAATCCCCTCTGCCCTTATCAGGGGTCCTTCTAGGCAGCTACAAACCCAGGAAAGAAATCCATATGGTTTCACAACTACCTTGCGTACAGCATTACTTTTCCTATATATATATATATATAAAAGAGCATTTTATACATTTTTTTCTAGGGACATTCCTAGATTACCAGTAACATATCCTTTTGTCTCAAGGGACTGGTATTGGAAATGACATCCTGCGTGCAAGTTGGCTGAAAGAGTGCCCCAGAAACTTTTGCTTGAACATATAATCATCTGAAGCGGGGCCCTAACTTTAAAGGGGTACACTCAACTACAAAGAGGGGTCCCTGTTGTATGCACAGATTATATTTATGCCGAACTCCTAGTTCCTGGAAAGAATATTTGACTTAAAACATGTAAGCAAATAAAAGTATTTCCTCATACTAAAATTTGACAAACTAGAGGGCAGTTTTGGAAATATTCTTCTCAATCTATAGAGTAAAATGCTAAGACATGATCCTGAAATCAAATAAAAAAGCTACTTTTTCTGATTCAGATGGCAAAACTGATGCTCAGGAATGGTGAATGAGGGCTAGAATACATAGAACCTGCTCTGTGCTTAGTAAAAATCACCACATTTTTACATGTTCATAAATAACAATTTCCTTCTATAGATATGTAAGTACCTTACTATGTTTTTAAGTATCATGCACTATAGGTAATCTTAATGAGTATTTAAAATTTAAACTTGTAAAACAAATTACAAAATGTATTACAAAGCAAAATTTATTTTTAAAGGATTTCATATCACATAATCCTCTAGAGCATTTAAAAATGTAAATGTGAATTACAAATTCAATACATACATTACAGAGACCGATGTAATTTATTTTTTGTAACTTATTTATTATTTTTATTTTTTTAGTTTAAAGTATTGCATATAGTAGTACAAATATCTCCTTTTTTCCCCCTTGACCTTCCCCCAGCGTCCGCTATCCCCTGTCACATGCCCTCATCCAACCCCTCCAGTGTCTTGTGTCCATTGGTGTGCTTACATGCATGCATACAAGTCCTTTAGTTGATCTCTTTCCCCCTCTCCCCAACACTCCCCAGCCTTCCCGCTGTAATTTGACAGTCTGTCCGGTGCTTTACTTCTTCTGTATCTATCTTTTTGTTCATCAGGTTATAATGTTCTCTATTTTCTATACATGAGTGAGATCATGTGGTATTTTTCTTTCATTGCCTGGTTTATTTCACTTAACATAATACTCTCCAGAGACTGATATAATTTAAATATCACAAAGTATATATAATTTTTGAAAAAGTTATATGGTATAAGTCTATAATAAAATATTAGGTAGAAGGAGAAAGATAAGACTGACTTTTCAAAATATAAATATCAGAATTTATTTGATATATTTCTTTTATAAAAAATGATACAAATATTTTAAAAAGATCCGAATAAGCCATGATCTTTTAAAAACCAAGGTAAAAGACCTGTAAAACAAATGATTAATCATAATTAATAAAAATATTTTACCATTGAAGAATGAATTTTTGGACACAAAAAAATGAAGGTATTAAGAAATTATCCTTTATTTCTTGAATCCTGGTTTTGAAAAATTATTCAACTTTTACTCAGGAAACCCAGGTACAAACTCTGAATAATGGAGGGAATTCAAATCAGTGAGGTACCAAAATATAATTAACTTTCATTTCACAGGTGGGAAGATGGGCAGACATGGAGTTGTGAATCACAACCGTTACTCATCTAGATGAAAGCATAATGCCCTGTAAACCCAGGACCACAGAATGTTAGCAATGCAAGAGGTCCCAGATTACCCAGTGGTCTAGCTCTTTATCCTATTGGCCAGTATGCATATATCTCATAAATTGGTGATTTGGGAGGACACATGCTGGCAGCTTTTAATCCTTCTATAATAGCAGAACGATGTAGTATGAAAGAAACCGAATCAAGAATCTGTGGATTACCTATGCAAGTTACTACCTGCTTCATTTCTCACTCATCTTAATATAGCCAAGTTCTTAGCCAGTGGTCGGCAAACTGCTAGTTTGCCACTCTGTTGACCAATGAGTTTGCCGACCACGGTTCAATGCTGACCTAACTGGGGATTCCACCAGGGTGATTGGTACCAACTGAGGCCTCACAATGTTTCATTTTCCTTGTTCTTCTACCAGTGGTTCTCAACCTTTTTAATGCCGCGACCCTTTAATACAGTGCCTCATGTGGTGATGACCCCCACCCATAAAATTATTTTCGTTGCTACTTCATAACTGTAATTTGCTACTATTATGAATTGTAATGTAAATATCTGTGTTTTCCGATGGTCTTAGGCTCTACAGCAGAGGTTCTCAACCTGTGGGTCGCGACATTAGATTCATAACAGTAGCAAAATTAGTCATGAAGTAGCAACAAAAATAATTTTATGGTTGGGGTCACCACAACATGAGGAACTGTATTAAAGGGTCGGGCATTAAAAAGATTGAGAACCACTGTCTAGTTGCAGGGGAATAAATTATGCAATGGTTTCCCCCAGGTTGGCTGAACTAAATCATGTGAACATGTTCTGTTTCAGAAGTTTGAACTTGACTTAATGCCTTTCACTAGGGACTCTGGGTTTCTTTTTCTGCACACTTCCTGAGACTGTGTCCTGTTAACTCTCAGGCTCCTTTGTTTACCATCATCAAAAATCTCTCCCTGAAATTGATCTGGGTTTGAAAAAGGTGGGTGTTGAAGTAATCTCTAGGGGTACTTTTCATTCTCATCCCATACATCTTATTTACCTCATGGAAAACATGATTTCTCTTTATCTTTCAAGGTGATCCCAAAGCAACCAAAACTGGATCACCAGAGTACAGCATGTGTCCTCTAACAAACTGCCAAATAATAATAATGATAATAATAATAATTCTCTCTTTTTTTTAATCCTCATCCAAGGACATGATTTTATTGATTTGAGAAAAGGGAGGGAGGCAGTGAGGGAGAGAGAGAGAGACAGACACAGAGAAACATTGATGTGAGGGTGAAACATCCATCAGTTGCCTCCTTGCATGACAGACAGGATGGAACCCACAACCTAGATAAGTGTCCTATCAGGGAATCTAACATGTGACCTTTTGGTGTATAGAACAAAGTTCCATCAGACTGAGCCACACCTGCCAGGGCTAAAATTCATTCTCTTTAAAAGTAAAAAATATCAGAACTCTGTAGTCATTACAAAGAATGAGCTAGAGCTAAGCGTTCTGAGATTTGATGTTTATGATGAATGGGGTGGGGGGAAACAAGTTGCAGCAGTAAGTCTGTGAATCCATTTAAAATATTTATATAAATATTTGCCTATAAAAGGCCTGGAATGATGCACACTGGGGTTGCATCTGGAGAGTGGGACTGTGGAGTGCAGACAAGGTGAGGAAGGGGACTGCACTTTTTCCTTTACTCATTTCTGAATTGTCTGGATTTTTCACTGAGTGCATAATTAAATTAAATCGTTAAAATTAATTAGGAAACACAAAAATCCTTAACAATCTTTATTACATTTAAAGTCCGGGAAACTGTTACATTCTTGTCAGGTTCCATGGAGCTTTCAATTCCTTCACCAGAGACTCCTTGCATATCAGTTCTTTGCCGGGCACCAGACTACCAAGATGAATGATACCTGGTCCATGACAGGATGGAATCTGCCCCAGAACGCAAATAAGAGGAAAAGTGCATTTGGTACAAATGGGCACTGTTATCACCAGGGATAGATACATCAGCTCCCTCTCTTGACTCACAATCGGCCTTCCTCTGGAGGCTGCATCTTTCAGCAGCGCAATTGGCAGACGTCATCCTCTCATTCTTAAAAGTCAAATTTAGGATTAAGTCTGCAGTTAATACAGCTAAGCAGGGGGGGTGTCCCTGGGAAATGCGACGTCCCCTGAACATACCCAGAACAGATTTTGCAGCTGCAAAATAAATCCTGTCTGGTCTGGAGTCTCCGTTGAATAACGTAGATCATGGGACAGCCAAGGGGCAGCTGGCGACTCTGAACCAAATGTACCTTTCGGTTGAATCCAGGGAAATTAATTTGCCAACTAAGTGGCAAACAATGCAAAAGTGCTAAGTTGAACGCTCGATCGTGCTTTTATTTTTTTCCTCCCAACTTCAGGTCTCCATGCACCAAAATGTCGATGCTACAAATACTGGATGCCACGCTTACCTGGGAGGCTTCTTCCATCCCACCTGGGCGCCGGGCTCAGCGCGAGCGCGCCGACCGCGGCTGGGGCCCGCCTCTCGCGGCGGGAGCGGGCTCAGTCGGCCGCGGGTCCTCCCTCGCTGCTGCCCCGGGGCCGGACCCGCTCCGCCGCCGGGGCTCCCGCAGTCAGAGCCCCGCGCGCACGCGCGCTCCCCCCGGGCGGTCTCGGCGCCGCGAGTTTCCCGCAGGGCTGCGACGGGACGGCTCCGGGGGGCGGGGCGGGGCGGGGCGGGGCGGGGAGCGAGCGGGTGCTCGCGGCCACGTGACCCGCGCCAACATGGCGGCGCCCAGCGGCGTCCACCTGCTCGTCCGCAGAGGTAAGCACCTGCGGGACAGCCCGGCGGGGGTTCGCGGCGTCGCCCCTTGGCCGGTCACTCGGGTTCAGAGGCACCCACATTCGCGCCCCGACGTCGCGGCCGGCGCCCACGAATGTGCTTTCAGGTGGGCGGCTCCGCGCAGGCACACGCGGTGACACGCTGACACGCCGCGGGAACCGACGACACGCCTGTTCGCGAGTCGCTCGCCTAGACCGCGTCAGTGCGTGGCCGCTGCGCGCATCCCTCCTTGGGATTTTCGGGACGTTGTCCGAGGTTGTCCCGCCCCACCTCAGCTGTGTGACGAGGGTAGCAAACACGCTTTCCGGCCCGGCCCCGCCCCGCCCCGCCCCGGGCGGCGAACCCGAGGCGCCTGCCATGCGCCGGGGCGTCGAGTTGCCACAGAGAAGGCACACTTGCGTCATCTGTCCGCAGGATGCGCCGTGTCTTCGGGGGGAACTTGCAGAAATGAGGTTATGGTCTTCCCGGGACTTAAGGTTAGGAGGAGGAGAAATGATGTCTGGGTAGCAGCTTTCAGTAAGTGTTACCCTTGCATGGGGTGTGTGTGTGTGTGTGAAAATTTAGTAAGCGTACAAATACTTCTGCAGCGGAATTAGGGAAATCTTTGTTGGATTTGAACTAGTTTCTGAATCTTTGTTAGAAAGAAGTAGGGCCGAAACCGGTGTGGCTCAGTGGCCTGCGGACTGAAAGGTCCCGGGTTGGATCCCGGTCAAGGGCATGTACCTTGCTTGCGGGCACATCCCCAGTAGGGGGCGTGCAGGAGGCGGCTGATCGGTGTCTCTCACCGATGTTTCTAACTCTATCCCTCTTCCTTCCTCTCTGTAAAAATTCAATAAAACATATTAAAAAAAAAGAAAGAAGTAGGAAGTTGTTTCAAGGATGAGGAGAGGAAGAACTAACATTTTGAGAGACTACGTTAGGTGTCAGGCATGTGGGATTAAGTCCTGTGCGGTAAACACTATTTTTATAGTCAATAACTGCGTTTCTTAAGTACCTTATAGTAGTACATGCCACTGTGTTAGCCACATTGCATATGGCAGCTACAGTATAAAACCCAATAAAATTGGCATTATTCCCTATTTGCAGATGATAGAAGTGAAGACAGAGAGGTTAAGCAATGTGACTTGGTCACACAGATTGTGAGAGGCAAAATGGGCATTTGAGCATGACTAATTTTTTTTTTTTTAAAGCTAATTTCTCTGCCCTGCATGGCATGGTCTCTCCATAGAAATCAGTGTGCAAAGTTCAGGTGAGGCAGGACAAGTATGATGTGTGTGTGAGAGAGAGGGGGCGGGGGAAGCAAAGAGGAGAATGTTTCTAGAGAGGAAAGAGGTTGGTAGACAGATAACCCTCAGTATTCCAGTGTTGGTGGAGATGAGAGAGGAGCCAGAGGAAGATTTGAGGTGAGAGATGTGTAAGGGGAAGGTGATGTAGGCAGTGTTTTGAACGGGTTGAATGGAAAAGTGGAGGTCAGCATGATGGTGCAGCCTTGTAAAAAGAGCACCAATTTACATCTCTTAAGATCTGGGCTCCATTCCAGACTCTGTTTACTAATCAAGTTACTTTTCTGTTTCCTCTTTTGACAAGAAATAATGGCAACTAGACCTCTTTTTTGTGCACTACAGGGAATGGTGAAGAGGATCTGGGGAGAAAGTCAAGTTAAAGGAGTAAGCAAAATACACACACACACAGAGATAAATATTCTATATAACAAAAACCTAGGTGGCGTCACACCATCACAAGATGGCCACTACAAAATGGCCGGCAGGAGAGGGAAATTGGGGACAACCAGGCCTGCAGGAGAGGGTAGTTGGGCGACCAGGTCTGCAAGGGGAGGGCAGTTAGGGGCGACCAGGCTAGCAGGGGAGGGCAGTTGGGGGTGACCAGACCTGCAGGGGAGGGCAGTTGGGGGCAATCAGGCCAGGAAGGAGGGCAGTTGGGGGCGATCAGGCCAGCAGGGGAGCAGTTAGGGGGTGATCAATCTGGCAGGCAGAAGCGGTTAGGGTAGTGAGTGGTCAGCAAACCATGGCTCGCGAGCCACATGCGGCTCTTTGGCCCCTTGAGTGTGGCTCTTCCACAAAATACCACGTGTGGTCGCGCACGGACAGTGTGATTGAAGGAGTACCCTAATTAAGTTAATAACAATGTACCTACCTATATAGTTTAAGTTAAAAAAAAAATTGGCTCTCAAAAGAAATTTCAATCGTTGTTCTGTTGATTTTTGGCTCTGTTGACTAATGAGTTTGCCGACCACTGTATTAGATAGAGATTATTAAGGGGAAAAAGAGGTTGGGATGGGGGAAGGGAAGAAATCTAAAAAAAAAAAAAATGCTTGAAGTTTAAGCAGTGTAGCCATGGAAGATAAGAAGTTGAAGCTAGCTACTTTTGGTAGTAGAATATACAGGACTTGGGGACCACCTGACTGGGACAGCTGAGGCATGTGTGTGAGAAGAGGTGGAGATATCAGACTCCTGCTCCCTTAGGGTTGGAGGAAATGATAGATGTGCATGTAGACAGTTTTTCATGTGGGAAAAAGGACAGAAAATTGAAGAAGCTAGACTTCTATTTCTTTCTGTACATTTTTGCAGAGATTGGAGATGAAAGAAGGTAAGAGATTGGTAAAGAGGAGAAAAAGCTGATAAAGGATAATAGAAGGACTGCCCTGCACTGTTAAGATCCAAGTGAAATTAGAGGCAGTGTATTTGTAGTGGCTCTGTGCATTGCCTCCGTGTGATTTTCTCTAAATGGGCATCCTCTGTGTGTGTAAAAAGAGCGAGGAAAGTTGGATTGATTGGAATTTTCCAGATGGATGCACTGGAAAGACCAGGGCGTGAGTAAGGGAATGGGAAGGGTTGGCAAGAGGGGGATTACATTAATGAATTCTAGAGTCAAGCCTAGGCTGGAAGTTTTCTGAGAACATGACCTTGTTTATATTGATTGTTTCAGGGACCATTATTTTTTTTTTATTTAAATTCTTTATTGTTTAAAATATTACATAAGTCTCTTTTTTCTCCCATTGACCACTCCCCAGCTGCCCCACCCCCTGTCTGTGTACATTGGTTATGCTCATGCTTGCAGACAAGTCCTTTGGTTGATCTCTTACCCCTTCACCCACCACCTTCCTGGGTCCATTATTATTACAATGAATAATCCAGAATATATAAGTAGAAAGAGAAGAGGCTAGTTTGGGTGGGGGAAGGAATTATTCTAAGATGAGAATTCCCAGCAAGGTCAAAGAACAATTATAATGGTAATGAAGAGAGAGAACTGGAAGGTCTGGGGCTAGTCTGGAGTTTTATGATGGAGGTGACTTCTGAACTGGGTTATATTGTATTTAGTTTCATTGGAGAAAGGAGCCTAATACATGTAACAATACAAAACAGTATAATCATGCTCTGGGAATAAGAAGAAGGAAAGATAATTTGGGGCTGGAGTGATCACTTCACAGAAGAAATGGGACTTTGAAGGATGAGTAAGGTTAGCTGCAGAGAGGCTGAGCAGTGGGGAAGGAGGCGTTCCTAAGGGGATAAGGCAAGGGGCAGAGGTGGGAAAACCATGTGGATACAAAAAAAGCCAAGACAGCCTTAACCAGTTTGGCTCAGTGGATAGAGTGTCAGCCTGCAGACAGAAGGGTCCCAGGTTCATTTCCAGTCAAGGGCATGTACCTTGGTTGCAGGCACATCCCCAGTAGGCGGCGTGCAGGAGGCAGCTGATTGATGTTTCTCTTCAATGTTTCTAACACTATTCCTGTTCCTTCCTCTCTGTAAAAAAATCAATAAAATATAAAAAAAATATAAAAAAGCCAAGGTATGTTCAGAGGGTTCTGGAATGGGTTTGGCTGCAGCTGAGAGTTTATGTTGCCGGGATTGAGGGGGGAAGCGGGGGGAGTGGTTATAGAATGAAGATTGATAATACAGATTAGGGGCAAGGTCATGGAGAACCTTGAAGGCCAGTTTAGGGATTATCTTACAGGCAGCAGAGATGAGTGCAGGTTTTGGACAAAAAAGTAAAATGGTATCTCCATTTTAATCTGCTGCTGTTTGGTATTCTGGATATATTAGAAAGGGAAAGCCACTGTAGTCAGGTAGGAGGTAGTCGCAGAAACAAAGGGATAGCGACCTGAACTGCTACAGTGCCTGTGGATGGAAAGGGAGAGGTGGATGTAAGAGAAATTATGCAGAGGAGAAATAATCAGCACCTGGTGATTGGAAAGTGGGTCTGTTGAAGGAGAGGAGCTGCCAACGCAGAAGAAAAGGAATTTCTGGAAGAGATGAAGAACCTAGTCAGGACAAGAGGCTCAGGGGGAAGTTTTGCGATGACTCAGTAAAAGTCAGCGAATTTGACCACTAGGAAGTTCTAGTGACTTAGACCAAAATTTTAGCAGTGGAAGGAATAGGTAAAAACTGATAATTGGTGGTGGCTGTAGAGAAGTATAAAAGTGTTGTTGTGTTTTAATTACCTTGCTGAGATATAATTCATAGACCTCACAATTCAGTGGTGTTTTGTATAGTCACAGAGTTGTGCAGCCATCACCACAATCATTTTCATCACTCCCAAAATAAACTTTTCCTCCAATAGCAGTCACTCCCCAAGGCTCCTTTCCCCCACTCCCCATCAGCCTTTAGTCCTCGGTAACTACTAATCTACTTTTTGTCTCTAGATTTCCTATTCTAAACATTTCAAATAAACGGAATCGCACAATATGTGGTCTTTTGTGACTGGCTTCTTTCACTTAGTGTGATATTTACAAGGTCCATCCACACTGTAGTACATATCAGTACCTCATCCCTTTATATTGCCAAATAATTTCACTGTATGGATAGGCCACATTTTATTTACCCATTCACCAACTATTGGACATTTGGGCTATTTCCACTTCTTGGCTCTTCTGAATAATGCTGCTGGGGTCATTCGAGTGCAAGATTTGTGTGGACATATTTTTATGTGTTTTTAAATAGAGGCACTGGCTATGTTTACAAGTAGAGGGAAGGAAAGAAACTGGTGAGGAATAAGGACCACTGGAAATCCTGGCCTTTCAGAAGAGAGAACAGATCTGAAATGTGGGAGGAGGAAAAGGGGGAAATTTTCCCTTGGAAGTGGGGAGAATGTCTACTTTTGAGACCAGGAGTGAAGGAAGAGTCGGAATTTCTTTTTCTTGGAATTAAAGTACTTAATCAAAAATATATTTTCTGATTACAGAAGTAATACGAGGAAAGCTGTATAACAGTGACTAAGATTGTGGGTTTTCAAGTTGGACTCCTTTAGGTTTGAATCGACGTTGCTGCTTACTAGCTGTAGATCCTTGGACATGTTAACCTATGTAAGTTTTAATTCTTCACTTTTATAATCAAGATGAGACAGATACCTACCTTACTGGGCTGTTAAGAGGATTAAAGAAATAATCCTCTGTATTAGTTACCTATTACTGTGTAACAAATCACCCCAAACAGCAAATAGTACTATATCAGTTTCTGAGGGCCAGGAATCTGGGTGTGGCATAGCTGAGTGCCTTTGGCTCAGGATCCATCAGGTTGCAGTTGAGCTGTTGGCTGGAACTGCAGTCATCCCTGCTGCATGCACACTCCCATGGCTCTGGGCAGGCCTCAGTTCCTCCTGGAGACTTCACTTTCTTGTTACCTGTGTCTCTTCATAGGATTGCCCACAACATGGCAGTCTGCTTCTTTCAGAATTGGTAATAAGAGAAAAAGAGAACCGGAGTACCTATGACAGAAATCTGTCTTTTAAAATCAGATCTCAGAAGTGACTTCCCTTCACTCCTGCCATAGGCCTTTGATCACATAGACCAGCACACAGTGGCAGACCAGGTGTGAATACCAGGAGGCTGGGTCACAGGAGCATCTGGGAGGCTGGCCACCACAGCAGCTCTCAGGGCAGTACATGACACATAATTAGCTTAATAACTATTCCTAGTGGTAGTATTAAGATATTATAGAGATGTATAAAGAAGAAAGTAAAAGTTACTCATGGTCTCACCATAGATCAAAGGAATAGGCATTTTAAAAATTATTTTACCTCCTGCCCGGCTGGTGTGCCTCAGTGGTTGAGCGTCTACCTGTGAATCAGGAGATAACAGTTCGATTCCAGATCTGGGCACATACCCAGGTTGAGGGTTTGATCTCCAGTAGGGGGCATGCAGAAGACAGCCAATCACTTATTGATCATTGATGTTTCAATCTCTCCCTTTCCCTTTCTCTCTGAAATCAATAAAAATATTTTTTTAAAACATTTTTAAAGAAAACATTTTTCCTTCTAAAGAAAGCTACTAGTAATACAACTGTGATTTTTTAAAATTTCTACCTCATAAGAAAAAGTTCATTAATTAGTAAAATATTAACTTAGGAAAATTAACTTTTGAGATCCTTTTATTGTTCACGTTTAGAGTCTATACATCACACTCTTATTTATCCTTCTATACACCATTGTGATAATTCTGAATTTGGAGTATCATATACTCTGTCTCTGTCATCAGTGAGATTATGATTTTCCTATACGATCAAACAGAAATAGGTCAGGAATGAAAAGAACACTCTTGTCATACTCTCT
Source organism: Lasiurus cinereus (assembly GCA_011751065.1). NCBI lineage: Eukaryota > Metazoa > Chordata > Mammalia > Chiroptera > Vespertilionidae > Lasiurus > Lasiurus cinereus. The sequence goes on along the minus strand of JAAGEH010000393.1, from coordinate 15,410,495 downwards.
GTCAATTAGCTAATGCTGGTGAAAACCAAACCCTCTAGGAATTGCTATTTCACAAGATAGCTCCTCTCTGTCGTCTTCTGTCATTTCTTCCTTACCTGACACTCAGCTGTTCAGGGCATTGCTGAGTGCTGGGTCACTGCAATCGGAAAAGTGAGTGAGCAACGTAGCAGTAGAAGGCTGGGGTATAGTGAGGCTGTTCTCTCGTGATACAGTAAGTGGGAGATGTGAAAAACAGCTAGTTAGCAGTGTGATGGCATGTTGGAAAGCACTGAAAGATTATCAGTTACCTAGATTTAAAAAAAAACTAATGCCCTTGACCATCTCTTTCGCCAGTCACCTTTCAGGAAAGCTTTCCAACTTGGGGGACAGGGAAACATTACAGGTTAAAGGAAAATCACAGCTTCCCAGGAGTCATGTAAAGTCAGCTTATGTGGTACTTGTGCTGGCTTCTTTTATGAGGGTCAGATTAATTTTCTAATATTGTTTTCTACTTTAATGTTATTGCTTTAATCAATAGATTACCACCAGTTCCTTCAGGCAATAGGAAGTGATTGAAGAGTTAATGAGACTCATATTGCTTATGCTTAAATGTTGATGACTTCCTGCATGCATATTAATTATTGCTGACCTTGATCTTAAATTCCTTCCTAATACAAATGCTTAGCAAGCATACCTACTAGATCCCTCAGTGTTTACCAGATAATTGATTTGTTTCCAAAAACACATTAACTCTAATGTTCAGAGTATGTCAGATTTTTTTAGTACCGTTTTCTGATTTGTCTCGCAGTTCTTACTAGGACTGTAAATCTGGTAAATTTAGGGAGAGAAAAATCAGCAACTCTTAACAGGGGATTTAGCCTAGTTTAGAAGACTGTTCTGTTCAGCAGACCTTGAACATATCCTAATTGGTTGTTTGGGTCAGTATGTCCAACTGGCAGTCTCAGACCCCATCCAGGCCACAGAGCGTTTCTGTGTGCACTCCGGCTGTCGAGCAGCAGGACTTGGCCTGTCCCCTGCTTTGGCGGCCCCTTTCTTTAGTTCAGGCCCACCCCCTTCTGCCACAGAGGCCTGGGAAACCCTGGCTGGCCACCTGGTGTCTTCATGCCCCACATCCATGCATGGGCACCCCCACCCTTGCCCCAGTTATCTCCTCAGCCACCCTGGCAGATTTCCTGACAACAGCCCTCTCCAGAACTGGGACCCAGGGCAGCAGTTGTTGGAGCATGTGCTAGGAGAGGTGAGAGGGTCAAGGAGTCGGAGGGAAGATAAAGTTGAAAGCAAAGGAGTATGGAAGAGAGAGGGGGAAAGGACCACATCAGTTGAAAAGAAAATAAGGGTATAAGAACTTGAAGTGAGGTGGTAGTATACATAGAGATAGATGTGAGTGGGAGATAGGTGAGAAGTGAAGGAGTTTGTGTAGGGTGATGCCCATCTACTAGGTGAGGAACAAGAGAGATAAATTTGCGTGTGAAGAGGCCACATGTGAGAGACAGGAGAAGGGAGAGAGCAAAACAGCAGGTCAGTTTGGCAGACTATGACCATGCACGTGCACAACACATGAACATGGGAAACAGTCTGACAAAGCATTTTTTTTTCAGATTTGTGAATATATTATAACAAAAAGTGTTGTTAAATAAAAGTTAAACCACAAGTAGATACACCCATAGGAAAGTACATTGAGTTTATTTTATTTTTTATTTTTATTTTTTTAGATTCCAAGAGATTTTATTTTATTTATTTTTTAAATTTAATAAATCTTTATTGTTCAGATTATTACAATTGTTCCTCTTTTATCCCCCCATAACTCCCCTTCACCTAGCTCCACACCATTCTCTATTCTTACCTCCCTCCATTGTCCTCATTCATAGGTGTACAATTTTTGTCTAGTCTCTTCCTGCACCCCCTCATTCCTTCCCCCTGAGAATTATCAGTCCATTCCCTTTCTATGCCCCTGATTCTATTATATTCACCAGTTTATTCTGTTCATCAGATTTTTAATTCACTTGATTTTTAGATTCACTTATTGATAATATGTATTTGTTGTTCATAATTTTTATATTTACTTTTTTCTTTCTCTTCCTCTTCTTAAAGAGTATTTTCAGCATTTCATATAATTCTGGTTTAGTGTTGATGAACTCCTTTAGTTTTTTTTTTTTTTACTTATTTTTTATTAATTTTTTATACATATTTCCCCATTGCCCCGCCTCCCTCCCAGGCATACCCCAACCCCCCAGTGTCTATGATCATTGGTTATGCTTATATGCATGCATACAAGTCCTTTGATTGATAACTTATCTACCTCACCTAACTTTAATCTTTCTGCTGTAATTTCACAGTCTGTTTGATGCTTTATGATTTTTGTCCAGTCTCTCCCTGTACACCCCTCACCTCTTTCCCCCTGAGAATTATCAGTCCACTCCCTTTCTGTGCTCCTGATTCTATTATATTCACCAGTTTATTCTGTTGATCAAATTTTTAATTCACTTAATTTTTAGATTCACTTGTTGATAGATATGTATTTGTTGTTCATAATTTTTTGGCTTTTATCTTTTTTTTCCTTCCTCTTCTAAAAGAGTACCTTTCAGTATTTCATATAATACTGGTTTGGAGTTGATGAACTCTTTCAGCTTTTTCTTCTCTGTGAAGCTCTTTATCTGCCCTTCAATTCTGAATGATAGCTTTGCTGGATAGATTATTCTTGGTTGTAGGTTCTTGCTATTCATCATGTTGAATATTTCTTGCCACTCCCGTCTGGCCTGCATCGTTTCTGTTGAGAAAGCAGCTGACAGACGTATGGGTGCTCCCTTGTAGGTAATGAACTGTTTTTCTCTTGCTGCTTTTAATATTCTCTCCTTGTCTTTTGCTCTTGGCATTTTAATTATGATGTGTCTTGGTGTGGTCCTCTTTGGATTCCTTTTATATGGGGTTCTGTGTGCTTCCTGGACTTGTAAGTCTATTTCTTTTACCAGATGTGGGAAGTTTTCAGTCATTATTTCTTTAAATAGGTTTTCAGTATCTTGCTCTCTCTCTTCTTCTGGCACCCCCACAATTCTGATGTTGGTACGCTTGAAGCTGTCCCAAAGGCTCCTTACATTATCTTCACATTTTTGGATTCTTTTCTCTTCTTGCTTTTCCAGTTGAATGTTTTCTGCTTCTTTATATTTCAAATTTTTGACTTGATTCTTGCCATCCTCTAGTCTGCTGTTAGGTCTCTGTATAATATTTTTTATTTCAGTCAGTGTCTCTAGTATGTCCTTTTTCATCTCTTCTTGGGTCTCGCCAAATTTATCCAACTTTTCTAGCATATTCTTGAAAAACCTTATAAGCGTGGTTTTGAACTCTATATCAGTCGTTTTTTTTCCTCCATTTCTTTTGTTTGTGATCCCTTCCCTTGTCTCGGCATTTTCACTATGCCGGGGGAACTTCTGTGTTGGATTCAGCCTTATGATACCAGACTTGCAAAACTGAAGAAGCCTCTGTTGAGCTTGGGATGGGTGGAGTCTCAGGGCTTAAGGGACCGCCTTGCCTTCCAGTCGGCCCTGCCCTCCACGGCCCCTGAGTCTCACGTGACTGGGTAATCGCTGGAGCGGTCCTTGTGCTCGTGCCTGCAGTGCCTTTAGATAGCTGCCTTTCCGGCTCCCCTGTGCACCAGGACCACACGAGTCTATGTCTCCAGGGTTTTGCCGGAAACAGGGGCTTAGTGGAGTCAGAAGTGGCACAGTTGGGAGGGTCTGTCTCCCGCCCACTCGCGAAAGCCAGCGGCACAATCAGCTGTCGGTCTTCTGTGCGCAGTGGCATGTGAGCCACCAGCACCTTTGATCTTTTGCGACTCCCCTAAATTTCAGTGCACCTCTCCCTTTTCACAGTCCAAACTCCCCCGTATGAGTTTCAGCTGGATCTGGGGTTTAGTGTCGTAAGATAAGGGGTTCAATGCTGTTGGGAGTCTCCGTTTCCCTCCCGCCAGAGAAAACCAGCCAGGTATTCCGGCACCTGCTCTCTCAGTGCGCGCGTCTCCATACCTCAGCTTTTTGCAGCTCCTCTGGGTCTCCATGAGCCCCTCTCCTTCCCTCTAGCTGTAGAACTTCCACTCAGCCAGCTTTCCTGAGGTTCTGGATGTTGTCCGTTCTGTCTTTTAGTTGTAGTTTTGAAATTGTTGTTCGAGGCAGCAGTGTAAGTGTTTACCTATGCCGCCATCTTGGATTCTCCTCTCCTCTTGAGTTTATTTTAGAATGCCACAAATGAGTAGTCATTTGAGCAGAGCTACTTGCTACCATGTTGATTGATTGATTCATTGATTTTAATATATTTTTATTGATTGAGGAGAGGAGAAGAGAGGGAGTGAGAGATAGAAACATCAGCGATAAGCCCTAATCTGATAACCCATGGACTGAAGGGTCCCAGGTTCAGTTCTGGTTCCGGGAACATACCTCGGTTGTCGGCTCAATCCCTGGCCCTAGTTGGGGTGAGTCCGGAGGCAATTGATAGATGTGTCTCTCTCACATCGATGTTTCTCTTTCTGTCTCCCCCTCTCTTCCACTCTCTCTCTAAAAATCAGTGGAAAAATATCCTCAGGTGAGGATTAACAAAAAAAGAAAGAAAAGGAAACATCAATGATGAGAGAAAATCATCAATTGGCCGCCTCACACACACTTCCTCACCCAGTTTGAGCCCCCAACCCAGCATGTGCCCTGACTGAGAATCCAACTGCAATCTCCTGGTTCATAGGTCGATGCTCAACTACTGAGCAGCACCAGAAGGCTATTGAATGTTTTAAATGTGGCTCCTCCCAACCAAAAAGCTGTACAGTATCAGGATTTTGCCAACTTAAGTGCTTACCGTTTAAAAAAACACACATATAAGTAGGATAATTTTTGCACCCCAATATAAATATTTTATCTTTTTAAATTAGGCAATCTTCTGTTGCTTTTAAAGGAATAGGTGGGAAATCCCATTTTGTTATAATTCTTCATTTTTGTTTATACTTTACCTTAGCCTAGTATGCTGTTTCCTTGCCCTTCATTTCTGCCAAAATCCTATATATGGCAAGGACTATGTTAAGCACCACCTTCTTATAGGTCCTTTCTTAGTCTTCCCTAATGATTGTGATCTTATTTCTATGCTTCCCCTTTCTTTTTTCTTTTTTTTTATTTAATAAATTTTTATTGTTCAGATTATTACATTTGTTTCTCTTTTTTCCCCCCTTAGCTCCCCTTCACCTGGCTCCCACCCCTCCCTCTACCCTTACCTCCCCCGCATTGTCCTCATTCATAGATGTATGATTTTTGTCCAGTCTCTCCCTGCACCCCCTCATCCCTTTTCCCCTGAGACTTGTCAGTCTATTCCCTTTCTATGCTCCTGATTCTATTATATTCACCAGTTTATTCTGTTGGTCAAATTTCTAATTCACTTAATTTTTAGATTCACTTGTTGATAGATATGTATTTATTGTTCATAATTTTTTATCTTTTACCTTTTTCTTCCTCCTCTTCTTAAAGAATACCTTTTAGCATTTCATGTAATACTGGTTTGGTGGTGATGAACTCCTTTAGCTTTTTCTTATCTGTGAAGCTCTTTATGTGCCCTTCAATCCTGAATGATAGTTTTGCTGGGTAGAGTATTCTTGGTTGTAGGATTTGCTCTTCATCACTTTGAATATTTCTTGCCATTCCCATCTGGCCTGCATCGTTTCTGTTGAGAAATCAGCTAACAATTGTATGTGTGCTCCCTTATAGGTAATGAACTGTTTTTCTCTTGCTGCTTTTAATATTCTCTTTGTCTTTTGCTCTTGGTATTTTAATTATGATGTATCTTGGTGTGGTCCTCTTTGGGTTCCTTTTATTTGGAATTCTGTGTGCTTCCTGGACTTGTAAGTCTATTTCTTTCACTAGAAGTGAAGTTTTCAGTCATTATTTCTTCAAATAGGTTTTCAGTATCTTGCTCTCTCTTCTTCTTCTAACACCCCCATAATTCTGATGTTGGTACGCTTGAAGTTGTCCCAGAGGCTCCTTACACTATTTTCACATTTTTGGATTCTTTTTTTTTTTTTTTTGCTTTTCCAGTTGAGTGTTTTCTGCTTCTTTATATTTCAGATCTTTGCCTAGATTCTTGCCTTCCTCTAGTCTGCTGTTAGGTCTCTGTATAATATTTTTTATTTCAGTCAGTGTATGTTTAATTTTTAGTTGGTCCCTTTTCATCTTCTCTTGGGTCTCGCTAAATTTATTCATCTTTTCTAGGAAATTCTTGAAAAACCTTATAACCATGGTTTTGAACTCTATATCCAGTCATTTGTTTTCCTCCATTTCTTTTGTTTGTGATCTGATTCTATGTCTCTATATTTTCACTATGCTGGGAGAACTTCTGTGTTGGAATCAGCCTTATGATACAAGACTTGCAAAACTGCAAAAGCTTCTCTGTTAAGCTTGGATGGATGGAGTTTCAGAGTGCTTTGGCTTCCAGTCAACCCCACCCTACGCAGCCCCTGGGTCTCAAGTGTCTCTCCGTAACTGCTGGAGCCTTCTTTTCCACACGCGTGCATTTCTAGTTCACCACCTTTCCGGCTCCCCTGTGCTCCAGGATCTGTATGAGTCTGGGTCCCCAGGATCCTACCCAAAACTGGGGTTTAGTGGAGTTAGAAGTGGCGCAGTTGGGAGGCTCTGTCTCCTGCCCACTCGAGCAAGCCAGCGGCACAATCAGCAGTCCGTCTTCTGGGGACAGTGGCGTGTGCACCCCCAGACCTTTACCCTTTCGAGGTTCTTCTAAATTTCCGGGCACTCCTCCCTTTTCACTGTCCAGACTCCCCCTATATGAGTCTCACCTGGACCTGGGGTTCAGTGCCATAGGGTAAGGGGTTCAGTGCAGTTGGGAGTCTGCGTCTCCCCCCTGCCAGAGGAAGCTAGCTAGGTACTCCGCTGCCCACTCTCTGCACGCGTGCGTCTCCATACCTCAGCTTTTTGCAGCTCCTCTGAGTCTCCATGAGCCCCTCTCTTTCCTTCTAATTGTAGAATTTCCACTCAGCCAACTTTCCTGTGGTTCTGGATGATGTCCATTCTGTCTTTTAGTTGTAGTTTTAAAATTGTGCGAGGCAGCAGTTTAGGTGTTCACCTATGCCGCCATCTTGGTTCCTCCCCCCTTCCTTTTTTAAAAACATATTTTTATTAATTTCAGAGAAGAAGGGAGAATAAGAAATAGAAATATCAATAATGAGAATCATTGATCTTCTGCACACCCCCTACTGGGGATCGTTCCTGCAACCTGGGTATGTGCCTTTGACTGCAATCAAACCCAGGACCTTTCAGTCTACAGGCTGACGCTCTATCCACTGAGCCAAACTAGGGCTTCCATTTCTTTTTCATATCAATTGTTTGAATCACAATTGGGATTAAGTTGCAGGAAACTAAAGTCATTCTAGCTGTTTCAAGTGGAAGAACCTTTACTTTAGGAATTGGGTGTTCTTTGTTGTTGGGGCGTTAAAGAGACAGCCTGTAGCCTGAGCCTACAGGAACAACTTCCAGATTAGCTCCTCTGAACTGGCCCACCAGGAGAGCTAAGCTGCTATCCCTATTCAATACTCGTGAAGCTATGGGACGCCAGAATGCTGCTCAGAAAAACTTAACATTTGTATACCTGTTCTCACCAGTAGAAAAAAAGATAGTAAAAGCAACAGTAATGAGGACTCCACCACACTTTCCCATTCAGATCTTCCACCAAGGTATCTAATTGTTAGAGTGACATTCACATTTAGAACCCTCATGTAGGAGAGTCTGGGAAATGTAGTTCTTAGCTATCCAGTCTCTGTAGTATGGAGGATAATTAGGTAAAGGTTGGAATGGAATGCTGAGTTCATCATTTCCTTTATAGTCTCATTCACTGTGAGACACAAACTGTTATATTTGTAATGGTTTTCACACTAATCTTACCACACTAATTAGTGGATTATCAGGACTGCTAGGGCAGGAAATATGTATAAGTAATTTTTTTACCACCCCACACACAGTGAATATACAAATTTCTATAGATGGTAAGAACTGGTTACTTGCTAACAGTGAAATTTAGTCATATTGCCAAGAGTAGCATCATTACTTGGATATAAGAGAAAACATTTTAATATTAACCCAAGACAAAACAAGGTAGTAATTAGAAGGGAGTCTAAAAAACTCCAGGGTAAACTCACGTTTGTTTATTTAAAAAATAGAAATTTAATTGACAATGTATCTCCAATTAACTCTTTTTCCCAACACTGAAGACAGCCTATGAATGGTCCATGAATAAGAGGAAGTATCATTTGGGGGAGGAACCATTGCCATTTGATGTGATGTTTGGAATGAGATGGAACTGAGTCCTATAACCTTGTGCTTATTAAGAACAGAGACAGATAGCCCAGCTGATATGGCTCAACAGTTGAGCATCCACCCAGGAACCAAAAGATTGCCAGTTTGATTCCCAGTGAGAGCACATGCCCGGATTGTGGGCTTGATCCCCAGTGGGGCTACATGCAGGAGGCAGCCGATTGATGTTTTTCTCTCTCCCTTCCTCTCTCTCTAAAAATCAATAAAAACATATTTTTAGGAAAGAACAGATATAGATGATCTGCTGTGATGATTAAGATGAAAGCAGATAAATTTTAAAAAGAAAAAGATTATTAGAAAATATTTACGTGTGAGAAATAAGGGGGACTTGCATGCCACAGAGAGCAAAGGTAATTGATAACTTCATGACTGCTGACAAATTTATAAGAATATAAGGACTAATAATGAACTGCAGTCAGGGTTGGTTCGAAGGATACCTTCAACAAATAAGATACCATATATAAATCTTTCCTTCATCTGAAATAAGAGGCTCACTTTAAGAGATACTTCTAAGTAGTGCAGAGGTAGGAACATAAGACTCTATGAGGAATGGTGACTTCAGCTCTGGATGTAACTTACCATGTGACTTAGTTGGCAACCTGTGGCTTCAGCTGCCACTACTTTCTGATCTATTGATATATCTATCTATAATTTTTCCCAAAGTTAATTATCCTCTGGAGCTAGAGATTAAGCTGTCCCAGTGGTTACAAACTTCAATATGTGTTAGAACCTGAAGGGCTTATTGAAAAATAGCTAAGCTCTATCCAACTCTCCAAATTTGTATTTCTTTTTTTTTTTTACTTTAATCCTCAACCAAGGATATGTTTTATTGATTTCAGAGAGAAAAACATCATCTCAATGTGAGAAACATTAATTGATTGCCTCCCGCATGCTCCATGACCGGGGATTGAACCCAAAAACTGGGAATCAAACTGCAAACATTTTTTTCCCAATGTGGGACGATGCTCTAACCAACTGAGCCCCTCAGCAGGGGGCAAATTTGTATTTCTAAGGAGCTTCTAAGTGATGATATTATGAAGAATCACACTTTGAGAACCACTGCAATGTCATCATGTCCAATATAGAGCTCGCCATCTTTGCCCAAAAGTCTGGCCCTCCTCCTTTTTTTTGGGGGGGGGGTGTTAATAACTCCAATATTCACACAGGCTCCTAGGTCAGAGACCTAGGGAGAGGAGAGAAAGGGGTAAGTAATTGCTAGATTTCTCCATCTTCTCAATCAGGCCCCTCCTGAACAACACTTGTCCTCTTCTGAACTACAATAGCTTTTTTTCTTTAACTTTCTGCCTCTTATCTGCTCTTAACAAAGCCCACCTCAACTTTTGAAAATTTAATTTAAAATTTAAATATGATCAGTACTTTTCTTTGCCCAAAATTTTAATGTCTTCCGTCTGCCTTTCAGATATGATTTAGCCTTAGCCATTTTTTCTCAGTGGATAGAGTCGGTGATTCTGGTCAAGGCACATACCTCGGTTTCTGGCTCCTCCCTGGTGGAGCCCTGGTCAGGGCATGTACAGGAGGCAACCAATCAATGTGTTTTTCTCACATCGATATTTCTCTCTGTCTTTCCCTGTCTCTCTCTCTCTTTTTTTTAAATTAAATCTTTATTATTCAGATTATTACATTTGTTTCTCTTTTTTCCCCTCCATAGCTCCCTTCCACCCGGCTCCCACCCTTCCCTCTACCCTTACCTCCCTCCCATTGACCTCATCCATAGGTGTATGTTTTTGTCCAGTCACTCCCTGTACACCCCTTCCCCCTTTCCCCCTGAGAATTATCAGTCCACTCCCTTTCTGTGCTCCCGATTCTATTATATTCACCAGTTTATTCTGTTGATCAAATTTTTAATTCACTTAATTTTTAGGTTCACTTGTTGATATGCATTTGTTGTTCATAATTTTTTGTCTTTTACCTTTTTCTTCTTCCTCTTCTAAAAGAGTATCTTTCCGCATTTCATATAATACTGGTTTGGAGTTGATGAACTCCTTTAGCTTTTTCTTATCTGTGAAGCTCTTTATCTGTCCTTCAATTCTGAATGATAGCTTTGCTGGACAGATTATTCTTGGTTGTAGGTTCTTGCTATTCATCATGTTGAATATTTCTTGCCACTCGCGCCTGGCCTGCATCGTTTCTGTTGAGAAAGCAGCTGACAGACGTATGGGTACTCCCTTGTAGGTAATGAACTGTTTTTCTCTTGCTGCTTTTAATATTCTCTCTTTGTCTTTTGCTCTTGGTATTTTAATTATGATGTGTCTTGATGTAGTCTTCTTTGGATTCCTTTTATATGGGGTTCTGTATGCTTCTTGAACTTGTGAGTCTATTTCTTTTACCAGATGTGGGAAGTTTTCAGTCATTATTTCTTTAAATAGGATTTCAGTATCTTGCTCTCTCTTTCTCTGGCACCCCCACAATTCTGATGTTGGTACACTTGAAGCTGTCCCAGAGGCTCCTTACATTATCTTCACATTTTTGGATTCTTTTCTCTTCTTGATTTTCCAGTTGAGTGTTTTCTGATTCTTTATATTTCAAATTTTTTACTTGATTCTTGCCTTCCTCTTGTCTGCTGTTAGGTCTCTGAATAATATTTTTTATTTCAATCATTGTATGTTTAAATTCTAGTTGGTCCTTTATCATCTCTAGTTGGATCTTTTTCATCTCCTCTTGGGACTTGCTAACTTTATCCAACTTTTCTAGGATATTCTTGAAAAACCTTATAAGCGTGGTTTTGAACTCTATATCCAGTAGTTTTTTTTTTCCTCCATTTATTTTGTTTGTGATCCCTTCCCTTGTCTCGGCATTTTCACTATGCCGGGAGAACTTCTGTGTTGGATTCAGCCTTATGATACCAGACTTGCAAATCCGAAAAAGCCTCTCTGTTGAGCTTGGGAGGGTGGAGTCTCAGGGCTTAAGGGACCGCCTTGCCTTCCAGTCGGCCCCGCCCTCCACGGCCTCCACGTGACTGGGTAATCGCTGGAGTGATCCCTGTGTGCCTGTGCTTTCTCGCAGTGCCTCTAGACTGCTGCCCCTCCGGTTCCTCTGCGCTCTGAGACCATATGAGTCTGGGTCCCCAGGGTTTCGCCTGAAACCGGGGTTTAGTGGAGTTAGAAATGGCACAATTGGAAGGGTCTGTCTCCCGTCCACTCGCGAAAGCCAGCGGCACAATCAGCAATCTGTCCTCCGAGCAGTGCCGTGTGCGCCACCACCAGTCCTCTGATCTTTTGCGACTCCCCTAAATTTCCGTGCACCTCTCCCTTCTCACAGTCCAAACTCCCCCCGTATGAGTTTCAGCTGGATCTGGGGTTTAGTGTTGTAGGATAAGGGGTTCAATGCCATTGGGAGTCTCCGTTTCCCTCCCACCAGAGAAAGCCAGCCAGGTACTCCAGCACCCGCTTTCTCACCGCGCGTGTCTCCATACCTCAGCTTTTTGCAGCTTCTCTGGGTCTCTGTGAGCTTCTCTCTTTCCTTCTAGTTGTAGAATTTCCACTCAGCCAGCCTTCCTGTGGTTTTGGATGATGTCCGTTCTGTCTTTTAGTTGTAGGTTTGAAATTGTTGTGCGAGGCAGCAGTGTAGGTGTTTACCTATGCCGCCATCTTGGATTCTCTCTCCCTGTCTCTTCCACTCTCTAAAATCAGTCGAAAAATATCCTTGGATGAGGATTAACAAAAATAGTAAGATTTAAACTCCTTATTTTAGAACACAAAGCTCTTTTTATTTTGTCTCTGAGACTGCATCTCTAATCCTCCTGATGGGCACTCTTCCCTCAAGCTATAGCACCTATACACTGCTTTGTGTGTTAAATGCATATGCCACCACTGATGTTCATCTAACAGTACATTTCTGCTCAAACTTTAGAATTCAGCTTAAGTACACTTTGATTTGTATGTACCACCTCTTGGTTCCAGTAGCATCCTGATCACACATCTAGTGCTGTATTGTAACCATGGGTTTAAACAATTAATAATATTCCCTTCTAGGCAGCATGTATGGAGGGGGACCTGGAATCTGCATGTTCAACAAGCTCCTTGGCAATTTTTGAAGGCACAGATCTCAGTTTTAAGTGGTTTCTAAGGTCTACTTCAACTCTGAAATCTCAAGGATGTTCCTTCTTGCATTTTAGCTGGTGCTGTGAAGGAGGAAGAAAGCTTTGGGGTAGTTGATTAAAACAAAAAGCATATTATAATATTCTTCAATGCCCACAATAAGATAGTTTATTACACTGAAATATATGACAAGGTAGATATATAAGAACAAGACAAATACCCTTATTTAAGAGTGTTTTCTTAATCTCTTCAACTTCTTAATGCATTAATTCTAAGACTGTTTATTGAGGGTTTGCTATGTGCCAGAAACTGTTCTAGCCATTTGGAGTACATCAGTGAATAAAACAGACAAAATTCCTTACCCTCAAGAAGCCTGCATGGCTAGGCAATAAACAAATATAATGAGTAAATCACAGACTATTTTGGAAGGTGATAAGTACTATGGAAAATTGCAGAGGGGGGGGGGCTTTCTTTCCTTTTGTCAGGATTTAGTAGTGAATCACTAGAAATAATAGTTTATTTAATTTGAGCTATTTAAATAAGCTGTTCTTTAAATGGCAGACTTTAATCTGCACCCAGTCAGAAGAGAGTTTGTGATTTGCAATATTCAAGATTGGTTTTCTTTTATAAAATTGACAATAACTGGCTTTCCCATTTTGTCAGTAGAAGAAAAATAATAGTTTAGGGAATTGCTTCTAAGGAGTCCTAAGTAAATTATGTGTTTTAAAATTTGTACTACTATAAAGAAAAAGGAAAAAAATTAAGCCTCAAACCACTAAAGAGAATTTTGTGTTTTATACTAATTTCTAAGGCTGATTTAAAAATTTTTAAGAACTTTATTCTCTTCTTGTCTCCTTCCCATTTTAATTTTTTGTTTGTTTAGATTTTCATATTTAGATAAAAGGTGTTGGTCCTTTAGAATTTATGGGGAAGCTTCATGGTATGCGTGAAGAAGCGCAGGACTTTAACTTTATTTCCCTGGGTCGCTCAGAAGTAAAAGAAACAGACTGGTTCTGTGGAGAACCAGAAATCACTTCTCCATTTTTACTTTAAAAACACCAAATCAAAAGATCTAACATTTCACTGTAAACAGTTTTAAAAGTGAAATTAATGTCACCTGCAGACTAAGCTAAAAGAGTGATAAGTATTGTGCAAAACAGTTGAAATTGTTTTCAGAGTCCTACCACAATGAAAGACTTTCGTTGCTCTCCTTAAAAACTAGAACTGTATGGTAATTCCGATGACTGTCAGTTCCTGTGGGATGTTTACACAAAGGTACTTACAAATGAAGAGTCATTTTTAGAGCAATTAGAGAAGAGGCTAGACAGAGAATAGCCAGCTCAGTGGCCTGGCAGGTCGGGGTTAAGGTTTATTGACAGGATAGGGTCAGGGTCTGCTCCACCACTGTTGGCCCTAGTACCTACCCTCCGGATACTCCCAAGACCTCAGCCTGCCTCTGCTCCCTGCCATAGGCCAAACTCCCATGCAGCATGTGGAGAAGAGAAAGAAAAAAGAAGAAAGAGGAGGGGAAGTTCTACTAAAATTTTACAGTTCAATATGGAAATGCAAGTTTGAAACGATTTGTGTATATTTTTCTGGCCCAGATGTTGTGTCACATTAGGAAGAAGAAACTTTAAAACATACAAAGAATTGTCTGTTCTTTCAACTTTGTAGTTTGCAGTTATTGCATCCTGAAGAAAGAAATTGCCTGCCCAAAGTAGTCTTTTAATTTCATTTTTCCGTTTTGAGTTACAGGTTTCTGGCAAGCTCCCTGACCACTACTATTACCTGGTGGCGCCTATATTTCATCAAATTTAGACATGCAGACTACCTGGATCCAGGCCCAGATGAACTGTTGTGACTGATAAACATGATCCCACCCTGCCCCCATGCATGCTCCTGCTTTTCCCTTTAAGGGAATCTAAGACTTTGAGTTCCCGAGTCCCCAAGGGAGTTAAAGAAAAATGTGTTCCGGTATTCAGCGTTTGAGTTTGCTCCATGGTTTTCTGTGCTGCATCTCTGCTTGCCCAGAGTCTGGTGAACATCCCAGCAGTGCCCCCACTTCTGCTGTGTTGGTAATTAATGCAGGAAGATTTTTTTTGTTTTTAATAAAAACAAGCAGAGACATCTATCAGTACCCACAGTCAAGGCAGAATTTGTTTGACATCTTGTGATTGCTGCTTACAAAAAGAATGACAGCAGTTATTAAACAAATAAGAAACAAGATGCTGTTTATTGGTAGTTTTCAGATATCCTAAGAATATACTTGCAACATTACTTACTGCCTTTGCTTGCATGAGTAGAAAATAGTAGAATTAATAGAGTCATTAATTTTTGAAGTCTGGATTGCATTAGATTTAGAGTAATAATAAAAATTCATATATTAAACAACGTATATTTTCACAAGTTTTTTTTTTTATTGTTGACCCTATTACAGATGTCTCCTATATTCTTGCCCCACCCCCATGCCTTCCTCCACCCTAAATGTATTTTTAGCTGTATAATATACTAGGGGATTTTCCTTTCATTAGAGTATATTTGTTTTTATTATTGTAGGAGAAATAGTAGCATTCATTTTAATTAAACTTAATTGCATTTCCCATGTGATGTATTTTTCTAATAGCTATACTAGTATTCCTGTAGGTTTGCCCTGATAAAAGGTTATGAAAAAAATGGTCTACTTGCTTCCTAGTGGGTTTGGCTCAGTGGACAGAGCCTTGGCCTATGGACTGAAGTTAGGGTTCAATTCCCACCAAGGACATGTACCTTGGTTGCAAACTCTATCCCCAGCCCTGGCCGGGTGAGTGCCAGAGGCAGCCAATCGATATTTCTTTCTCTGTTTTTCCTCTTCCCTTCCACTCTCTAAAAATCAATGGAAAAATATTCTCGAGTAAGGATTAACATAACCAAAAAAATTGTCTATTTGCTTGGAAATAGAAGTTTAATTTTGAAGTCTTAATTCAGTTTAGAAATTTTAAAATGAAAATTTGGGATATAGTCAAATGGGAAAAGCTTGAAAATGTTCAGGGTCTGTTGTTTTTGTTTTCATGTCATGTTCATATGATCTAAGAAAAAATTATTCTGTCTGTGGCCTAAGTTATCTGGAAAGTGTTACTTATAATCTCAGTCCCACCTCACCAGATGATATGGAAGCATCAGACCACATATTTCCTTAAGTACTGGGTAAAGGTGGGATTCCTGAGAAGGGAGGAAAGGAAACTTCCTGGAGTGTTGGTAATAGTCTGTATTTTGATAGATATTTGGTTACACAAGAATATGCCTTTGTCAGAACTCATCAAATGATATGCTTAAGATTAGTGCATATCATAGCATATAAAGTTTACCTTAGTATACAAAAGATAAGGAACTCTGAACACATATATTGAAGTTTGGGCAATGATATGCATGTTGAAGTAAGGGGGAATGGGTTACTGATCTTTTGAAACTTACTTTGAAATGCATAAAAAATGGATAATGGAATATTTAGAAATGTGATAAAGAACAAATATAGTGAAATGTTAATTATAGAATATAGGTATTATACTGTACAATTCTTTGACTATTTTTATATGTTTGAAAATTTTCATAAAATGTTAGGGAGAAAATGGAAGTGCTGGTTTTTTTCTCATTAAAGGATCTATGTTCTTCCGTTTTTAATTCTAGCCCACCCCTTTCATTCAAAAATCAAGCCACTTGGATTAATACCAAAAGGGGCCAGGATATGAATGTAGCCATTTAGATAAATAGAAAAATGTGCCTACCTCATATTTTCTCTAATAACTTTTGAAAGGCCATTATCAAGCATGAAAGCCAAGGGTGTCTTTACAAACAAGAAGAGCTCTAAGAAACCTAAACCATGCAGCCCAACCAATGACCTGTCTGGGCAGATGAAAATTGGCCTCCAGAACCCTCATCTTGGAAAAGGACATGGCCTCCGGACACACAATCTTCACCAGTGGCAAGCAGGTGACACCCTCTTAACTCCCCCCATCCCACTACCCCACTATATACTTTATACTAAAGCCCTATCAAATGAAAATGGGCTTTCTGTTTTCAGCCAAACCCCAGGGATTTGGCCATGAACACCTCCACTTTTATCAGAATGCCAAGCTATCTCTTACATCTTGATAGAGCCCTCTTTTTAAAGATATCTTATATGGGACCCCTGTGATACTTATGGTGTGTGTGTGTGTGTGTGTGTGTGTGTGTGTGTGTGTGTATTAGTCTTGAAGGATCAAAAGGGTAAATTGGTTCTGGTAGAATTTGAAACAAACTTTTAAAAGCTAATAATAATATATTTTTAAACAACATTGTTTAGTTGGTGCTTGAACAGTAAACTGGACAGTCAAGATTCGAAAGGCTTAAAGATCTCAGTTCTTTTAAGGTTTCAAAATGAATTCTGACGGGTTAATTTATCTTTATCCTTTTACTTTCTCACTTGGAAAGTGAGGACTGAAACTGACACAAAATGCCCAGTAAGTGGTTCTCCAACCTTAGTGTTTATAAAGATCATTTATGTAAGAAACTTTAGTGTGTGTAAAAATTACTTAGTTTGTTAAAATGCATATTCTAGCTCCTATACTTGAATTTCCATAATCAGTATGTCTGGAGCGGAGTGCAGAAATCTCCATTTTCATAAACACTCATTGTGATATTGATGCAATATCACAGGCGAGAACTGGTGTAGATGTGTTCGTTGGGTACTATGGTAACTGATAAAAGCTTTCCTTTTTTTTTTTTTACTTTTTAACTTTTTCTTGGGGAAAATTTTAAATATACACTAGAGAGAATAGTATAATGAGTTTTCATTGACCCATCACCCAATTTAAACAATGTTGGTTTACTTCTACACTCATCTACTCCCTGTTTTCCTCTTTTACAGATTATCTGTGGAAGCAGATCTTAGATATACATCCATAAATATTTTAGTAGGCAACTCTAAAATATTTAAATATAAGTACTTAAAAATACACCATTATTAAATCTTATAAAATTTGAGAATAATTCCTTAGCATCAAATATGTTGTTAATGTCTAGATTTCCTGGATTTTTTTCACAGTTGATTTGTTGGATTCAGGAACCAGACACAGTCCACACATTGCATTTGATTGATGTGTCTCTTTAATCTTTTAATCTGTAGGCTTCCCTTCCTTCTTTTTTTCCCCCTTGTGATTTATTTGTTAAAGAAACCAGGTCATTTATTCTGTAAATTTTCTCAGGCTAGATTTTCTGATTGGATTATCATGATGTTGTTTACCATTTTTCTTTTCCCTGGAATTTCTGTAAACTCTGTCGCTTCCATCCTGAAGTTTGATCAGATTAAAGTTCAAATATTTTTTTGGCAAGAATACATCATAGGTAGTGTCATATACTCCCATCAGGAGGGACATGTCTGGTTGTTCTCTCTTTTGTCATGTTAGCTGCCATTGATAATCATTGCTGAGATCCTTTATGTTCTAAGGAGAGCCTTGTATTTTAACTTAGTAAGTAGCTCATGGAAGAACCTTCTCTCACTCATTGTGGATTTTTCCTTTTTTTAGTGAAGCTTTTAAAGCTTTCACAGAAAACCCCTAACTGCCTATTTAGATGTTGTGTTTGCTATAGAAAGCAAAAAAGCTTTCTTGCTTTCATATCTTAGTCTCATTTTCACAATATAACCTTTAAAATTTATCTTACATCTTCAACATTTATTTCAGTTTCTGAGACATACTGAGATGAATAGATGACCACACAATTGAAGAGAAAGTTTTGGGCCTGATCATAAAACCACAGTTACAAGCTAATTGGCCTGGTATAAGTACAAATGAGTTAGAGCTACTAATTCTGTACCACCATCCCATCCAGAGGGGAAGGCAATGAAATTAAAAAAAAAATGCCTTTATTGATTTCAGAGAGGAAGGGAGAGGGAAAAAGAGATAGAAACATTAAAGATGAAAGAGAATCATTGATTGGCTGCCTCCTGCGCATGCCCTACTTTGGATCAAGCGTGCAACCCAGGCATGTGCCCTTGTCTGAAATCAAACCTGGGTCCTTTCAGTCCACAAGTTGACGTTCTGTCCACTGAGCTGAACCAGTTAGGGCGTAATGAGTTTTTAAGATCTATATTTACTGATTTTTGTCCTGAAAGCAGACTTGAGATTTCTGGATCAGGACAGACAATTATTACTTATAGCAATAAGCAAATTGATTCCCTACTCCCATTTTCCCCTTCAGAGCGATGAGAAGGGGTCTAGAAGAATGAGGTGGGATATGCCAAAATCACTTCAGGAACTGGGAATGAATGGGTTCCTTCCTTCATTCCACACATATTTACTGATTGTTGAATATGTGTCAGACACTGAGCCAGCATTGGGATAGATGGTAAATACTAGAGAACGCCTAATCTATCATATACAACCGTATATCTATCTCTGTGCTTAGAGTTAGCCATCAGGTGTCATATTAAGAGTTAATCAAATATATGTATTTCATGTGTATGAATATATTTTATTATAAAGTCATTTCTTGGTATCCTTGAGGAATTGCTTTCAGGGAACCCATGGATACCCAAATCCTTAGATGGTCAAGTCCCTTATATAAAACTAGAGGCCCAGTACATGATTCATGCACCAGTGGAGTTCATCAGCTTGGCTCTCCGACATGCCCCCAGAGATCCTGGATTGTGAGAGGGCGCAAGCCAGGCCAAAGGGACTCCACTGGTGCAATATCGGGGCTGGGGAGGGACTGCAGGAGAACTCCAGGATGTGTCTAGCCCATCTCGCCCAGTCCTGATCTGCCGGACCTCAGCAGCAAGCTAACCTACCGGTCAGAGCATCTATCCCTGGTGGTCAGTGTGCATCATAGCAACTGGTTGAATGGTTGGACACTTAGCATATTAGGCTTTTATTATATAGGACTAGAGACCCAGTGCACAAAATTCGTGCACAGGGGGTGGGGGGTGGGAGTGGGTCCCTCAGCCTGACCTGTACCTTCTCTAATCTCAGAACCCTCAGAGGATGTCCTACTGATGGCTTAGGCCTGCTCGCCATGGTTCTCTGCTCTCTGTGGACTTGCCTGTTCGTCACCACCGCAGCAGGCCCTGGTATCTGCTCTCTGTGGGAGCCTACTTGCCAATTGCCACTGTGGCCAGGGGCAAGCAGGGCCCTGCTGTCTATTCTCTGGCTCACCACAGTGTCCAGGGTCAAGCAGGGCCCTGCTGTCTGCTCTCTGCAGGGACTCAGTTGTCTGCTCTCTGCAAGTGCCTGCTTGCTCCTCACTGCAGTGAGAGCTAAAAGGACAACTCCAGTGGGACTGAGGGAATGGGCGCCACCAACTTGTGGCTAAGGGTGCCACCATCTTGGTTGTGGACACATCCCCTTAGGGGGTGTGCAGGAGGCAGCTGATTGATGTTTCTCTCTCATCAATGTTTCTGGCCTGTATACCTCTCTCTTCCTCTCTGTAAAATATATTTAAAAAGAAAAAGAAAAAGAAAGAAAGAGAATGACAAACCCCAGCAGCTGCTGTGGAGTTCAGACCTTGTGGAGTTGGTGTTCTGATAGGGGAAGTAAAAAAGGCACAATTAGACAAATTTGATAACTCCAAAATGGGGAAAGTGTTTTGAAAGAAATAAACAAGGTTAAGAAGGAATAACTGGAAGACCACTTTAGAGAGAGTGCTCCAAGAAGGCCTCTGATGAAGTGACATTTGAGCTGAAGCCTGAAGGATGTGAATGAGCCAGTGATGTGAGGAGTTGGTGAAAGAGCAAATGCACAGACAAGAAAGGACTTAAAATGTCTGAGGAACACAAAGGGACTGTGGTTGTAGGTTAATGAGTGACAAGGAGGGTGGAGTGTGAGAGGCTAAAGGTAGGCAGAGACAAGATCATGCAGAGCCTTGGAGACTTTGAGAAGTTAGAATTATGCTCTAAAAGTGGTTGACAAACTGAAGAATTTTAAGCAAGAAAACTTAGTAATTATCCTCACTTAGACTTTTATTTTTCTATGCATGTGCAAATATCCATGTGTTTTTAATGATATCATATTATACATGATCTGCAACTTGCTTTTTCACTTACAAATAACGTAATGGGCATCTCTGAAAGGAAGGTTTATTAAAAAATAATAATTAGTTTGTTTTGCTGTGAACTATGTGACAAATAGATTTAGATATGTAATAATTTGAAGTTCTGGAAAATGTTTTTTGGGGGGTTAAAAAGGATGGTGCTTGCTTTTAATGGCAATTATAGATATGAATTCACTTCAATAATTTAAGAACTTTAAAACCATATTCTAACTTGATTCTTGATTTTGTGTTAAACTTACCATGATTAGTATATTACTTTAGCCATGTATTGTTAAAGCAACTTTATAGGTCATTTTTAGTCTTCTAGATACAGCATAGTCTGAACAAAGAAGGGAAATCAGAGAATAAGAATTCAATAGGAAGTACGGGTCAAACCATAACAAATCAGGAGAGGTTCAGTAAGTTCCATAGAGCATGTATCTCTTTTAAAAGTATAGTGTGACCTGACTGGTTTGGCTCAATGGTTGAGCAACCACCAATGACTAAGAGGTAACTGGTTTGATTGTATGTCGGGGCACATGCCTGGATTGTGGGCTTAATCCCCAGAAGGGATCTTGCAAGGTGTAGCTGATTGATGATGTTTCTCATCAATGATCATATCTCTGTCCTTCTCCCTTCCTCTCTTATTAAAAATCAGTAAAAACATTTTATTTTTTATTTTTTGTTTTTTTTTTACAGTTGTGGCTCAGTGCTTGAGTATCAACCTATGAAACAAGAGATCAGGGTTTAATTCCAGGTCAGGGCACATGCCCAGGTTACAGGCTCCATCCCTGGTGAGGGTTATACAAGAGGCAGCCAATCAATGATTCTCTCTCGTTGTTGATGTTTCTATATCTCTTTTCCCTCTAAAATGAATAAAAATATTTTTTATTAAAAAGTACAGTTTGCCGAAACCGGTTTGGCTCAGTGGATGGAGCGTCAGCCTGTGGACTGTAAGGTCCCGGGTTTGATTCTGATCAAGGGCATGTACCTTGGTTGCAGATACATCCCGAGTAGGGAGTGTGCAGGAGGCAGCTGATGGATGTTTCTCTCTCATTGATGTTTCTAACTATCTCTCTTCCTTCCTCTCTGTAAAAAATCAATAAAAATATTTAAAAAGTACAGTTTATTATTGTTAGTAATTATAACTGTACTTATTTATTTGCTTTTAAAATATATATATAATTATTGTGAAAAATGTATCTAAAAATCCTTGAACTATAACATTCCAGCATCTTTTAGTTCTTGTCCATTTATAAAATCTAATCAAAAGCATGAATAAAAGAATCAGTCTACCCTATGTAATAAAAGGCTAATATGAAAATCAACTGGCGGAATGACTGGTTGCTATGACACGTTGTGAGCACCAGAGGGCAGACGCTCAATGCAAGAGCTGCTCCCTAGTAGTCAATGTGCTCCCACCGGGGGAGTGCTACTCAGCCAGAAGCCGGGCTCACAGCTGGTGAGCACATCAACCGTGGTATGAGCCTCACCCACCTCTGTGGCAGTTTTAAGGATGTCCGACTAATGGTTTAGGCCCACTCTCCACAACGGGCCTACGCCATCAGCCACACATCCCCTGAGGACTCCCAGGCTGTGAGAGGGCGCAGGCTGGGCTGAGGGACCACCCCCCTTCTTGTGTGCACAAATTTCGTGCACCAGGCCTCTACTATTACAATAAAGTTGAGATAAAGAAAATGTTTTCTGGTCTTAGAGTCCTTTGTTCTGTGGACATCTATGGCAAACATTTTCCAAAATACCAGGTGAATGAAAAAAACTATACCCCACAAAAATAAGTACCTCAAACTCATGAACCAGAATTGAGCTCATTTGTAATCTTACATTAACAAAAACAAACACACAAAAATAATTGCAGAAGTAGAAACTAAAGCAGGCAAGTAGTTATCACATTACAAGAAGGATACTCGGAGAAAACCCATTTGCATTCTTAACCTATGAACTCCAGCCCCAGCCTTCAGCATTTGAAATTATCTTTCTGAATTCAATTTTAAAAATATATATATTTTATTGATTTTTTTTACAGAGAGGAAGGGAGAGGGATAGTTAGAAACATTGAAGAAAGAGAAACATTGATCAGCTGTCTCTTGCACACCCCCTACTGGGGATGTGCCCGCAACCAAGGTACATGCCCTTGACCGGAATTGAACCTGGGACCTTTCAGTCCAAAGACTGATGCTCTATCCACTGAGCCAAACCAGTTTCAGCTGAATTCAAATTTTTGATATGCTTCTGGTTTTGTAATAAAAGTCAAGAGCAATAGTAATGTTGCTTTCTGCCTTTTATCTTATACTAGAAGCTTGGTGCATAAATTTGTGCACAGGTGGGGTCTGGCTGGCCTGCCCCAAATGGAGGCGATTTAGGGCCAAGCCCACTGGGGGGAGGGGCTGCAGGCCATCAGCCAGCTGGCCTCGCCCCCAGTCAGCATGGGAGGGGCCGATTGGGGCCACAGTGCACATCAAAACTACCAATTGTTCCAGCATTCCAGTCACTTGGCTTTTAGATATATAGATACATAGATTAGAGTCACTGAAGGAGCAAGAAATAATCTGTTTCTTAATAAAAATCTTTCACTTAACTTTCTTCTGTACTTAAAAATGAAAATATACTTAGCTTCTCCAGATATTTAATTGTAATCCATTTGTTAAAAGATGCCTTTTTAAAAAATATATTTTTATTGATTTCAGAGAGGAAGGGGAAGGGAGCAATAGATAGGAGCATCAATGATGAGAGGGAATTATTGCTCCTGCATGCCTCTTACTGGGGATGGAGCTCAAAACCCGCGCATGTACCCTGACCTGGAATCGATCCTGGGTCGTGGATCAGCACTCAATAACTGAGCCACACCGGCAGGGCAAAAGATTTCTTAATTCCACAATTAAATGCACACCCACATGTATACATGTATGTATATGTCATACATCAAAAAAATCTTCTTATTGCTTAGTTTTAAGAAATTGTTTTGCCTGGCCAGATAGCTCAGTTGTTTAGTGTCATCCTGATGGGCCAAGGTTACAGGTTTGATCCTTGGTCAGGGCACATGCAGGAATCAATGAATGCAACAAAAATTGATGTTTTTCTCTCTCTCTCTTTCTCTCTCTCCCCCTCTCTTTTCCTTTCTCTCTAAAATCAATAAATAAATTGTTTTGAAAAATAAATATGAATGACAAGTTAGAAATATTTTATCTTAAGTGCTCATCATTTTCTAAAATTCATAATTCAGAAATATTCCACTGGAAGAGGAGACTAAAGACATTTATAATGTCACCCTCCCCCCAGAGTTTTATTCCCATGAAACAGATTATTAACAATGGTGTAACTGAAATCATTGGAAGGGTCTAATTGCCCCAAAATATCTCTTCTACAACCTGTTTGGAACATAAAATTTCCAACTACTAGAATCATTCCTTTGGGTTAAGAGAAGATCTCCATAAAGCCTTAGTTTAATAGGAATTATCATTCCTGCTTTGCTAAGATTGTATTAGAAGGAATACTTTGGTATGTTTTGTTTTGTTTTTATTCTATCTTTATTGTTGAAAGTGTTACAAATGTTCCCTTCCCATAACTTTCCCTCCCCCAGCTCTTACCCCTTCTGTCTGTGGTATGTTTTAGTAGTCTTAGTAAAGAGGAGGGTAAGGATTCATGGTGGAAGAGAAGAGAGACACTCCCCTACCAAAAGAAGGCTTTAGGCTGTGGGAAAGGCAAAGCCCCTACTTCATAATTATGAAATATCTGCTTTGCTGGGAGCCATATTTAAATCTGATGGTACTATGTGCTCATCTAAGTTGCAGAATGAGTATAATAAGATAGACCATGTCATTAATGAACACTTCTGTCTCTTTTTGAGTATAATGCCAAAGAGTTTGCAGAGTAACTTGGCACCTTCACTTCTACAATCTGGGGGTAAAGTCCAGAACACAGACTAGTTGAGTTTTCAGATGGCTTTTTTGGCAAGAAGACAAGGTGGCTTTATAGAGCTTGTTTCTGATGTTACCCACATAATATCTGAAAGAAAGGGGAGGATTTGTGGACCTGATTAAAAAAAGAAAGTAATCCAGTGATTTAAAGAGATGGGTTGTAGAACTTGAATTCTAAAATAAAGCCCTCCCCTTCTTGAGTTTTCAGCCATGGGAATAGCCAGTTGCTTCATTGTGTGCTTTGTCAAAGTGCCTCAGCCATTTGGCCAGCCTGATGGTTACCTGCTGCCTCTTTTTATAGCCTCTGTGTCCTTTGTTGTTGCCCTGCTGGTCAAACATGTGTAACAGTGCCCTGGGGCACCAAGCATGCCCTGGGGAGCTAAGTGCTGCCAGATGTGGGGAGCAAGGGTTGATTCACATGGCCATAATTTCCAATAGCTAATTTTACCTGTTTTCTTTTGGTTTTGGGTTTCTTTCCTTAAGAAAAAAAATCCATTCGAAGTTGGGTTTTTGTCCCCTTTAAATTGCAGTCTTGTCTTGTTACCACTATTCTTCCAGCTGCACCCCATTCCACCCCCCAAAATGAAAGTGTGAGAAGAAAGGGATAGAGAAGATATGTGATTTATTAAATCTGGGTAATTAATGTTTTACTTTATGATAAAAAATAGTGAAGTGTATCTGTTTTACTGAACTCTGACCAGTATTTTTACTTCAGAGTGAAATTAAGTTTCACTGACTCAGTCTTTTACATAGAAGCTATTTACACAGAAATAGGTAATATTTTAGATCAAATCTTCCAGATAGAAATTTTATCTAATCTCTTATTAAGAACACTGTATTTATTGATCAAACAAAACTCTAAGTTTTTAAATAGCTAGTCTGAAAACTGGTTAAATCAAAAGAAATAATCAAGCTTTTAGCTTAGTTTTCTGTGTGAACTGAACCTCAAGTTGACCAAATTGTTTGATAAAAGAAAGTTTTTCTTTATAGAAGTATTCCTGCCAACAATTGAAAGAGGTCTGATAAAATATCACCACTTGGCAAACCCTAATGAGTTAATGGATCGAAGCCATCAATGGTTGCTAATATCACAAAAGGAGAGACAGCTGTCCGAGCCCACCACCATCTATTAAATATTCTTACTAAAAAAAAAAAACCCACACTGAACTTGAATCAAAACAACTCTCTCGGTTTAATATCAGTCTATAGGAAATATAAGAAACATGTTAAATGTCACCACTGAGATACAACTAGTAAATTTCAGATTGTGGGAGATGCTAGGGACAAAGAAAAGTATTTCAGGAGGAGAAAAGAATTGATTAAAACAGGTGTGAAACATGCCAATCAAATGCAGTATTTGGGTCATATTTTAACAAACTTTGTTTAATGAAAAAAATTAAATATATATATATAGTACATCTGACAAAAGGAGAATATCAGAAAACTACCCAAATATTTGATGATATTAAGGAATTAATTGTTAATCTTTTAGGTGTGATATGGTTGTATTATTAAATCATTAAAAGGAGTTATCTTTTCGATATACATACTGAAATATTTATAGGTGAAATGATATGTCTGAAATGGGCTTTCAACTAATTCAGTGGGAAAGGAGCATGGTTATAGATAAAACAAGATCAGCATGAATGGATAATTGTTAAAACTGGATGATGGATACATAGCAGTTTGTTATAGTAATCTGTCTATTTTGTGTATGTTTGACATTTTCTATAAATAAAGAGATTTTTAAAAATAGGCTTAATTTTGAAATCCAGATTTGCCACTTGTAACTTTTGTGATCTTGGGCAAATCCCTCACCCTTCTTGAGTCTTAGGGGGTTTTGCCTATAAAGTAAGTACAAGAATATCTTCCCAACTTAACTTTACACAGGTTGTTGGGCCAAATAAAATAATGTGTATGAAGTTATTTTAAAAATTGCCGAAACCGGTTTGGCTCAGTGGATAGAGCATCCGCCTGCGGACTGAAAGGTCCCAGGTTCAATTCCAGTCAAGGGCATGTACCTTGGTTGTGGGCACAACCCCAGTGTGGGGCGTGCAGGAGGCAGCTGATGTCTCTCTCTCATTGATGTTTCTAGCTCTCTGTCCCTCTCCCTTCCTCTCTGTAAAAAATCAATAAAATATTTATTTTTTAAAAATTGCTATAAGCATGTCCATATTATTATTATTATTATTATTAAGCCTATGAAAAGTATCGTTTTCCTGCTAAGAACATGGTAGCTTTTCATGCTTCAGCAAGTAGTATTGTCATCCCACATACATTATAGCAATTAAAAATTCTGAAATGGGCCGAAACCGGTTTGGCTCAGTGGATAGAGCATCGGCCTGCGGACTAAAAAGTCCCGGTTTCAATTCCGGTCAAGGGCATGTATCCTGGTTGCGAGCACATCTCCAGTAAAGGGCGTGCAGGAGGCGGCTGATGGATGTCTTTCTCTCATCGATGTTTCTAACTCTCTATCCCTCTCCCTTTGTCTCTGTAAAAAATCAATAAAATATATATAAAAAATTTTTGTTAAAAATTCTGAAATGGGACAGAAACATGCAAAAAAAAAAAAAAGAAACCAGACCACCTTCTTATACCATACACAGAAATAAACTCAGAATGAATTAAAGACTTACATATAAGACTTAATCCATAGAACTCCTAAAAGAAAACATAGATAGTAAAATTTCTGACTTTTCTCTTAGCAGTATTTTTTCTGATAGGTATCCTCAGGCAAGGAAATAAAAAGAAAAAATGAACAAGTAGGACTATATAAAACTAAAAGCTTTTGCAGCAAAGAAAACTATCAACAAAATGAAAACAACCCACTGAATGGGAGAAGATGTTTGCAACTGCACATTAGATAAGGGGTTAGTGTCCAAATTTCATAAATAACTCATACAACTCAACACCAAAAAAGCGAACAATCCAGTTTAAAAATGTGCAGAGGACCTGAATAGACACTTCTTCAAAGAGGACATACAGATGGCCAGTAGATACATGAAAAGATGCTCGATGTCACTAATCATCAGAGAAATTCAAATTAAAACCAAAATGAGATACCACCTCACACATGTCAGAATGGCTATCATCAGTAAATCAACAAACAGCAAATGTTGGTGAGAGAAAAGGGAATCCTTGTGCACTATTGGTGAGAATGCAGAGGGGTGCAGCCACAATGGAAAACAGTATAGAATTTCCTAAAAAAAAAAAGCAGCATTATTTACAATAGCCAAGATTTGGAAGCAACCCAAGTGCCATCAATAGACGAGTGAATAAAAAGTGGTGGTACATACATACAATGGGATATTATTTGATCATAAAAAATAATGAAATCTTATCATTTGCAACATCACAGATGGAACTAGAGGGTGTTATGGTAAGTAAAATAAGTCAGAGAAATACAAAATGATTTAACTTACATATGAAACCTAAAGAACAATATAAATGAATAAAACAGAAACAGACTCATAGATCCAGCGAATGGACTGATGGTTTCCAGCAGGGAGGGAGATTGGTAACTGAGTGAAAAGGTGAAGGGAGTAAGAACTACAAGTTGGTAGTTACAAAATAGTCCCAGTGAAATAAAGTACAACATAGGGAATATAGTCAGTAATATTATAATAACTATTTATGGTGCCAGGTAGGTACTGGAAATAATGGGGAGAACACTTTGTAAAGTATATGATTGTCTAAACACTGTGCTATACACCTGAAATTAATACAGAATAATATTGAATATTTTTAAAAGTAAATTTCCTGATCCAGCGAAAAAGGAAAAGAAATATAGTTGCCTGTGTATGCATATGTTTCCTCTCTCAGTTCACTGAAGGAAGTGAAGTCAGTGATTTTCCCATCACATTTAGTGACCATATCTTATTTCTAAACTAGTGGCCCGGTGCACAAAATTCATGTATGGGAAGTGTGTGTGTGGGAAGGTGTTCCTCAGCCCAGCCTGCACCCTCCAATCTGGGACCCCTCGAAGGATGTCCTACTGCTGGTTTACCAGGATTGGGCCTAAACTAGCAGTCGGACACCCTTCTCACAATCCAGGACTGCTGGCTCCCAACTGTTCACCTGCCTGCCTGCCTACCTGATTGCCCCTAACCACTCTGCCTGCCAGCCTGCTTACCTCCAATTGCCCCCCAACTACCCCCACTGCTGGCCTGCTTACTCCAAACTCCCGCCCCCCGCCTGCTGTCCTGATCACTTCCCATTGATGGCCTGCTCACCCCTGCTAGTCTGCTTATCCCAGTGGCCCCTACCATCCCATCCTGGCCTGATCAACCCCTGGTGACCCAAGATCCCAGCTCCTCCTTTTTTTCTTTTTCTTTTTCTCTTTTTTCAGTGCCTTGAGTGGAGGCCAAGGCCAGCTGGAAGCAAGTATCTAAGATTTATTTATCTTCTATAATTGAAACTTTCTAGCCTTGAGCGGAGGCCAGGGCTGGCCAGGGTGGGTGGGAAATTTGGCTTCCTCCATTGCCAGGGCAAACCAAGTCTCCTGCTTGCTCCAGCTCGTGGCGGCTTTCTTGGTTGGGTTAATTTGCATACTTGCTTCTAATTGGCTGGTGGGCATGGCTTGTGGGTCTAGCAGAGTGATGGTTAATTTGCATGTTTCTCTTATTAGTGTAGAGACCATTCTGCAGTAACTATATGTCCTTGGGTTGATTTCAAGATTGGGCAGGGAGACAGGGAGAAACCAAGGTGGAGGCGTAGGTGTATACCTAAACTGCTGCCTCACACAGCAATTTCAAAGCTACAGCTAAAAGACAGAATGGACACCATCCAGAACCACAGGAAAGCTGTCTGAGTGGAAATTCTATAACTAGAAGGAAAGAGAGGGGCCCACACAGACTCAGAGGAGCTGAAAAAACCTGAGGTACAGAGACACTCGCGTGGAGAGGAGGGGCGGTGGACTGCCTGGCTGGCTTCCTCTAGCGAGAGGGAGACGGAAACTCCTGACTGCACTGAATCCCACCTCTGACTGCACTGAATCCCAGTTCCAGGTGAGACTCATATAGGGACAGTCTGGACTGTCGTGAAAAGGGAGAAGTGCATGAAAACTTAGGAGAGCCGCGAAAGGCAGAGGTCTGGAGGCATGGGGGTGTGAGTGTGCACACAGAGGGCTGACTGCTGATTATGCCGCTGGCTTTCTCTAGTGGGAGGAAGACAGAACCTCCCAACTGCACAGAAATCCACTTTCGACTGCACTGAAATCCACTTTTGACTGCACTGAACCCCAGTTTCAGGTAAGACCCTGAGGACTCAGATTCATACAGTTACCCGGAGCGTGTGGAAACTCGGGAATCAGAAAGGCTGAGGTCTGGAGGCGCATGAGCACGAGTGTGCAGAGAGGGCTACAGCAATTACTGAGGGACACTGAGACCCAGGGCCACGTAGGGCAGGGCTGACGGGAAGCCAAGGCAGTCTGCTCAGCCCTGAGACTCCACCCTATTCAAGCTGACCAAAGAGGCTTTCGCAATCTTGCAAGTCTTGTATCATAAGGCTGACTCCAACACAGAAGTTCTCCTGGTGGAGACACAGCTGATCCTCACAGCCAGTTGGTTTGGAGATCAGTTCTCCCCAGTGATACCAACAACAATCAAGACTTAACTACAACAAGACTGTACACACAGTCCACAAAGAGGTGCACCAAGAGAGTCCACAGGTAACTGGGAAGGCAGAGCTACTGGGCCATATAGGACACCTACCACACAGAGCTATTCTACCAACTCTGGGAAGCAGCAAAAATGCGGAGACAAATGAAAGAAATGGAGGGAAACAAATGACTGGATATAGAGTTCAAAACCACGGTTATAAGGTTTTTTAAGAATTTCCTAGAAAAGATGGGTAAATTTAGTGAGACCCCAAGAGGAGATGAAAGAGGACCAACTAAAAATTAAACATACACTGACTGAAATAAAAAATATTATACAGAGACCTAACAGAGGAACGCAAGAATCAAGTCAAAGATTTGAAATACAAAGAAGCAGAAAGCACTCAACTGGAAAAGCAAAAAGAAAAAAGAATCCAAAAATTGGAAGATAGTGTAAGGAGCCTCTGGGACAACTTCAAGCATACAAACATCAGAATTATGGGGGTGCCAGAAGAAGAGAGAGAACAAGATACTGAAAACATATTTGAAGAAATAATGACTGAAAACTTCCCCTACCTGGTGAAAGAAATAGACTTATAAGTCCAGGAAACACGAAGAACTCCAAACAAAAGGAATCCAAAGAGGACCACACCAAGACATATCATAATTAAAATACCAAGAGCAAAAGACAGAGAATATTAAAAGCAGCAAGAGAAAAACAGTTAATTACCTACAAGGGGCACCCATGCGATTGTCAGCTGATTTCTCAACAGAAACTATTCAGGCCAGATGGGAGTGACAAGAAATATTCAAAGTGAGGAATAACAGGAACCTACAACCAAGATTACCCAGCAAAGCTATCATTCAGAATTGAAGGTCAGATAAAGAGCTTCACAGATAGGAAAAAGCTAAAGGAGTTTATCAGCACCAAACCAGCATTCTATGAAATGCTGAAAGTACTCTTGGAGAAGAGGAAGAACAAGAACATGATAAAGACAAAAATTATGAGTAACAAATACATAAGTATCAACAAGTGAATCTAAACATCAAGTGAATTAAAAATCTGATGAATAGAATAAACTGGTGAATATAATATCAGGGGCATAGAAAGGGAGTGGACTGAAAATTCTCAGGGGGTAAGGAGTGGGGGTGCAAGGGGAGACTGGATGAAAATCATACACCTATGGATGAGGACAGTGGGCAGGAGGTAAGGGCAGAGGGAGGGGTAGGAGCCGGATGGAGGGGAGCTATGGGGGAAAAAAGAGGAACAATTATAATCCTAACAATAAAGATTTATTAAATTAAAAAAATAAAAAGTTGGGCAGGGAAATATAAGATGAGTATGGAGCATCTCGTGATGCCAGAAAGTGAGCAATGCTAAAAACAAGGGACAGGAAATGAAGCACATTGAAAGGGGCACAGGAACTAATCTGAAAGAGCTTGAGCAACAAAACAATGATAGAATTGGATTTGAAAGGAAAGAATAAATCTCTACAAGCCCATATCCTATACAATAAAAGCCCAGTGACCAAACAGCAGAACGGCCACAATGACTGGTCAACCAGTTGCTATGAAGCGCACTGATCACCAGTGGGCAGACTCTCAGCACAGGTGCTGCTCCATGGTGGTCAGTGCACTCCCACAGTGGGAGTGCCACTCGGCTGAGCAGTGCTCCCACAGAGGGCTGATCCCCACAGGCCATGCCACTCACAGGCCTCTAGTTGATATCTAAAAGTAAATAAAAAAAGAGGATAAAGAGAATCACATATGGTGACAAAATGAAACTAAACTTTGGGTAATGAGTATGTAAAGCAGTAGAGAGATGATGTAATATATGATTATACACTTGAAACATAATCTTAGCCAATGTCATACCAATAAATTTAATTTTAAAAATACAAAATTATAAATAGAATTATAAATACTATTAGAGAATATCACAGTAAAAGTTGCTGCAGATAAGATCTACCAATGATGCCAGAAAGTGATGCCATTTAGTGGGGAAAATTTTAAGCAAATACAGAAGATTTGAATAGTCTCAAACTGTAAAATACTTAATACTACAATGGAAAATAGTATCTTTACATTGGATAATTTTGGTAGCCATCATCTTAGCAAGGTTACCATCATAATGAATGCTCTGATAGGGTGCACTGAGAAGAAACATCTGTGTGCTATTTGAGATATTCTATCTCAATTTTATCATGAGAAAACATCAGACAAAGCAGAATTGAGGAACAATCTATAAAATAACTGACTAGTATTCTTCAAAGGTCTCCAGGTCATGAAAGACAAGGAAGGTTGAGGAACTGTTGTAGACTAGGTAACTAAGGAGGCATGATAACTCAATACAATATGGGATCTTGAATTGGATCCTGGAACAGAAAAATTACGTTCTTGGAAAAACTGGAGGAATCTGAATAAGTTCTCCTCTATACTCTAGTTAATAGGATTGTATCTTAGTGTTTATAAACCCTCCATGGTTATGTAAAATGTTAACAGAGGATAAATGAAGCTGGTGAAAAGTATATGGGAATTCTCTCTACCATTTTTGCAACTCTTGTGTAAGTCTAAAGTTATCTCAAAATAAAAAGTTTTTTAAGAAAGCTATGGAATAAGGATGTAGTTACATGGTCATCAAGGGTATTTATTAACTAGTATGTAGTAATAGAGTAATTACAAGAAACATCAATGTGAGAGAGACACTTCAATTGATTGCTTCCCGCATACACCCCAACTGGGGCAGGGGATAGAACCTGCAATGGAGGTACATGCCCTGGACCAGGAATTGAACCCACACCCTTTGATCTGCTGGCTGACACTCTAACACTGAACAAAATTGCCCAGGGTTATATTCCCATTTTTTAACAGATGAAGAAACTAGGGCACAGAATCCTATATAATAAAAGCCTAATATGCAAATAGACTGAATTTTGGAACAACTGGCGGAACAACCACACTGACCACCAGGGGACAAACAATGCAGGAGCTGTCTGCAGCCTGCAGGCCCCAACCCATAGCAGCAGCAAGCAGGTGGCACCAGGCCAGCCAAGGCAGGTGCCAGCGGGAGCCCCCAATGGCCTTCTGGTCACCCCACAGATTGGCCCTGATCACCTGCCAGGCCTAATGACCCTACCCATACATGAGTTTTAAGCATTGAGCCTCTAGTAGTTAAATAACTTACTGAAGGTTGACAGCTAATAAATCTTAGAGCCAGGGCTGAAGCTAAACAGTTCTACTGGCTCCATCTAAGTTGTGGACAATTATTAAATAGACCTCCTGCCATATTGGTGATCTCTGGTGAGAGAGAGATAATAGTCCTCCAGAGCCAACATGTTTCCTATCAGAGTGGCTGTATTAGGGCTTGAGATGTTCACTCTGGTGTTAAGGATTATGTAAGAGGGTTGCTTGAACTTGAAAACAGACTTGATTCCTTTCACTTGCTCTAGAAGTTGGAAAAAAGTTGGACATAAGGATCGTGACTCTGGAATTGGTATAGGTTTTATAGGAAAGGATGAAACTTGGTTTTGTCCTCTCCTCTCTAGTCTTTGAGAGCTGCTCAGCCTCCATCGACGTTCCAGTTGAGAGAAGGAGGCTGAGAATGGGCAGAAGGAAACAGTAGAGTGGACTTTGTCCAACAATGTGGAGCACCTTTTTCTTTAGAAACTGCATTGCAAATGGTAGCAACATTCCCCAGGCTAGCTCAGTTAACCCATAAGATAACTAAAATACTAGGTGCTTGCTCCTGAATGTTTCCAAACCTTTAGTTTTCATTGCAAATGTATGGTATTCCAGTTAAATTATGGGCAAATAGGCTAGCCTGAGAACTTAGCCACATTTGTAAAAAATATATTTTATTGATTTTTTAAAGAGAGGAAAGGAGAGAGATAGAGAGCCAGAAACATCAATGAGAGAGAAACATCGATCAGCTGCCTCCTGCACACCCCCCACTAGGGATGTGCCCACAACCAAAGTACGTGCCCTTGACCGGAATCGAACCTGGGACCTTCCAGTCCACAGGCTGATGCTCTATCCACTGAGCCAAACTGGTTTTGGCTTAGCCACATTTTTTATAGGGAAAAAAAATGCTTTCCAAACAGTTAAGACTATATATTTATCTTGGTGTAAAACTAACTTCATAGTATAGATCACCTACCTGAATATTCTGCTTCAAGCACACTACAAAATGCATTTGTTGTTTTGATGGTAAAGTGAAAACCATCTCTAATGAGATAGGTAATCACAGACATGGTGACTTGGACCAGATTTTAATTAACTAAAATAGTTTTAAAATTCTAGCAATACAAAAAAATGCATCTGCTTTTCATTTGTCATATAGAGCTTTTATTTGTCAGCCTACTTAAAACATTGAAACATATTAATGTGGCTATCTGAACCACTTGTAGATCTTCAGATTTGTGTAGCAAAAGGAATGATAATTATAATCTGCTTCAGGCTACAGGCTAGAATAATTCAAAAGGAAATGTGCACTACTAATATGGTAAAGCTCATAAATTCTCAATGTCAGTATGCCACTTGTAGCTGGAAATTGCAGTCAGGCTGGTTGGCTAGAGGCAAAAAGACTAGAGTTACATAATATTTATGAGGTCTAAATTTGCAATCACCAAAACCAAATATTGCTTGTCTTTTTTCAGATTACTCCAGGAGGTCAGCATCATCTACTCATGGCAATGGAGTTGAGAGCAGGGTAGACTGGGTAATGATGAAACTTTAGTTATAAGTATGAATTTTGTCCACGTCAATCCACTGCAACCTCCTTTATGGATTTATAACCTTCCTATTTTATACATTACTAGTGTCCCGGTGCACATTGAAAGGAAATTAACTAGAAGAAATATTTTAGTATCACTATTTGTGTCTTGCTAATGAAAAGAAAATAGAATTCTACCGAGTCTCCTATTTACCTACTACAGGACTTCTGTGAGGATTAAATGAGATGAGGCATGGGAAAATGCTTCACAAACATTTGGTTAAACTGTAAAACATTTGCACCTGGCTATAAAGCAAGTTGGGTTCCTGGGCTGAAGAAACTCAAAGGAGGCTAGTCACTAGGGATAGGAAGCAGGTGTTGCTATGTGATGTCATTACCTGACGCCCACAGCAACCATTTCTGGGCTAGACTAGGCTGGGCTGTGGGCTGCATTTTGTGTCATGGGGTCTTGGCAGTATTCGCTGTGATTTGCTGGGGTGTCACTCTGGGGTGGTGGCAGGACCTGTGTCCCACTTGGAGGAACCAAGTATTGGTGCCTTTTATTTTTAAACTAGAGGCCCAGTGCATGAAATTCGTGCGGGGGCGGGGGGAGTCCCTCAGCACAGCCTGCACCCTCTCGCATTCTGGGACCTCTCAGGGGATGTCTGACTGCCATTTTAGGTCCAATTTCTACAGTTGGACATGCCTCTCACAACCCAGGACCCCTCGGGGGATGTCCAACTGCCAGTTTAGGCCTGAGCTCTGCAGTTGGACATCTCTCTCAAAATCCAGGACTGCTCTCCGCTAATTACTCACCTGCCTGCTTGCCTGCCTGTCTGCTTGCTTGTAACTGCTTAACTGCCTACCTGCTCAGTGTGCATCATAGTGACCCGTCATTCCAGTTGTTCCGGTCTTTCTACTGTAATGGTTGGTTAGGCTTTT
This sequence comes from Lasiurus cinereus, assembly GCA_011751065.1. Taxonomy (NCBI): domain Eukaryota; kingdom Metazoa; phylum Chordata; class Mammalia; order Chiroptera; family Vespertilionidae; genus Lasiurus; species Lasiurus cinereus. Next base: position 15,374,868 of record JAAGEH010000393.1, on the reverse strand, counting down.
ATACATATAGATGGCCAGTACATGTCATGGCAACCCCTGCTTTGAGTGTCTGCGCCTGGTGGTCAGTGTGCATCATAGCTACTAGTTGGAGGGACAAACACTTAGCCTTTTATATGTATAGAAGATTCCAAAAATACCTACTTGGGACACTGAATACCATTGTGCAATATCTACTTGCTGCCTCAGGTTTTATAACACAATGGTAGAAATAGACCTTCCCTCCCTCTGCAGTGTTTCTTTAACACTTACAGCATTGACCTTCTGTGAAGACTTGCTGCCTGTCTGTACATCAGGCCCAAAACACTTTTTACATCCCAGCCAGCACCTTACATCAGACTGCACTCAGAACAATTACATGCCCAACCTTGTGATCTCTTGTGCTCCAGTGTACTTTGAAGAGTTTGACCTGCACAGTATATGAGCAGCTAAACCTCTGGGCCCTAGTAGTTTCACAGCTCCTGTGACTGAATTGCAAATTAGAACTGTGTGAATAACTTTACCATCAAGAAGTACTAGTCCTAGCTTACACCCTAGGAACAACTGCAACTGCAAGTCAATGCTCATTTTAAGTACGTTTTTATTGATTTCAGAGAGAGGAAGGGAGAGAGATAGAGACATCAGTGATGAGAGAGAATCATTGATTGGCTGTCTCCTGCAAGTCCCGCACTAGGGATCAAGCCCACAACCATGGCATGTGCCCTGATTGGGAATCGAACCTCAACTTCCAGGTTCATGAGTCCATGCCTCAACCACCAAACCACACTGTTTGGGCTCAATGTTCACCCTAAGTGCTTTGGTTTTTCACATGTAAACAGCATCCCAGATTATACTGTTTTTAGTGCTAAATCAAATACTTTTAAAACTTTTATTATTGAAAATTTTAAATATAGGGGAAAGGATATAACAAACTCTTCCATGCTATTGTCTATGCAATAAATATTTTTAATGCAAAAAAAATAGTCTTTTTTTTTTCTGTCAGTTCTTTGGCATAGTGACTTTCCAAACTTGTAGGCAGAGTTAGAAGTAGTATTCTGAAACTCATGAAGAAAAATACATCAGGAGAGCATTTGTTCAAAGGGAGCAATAGGGAGAGGATCCCCCTGTCCTTCTACAACTTTAAGACTTCTCACTCTTTCTAGGGGGAATCCAGCTGAGTGCAAGAGGATCCTAGGAACTAGTGCTATACAGAGTCCTTGTTCAGAAGGCTTGCAATGGTTAAGCTGTAAACTTAAATAAGTTTAAGATTACTGTCCTATATTTAGGCAGAAAATATAATGGAAAACATCCATTTATAAAGAAGTCAAGAATATAAAATACCTAGGAATAAATAAATAACAAGAAATGTAGGACCTATGTAAAGAAAACATTAGACCTCTACAGAAGAATATTAAGATACTGCAGTAGCCCTAACCGGTTTGGCTCAGTGGATAGAGCATCGGCCTGCGGACTGAAAGGTCCTAGGTTCAATTCCGGTCAAGGGCATGTACCTGGGTTGCGGGCATATCCCCAGTAGGAGATGTGCAGGAGGCAGTTGATCGATGTCTCTCTCTCATCGATGTTTCTAACTCTCCCTCTCCCTTCCTCTCTGTAAAAAATCAATATATATATATTTTAAAATCACAGACTGGCAGAGCTGCAGAGGACCTTAGAGGTGACTTAATCCAGCCTCCCTGAGACCAGAGAGAAGCACC
>JAAGEH010000393.1:15328613-15373077 GCA_011751065.1 Lasiurus cinereus | reverse complement strand
TATATATATATATATATATATATATATATATATATATATATATATACTGCAGTAAATGTGAACTTATCTCTTAAATAAAACAACTATTTTAAAGAGTCATATTCTCCCTAGATAAATCCATAAATTCAATGTGAACCCAATTATATGGCTCAAAACACTTTAAATGCAGTTGAAATGCAAATGGAGAACTGAAAAATAATATTTGAAACAATATAGTACATAAATTCACAGAGCACTCTTAAGATTAAGTCCAGTAAAAACAACCTAAGAGGCCTAAGTAGAGGTTTCCCAAAAGAATATAAATATATAAGTAGAGGGAAGATCCTCAACTTCAGCAGTATCTGAAGAAAAATAAGTAAAAGTGAGATACCATTTCATTTATAAGACTGGTGTTATGCCGAAACCAGTTTGGCTCAGTGGATAGAGCGTCTGCCTGCAGACTGAAAGGTCCCGGGTTCAATTCTGGTCAGGGGATGTACCTTGGTTGCAGGCACATCTCCAGTGGGAGGCGTGCAGGAGGCAGCTGATTGATGTCTCTCTCTCATCAATGTTTCTGTCTCTCTGTCCCTCTTCCCTCCTCTCTGTAAGAAATCTAAAAAACAAAAACAAAAAATGACTGGTGTTAATATTCATGAGATACCGTTGGGAATAAAAATTGCTCTTTTGTGGAGAGTAGCTTTGCAAATATGTCAAAATTTTACATATTTCTAAACCCAAAGAATTCTACCTCTAGGAATTTAAAAAGAAAAATAGGTCCTATGTGCAGCTATATTTGTAAAAAGTATACTAAGCAAGGAAAAAAACTTAAAAATAATCTGCCTAAATGTTCATCATTGGTTAAATAAAGTATTTTGTGACCCATCCATATAAGGGAATACTATGAAGCCACTAAAACAACCCAATAGGCCTAAAAAGGATCATGCAGATCTATATTTGTTACAAATTGATGTGTTTCATATATTGGGGAGAGAAATTAATTACTTTCAAAATAGCAGTTTAGCCCTAATGGGTTTGGCTCAATGGATGGAGTATTGGCCTGTGCACTGAATGGTACCAAATTTGATTCCAGTCAGGGGCCTGTACCTTTGGTTGTGGGCACATACCCAGAGGGGAGTGTGCGGGAGGTAGCTGATCGATGTTTCTCTCTTACCGATGTTTCTGACTCTCTATCCCTCTCCCTTCCTCCCTGTGGAAAATCAATAAAATACATTTTTTAAAATATAGCTCTTTAATAAAATTACATATATAAATTTAATATGTATAAAATGAAAATTAATATTCTATAAAATATATTAGTGGATACATAGAGAAATATTCTAAAGTGTATTTGCTGAATGTCAACAGTGATCAACTGAGGAAGATTTTCACTTTTTTTCTTACTATTTACTGTTTCTGCTTTATCAGTATGTATTTTATAAAAATATCTAATATCTATTTTCATTATCAGGAAAATAAAACATGGGCTTCTTGTGGACTTTGGCTTATTCTGTGTGGTTTCAGGAGAGGGCAGAGCACTCCACTTGAGAGGATGACCTTTCAGGATTCAGAATGAAAAACTTTATGATTGACACAGTCTCCTTCCCAGCTGCCAACAAACTAATAAAGAGCTTCCATTGGGAGGGATGTGACTGTATGTCACTGCCATACTCGTTTTTTAGAAAGTAAATCAATCATATGGAACAGACAATGTGGTAGGATGGTTGTTCAGAATATGATTCTGGCATGTTGCCTGGCTGTGTAGACCAAATCATCCCTTAATCAGACCCAATGAAATGTCAGTTATGACAATGCAAGGAAATGCTCTCTGTGAGTTCACATTGTTGCTTTCCATATTCCTCATCAGATTCTTTGTTATTGACCCAGGGCTGAATCCATGTGATATGCAGCTCTTTCTAAAAGCTGGTTCTGCTTATTCTTGATCCCCTTCTCTTTCTCACTTTCTCGGAGCCATCAGCAGGCAAGACAAGATGGTTGTCCAGAGTGTAGGGCTGCATCCTCATCTGTACACAGTATATTTTTATAGAAACTATACGGCTAACCCTACCCTTGGGACCCACTTTCATTTGGAGCTGGGTTCCCCCAATTTTATTCTTCTCCAATGAAAAGTTTTTATAGATTTCCATCTAATGCTTTTTTTAAAGTTACACTTTAGTATCTCAGAAATCTGTCCCTGTGGGTGTTCACTTGGATTCCAAAAATGGAGCTATGGTGTTGAAGTGGTTTCTGAATAAATAATGAAACATGTGTTGCAAGTCTGCAACTCTTCCTTCTCCTTAACCACATCCTAGATAACCCGCCAATGGTGAGTGTCATTTGTGTGAATAGATTCTCTAGTTTTAGTTTTCAAGGCCTTTTTTTTCATTCTAGCTGTCTGAATGATTAATGTGACTAGGAAAATACTGTTGACCCATTTAAATCATGTCAAACAACATCCATTGCTCATCTACATAATGAAATACACACTGAACATCACATCTTAAGTGTGGGAGCCAGTGAACTACAAAATAATGTTTTACTAATGTAGCTTATGAAATGAAATATAAGACACTAGGACTGACTACAGCATTAAATATTAAACTATTCAAATGGTAATTGTTAGTGAAAATCACCTCTAAATTGAAACAGCTAATAGCTTTAGTTGTTAATTAGAGGAAGTGGAGGTGGTTGCATGCAACAGTGTGAGTTTTAAAAAGTCTTTATGTCAAAATGTGATTTAATATTATTTGATTACTGTGGGATTTATTGTCTATAATTGAGTTTTTCAATTGTTAAAATAATAGTTTGCTGAAAAAGTAGAAAAAATGGCTTGACATTTTTATCATAGTTTCATTAAATTGGGCCTTGAATAATTTTAAAGACAGCTAATTTATAGTTGAATCTATTTTGATCAATGATCAGATAACAAAGATAAGCTTTGATTATTTTTGAAATATTTAAATTATAAAGACATCATTTAAACAGTGTTGAAATAAATGCAAAATTTAAAGGCACAGAATTTAGGTTATTAGGTTTCCATGGTTACACCTTTTCAAGTTATTTTGTGTGTCCTGTAAATAGGTCTGTGAGTCACTGATAATTATTTGTTTTTTTGTTTGTTCTGTTGGCAGTTCTGTGTTCAGCTGAATTTAATACAGTTCACACAATTTGCTTTGGTTTATGTATATTGTGATTGACAGTGATTGAGCATTTCTTGTGGAGTGCTTGCCTTTTTTTGTCATAAATTATGTATGTTGGTAATGCTAGAAATGTAAATAAGTTATTCCTCTATCACTGTTTAATAAACAGAAATTTTTATGCAAAAAAGACTTCTTGGTGTGTTTAAACAATAAGGTTTGGTAAGCGCTAGAATATTTCTATTAAATAGTTACACACTGAGACAAATATGTTTAAATTCTTACAAACTTTAAGTTACTGAGGTTACCAAGAATTACAGAACTGCTTATGAATAAGCATAACGTTGACCAAACATTATTTAATAGCATAATAAAAATAGCAGTATTCTGATCTAATCCTTAAAATTGTGATAGTGAGCTTTATAGGGAATGTCTTCACTGCTGAGTGGAATCTTTCTATAACATGATTTCTCCCATCCCACACTTTGCACAAATATAAAAGCTATTCTGCATAGGAAGGATATAATTCTTGAGGAAAGTGGGGATCTTTTATAACTCTGAGTGGGAAGAAGAGATTTTCCTTATACCTCACAGCCATCAGAATTTTAGGAAGGCCCCACCAAGAACTCTCAGAAAATTGTCAAAATTGGGTTGAGCATAATTTGTCCTATTGCATTTAAGCATTCTGTCTGTACACTACAATCATGAGATGCTTTCTAGTTGTAAAGTATTGATACATATGCAGTCTCATTTGATCATCAGAGTGGTACTGTGATGAAGGGAGGGAAGGCCCAGTGCTGGTTTTTAAGTAGTAGCTTTGTGAAGTACTTACTTTGTGAATTAGCCAAAGCACAGTTGGAAATTCAGCTCGTTTCTCCCTACTGATTAGTCTTTTTTAGAGTTACCTTCTCCCACAGTCGGGAAACCAATGATCATATTTGTCATTTACCTAGTGCTTACCTTGTACCACTTTCCATGCCTCATGTTGTACAATTATCATAGCAATCCTGAGAAAAAGGTAATTCCTGTAAACAGATGAGGAAACTAAGGCTTAGAGAGCTTAACTAACTTGTCTAAGTAAACTAACTAGTACCAGAAAAACCAATTTAAATAAGAACTCAAGTAAATATAATTAGGAAGGCACAGTTTTGGAGGAAAATCTCATTTACTAGCAAGATATAAAATGTTTTAAGTTCCACAATATTTTCTTTTTTTTCCTCCAAATTGGCTATGTTTTATCTAGATATTTTGGGATTGGTTTTCTTTTAACAATTTTTCTTTAACATTTTTTAGTTCAAAAAATGTTCAATACACCTCACATTAGACAGTAAACATGTTTCACATATTATATACATCAAATATTTCAGTATTGTGGTTATGTTGAAGATTTTAATATAAAAATGAGATGATGAACTTCTCATTTCACCAAGTGTGAATAATCTTGGACAGCTAAGGTTTTCAAGTAAAATTGTGTTTTCAGTTATGAGAGGCAGCCTGCCTTATACAGTTAAAGAGTAAATGTTTTGTTAGCTACGGTAGTGGTTTTAATTTTTAATCTTTAGTACAAAAATTAATGGATTTATAGTTGAGCATCCATATCTGGGGGGAAAAAATACAAGGGCCAGTTTGTAAACAGGCTTCTATGGGACTCATCTTTTAAGCCTGCACCATTTTAATACACTGCACTTTTTGCATTCATGCCTAAAGCTATGAAGTGGTTATTTATTCACGTGGTTAACTAAGTCTACACAGTTGCATTGAATACAAAATTATTTGTGGCAACATAAGTATATCAGTCCAAAAAGCTGCCTTCAGAGTGTGGGTATTGCCTGGGGGGAGGGTAGAGGAGAATGTGGGGAGGGGAGTATGGGAGGATAAATGGTGATGGAAGGAGACTTGACTTGGAGTGGTGAACACACAATACAGTGTACAGATGATGTGTTATGGAATTGTGCACCTGAAACCTATATAGTTTTGTTAACCAGTGTCACCCCAATAAATTCAATAAAAAGGAAAAAATAGTGGGAGAAAAAAACTGCCTGCAGGTCATTTGGAACTTTATCTTTTGCTAAAGAAGCTACTGTGTATTTTATCTTTATTTTTCTTGTGAAAATAATGCCCTGATGCATGATCTCATCTTCTTTTGTCTTTAATCTATGTAATCACAACTGCAGAAGCTTGGAAATGTATTGTTTTCCTAGAGCTTTAGCTTTCTCATTTTAGGTTGTGATTATTGACCTACCTCCATCCCTACCTACCTATGTACTACTTCTATTGCCTGGTTACAGGGCAGAGACAAAACTCCCACAATTGTCATAACAACTTTAGGATTTGTATTCATATGTTTTCTTTTTATTTCATACCTTTCACTTGAAATTGTACAGTGAAAACATTCTCAGGAAAATATTAAGATGGTAGTTTTTTGTGTTTTTTTTTTTGTTTTTTTTTTGCATTGATACTGCATTTTGGTCAAAGCTCTGAGCTATTTTTACCAATTGTTTCCCTAAATAACATTAAATGACTCATAAAAAGATAAGGGGGGAGAGAAAAAGAACTATATCTAACAATAAAACGAGCATGTTGCATGTAGAATTCAGTTGATACTATTGTAAGATGAAGACTAAAATTACACTCTTTTCAAATGCTTTAATACAATTGAAAAATATTCATATTAAAGCTGTTACTTTGATCATAAACTAAAAGTCCCAATGTCTTCTATCACTGGAGATTTTTATTCAAATTACTAATATTTTGAGTAGTAGTATACATGAAAGTAGTGTTTGTGAATTGGCTTTTGAGAAAATAACTAAAGCACTTTCTTACTACATCTATTATTTTAAGTTTATAATATTTTATATGAATTTTCTCTAAAATTGGACTCTATGTGTGATTTCTGTGAAATTGCTCTTTCTGACTCTCATTTATATGCTTGAATATAAATTTTTCTATTTTCCTCATTTTTAGCCAATGAGTGTGAGGTAACAGGAATGTGTGGAGTTTTTTTTTTTTCAGACTTTGGAAAGTTGAAGTTTGCCAGATGTTCTGTGCTAACCTAGAAGTGTGCATTCTCTGGGTCTCAGGACTGTGTAAATTTCTTTTTTGTTACTTTGATGGAACGACATTTGCTTTTGGTTCATTTTGGTGTTGAACTTATGCTCTGATCAGAGCTTGTCTTTTATTCTGTAGTTAAATGATATTGCGGCATCCAGAAAATCTGGCAAAGAAAATGATATTTTGATGACATTTTCACAGGGCTCAACTAGAATGAATTATTACATTTTAACCATAGCCCTAATAAACAGCTCCTTTATTTCCCCTAGGAGAATACAATATTTCTTTGTCCACGAAGTGCCTGAGTATATGTATTGTTGAAGTGCTAAAAACTGCTTTTCTCTAAACTTTAGCTGAGAGACAATAGGATTTTCTAAGCATATGCTATTTCAGTGTGACTCAATATTTTATGATTATAAAGATAAATTATATTTAAATTTTGAAGTAAACATTTTAATCCTAAATGGATAAATTTCATATAGTAGTTCTATTTTCCTTCACAAATTAATCATTTTTATGAACTTCCACCTATTCACCAAATGATCTGCTTTTAATTTTAGATTTTGAGTTTTTTACTGAAATCATTAACACACCCCTCCCCAGCTGTGGTTGAACCAGCCCACAGAAATTTTTTTCTAGGCTCACAAACATGAGTCTACTTTATTAAGTAGGTATATATATTAATCTATGTTTCTAGAGTAGGGGGGAAGGGTATTGTCTCCCAAGAAAGGGGGACTGCTTTTTGTTTAAATCATAGATCCTTGGGTGCAAGTGTTGTACCTTAATGAATCATCACATATCATCCAATTAGCTTTTGTAAAGAAGCAAAGAAGTATTTTTATAAACCCTTTCTGAACTTGTCACTGATGTTATACTATATCAGTTGCTATTGATGAATTTTAAAAAGGAGGGAGGGATGTAGTGAGAGCCAACTTCCTGATGGAGCCTTGGGGAAGGTCATGTTTTGCCGTGACCTGGGTATCATTCTTGAATGTTGTTATTATTGGAAGAGAGTGCCCTCAGGCCACCACCCTTCCTCTTCCCCAGAAGTGGCTGACTTTCCAGCATCTTCTCTAGAACTAGGACTCCCAGGCTCTGCTCTTTGGCTTGATGATAAGTTCTGATATCCACAGGCTAGATCTGTGGTGAAGACTACTATCTCTTCATTTGACTACTTACTTCAAGGGGTAGTGGTCCAACCCTATTTTAACCTGAAAATGATGAAGTCTCATAGATATTGCAAACTTAGAACTTTCAGCCACTACACCAAATTTTTACATTTCAGCATAAAAGTGACTTGTGAATTTTTTTTATCACTTAGAATATTTTACACATTTCTTTTTTACTTATGTGGAGTCTTTGTTACTGTTTTAGCAGTCTTAGCTATCTATGAAAAAAAAACTTCAAGGACAACACTGTTGGTTGTCAAATCGAATCTTTCAGATAAGTATTTATGCCAGTATACTTTAGACTCAACTGTATACTTTATTTTGAGCATTAAAGAAAATTATTTGTTTTCTAATACCTTCATAACAACTGGACCTGCATCCTCTTTATTAATATTGTTTAATAAACACTGTGGTTTTATCATTCAGAGGTTGTTGTCAAATGCTGTTAATTAGGGGGGAAAATGTTTTTTATGGGTTTGCGAAACAGATTCACTCCTCTCCTTTTAATGGCATCTTAGCTTGAAATCCAGGAAGCAATGGTGTATGGTGTCCATATCCATGATTTCCTGAATTGGAGAAAAAGTGTGGAAAGCATCTGGGGAGAAGGAGGCTCTTTACCAGCTTGTTTCCTGTAAGCTCAATTGGAAGACCTTGTCTGTGCAAATAGATTTCAAAATAGAGCCTGCCCTTTGACTGTCTCCATAATTACATGGCTCGCTCTGTATTTTATTTGGCAGCAAGAGCAGTTAACCCCTGGAAGGAAGGGGTTGATGGCATGGCCAGCTTGGCTCCCCAGACATGTCCATGGGAATGAATAAACCACTGTTTGGAGAAGCTCGTAGCTAAAAAAGACACCCGGCTAGTCTTAACTGAACTGAAACTTTCAAAAAACAAGTTTAATGGTGCTTATGGTGATTGGTTTAAAAACTTACTTTGTCCTTATTGTGTAGATTGTAAAGAGATATTAATTGTTTTTTAAAAAATTGGAGTTGTGGGAGTTCCTTTTACTTTGATGTAATCAGCATCTGTCAACAGAATGAATTTGCTTTTGTTTAGTTTCAAGGGCTCTTGTCCTTTAGCTTTGCCCAATCAGTGTCTGCTTCAGCCTGGGGCATTCCCCTAGCTGTTTTTTTTTTTTTCTTCAACAAATGCACAGGTTATTTCTTGTGAAACGTGAGCTTCTCTTCTACTTTATAGTCTCCTTAAAATGTGAAGGAACCTTCAATCTTCTCATTTACTTTTGAAAAATGTATCTAAGTACTAGATTATAAAAAATGAAAGTTATATCAAATGATGCAGACTATTTAATTTTCCTTTTGCAACATTTGTGCAAATTATCAAACCTATGGAGCAAACAGAGTTTTAGTCAAGAAATATGAGGTCTGGGTGTATGTGCACTGTTCTCGTTTGGACATGAAGCACACAGTGCCATATCAGCCTGAGCTCCTGCTCTGAGTAATTGGTTGGCATTCGTGAAGTGTGATCTTTCTGTGGTTCTAAATCTGCCTTGAAAATGTATTTCTATGATGCAGTCCCTTCTGAGCCTACTGTAGGAAGCAATATTTCTAAACAGTTAAAAGTATCTCAGTTTGCTTTTTTTTAAGTTGTATCATTTAAGCAAATCATTTGGTTTAAAATTTAAGTTATCAATGAGTGTAAAAACTGTATTTTGAAAATGAATTAGCAAAACATTGTTGTTTTCTCTCTTGATAATCATAAATCATTTAAATCTGGCAAGCATTCCTCCATTCATCCAAAATAATTGCCTCCATTTGTAAAATCAATTAGATGTTGATATGCTATAAATAATAGGTCTGTTACTAGTCTTTGGCATTTGCTGATCATTATGAAAAAATATATTCAGTAAGACATTTTACAGGTGTCTTTTAAATTACGCATTATCTCTGGTTGACATTGTTGGCTAATGTAAAGTATGCAGGCTATTGTATCCTGTTGTTTTCTACTCAGATATTTGATACCTCTGAAATGTAACATAACTGGGAATTGATGGCACGCTGCAGGGTGAAAGTGCTTCTCTGGAAATGTACAATGAAAAAATATAGGTATTGGTAGCCCACATTTGAGTACAAATACACTTTTGTTCAGTTTTACAACTGCTTAAAGTAAACATTTTAAATGCCTCTTTGGAAGTTCATTTAGACCTCTCCCTTAAAAATATTTGTTGACCAAAAGAAAACTCACATTTTCAAGGGTAAAATCAGCTTAATTAAGGGTCATTGGTAGAGGTGCACATAAAAACCCAGGGCTCAGTGGGTGAAATGGAAGCATTTCATTATGTGGCAAAGAATTTATGAGCAGATAACAATTAAACTGGACCCTGAGTAAAAGGCCAGTAAATATAGGGCATGTTTGTGTAGCAACATAAGTTATTTAAAATGCATTCCTCCCTCCATCACATTGAATTCTTTAACCCCACCTTTCAGACCTAATCTGTAAAGGGAAGTAAAATGCAGCTTTAAGCAATTGATACTATTACGAAATTTAAAAATATTTAAAATCATAACCTAGATTTTATTACAAATACAGAGTTAAAATATGAAAAATGTGCCGCAGGATCCAGAGGACATAGAGCAATTTCAGGAGACATTTAGACCACACAGTGTGCTCCTCCATGACGTGAAAGAAGCAGTTGCCTGTAATTTTGAATTTTCAGCTCCAACTAGGCACTGATAGAATTTTTGTAACAGGAAAATAATTCTTATTACCTTTGATAACAGTAAATATTCTAGTGTCCATAACAAATAACATTAGATTTACTGCCTAAGAAAACCCTACATAGAGTTTCTGTTACATAATCAACAGTAACAGCATTCACTATGATCATGTCTTTTAAGATAAGATTAGTCCAAAACAGCTCCTTATGGATCTGGGGCTCTCCTACTCTCATGAGGTTTCTGATGGTTTTCTACCAGTGTCTTCTAAACTTCAGATTAGTCAACTTGTCTCTTGCAATAACTAGTACTCTTCTGGACCTTATTTCTCTAAAATAGCTTTAACAAAGAGGGTGTGCTGTGGGTCCTGAGAAAATAATGATGCCCAGAGACAGAGAGACCATCCCTGTGTCTGATGGCAACCTGGCTGGGGTTCCTGCCTCTGATGATAGACATCGTGAATCAAAGTAGCTGTAACATTAAAGGTGGCCAGTTGGGAGTTAGATGTAGTTATTAGAAGATATCAGCAACACTTTTATGTATTTATCTTTAAAATTGTATGTAACTAACATAGAACATTCTAATGGAGGCCTGATGACTTCATCCTTCATGTTTAAGTACATAGAAAAGATTATTAGTTTTAGGTGTACAAAGCAGTGCTTTTATAAAGAAAGGAAATATATAGGAAACTCAAAAACCTTTTCTAGAATGATATATAGTAGACACTGCAGTTTGGTTAACCTGTGACTGTGAATATCATTGGGTCTGAGGATTTTAATTTTGCTCACTCTGCATTTAGAAAATTTGGTAATTACTATTTATTAATTACAATAAGATAAAGTTGAGGATCTTTCCTTCTCCTTTTTTTGGCCACGATAATTGGAGGACCATTTTCTTCAAAAGTCATATATTGACCTAACCCCATTTCTTCCTTTCATTTTTTAAAACACTAGATTTTTTTGAAGTTTGTAATGAATAATGAGATAAACACTGTATGGTACCTTATTATCCTATTACTTATAACAACATTTATAGACTGTCTTTTTATCAGATTAAAAAGAAATGATTTTACTTCAAATAAAAAAATATCTTACAAAACTGGAATTGCCGAGTACACTGCAGAACCATAATTGTCAACAAATTGGATAGATACTTTCAGCCTATGTTCCCAGTGTATGTCATGTGTGGATGTGCCTGCATCTTTTGGGCATTGAGCACATACTTTGGCAGAACAGGTACATTGACAGCACTATTCATCCTAGAAATAAATGTCTCAAAAGTCTCATCCAGATATTCTAGTGGAGGCCTGATGACTTCATCCTTCATGTTTAAGTACATAGAAAGGATTCCCCTATAATGACTGTGTACTTGAACTTGATAATACAGATAAAGATGAGCTCTCTTTTGTATTATCAGCCACATCGAACAAAATCTTCATGAGTCCTAAAATTGATCAGACTCTACATCATCCCATTACCTAGGATGTAGCATGGCAATCAAATGCTGCTGAATGAAGGCATAAATGTCAGAGTTAAAGGGACCTCAAAGATTATGAAGCCCAGCTCCCTCATTTTACTAAGCAGTGCTGTGTTACTTTGGCCCGTTTTTCATCATGTATATCACCATCTGATATAATCTCTGTGTCTGTTGGTTTGCTTCTTGTCTGCATCAAAATATAAGCTCCACAAAAGCAGGGCTTTGTCACATTGTTCTCCCTGCGTCCACAGCATGGCATATAGAAGGAGCTCAGTAAATTGTTGTTAAATAAAAGAATAAATAAATTCAGAGGTCCAGGTAAACATTTCAAATAATTGAGAAGAGAAAGTAAATTAACATTTGTGGATTGCCTATCTGTTATAGATGGTTTACATACTAGTGTACAGTATATGTTATCTCAGCTAATGCTCATAACAGCCCAGTGATGAGAAAAGCAATGCTATTATTTCCTTATAATGGTGACAAAAGAGGCTCAGAAGGTTTGATAACTCAGACCCATCTGACTTCAAAGCTCACGCTATTTTCACTAGCACAGTGTTTCTCAATTAGGTCAGTTGTAAGAATTTTCATGAAAAGTACCTTTATTCTGACTGTTGGCTGACCCCATGATATTTAGTTTTTCATGATTAAAAAAAAAAAACTTTCCTCAAAATCTATTCCCTTAAAAAACATAATATAAAGCAAAGTATCTAGCTACTAGAGCCCCTGCACGTTGCTAAAAGGCAGCTTGGAGAGGCAGGCAGCTTGGGACTTGGACTTTGAGGACCTGAGGTAGGGCCAGCCATTGACCCATCAGCACCTCATCTCTAAAATAATGATATCAACAGCTGCCTGCCCACCTGACAGATGGGTTAGAGATAATGTATGTTGAGCACCTAGCACTGTGCTTATTTAAAGAATGTGGCACTTAAATGTTAACCACTATTATTGCTACTATTTCTGTCACTTGTCATTATTCATAGTAATCATAACACATACATACTTTCCTCCGAAAAGTATGTCTTTGGTCCAACCTATCAATGCAGTTCATGGGCCCATGGTCATAGATTGTTCCACCTGAGTGTTTGCTGTAGCCGGGACCCAGATTTTCCATTCCATAGCCCCAGAAAGCCCAACCAACTTCTCACTGAACCCCGTCTTTGGCCAACAAAGGGAGCTTGTCATTAGAGAGTGAGTAGTCGAAGCCAGTTTGGCTCAGTGGATAGAGTGTCGGCCTTCGGACTGAAGGGTCCCAGATTCGATTCCGGTCAAGGGCATGTACCTTGGTTGCAGGCACATCTCCAGTGGGGGTTGTGCAGGAGGCAGCTGATCCATGTTTCTCTCTCATCGATGTTTCTAACTATCTCCCTTCCTCTCTGTAAAATAATAAAATATATATTTTTAAAAAGAGTAAGCGCAGAGACCAGTTTGGCTCAGTGGATGGAGCATCGGCTTGTGGACTGAGGGGTTCTGGGTTCGATTCTGGTCCGGGGCATGTGCCTTGCTTGCGGGTGCATCTCCACTGTGGGGCATGCAGGAGGTGGCTGATTGATGTCTCTCATCGATGTTTCTGACTTTCTATCTCTCTCCCTTCCTCTCTGTAGAAAATCAATAAAAAAAAAAAAAGAGTGAGCAGATTAGATCAAATCGTACCATTTTCAGAAAAATAACTTAATAATAGTAGTAACTTTTAATAGTGTTGTGGTGCCTTTCACACTTTCTGGATGTTAGCTCATTTTTCTCATGCCTGTAAGAGAAGTAATATACTTTGTGGGAGCAATTTGACCTGATTTACCTTTGTGTGCCTCACTATTTTCAGCTGTGGAATGGAGTAATAACAGTGTACAACTCATAGGGTTCTCAGAAGATTAATGAGCAAATGTATGTTAAGTGCCTATGTTGACACATTAGTGCTCAGTATTAGAAGCGGTAGTGGAGACTGTGTTTTCTTTCTTACTTTACTTTTTAAATGTTCTTGAAGAAACTATCATTTATTGGGTAGCTACTAAATGCAAGGTGCTTTCACATATTGTATTCCAATTCATTCTCTCTTGAGACCCAAAAGAAGAAACTTGTTCAAGACCACAGCTAGCAAGTGATAGAGCTGAGATGAAACTCTAGGCTGCTGTTTTCTAATCATCTCCTTTTCCTGGGGTACTACCCTGACACCCATATACCACTTGACAATCTTGGAATAGTGATGGAAATATTATCCTTTACAATACAAGCTTTAGAGAATATGTACATATCTCAGGCTACTTTTTTTAAAGTGACATTTTGGTGTTTGGAATTATCTATACTGATAAAAGGGTAATATGCTAATTAGACTGGGAATCCTTCTGGACAAAGCCATGGTGGCGGGGCCAAGGTACAGGTGGTTAGAGTGCAAGATGGGGGAGGGCACTTCTGGGTGATCAGGTAAGGATGGGACCGCAGTTGTGGGTGATCAGGCCATCAATGGGAGTCAGTTGGGGTTAACAGGACAGTGAGGGGAGGCAGTTTGGAGTGAACAGGCCAGTGGGGAGGGAAGGTGGAGGCAAGCAGGCCAGCGGGGAGCAGTTGGGGATGAGCAGGCCAGTGGGGGGGGGCATTTGGGGGCAAGCAGGCTGGCAGCGGGGGGGCAGTTGGGGGCAAGCAGGCCAGCAGGCAGAGTGGTTAGGGGCAATCAGGCCTGCAGGCAGGTGAGTGGTTAGGAACCAGCAGTCCCGGATTGCAAGAGGGATGTCCGACTGCAGGTTTAAGCCCGGTCCTGTAAACCGGCAGTAGGGGTCCTAGATTGGAGACAGTAAAGGCCAGGCTGAGGGACACTTCCCCTTCCCCCCCATGCACAAATTTCATGCACCATGCCACTAGTTTAAAATAATACCCAAAACACCTCTGTAAGTTTAATCCAACAATATTAAATTGAACTTTATGGAATAATATAATTGAGTAAAACAAGACACTCAATCACTGACCATTGGGCTTTGTTTGCATCACATGCCTTTTTCCAAATCACTTATAGATCATGGATTTGGAGGCTAGAACTCATCTGCATTTGGTATTTCTATTATGTTTCACAGCTGTAAGGTTGCTCTAGGCCAGTACTTCTCAAACTTCTGTGTGCAGCAGAATTGCGCTGTGGGCTTGTTAAGGCACAGATTGCTGGCCTTATCCCAGAGATTCTGAATCAGTAGTTTGAGGAGGGGGCCAAGAATTTGCATCATTTTCAGTAAAACTGCTGGTCTGGGTACCATATTTTAAGAACCAGTGGTCTAGATCAGGAGTAGGCAAACTTTGCCCCTATAGCTCAAAAATAGTCATAGACAATTGAAAGCAAATGAAGGTATCTTTGTTCCAATAAGTCTTTATTTAGGAGCACTGAAATTTGAATTTAATATATTACAAAACACTATTTTTCTTTTATAAACATAAAAATCACTTTTAGGCTGTATAAAAACAGGCAGCAGGCCAGGTTTGGCCTTGAGCTATAGTTTGCCATCCCTTGATATGCAATTATGATATGTTGGGAATTTCCAAAACTACTGTTTTAATTATAAAAGTTATGCAAGGAAATGTGTTTTTTTAACCTAACAGTTTAGAAGAAAATAAAATGATTCAAGAAATCTTTATCCCCAGCCCCAATCATATGTCCCAGAAATAATCACTATTGATAAGTAGCAATTTTCAGAAATACTATAGTTATATTTAAACGTATATAAATGTATAAGCTCTTTTTACATTAATGCACCGTTTATAAATACAAGGTGGGGCAAAAGTAGGTTCACAGTTGTGAGTATGCCAAACAGAGTTTATCTTGTATTATTATTTATTAATTATTATTTTCCACATGAACAACTGTAAACCTATTTTTGCCCCACCCTGTATTGTTCAGTATTTGCTATTTTCCTAGCAATATACTGTGACCTCTTTCCATATTAGTACTTAGAGAAGATTTAGCTTGTTCTCTTTCATAGGTCCATAGTTGTGTAGATATACCATAATATATTTAACCAGTCCCCTACTGATGGACATGTGAGTTATTTCCCATTTTTCCTACCACAAACAATGCTGCAGTAGGGTTCATCTTCATGTATTCATCATTGTATAATACCTGCATGGTAATGTCTTAGGAGGGTGAATTGCTGAGTCAAAGGATGTGTGCATTTAAAATGTTGATAGATATTTCAAAATTCCTGTTGTGGGTAATTTAGGACCCTATATTCATTCTCTTTCAGGGATACACCCTACATTTTTGCTATCTAGTCTTTATTTGACTTGAGCATTCATCACAATGAATTTCAGTATAATGCCTCACTGCACATGAACTTAACACAGAGTAGTAATCAGATCGAGGGCAAAAAGTGCAGCTGGCAATTTGTCCATGATTTTTCACGGCTTTAAAGAATAAAAAGCCACCCAAACAGTGCCCCGAGTTTCAGGTCATCCAGGACATTGCTGCATAAGGTACCATAGCAGAAATGGTTCTTTTTACAGACCTGGTGCTCAGCAGATGTTTCTATATGTTTATTTCCAATTAGAGTTTTCCATTGTCAAACATTATGTAAACATAGTATTAGCTAATAAATATGCCATGCTACTATTTTATTAGAACTGAGAATGCCACTGCTTTTCTTTCTATTTGGGGCTTTTCCTCTTTAAGCCAGTAAAGGATTAGAATAATGATTTAATAGGCAACAACATAACATCTTAAAATGTAGCACCATGTTAGGTGTTTTTTCACTTAAAACATGTCTTTTTCTGCTCCTAGGTTGTCATAGAATCTTCTCTTCACCATTCAATCATATCTACTTACACAAGCAGTCAAGCAGTCAACAAAGAAGAAATTTCTTTTTCCGGAGACAAAGAGATATTTCACACAGTATAGTTTTGCCTGCTGCAGTTTCTTCAGCTCATCCAGTCCCTCAGGTACTGTATCACCTATTATTTGCTGCTTTTTCCAGCCAAGATAAAGATTAGCTGCAGAAGCAGTCAAATGTTTTCGCACGTTTGATTTCTAAGCTATTTGAATCATAATTTTTAAGCGTGGTTTGTGATTTTAAATTGTCATTTGATAAGTTTAACATCCTGCAGTTCTATAGTGTTAATTTTTTAAAATAAAGAGCTAAGCTTATAATTGCTTATCTGATTTAGAATTAAAATTTCTATCATACAATTTTCTACAGTAACATGAAGATAAAACAACATGTATGTAGTTTTTTGAGAAAAAAAATTGACTATAACACTGGGATCATTCAAGAGAGATTACTTGAAACAATACACTAGATATTTTTTTCCTAAAGCCTGCTCTTTTGCTCTTTATGTTATTAATACTGCTATCTTTGAATCTCCTTTATAGTAAATTAAAGAAAACATCTTGTCTCAGAGTTCTTGACTTTTTTTCTAGAGATTACAATTCTATGGAAAGGCAATCTATCCTTTTTTAATGCAATATAAAGGAGGTGTGCGGGTTATTTAAGAAGAACAAGAATAGCTGAAAGAAATTCAGATTTGTTACAAAAGTCACCTGCTTTCCCCTTTATGCATTTTTTTACACTGAACCCACGTTAAGTATATTACAGTTCCTGAAGGTGAGTGACCTAGTTTTGTGGCAAGGGCTGACAAGACAGGCACCAAGAGCCCAAAGTATGTTCCTGGTATTTTCTTAGTTAGAAAAGAAATAAAATCTCTGGAGATTAGAATTTCAGGGATAGTCCAATAGCCCTTCTGCCTGTAGTTGTAACCTAGCCCGGTCACAAAGCAGAGACAAGAGCACAGAGTCTGTGAGGGAGACTGGGAGCTTTGGGGGGCACTGGTGGGAAAGCTGTTAAGCGAGAGATGCTCCTTCAGAGCTCAGCTGTGGCAACCTGAGCAGTGGCGTTACCTGTGTCAGAAAGGACCGTCTGACATGAGAAAGGTGAAGGTCCTTCAATCCTGCCTAATGCCCTGCCAGAGTTGCTGTGATGTCAATTGAATAGCGTTCTCTCTCTCAGCTCCCTGTCCCCATCTCCAGTGTAGCCTGACTGGGTACTGTCAACAATACTTATGTAGCAGTTTCCATAAGTCACTTGTAAGGAGCTGCAAAACTTTGAGACTGAGAGAAGCTCTGTGTGTGAGACAGTGCGTATTTTCTGCATATTGCCCATGGGTTTAAATAAGTGATGGAGAGTGTTCTACTAGGGTAATCTGAGGTGAATGTTTTGAGTTTGGGGGGATACTTTGTTATTTTTTGACAAATGATAGAAGCACTCTGTATTTCAATGTACTTAAAAAGAAAGAGAAAGGGGACAAAGCTGTTTTATTTTATTCTTTAGTCCCTTATTAGTTTGGGTACTGTTGTGAAGTACAAGCAAAGTGTATGTGTAATAGGCTTCGTTGGCCTTTACAGTCAGCCTTTTACATATATTCATTAAGAGAAGGTGTTGTGAGCTATCCTTTGCATAAATTTTATCTTTGTGTTAAGAAGATGAAAGTTCTCTTAATTAGCCATTTGACAATTTGGAAACTCGGTGCTATTTTTCATCGATGACAATGTGCTTCTCACGGGGTTGGGAGAAGGCAGAAAAGAAACTACTATTTGTTTTGACCAGAAGTCTACTTCAGTCCAGTTTGACTCAAAGCACAGTAAGGTTAATAGACCATCCAAAGACAGCACTAACAGGCAGTGTTAAGTTCAAAAGGGCAGGGGAAGGAACTGGGGGCAGCCTGGAGGGTCTGTTGTGCTGGCTTTGGAGGTCGGTGCTCCGGCAGGAAGGGCAGAGCTCCATGAAGTAGGAGGCTGTGTCGGAAAAAATGCTCCCATTGTCGTGCGCTGAGTTCTGATCTTCGTTTTCAATCCTTTCTCCTCAAGCACATAAAGAAGCCAGACTATGTGACGACAGGCATTGTACCCGACTGGGGAGACAGCATAGAAGTTAAGAATGAAGATCAGATTCAAGGGCTTCGTCAGGCCTGTCAGCTGGCCCGTCATGTCCTCCTCCTGGCTGGGAAGAGTTTAAAGGTGGCGTCTCACCAAGCCTCAGAAGGACTTACATGAGGGGCAACAAACCCTCTTATTTTTCCTCTTTCCCTTTAACTCCTCTTTTGTACACATGTAATTTGTTACTAATTAAGTAAAGCCTTGGGAGGAAGGGGGTTGTATTGTTTTATGTGTGTATTCAAGAGATTGTTTAAAACCCAGCTCAATTTTAAATAGAATTCTGGAGATGCTCTGGGCTCAATCAGCCTATGCAAGTTGATCAGTGGCAGCCGGCTTTGACTTTTGCCCCCTTCCTCCTGCCTGTAGTTTCTGCTTTTATTCCCCACATTACTCCATGTGCCTGGAGAGTTGCTTGCCTCAAGTCTTTGTCTACTATTTTTCTGCATTAGCTCTGCAAAGAAAGATCAGACCAGATACACAAAGCTATGGGTAATAGAGCAATGCAATTGTTACACCTGTCTTACTACAAGATTTGGTCCTTTCAGAATAATCTGAAACACTCTGCTGTAGAAGGATCATAAATGAAAATATGGGCTTGTGGTTTGAAAAAGGTGGGCAGAATTTAGGGAGTGAAACTCAATGATGAAATTACTTAAGGTACCATCTGGGTCATGTTCTTTTTATAGCAACGTAACTAAACATAATGTGAATATAAAATAACACAAAAAATTATTGAAGAAATAGTTCATTTTTAATAAAAGTTTGTTTTAGAATTTTCATTATTTATGTGCTTAAGATATACTTCATGTACTCACAAAACTAGATTATAGTTTTTCTTTTGTGTGGATTTAAGAGAAAAATATTTTTTAAAAACATTGACTTATATAGGTATGAAAGAAATCAAGATCAGTGAAAATGAAATCTATAAAATATGTATCAGACTCAGTTTTTTACATGATGATCTGTAATTTCCATGCCATTGCTGCAAAACCCATGTAATGTTTCTCTGAGATATGGGTTGATCTAATTTTCAAGCTTTGTCATTTAAACTGACGAGCCATTTGAGTATTTATTTATATGTTTCTGTTAGCCCAGGTTACTAACCATTGAGGAAGAGGAAGGAATTACCTAAGGGCATATTTTTGAAATGTTCAGTCTAAAAAGGAATCATGTCATTTAATGCCTCACAAATTTTTTTATTTGAAGGATCTTAAGAGTTTAAAATTTCCATTTCCTAATAGTCCATAGCACCATCATATACTTAAATGATTATCAAAAAGGCACAATTTAGGATTTTAATGTTAATCATAATTAATTAACATTTTGTACTACAAGTTTATCACAGTAGATTTATATATTATTGCTTGGAAGTGCTGTAGCTAAAAGCATAGTCAATAGATATAAGAAATGTCTTAGGCTGTCATTGCATAATTTCTTTATTTAATATTTTAGGTTGACATGACAACTGAAGAGATAGATGCTCTTGTTCATCAGGAAATCATCAGTCATGATGCCTATCCCTCACCTCTAGGCTATGGAGGCTTTCCAAAATCTGTTTGTACTTCTGTAAACAACGTGCTATGTCATGGTATTCCTGACAGGTAGTCATTGCTTAATAACATATTGTTCCTTTGGAAACTAAAACATGAAACTAAGATCTATAACATATGGTGAAAGACACTATTGTTTAATTGAAACCCACCTGCAAACTTTTGAAGCTGATTATGTTAAAACAAAAATTTGAAGTATTTTGCCTCTAAATGCACATGATACCCCCATTTAATGTTTGTTAAAGCAGTCTGTAATCCAAAAAAGTACTTATGCATTGAATGTTTCTTTAATGTCCTTAGATTTTAACCATATAAATGGTAAAAATCCAAATGTAGGTGAATATTAGTTATCAACTGTTTTGGCTCTTTGCAAAATTAAGATAACTAATAAGTACATTTTTTTAAAGACTAGTAGACTTCCAAATAGCAGTATGTTCATACTATGTAATTCTTGTAAACTTTGATGTGACTAACATAAGTTAAAGATTAGATATTGTTATTCCATTTATTCCTCCTTTAGTCCAAATTATCATTGCAACACATTGGATTTGTGATAGTAGTCATTAGGTATTTATTTTTATAGCCCTTTTATTGAGATCTGTCTATCACTGTTTTTTCCTGTTTATGTTTCAGTCGTCCTCTTCAGGATGGAGATATTATCAACATTGATGTCACAGTGAGTAAATCATATAAAAAATAGTCTTTGATCAACTTCAGAACTGCTGGTAGCAACAGGAAGAAGAGTGGATTGAAAATGTGAACTGCGCCGATAGAAGTGCTGTTTACTTCCAGACCCAGATACAAGCAGCTGGTTTCCTTTTTTGTTTTTAACTCTGTTTATTCCAAGTAAACCCAGGCCTGACTTGAATTTAGGGCTGGAATCAGATGCACTGAGATCAATGTTGGCCTAAGTGAAATGTCAACCCAATCCTGCTATGTGTCATGTTTTTGAGAAGGTGTAATTGTTATTGATCCACTGTGTAGTTAATGCAGAGCACCGCCGCACTGGGCAGCTGCCGAAGCTAGATATGTATGAGATGAGCTAACACGAAGAAAGCCAGCATTTTTCCTTCACTCTGCCAAGATTGATCTTCCTCTTCCTGCTGATTTTGAGTGGGGCCTGTCATTATCTTACTCTGTCATTAGAGGCTACGTTGGCCTGTGTGTGTCAGTCTATTTGGACAGCAACTCTTTTGCTAGCAGTGTTCTTAGATTTATTAAAATCCCTGAAGGTAGCACCATGTTCCATTTCTGGTATAGAGAAGAGAGCCTTGAACTCAAAGCATAGCAGCAGAATGGTTTTCTCTCTAAACTTAAGTTTTCACCAAATGGTTAACAGCATTTCTTTTAAATAACAGCCCAAGCCCCGGCCAGTTTGGCTTACTAGATGGAGTGTCAGCCTGGGGACTGAAGGGGTCCCAGGTTCGATTCTGGTCAAGGGCATGTATCTTGGTTGCGGGCACATCCCCAGTAGGGGTGTGCAGTAGGCAGCTGATCCATGCTTCTCTCTCATTGATGCTTCTGGCTCTCTATCCTTCTCTCTTCCTCTAAAAAAATAATGAAATATATTAAAAAAAATAACAAACCAAAATAATTTAGCCTAGGAACTTCAAATGTACAAGCTCTAAACCTTTTCTAATATTCTTAGCCCTTGACTATTTTCAGATGTGGCATATTTGTGCTTTGGCAGTTCATTTTGCTAAAAAGTTTGGTGATACCTTTGGATTATGTAGATTATAAATAAATTCTACACATCTGATGATTAATAAATACATTTTAAATAACTACCATTTAAACATCTGATGAGAACTAATTGAGATAGATAGTATTGAAGGATTACAATTTCTATTAATGAAGAAATTTTTCTGCTTGAATTTTTTATTGTATTAATTGGGGTTACATTGGTTAATAAAATTATATAGGCTTCAAGCATACAATTCTATAATACGTCATCTGTATTTTTTTTCTAAGATGTTTTCATTGATATTTAAGAGAGAGGAAGGGAGTGAGAGATAGAAACATTGATGAAAGAGAAACATCCATTGGTTGCCTCCTGCATGACCCTTACTGGGATTGAGCCTTGAAACCTAGGCATGTTCCCTGACCAGGCATCTAACCAGTGACCTCTTGGTGTATAGATGGATGCTCAACCACTGAGCCACACCCACTGGGCTATTGTATATTGTATTGTGTATTCACCACCCAAAGTCAAGTCTCCTTCCATCACCACTTATCTCCCTTCCGCTCTTTACTTCACCCACCCTCCTTTCCCTCTTGTAATCATTATACTGTTGTCTGTCTACGAGTTTGTTGGTTTTTTCAGTTAATCCCTTCACCTATTTCACCCAGCCCCCCAAGTCTCCTTCCTCCCTGACAGCTGTCAGTCTGTTCCCTGGATCTATGAGTCTATTTCTGGTTTATTTGTTTGTTTATTTGTTCATTAGACTCCACAAATAAGTGAGATCTTATGATATTTGTCTTTCTCTGACTGGCTTATTTCACTTAGCATAGTACTCTTCAGGTCCATATGCTGTCTCGAAAGGCAAGATTTCCTCCTTTTTTTTTTTTGTGAACAGGTGTATTCCATTGTGTAAATGTACCACAGCTTTTTATCCACTCATCTACTGATAGTCATTTGGGCTGCTTCCAGATCTTGGCTATTATAAGTAGTGCTTCAGTGAACATAAGGGTACAGAGGAAATGTATTTAATAATAGTTATTCTATATCCAGATCATGAAACCTAGGGAGGAGAAGGAATGAGGTGGAAATTGGCATCTAGTAGTTGAGTTCAGTCAGATTTTTAATTGTTAAAATTAATTAATCTTTTTTTCTTCATATCAATTTGTGTGACAAAATAGCCAAAGATTCTTTTATTGCTAATACTCTTTCCTGTCTTTGTGTGCTACTTAGAATACTTGAACATTTGCTCTATACATATTCTGTTGGTATCTTTCAAATTCAGAATCATGTAGCAGTAGGTATTTTATGAAGTATACCTGAAATAAAGTATTTTTCATGATACACCTTTCTTTTGGATTGCACCTGATTTGGGGGTTTTACATTTATTTTCTCTCCTAATCAATCACCTCCTAATAAAATATTGCTGCTTACAGTGAAATCAAGCATACTCTTCCCTACTGCTTTCAGTGTGTTCAAGGAGAATATTCCAAGCCTTTTCTACATTTACTGAAGACTTTTCATACATACTTCCATTTTTAATATTCAAATCACTTCATAATTGAAAAATTCATAAAGCAAAGTGAAATATTTTTAATGTTAAGAAATGTGAAGCGGTCAAGGAATATATAGATTAGTATCTGAACAAATTGTATTTCTTGTGAAATATTTTATTAAGTGAAATATTCCATTATTATTTCATATTATATTAGAAAATACTCATTGCATGTTATAATTGTTTATGTCTAGTTTATAACACAAGAAAATAGATTTTTCCCCCCTTGAGAGTTGAATGTTTAAAAATAGGCTATGCAGTACCTATAGTAGTTGCTCAATAAATATTTGTTAAATGAAGTAAAAAACAAGAATAGTTTGTGGGTATAAACAGTAATTATAGATAGCTGTTACAGATGTTCAAATATTGCCACATATATGACTCTTTCATGAGAGCTAGGAAGAGTAATATGAAAAGGCAAATAAAGATTTTTTTAAAATACATTTTTACTTAAATAGCCGCAAACATTCAGATATACAAACTTTTAAAATAATTGCTCTTATTAGTAAATGTTATATACTTGTATATAAAATTAAAACTTGTACTTTCTTAGGTTGCAAATGGGAATAAATGTATAGAACACTGTTCTACTGCAAAGTATTTAGGATACTTTTATCAGTAGAAAAAAACACTGGATTAGAAGCCAATAATCCCCCATATTAATCTGGATCCATCTCTATATTCTGCCACTAACCTTAGACAAGTTACTTGTTTACCTCAGTTTACTGACTTTTAAAATGAAGACATAATAAATACTTTTCCTGTTTCCCTCACAGTGTGTGGGAGAGTATTTTTTAAAAGCAGAATTATACACAGATTTGAGTTATTAACTCAGTATTAAACAGAAAGCTCAGATAAAAATTTTTATAACAGTTTCTGCATTCTACTTCTACTTGAGAAAAAGAAATGTGAAAAATAATAGCATAGGACAAATTTATGCAAAATAGCACATTTCATACTACATCAATGGATCAATATTCCAATAATCTTCTCAGCCTTTTATATTTATTGTAGTGTTTGATAATTATTGACTTTTATAATGAATCTGTTATCTTTCAAGATCATATAGGAACTGTTGAATCATTGAAGACTGATAAAATTAATTTTTTTGTAATTCTTAACACTGTTTTCTTATATTCTAAGGCTTTAAATAGTGATTCCTATTAACATTTAGCTATCTGGAACATTCAATTAAGATTTCACTTCCAGGCAAGATTTTTCATTCCTATTTTGAGCCACTGTCTCTATAATATCGACAGGTCTGTCTTATTTCTTGTCATTATCTATGACTTCCAAGTATAGAACTAGTAAATAAAAGACTGAATATCTTCATGACATTGAAGAAACCTTTCACCATGTTTAATATTGCTAGGTTCAACCTATTGTAATAATTGTGGGTCAGTGTCTTTGGTCACTAAATTTTGCATATAGACTGTATAGTTTTGTCTTTTCAAAAATAAAGTGAAGAATCAACATACTACTATATAGCATTGCTAATCAGAATGCTGAAATAGCCAGACTAGTCACTTACTTATTTTAAATTGTATAATATTATTGCATAGCTTCATCTTTTAATTTTTTGTAAGATTTCAGCATATCTGTTTTTTTCTAGGTGACCTTAAGAGTAATTCTGGAAGACTAAAACAAATGAATCCAATGTATACTTTAGAAGAGTAGATTTTAAACAACAAATTATTAAATTTCTGCCTATGTTTAGGTCTATTACAATGGCTACCACGGAGACACCTCTGAAACGTTCTTGGTGGGCAATGTGGATGAATGTGGTAGAAAGCTAGTGGCGGTTGCCAGGAGGTGTAGAGATGAAGCCATTGCAGCTTGCAGAGCAGGGGCTCCCTTCTCAGTAATTGGAAACACAATCAGGTAAGCCTTACACTGACAAGTGAAGGGAGGGTTGGCAAATGCTGCAAGGTTATTGGTGGCTTGGTATAAAGTTGATGACATGTTTTATGATTCAGAACCATCATTTCCGTCTGATATCAGTATGTGAACTGCCAGGCTGCAGTGTTGTTCCCTGAGTTAAAAAAAACAACAACAAAACAACAGTGAATTATATCAGGGTCAACAAAGAAATTTATAGAAGCAGCAAGCAATATTTGTGGACAGCTTTTGTTTTAGCTTGACATGTTGGTCTGTAGTGTTCCTCTACTCAAAACCACACCAAACATGGAAGAAAGTACCTAAGAAGGAGCTAAGCATCCTAACACTGGCATGATGAGACAGGAGAAAAGCTAAGTGTTCTAAAGGAATGAAATAAACACATTCATGTGATGCAGAGGTAAAAAGCCCAAGCTCAAGCAAGCTTTACCATTCAAATGAGTGGATTAGCAAACAGCCTGAAAGGGTGATCTTCTGTCCTGTTGGGTCTGGTTCATTTTTCCTGTAAACCATTGTTTACTTCCCACACAGCATTCTCTCTACTTGCTTTTTTTAGTAAATGTGTATCTTCTGAATTCAAGACTTTTTCTTTGTAATCTGTTACCTACTTTTAGATCTTTTCCCACCATAATTGTTTTGAAGTAGACATGCAGAATATATGGTTGCTGTTTTTTATTTAAAAGTAATACATTTTGTTAAAGATGACCACATCAGTACCTTTTAAAATACTATTCTCGTTAATATGAATCATTGAATGCTTCCATTTGTCTGAAGGATGGACAACTTAGTCACCTTGTAAAGATGGTGCCCTTTTTCTTCATAAGCCCTCAAATGCTTTAAGAAAAATGCAGTAAAATATCAGTTTAAATGTATTTATGGCTTTAAAAATATTGTAACAGTGTCTGAATCAAACTTTAGTAAAATCTCTTTGGGTTATATCTCAGAAGCTTTTATTGAAGACTTTGAACAAAATTGTGTTTTTGACAGTTTTAAATTATAGGCTAACTAGCCTGGGAAAAAGGGATAGTGTCTCTCTGTTCTTTCATAGGAAATGTTGAATCAGACCCCTACTGGGAAAAGAAATTTAATGCATATCTCACTATCTTACTGTCCATGAATATAATAGAAACGAATTCAAAATGCAGTTTTATTTTTGCAAATGGGATGAGTCGATAGATGTACCTCATATTTTTGAACACCTAGGGTTCAACAAATTTACTGGTGGTGTTCTTGCATTTTAACAAAATTTATTCTTCAGTGGAAGGGGGCAGAGAACACTAGATTCTTATTCAAGCATTCTATCGAGCTCTGCATTCATGGCTGTGTCTAAAGGGCATGTCAGCCTTTGATTCTCTCTGAGAGGTAATTATCCTTTTCCTGTCACGGAACAACAAATGATAGCTAACTACAGAGGCACATTTGCAGTAGTCACATTCATCAACTGCAGGAAAAAAAAATTCAATTTAATTGTGCAACACAGCTGCACATGGGCTTTTGAGCATTTCTGTTGTTCTCCCTGTCTCGCTATTCCTCCCTCCAGATCTATTTTTTAAACTTTTTTTCTGGTTATTTTTTCCCCTTTTTTTGTCTCTTCTTCCATTTTTACTCTCTGTACTTTCTTGTTAAAGTAATTTTCCTTTGTGGCTCTCATTCTTTTTTCCCCATTGAAGGCTATGAATGTAGAAAATTATCACAATTACTCATATAATTGAGCCTCTTTGTAGCAAGTGCAACTCCAGTAGCCTTTCTCCATCATGAAAATGGTTTCATTATAGGGTTTTTCATATTCCCTGACACCATCTACACAGAGGAACAGGCGTGCAGATGAGATGTACTAGGAACAGGCTGGATCAGTAAGGTCACAGTAGGAATAATTAGCTCTGCTATGGAAAGAGCATCTAGGCCTTTTACTGCTACATAAATGTACTGTCCGTGGCTTTTAGTCACAAAAAAACTTACTAACAAATGGAGCTCCCGCCTACTACTTTGAAAAAAAGATTTGTATCAACACTACAATTTTCCATCATTAAGACTAATAACACAGAGCCTAGTATACATCAAGGGGAATAAAAAGAAAAATCTCACATTCAAGTGGCGGCTGGGTGCTGACCTTTGTTCCCTTTTTTTGTGTACGACTTAACTGTTTACAAAAAAGAGCCACACGCCACACCAACATGCAGGTGAATTCCAGCTAGTGCTAGGAAAGCCTAGCATTCAGTCGGAAAATCTGATAAATCTCTATGTAGGATAATGCATGTCATTACATATTCACTACATTAATTCTAGATACATTAAAAAAAAAGAAGAGTAGAATTGAAAGTGACATTGGATTTTAGCTATTTAAATGCAAAGGTCACTTTTCTCAGAGTACAAATTTGTGTGTATCAGCTCCTTTGAAAACCAGATCAGTCCCAACAACAGCACTTACAAAACTATGTAAAAAATAACAGACAATGAACTTTTTACTTTTACCCTAATACATTTCATTATTTAGGTGGTTTATGTCTGCCACCGGACAGGAAACTGGCCCAGATTCTAACAAATGTTTGCTCTAATGGGTTAAGGCATTAGATGTTTCTGGACATCTATTATTTCACCTTTCCTTATTCAGGCAAATTCTCAAGGAGTAAATAAACAAATAATCTCTACCTTTATGCCAAAGTACTTGGAATCATTAAAGACCTAAGGTTTACAAACATCTTTCAATTCAGTCTCATTTATTTTAAGATATTCACCATGTTTTGCATGGCCTCCCTCTGCTGATACAGCATGAAAAGAACATTCAAGCATCTTTTATTAGTATTCTGTTACCAAAAATGAAGTGATCTTAATAGGAAATTTTTTAATTCTCTGAGACCTGAAGGATAGGATGATAGATCTCTCTGGAAAAGTATTGGCCAAAAAAGTTTAATGAAAACAGTCCTTCCCTTTTGTGTGTCCTTTTGTTTCATGAGGGCTAGTGTTCTTTAGGTTACAGTGTGTTACTATCCTCACTGTAGCTCCAATTTGCTTTGAATATTTCTAAATCTGTATTTTCATAATTATATCTAGATGGTACAATCGGCACATATGAGAATATTGTGAATGTGTAGATTCATGCATCACAAATATGTGACAGTTCAATCAAAAATAATTTAAACTTATACTTGTAAATGTCATGATGAAAGTATCAATAAACGGTTTTTAATGTTTAATTCATAAGTATATGTTTTGATATTAATTTAGAAGAATATAAAGCAGATTTTGAAAAATAATATCTTTCTATTAGATTATGCACATTTAAACAATAAGTGGCTCAGGCAAAATAAGTCATTTTAATGTCATTTGTGATGGATTTTTCTTGACAGCTACTGTAAATTACAATTATACTGCTTCTCTTTGCACATGAAAGTAAGCATTGCAATAAATTATCTTTTATTTCAATCCATCATGTCTGCTTTTCAGAAACAGAAAACCTCAAATAAAAGTTCAAGAAAAATACAGTAATTTGTGGTCCAGTTTGAAACAAAACAAAAAAAAAAGTACTACTCTTTTGGAAAACAATTACTGGCTTTCAAAAATATTACTAATTATACTTAAACATTTCTTGTCATTAGAGGGAATCATTCCTCTAATTCCTTCATTAAAAGTCTACTTAAAATAAAAATCTGGAAACATTAAGCTAAAATGTCATAACTTAGAATATCAGGTGCTATTTAAGATCCTTTAATTAGAGATGTGACCATTTAGAGAATAGTTTGGTTTAAAAGATTCGTGTAAAAATGGTAATAAATTATTTCCATGTGCATTTTTATTTTGTTAGAAGAGTATGTATTTAAATATTGGACTCCTCTGCCCTCTTGGGGAATGTATTCTTAGTCATAAAAAGGTAGTTGAAATATAGTAAGAATTTTAATTTTTTGAGACATTTAATACTTCAGTTGAGGGAAACTGCCTCACGAAAGAGAAGTAAACTGAAGAAGTTGGTCACAGAATTTAATTCCTTAAGTGAGATTTTTCTTTCAACTACAAACTATAACTGACACATGAACTGTAATAATACAGTATAATTTAAAAGTAAGTTTAAAACTTCTGTTCATGAGCTCTTCCTTCTTCTCTCTCCCCAAATATTCTATATGGGCTTCAAATCATAAATGTGCTCAGGCTCATGCAGTGGTGCCCTACTATCTTAGAGAATTTTTAGTTGGGGGAAAAAATGAGAAGAGCTAAAATCGTAAGTTCTTTTCAATAGATTTCAGCAAGAAGAAGGCAAAATGTCCAGGACAGGAGATCCTTGTGCTCAGAAATGAGTCATAACCCTAGGGTGGCTGGTGTTGGGGGAACACCTGCCACCCTTCTTGGGCACCGCTGCCCACCCAGCTGTTTCCACATTCCCCAACACACCAGTCAAGAGAAGCTCACATGCTCCACCTTCCTGTGCCACGATTAAGGATACCAGTTCTTGCTTTCATGTTAGAGTAGAATTTGCTACTATAAGTCATTTGGCTTGTCTCTATGAAGTTAGATTTAAACCCTAGAATTGGGTACATAATCTTTGCTTCCCATGTATTCCAAAATAATAGAAGGGATGTGCTTTTAAATAGCAATTTGGAACATAGATGAGATTTTTTTTATCCTATTTAGTCTCTGTAGATATGTGTTAAAAAGCTACCTACCAATCCAAAAGCAAAGTACTCGGAAAAGCCGACAGAAGGGTATATACTAAACTCCTGAAAATCGAGCATTGAGATGGGTGTTCAACCAAGGAACTGAAGGAAATTTGTCCTGTTCTTTTCCCCATGGCTGTGAATCCCTCTAACCTTTGCATCCATGACAGATACATTCTATGATACTCTGATAGCTGGGAGTTCCAGCGGGATCCAGGCAGTAAATTGTTGTAGGAAAATGCACTCAGATATCTTAGGCACCTAGTAATTGCAGAGCTTCTTTTATAAAGAGGAATGGGAGGTATGATGGGGAGGGGTGGGACCCCAAGTGTTTTCTCAGAGTGGGCTTTCTTCCTCTCATCTCATCAGAAATTAAAATGAAGATTGCCAGTGTAATGCACATTTAAGATGTAGCTGTGATGCCTGCCAATCAGAGACTTTTTTTAAAACGTAGGTGGTTTTTTTCCTTTAAGAAAATAGAACAGTTTATATTGAATGCTATTAGAATCAATGAGATATATAGAAACTGAAGTAACATTACAGGTTTAGGTAGAGCCCATTTTTGTGAAAAAAAAAATCTAGATCATTATGTCTTATTTGATAATATCTCTTCCACCCTCTATCCACTCTTCATTCTCAGTTTCTATTTAGAAATTGTGTGGTACAAATAGAAAAGCCTTGGAAAACTTGTTTAACCTTCCCAAAGTGCAAAAATACATGGAAATAACCATAAAATACAACTTAGATTAAAAAACAATATTGATTTATCATTCCTTATTTCTATGTTATCAGTTACAAGAAAATTAAATCTGAATGAGAGTCTGCCCATCTGCTGTGTAGAGTGACATCCAATATTTTATAGGTCTGGAGATGAAGGTTAAAAATGATGAGAGAAAAGCACATCAACATGCACGCTCATAAAGATTCTGGCTAAATGCCTTTGAGCTTGTATTAAACTGAATGGAGGGTCTTTTGGAAACTCCAGTTTGGGATCTCAGAACTTTGGTTTTGTTAACAATTTAAATAGTGGTCTTATAAATCCCAACCCATTGTTATGGTTAGGATTCAGGCACTGTGCCCTTCATCCACATGAAAATATAAAAATGGCTAATGGTATATATGTTTTTGTCTTTCTGGCACTCCCAGAAATAAAACATATTTACCTAATTTCAAAAACAACTTCTTAACCTTGTAGGTGAAGGTTTTATGGTTGGAGTATATGTACCATATATTTTATTTATATGGAATAGATGGAACCTAAATGATGTATATGTAGAAATAATAAATGAAGCATTAAGAATTAGGAATCATAATACTAGTTTTTCTTAAGCATCCCAATGATTAAAAAGCATTCTTTATTATTCCTTTGTTTTTGCTTTTTGTTTTTGTTTTAATTTCAGAGAGGAAGGGAGAGGGAGAGAGAGATACTGGTAGAAACATCAATGATGAGAGAATCATTGATCTGCTGCCTCCTACATGCCCCACACTTGGGATCGAGCCTGCAGCCCAGGCATGTGCACTTGACCAGAATTGAAGATGGGACCCTTCAGTCTGTAGACTGATGTTCTGTCCCTGAAGCAAACTGACTAGGGCTATGATTCTTCTTCATGGTGTAAGTCTTAAGGAGAAATTCTAAGTGATCACAAAGTTTTGTACTGTTTCAAGACTATGGACAAAGCAGATTTGACCTTTTGTGCAAATGTCTGTTTGCAAAATGTACAATGCTTTGAAATAGACCAGAATAAGGGAACTATAGAAGTAGGAAGTCACATTTCTATATTATAAATTTTTTTCTCTCTTTGATTCCCAACTTAGTAGTAATTTGCATAGTCTTTTTGTGAAACCCCATATACACACGCAAGGTTTTTATGACCTGCATTATATGCACGTGTATCTTGGTTTTATTGACCTATATATGTGTGTGGCACACTCACTTGTCTAAAAGTGGTCTTGTTTGAACATTGTGCTAAGGTCAATGAAGCAAACTACTGTACTGTGTTAGATACATACCTTTTTTCTTTATTTATCCCAAGGGAGTTTTACAAGCAGTGGCAAAAAATATTTAATTTATTCCAGAATAATGAAAACATTGTCATCATCTGACTCTAAATATAACTGATTTATCTTTTTTATAGAAAATGTTTAAGTGACTTTGGTTTTATCTATGAATGCATTAAAAACATATCTAATTTAATTAAATATTTTGTTTGGTCACTTTTAAAGCCACATTACTCATCAGAATGGTTTGCAAGTCTGTTCACATTTTGTGGGACATGGGATAGGATCTTACTTTCATGGACATCCAGAAATTTGGCATCACGGTAAGAAAGTTAATTTGGGAGCTGTTAATTGAATGGAATCGGGATAAGGCAGTTTTGCTCCTGAAGCTCTAACTTTGAATCCACATTATCATCCTTTTGTGTGCGTGGATTCAAAATTAGAATTCAAAGGGTACTTAATCATAACCAGCACATTACTATGTTACTGGATTATTGCCCGGTAGTTTCAATCCCAAAGTAAGATTTATTTTGCTTTTTGTCTTCTCTTGAAGAGTGATGGCTGGAAGGCACAAGGAATATTTGTCTAGGAAAAGTTACTGAAAACAAGACACCGCTGCATCCGTGTCCCAGCAGCATACGCATATGACTTTTCCGTTTTCCTTTTTCTACCCCCTTCTCTCACTGCTGACTGTTGTGGTTAAACTTCATCACATCCTCCACAGCGATGACAGCTGACGTATTTAGCAGCATGTACCCGTTAGTGATTTCTAGATTATACCTACCCTGTGTTGCTTCCCTAGAATGTCCTGTTTTTCACTGCCTGGGTGTGCACCCTACAGTGGGGAAGCAGGGTGGGCCACAGGCAGTGGGGGCAGGTGGTGAGGGGAGAAGATTGGGGTTAGGGTAGGAGGCAGTTCTTTGAAGCACCCCAGAGACCAAAGGACTCTGCGCAGATGGGCATCCCTCTTGGTTGTTCCTGGAGGAACTACTACTGCCTATTCCCCATGCCCTGGAAGACTCCTAGAGATGCAACAGGTCAGAACTCCCTTTGGGCCACAGAGCCCCACCTGAGGTTCAGGAGCAAGTGTAGAAAGGGCCCCTTAGACATGTGCCCCGCCCAGAGCTAACACTTGGACTTATTTGAAGTCACCCCTGACCTTGCCTCCTACTGTAGCCTGCCTTCCCTTTGCATCTGTTCCCAAGCTGTCTTTCTGTTGGGGTTGAGGGTAGATCACAAGGCCCAGGACCCAGCCAAGCCGGGAGACCTCATAGCCAGTGGCCAGGGCAGCAGAGGATCCTGACAAATGTCTAAAACACCCAGGCTGCTCCTGCTAGGCCTTGACCCCCAGGTGCGGAAAGTGCAAAGACAGACCCAGGAGCCCTGTGTTTAACCCTGGGTTGTTAGTAAACACCCGGGATTCTAGAAACCTCCACCCTCCTATCCCAAAAGAAAAAATACTAAATTACCAAGTTTTTTGAGCAGCCCAACCCCTCTAATTCTGTTTCTATCTTTTCTCCATTTCCCAATCCCATCCCCCCTACCCCACCCTTTATTTCTTACAGCAAATGACAGCGATCTACTCATGGAGGAGGGAATGGCCTTCACCATAGGTCAGTACGGGAGCTCCTCTTCCGAGAGGTGCGGCTCCCCCAGCAGAAGCATCCGCATCGTCAGTGGCGCTGGCCTAGGCCAGGCAGTCCCGAGAAGGACTAATAAAGCCAATCAGCATAATGAAATAATTCAGATGCAGAATGAATCTGATTAAATAATATCCTCAAGCCCATCTTCCTAAATCAGATACTTACCGACACATTTAGGGGAGGCAGCCCTCTACCCTCTAATTCTGTTCCCAACATAATGTGGTGTTTGGGTTTTTTGTGTGTGTGTGTGTGTGTGTGTGTGTGTGTGTGTGTGTTCATTAACATCCAGTAACGGGAGACAATTAGGTCCCTTGCTCCCTGTCAGCAGTGGTATGTACTCTCTGTGTCCCATTCCTGGCAGATCATGTGATTGGTGTCACCAATAAATTCCAATCACCTAAAACCCGGAATGCATCATGTTTCTGACTGGGATTTAATGGAGAAGCAATTAGAGTGAAATAAGAAAATAGTTATTTGCTGATTAATGAGCATTTTTTTTTGTTTAAAACTCAAATATTTTAAAAAACCACCGGTATTTATAAGAGGGACTGGTGTTTGGATGGTGATTATCCACAGGGTCCTAATTAAGGCTTGATTAAAATGCCCTTTTCCTCTAAAAAATTAGGAACTAAGCAACTTCATACATTTTGAATGCTGTAACGTTTCCTCTTCCTACTGTTTAGTTTGTAGTATACTATGCAAGCAACACCAATTATCAGCCCTTGCAATATGACAACATGAACCCATGGGGGAAGTACTTAGGAGGAGGGGGGAACCTTCTCTCTCTTGATCATCACTGGAAACCATGTTTGACAAGAATCTGATTAGTTCACGCAGTAAACATTTTCCTTCTTACAGAGCCAATCATAACCGAGGGATCCCCTGAATTTAAAGTCCTGGAGGATGCGTGGACCGTGGTCTCCCTGGACAATCAAAGGTGGTTACTTTTCAATGGTTTGGGAAGGTTCATCCCAGGGCGCTGGTGAGCTGTGCTCCCGCCCCGTCGCCGCTGGCGCAAGTCCTGACCGCCGCCGCCCTGTGTGTTTCAGGTCCGCCCAGTTCGAGCACACAGTGGTCATCACGTCGGAGGGCGCTCAGATCCTGACCAAACTGCCCCACGAGGCCTGAGGAGCGGCCCCAAGATCGCAGAGGCCGGGCGCCTTTTCTCCTAAATTGCCGAAATCCAGTTGGAGAAGTTGGCGTAGAACCAGGCGGAAGGCTGGTGGGCAGCAGCCTGCCTAGGACCACCGAGAGCCGAGAGCCGGCTTGGAAAACGCCGCGGTGGGGGTGGGGGCAGTTGGGAAGGCAGATCTGAAGCCCTGCCGGGCGGCGCGGCTGCAGCCCCGGAGGCGGACAGTGTTCCCCAGCTCCGGAAACATTTCTTGAGGGGGAATGGGACGTCCTCGTTTGGAAGAGGAATGATTCCTATAGGTGCATGTTTTTTTCTCTTTCCCTTCACTCTGCCCAAGTAAAAAGCTTCCCCTCTTGAACCCATTGTGTCTGCGCTCCTCGTCTCTGGCAGTCACTAGTGGGGGAAGAGGGTAGTTGGTTAATCTTTGATTTTCTGAACTTTTCATATGCCCCCACATAAAGGAAAAAACGGAGCCTGGCTGTTAGGTGAAAAAAAAATTTTTTTTTAGTCTCTTTTTTTACCCCATTGTGGATCCTCCACTGGCTAGCCCCTGCTCCCCAGCCCTTCCCGTTCTTCCCTTCATAGCTGCTTTGCAATGCAAGATCAGCCCCAATGGAAGGAGGGGTTGGTTACAAACATGTCTTTGCCTGTGGACCCCCGCCTGACCCTTGTGCAGGCTTTTTACCAATCTAAAAACATGACTTCCTGATCCCCTACAGCTTTTCCTCCCTGACCCTCATCCTGCCCTGTAGTGCCATTCCAGAGGTTACTTTTGCAAGACCCTATGTACACACATACACACACACAACGGTTTGTTGCACTAGGAAATGATATATGAATCCCAGGCTGCTGTAGCCCCTAAACTAACCTCTTCCCATACTGGCCCCCTTCAGACCACACTTTAGCACTGGAGACCCAGAGGTTCCCAGCCAGAAGGGATTCGGGATTTTTTTAGGGCAAGGGTCTAGTTAGCAGGATGGGAGCTGGTGAGTTTCACTGCAGTTCAGCCTCCTGCTCACAGCTCCACCTGCTTCAGGAAATCCAGACATCCACATTCCTGTCCCCAGACCCATTCCTGCGGGAGTACCTTCCCTTTCCTCATTCCAGCTCCCCAGGACCTACTCATACCTGGGCCCAGGGTGGAGAGGGGTTGGGCCTCTGGCAGGACACATAGAAAATAGTTGCCCTGTTGGTCGTGGTTTTATTTTTTTTGTCGTGGTTTTCGGAACAAGTCCCGTTTAGGGTATCCTCAAAGTCAGTGGTAACTCTTGTTTTACTGAAGTGAGTTTTCCAAAGTTGTCATTTTACACCAAGGACATGTAAAAGCCACCTGTAATTGCCATGACAGATGGCCTCTTTGATTGGGTCTCAAGAGCCAGCTCCTCGCTGGAACACAGTGGTGGCGAAAGAGATAGGAAACTGAGGCCAGTGAACATACTGGGCAAGTGTTCAGTCTTTTCCCTGAACTTGGGATTCTCCGGGATATTCTCCCACACCTCTGGTTCTCTTTCTCTGTGTCCAGGGATGGAGAATTTGGACAAAAATGATTCTGATTCTAGTGGATCTCCAAGCTGGAAAAGACAAGGCAGGGGTTGAAGATTTATAAGATTCATTGAAAAACTTTTGGGGGTCCTTAAAAAACTTTCACAAGGCCTAGAGACTTTCAGGGGCTGCTGCCTCTGAAAAACCTGGAATCCCTAGAGAAGAGCAAGGCCCAGATGTCGGTGGGAGAGGTTTGCCTGAGAAGGACTTCACTTCTCTCCTAGAGCAGTGGGATTGCACCAATTACCTGTACTTTATCTACAGGCGGGTTCCCCAAGGATAATTTTATTAGGACCAAGAATTTTACCAACCACTGGGATAGCACAGTATGTATGGGACAGGTTTATAACTCCTTTATTAAAGTAACCAACCTAAAGTTTAAACATTGTACATATACAGGCAGCTCCATAGGAAACAAACTTTGTTTAGAACAAACTCCGTTTAACATGCTTTAAAGTTGAAGTTAGGAAGCAGATTTTAAAGTACCTTGTCCACTCTCCACCCCTCACCCCTGCCAGCTTAATGGGCTCCAAACCTCACAGGGATTCCAGCCCACTCGTGGTTACAGCTAACCAGGCGCCGGTCCTGTCTGCCTCCAAGAGGTTCTACTGGCAATCGGGAACATTCTCCGGATGCAAGAGAGAGTTTTATTTCCTCTAAGAGTTGGGACAGGCAGAGATCTAAGCAAACCTGCGTTTCAGAACAGGTGTCCCCCTTAGCGGTGTGGGGTGGAAGGGCTCAAAGAAGAGAGATAAGATCACACGTTGAGAAGCTAGCCAGCCAAGACCGGCGTCTCTGAGCCCTGGAGGGCCCTGGCTCATCCGCCCCTCCCAGTAACTGTTTCTCTGCATCTAAGAAATAATTCCGGAGTGTAAACACTTGTTCGCCCACAATAATTCATTTCTAAAATAACCAAGACTCTGAAACCGGTTCCTGAGGGGACGCATGGGGTCTTTTGTTCCCAGAGCCAGCCCGGTCCCCTGCGCTACGAATGGCTAGGATTCCCTCCTCCAGATGGAGACGGACAGAGAGCCACGGAGAGACAGACCATCGCGACCTGTGGCATCCTCTCTCCCTTTCCCCCACCCTGCAGTTATCTGGAATACACAGGCCCTGAGTGACTCAGCTATCGGGTTTCCTCTTGCATTGCCCTGAGCACCTAGAGTGACCAGCCCCGCTTCCCTCGGTCCCAACCCCAACACCGCGCCAGCCAAGGCGATCACTTACGTGGTCAGGGCCCGCAAGGCGCGCGGGAAACCAGGGGTTCGGGCGGCATCCGTGCTGCTGTGCTGGGAGCACCATACCGCGCTCCACACCCTGCTCTACACCCCAAAATAGGCGCTGTGAAGGAGCAATGAAAACCACAAGTGCAACACGAAAATCAAGAGGAGTGCTGCAGCTCCTGGGAGTTGTCTGGTAGCGGAGTCATTAGCTGGTTGTTGCTACAAAGTATCACCGTGTGGTTGGGTGATTAAGAAAAAAAAAATCTTTTTACACGTTGGCAAAGCTGTTATTGGTTTGGAGGATCGGTTGTGGGGTGGGTTGTTTTTTTTTTGTTTGTTTGTTTTTCTGTGTTTTTTTTTTCTTTTTTGCTCCAACCACACAGCCTGAAATATTTCTACCCCCAACATCATGCCCTTAAACCAAAGAAGAGGAATTCCGCGGGCAGCAGCTGCTGCTACTGAAGTTAAAAAAGAAAGAAGCCCCTTCCACTAATATCTGCAACGACAGCACCGATGCAATTTGCTCTGAGCGCTCATTTTTTATTGGTGTGTTCCTTCTGCCAAAATGTACTTGATTACAGAGGTTTGTCCTGTGATCTTTGCGACACTCCAGCCAGGGGAAGGTGCGTCGGTGAAGGTTCAGCTCAGGCCAGATCAAATCCCAGGCTGTTTAACGCTGAAAGGCTGCTTGTTGCTATTAGTGTTAAATATATGGCTAATTATGCGTATGAAAATTAAACATCAGTGTTATGCTAATGGGGCGCCTTCAGCTGTGGATTCGAGCACTTGAGACTACCATTTAATCAAATGAATCGGTAACTAATACATCTGCACGTGTGAACTTTCACAAGATCATTTCCCCCCGTTCCCGCCACACCGTTAAATTATGAAAGAAATAATTATCAATACTTTCTAATTACCTAACCAAGTAATTTTGGGATGCACCGTGAGGCTGGAGGAATCGGGAACCGACAGCCCCTCCAAGACAGCATGGTTTGCACCACGCCTCAAGAGGGTGGCTGGGTGGCGGTTACAGCGGGGGGTAGGGGGGAAAGGGAGGTTTTTGTGCACTTTTCTGTACCTAGCGACCCAGAAGATGGGAGGCTTGGCGGATTGGCCTTCACCAGCCCCGTCCCCTGGCCCAGTGGCGCCCACGGAAGAGGAAGAGGATCCTGGGCGTCAAGGAGAGACACGTCCACACACAAGATAAGTGAGCCTCTTATTGGCCTGGTTTTGCCGCGGGTTTCGGGGTCCCCCCCCCCGGGACTCCCAAACCCCGGTATCTCGGTGGACCCCCGGAGGCCGGAAGAGGAGCAC
Source organism: Lasiurus cinereus (assembly GCA_011751065.1). Lineage (NCBI taxonomy): Eukaryota > Metazoa > Chordata > Mammalia > Chiroptera > Vespertilionidae > Lasiurus > Lasiurus cinereus. The sequence continues at coordinate 15,334,518 of JAAGEH010000393.1, read as the reverse complement.
CTGGCCTCCGCGGCTCAAGCAGAACGGCGCCCGCCCGCTCCCGGACTCGCCTGGGCGCCGCGCCCTAGGGGCGCACGGCCGCGGGCGCCAGGCGCAGAGGAATGGAGAGGGGAGGGGGCGGCGGAGGAAGGATGGGGGTGTCGGGGGAGTGGAGGGCGGCGCGGCCGCCTTTCCTGGGAGGAGAAGCGCCGGGTCCTGGCTCTCCGCGCGCACGGCTTTCTAATCGGACCGGTGCCGCCTCGACCTCGAGTGGCCAGCTGGGCCCGGAGCCATGCGAGCCGGCCCCAGGGAGCGACGGCGGCGGCCGGGCGGCCGAGTGAGTGAGTTCGCCCCAGGGCCCCAGCCCTCACCCGGCCCGAAGGCGAGGGCGGGGCCTGCGGGAGAGCGCGGTGCTGGGCACGAGGAGCCGGGCCGGACGGCGCCCGGCGAGCCGCCTCCAGCGCCCCCCAGTGCGCGACTTGGCGCTCCGGAGGCCGCGGCCGGGCTCCTGAGCGGCCCCAGCGCAGCCAGCGCCGGAGCCGGGGGCGGTGGCTGCGGGGAGCGGTGCCCCGGTCCCCGGGGCTGGGACGGGAGGAGGCGGGGGTCGCAGGGGGAGGGCGAGCGGGCGGCCGGCCGCCCAGGCGCAGGCTGTTTTCTGGGAGGGGAGGCGCTCCGGGGGGCGGGAGGCCGCCGAGCCGCGGGCCGCGGCCGTCCGGGCGAGGGCGCCGGCCCATTGTGCGCCCCGCTCGGCGCGCTCTTCCGCAGAGGAGCGAGCCCCGGCCGGGAACCGCGGACGCGTCTCTCCCGAGACCCGGCCGCCTCGCCCGCTCTAGTCCAGCCGAGCCGGAGCACCTCGGACCAATCCCCGGCGATTATGCAAGGCGACGGACCAATCAGCTCCGCCGGCTCATGAATATTTATGACCTTGGCTGAGTCAAAGCTTTGAAGCGAGTTTGGGGAGCTCAGCAGCATCATGCTTAGACTTTTCAAAGAGACAAACTCCATTTTCTTATGAATGGAAAGTGAAAACCCCTGTTCTGCTTAAATTGGGTCCCTTCCTGTCCTGAGAAACACAAGAGACCCCCAAAAGGAAAGCAGAGGGGGAGAGAGAGAGAGAGACCCACACCCAGGCCCCGCGAGAAGAGATGACCATGACCACCATGCCAGAAAGTCTCAACAGCCCCGTGTCGGGCAAGGCGGTGTTTATGGAGTTTGGGCCGCCCAACCAGCAAATGTCTCCTTCTCCCATGTCCCACGGGCACTACTCCATGCACTGTTTACACTCGGCGGGCCATTCGCAGCCCGACGGCGCCTACAGCTCGGCCTCGTCCTTCTCCCGACCGCTGGGCTACCCCTACGTCAACTCGGTCAGCAGCCACGCGTCCAGCCCCTACATCAGTTCCGTGCAGTCCTACCCGGGCAGCGCCAGCCTCGCCCAGAGCCGCCTGGAGGACCCAGGTACGTGCGCCTGCCCAGGAGAGGGAGACGGAGAGGTATGGAGGGAGAGAGGGAGGGGAGGGAGGGAGGGAGGGAGGGAGAGAGAGAAAGAGAGAGAGAGAGGGGGGAGAGGGGGAGAGAGAGGGGGGGTGGGGGTGGGGAGGGCGCCGGAGCAGCGGCGGTTTCGGGTATCAATCTATGGATCCTTGTCATAGCAAAGGAAAATGTTTAAAAATCCACCTAACAGCCACCCAGCGGAGGAGGAATAGACCTGAGCGCGTCCCCTGGCACTTAGCTGGGCCTCCGGGTGGCCCCGTGCGTCGAGCACACAAGGCCCCGCTGGAAACGAGAAACCCACATGTGCACGCATTAGTCGCGGTAATTATTTATTGCGTAGCGCGATAAACAATGTGTGCAATTAAGGGTAATTAAACTTCAACCGCCGCCCGCGAACCAGCAAACTTTCCCCGGCGCAGGCAGGAGCTGCGCGCCGGGGAACCGCCGTCCCGGGGCGCCTGCCGCGGTGCGGGTCCGGCCGGCTGCCTTGGCGGGACCTGTCCCGGGTTTGGGGTTTCTGGAGCCTTCTCTCTCCGGGCCTGCCTCCGCCGCCAGCCCGTCCGGTAGCCGCTGGCCCCCGGCTGCCCGCCCTGAAGGCTGTCCCTCGCCTTAACCAAGGCCCCGGCTTCTGCTGTCCCTCCAGGGGCCGACTCGGAGAAGAGCACCGTGGTGGAAGGCGGCGAGGTGCGCTTCAACGGCAAGGGGAAAAAGATCCGCAAGCCCAGGACCATCTACTCCAGTCTGCAGCTGCAGGCTTTGAACCGGAGGTTCCAGCAGACTCAGTACCTCGCTCTGCCCGAGAGGGCGGAGCTCGCGGCCTCCCTGGGACTCACGCAGACGCAGGTACCTCGCTGCTGCCCCACCGGCGCGCAGGTTCCCGCGGCCAGCCCGCGCCCGGAGCTCCGTTTTTTTGCTCTCTGGCCTGCAGGGAGGGAGTGTACGTGTGTGTGTGTGCGCGCGCGCGCATGTGTGTGTGTGTATGTGTGTGTGTGTGTGTGTGTGTGTGCGTGTGTGTGTGTGTGTGTGTGTGTCCACCACCCCTGGCCTCCCCGCTCTCTCCTTCCTCTTCCCTCTGCCCTGGCTCTCCCTGCACTCTGCACGCCGTGCTCCGCGCTGCCCGCCTCCCGGACCTGCCACCCTGGACAATCTGATTAGGGCGCAGGGAGGGTTTCCCCCGACGTTTTGTTTGGGGGATTCTGAAGTCACACGTGCCCGAACAACTGGAACAATAGACTCGGGGCTTAATCCCTTCTTTGCCTTTAAAGTGTGTGGCTAATCGCTTGGGGCCTGTGGCCTGAGCCTCGGTCTCCCTCCTCCTTTCCCTTCTCCTCCTCCTCCCCCCTCTTCTCCTCCTTCTTGGGGGTGGGGGGTTGCTTCCTTTTGCCTTCTCACACCACCCAAGTCCCCGACCCCGAGGAGAAACGGACCTTCCTTCGCAATTTCTCTTGAAAGTCCGGGGAGCTCATGGGCGCGTTGATGACGAATGTCTGTCGCGGGTTTCCCATGTTGGGGCCGGGATTTGGAGCAGAGCTGGGGAGACAAACAGACATGAAGGAAAGGTTTGCTTAAGACCGAATGAAAAGTTGAACAAAACCTTGTGGCTTCCGGGGTCAGTCTCCAGCTCACTCCAGGTCAGAAAGGATGGCAAAGAGAAGGCAGAGGGCATTGCAAATCCATTTCCTCCTCTCCTTTTCTCCACTCGATTCTATGGCTGATGCTCATATGGGAATTGTGCAGGCCCTGCCTCTTCCCCAGAGCATTTCTAGCCAAGGTTGGGCCCGGTCCATGGCAGGAGAAGGCCCCGATCCTCATTCACCCCTCACCACCACACCCCCTGGCTCTTGGGGAGCTGCCCCTGCCGCCAGGTTCTCATTGGGGGTGGCCGTGGTGGTCTGCTCCCCCAGTTTCGAGTGGTCCCTTCTCCCTGGGGCATAGGGGCCATCCTCTCTGCTGTCCCACTATCACCTTATCTCCCCACAACCATGATAGGCACCCCGGCAGAGCCCCAGTCATGCTGCTGTCCGCTCTTGCAGGTCAAGATCTGGTTCCAGAACAAGCGCTCCAAGTTCAAGAAGCTGATGAAGCAGGGCGGGGCAGCTCTGGAGGGGAGCGCGCTAGCCAACGGCCGGGCGCTCTCTGCTGGCTCCCCGCCGGTGCCGCCTGGATGGAACCCCAACTCCTCATCCGGAAAGGGCTCGGGCAGCAGCACGGGCTCCTACATCCCCAGCTACACGTCATGGTACCCCTCGGCGCACCAAGAAGCTATGCAGCAACCCCAACTCATGTGAGGTTGCCCACCGTTCCCGCCCACCTCCTTCCCATTGTCCCCTGGTCCGGGTCCCTCCTGCCTCTCGGTCCATCCACCCCATTTGTGTGCCCTGCACCCGGAGAAGGGCTCAGAGAAAAAGAAGAAGGAACCACGGAGGCAGGACGCACACCGCCTCCTCAGAGCCCCTTGCTGTCTGGACTGGCTACTTTCCCGGCATCCGCACCCTCGCCTGAACCCTGGTCTGGGCCACAAGCAGCAGAGTGAGAGGCCTCGGAGCTTGGTCATAGTTGCCCGCCCCAGAGACAGCTCTCGAGCAGCAAGAGAGCCTGTTGGACCCAACGGGGGACCCTCAGTTGTGTGGGACTGTCAGGGAAAAAAACAACAAAACAAAAGCAATGTAGAAAAGCAAAAGCTGTTTCCTGTCCTGTCCATCTCTTGTCCTCTTTCGGTCTGTATCTGTGCCCTGACAAGTCGAGGCCCTCCTCTGTCCGCTGTCCTCATCCTGCGACCTCTGAAAACCTCACCAGGTCCCCCGAGGCGCTGTCCACCAGGCCACCCAGTTCCGGATGCGTGGATGTGTTATCCTTTCAGACCTTTTCCTGGGCCGGCCCAAACATCTGTGTAGCTCACTGGGCAGTTGGGGGAAATTGGAGGGAGGGGGCTTATTTATTGAGCAATGGACTTCACCTGAGGCTGAATGTTGGCCAGTAGGCAATTCTCTGGGACATGAGGAGCGCACCGCCCAAACATACCACTCACTGCAAAGGCACCCGGAAAAACATGGATAAGGAGAACCTGGTGGTTTTTAACGTATACAGTAACTTTTGTACTTCCCTGGTCTAGAGAGGTTGGGAGTTGAATGATTTGCATATTTTACATGTTTTTAAAAAAGAAATGAAGCCAACACAATTTCTCATTTGGAGAAGAACGCTTAAGTCTCCTTGCCTGAACAAGTAGGAAAACCCGAATTCTCTCCTTAGGGAGAAAGAGAGAGAGGACCCATGGGCAGCGGTGAGAAAAGAGGCGGGTATGAGGAAGTACCCCAATGCCAGGGGGGCTGCAAAGTAAGCCAACGCAGCAGCTTTACAACCATCCCCAGAGGCACGGCCAGAATAATGCCAGTCACCACCTGAACACACAGCCTCCAGTGCAGGATCTAATCGCTGTACATATTATTGTTGCTATTAATTATTATTGTTATTATTATTGTTCTGTAAACATGTTGCACAAGCTTAGCTTTTTTTTTCCGTTCCGTTGTGTGTGGCTGTAAAACCCGAAGCTTTGTGAAATGAGAATCTTGACATTTTACTTGTGAAATTTGGAAAAATGTGATCAGTTGAAATCAACCATGTTTTGTGTTCTCTATGTCAAAGTTTAGTTTTATATTGAGAATGTTAACTTATTGCTTTGTATCTTGGGGGGGGGAAAGAACTTTGTAAATAAGTTATAAAGTTTCTTTGACAGTAAAATTATGGTTTCGAGAAAGAGCTGCTGTATGGTGTGCTGTGTGAGCGGGTTCGGGTTCGGGGGGCCGGCCCGGCAAGGGCAAGGACTCTGACTCTAGACCCCAGGACACATGGCCTAGGCTCACTGGCGCTGTTCTCACCCAACATCTAGCCCTGGACTGACAAGGAGTCTGATCCCACCTGGGCCAGAAGGGTCTCAGGGAAGGAGGACCAGGAACAGGTGCTGCATGTCAGAGTCAGGGCTCAGGAGCCAAAAGGATGGTGAAGGCCGGCTGAGAGGAGATCAAAGCAGAACTCAAAGACCGCGGGCCGGTGAGGTTTGAGTGGCACCCTCCCCTCTCCCCCCTCCTCCCCACCCCCAGTCACCTTGCGGGAGTCTAGAAACCTGGAGACGGAGCCACCTGGCGGGGCCCTCGCCTCCGTGGGGATCTGGCCTCCTGGCTCTGGCTGGCCCGGCTTTGGCTTGCCCGGAGGGCGCTGGAGCTGGACGAGGAAAAGACGCGGCCAGACGCCGGAAAAGGACCGGAAGGATACGTCTGTCAGGCTAACCCCCAATCAATCAGCGAGCTCCCGGGGACAGTCTCCAGGCGCCACCCGGGCCCCCCACAGCCACTCCCATCCACAAGGCCCCACGCACGAGGCGAGGCCCGTCCCTGCCTCCGGATCCCGGGCCTTTTCTCTGCGCCCGGCAGGAAGG
>JAAGEH010000393.1:15316113-15323613 GCA_011751065.1 Lasiurus cinereus | reverse complement strand
CGGAGCCCATCCCGGGAAGAAAGGTCTCTCTAGAGATGTGCCCGCGTTCTCTCGTGGAGGCGCCAAGGAGCTGCTCCTGCGAGACGCGCCTGCTCTTTCTTTTCTTGAAACATAGTGTCTCCCTCGCCCCGCCCGGCCCCCGGCCCCAGGGAGGAATGTAACATCTTGTAATGTGGCAATCACTGACAAGCCAGTCCCCGGGAGGGGAACGCCCGCCAGGGAGGCCTCAGAGGGACCGGGGGCCTCGCATTCCCCCCACCCCCCACCCCCGCGTCGGTTTGTATTTAGGGAAGGGGGCGGGGCAGGGTGTAAAGCAGGCGGGTCAGATCCCAGGTAGGGGGGGGGGATCTGACCCAGGGGAGGCTTTCCCGGGGCTGTTTTGGGTGATTTGACCCTGCCAAGAACCCCGCAGTCTCCGGAGGCGCGCCCCGCCCACCGGCTTGCCGGACCTGGGACCCCAGAGTGGAATGCGCAGGGAGCGGTGTTTTAGGAGGAAGAGAGAGATTGCGTCTCAGAGATTTCTGACCTCACAACAGATTTAGGGCCCTGGTGGTCGTTGTCCCTCGGCGGGAAAGGAGCTGCCTTGTGTCCAGAGAGCGAGCGCTTTGGACTCGGACCGGGTGGAAGGAGGCCGGAGGCGGTGTCGGAGTGCGGGATTTGCTCCTGCGTTTTACAGTCAATAAGAATGACACTTGTTGTTGTTGTTGTTGTTGTTGTTATTATTATTATTATTATTATTATTATTATTATTATTATTTAAGGCAAAAGGGTTTCTGCTCCCCGTCCCCCTTCGCGGGGAGGGGGGTGTTCTAACAGTGGAGGGGACTCTTCATCCGCTTCCACCACTCCTCACGGCACCCTTCCCCTCCCCCTCCACTACACAACTGTTTGTAAACAAAGCCGCGGCCTGCCGGGCTCTCTCCGCCCCCAGCAAACTTGATCCTTCTCCCAAACTCGCCCCGCCGGTCTCGGAAATCCTTACACAGGACGGATATTCACAATTTTCACAAGTAATCCTGGAAGAAGGCGGAGGGGAAGCTCCCTAAACGGTCCCACATTGCGGCCGCGCTGATTAGGCCCAGGATTCGCTCCCTTTCTTCTCTGCACGCCCCTGCCCGCCAGCGGCGGCGGGAATTCGGCGCTGCGGGAGCGGGGGGGTGTCTGCGCTCTGGGGAGCACTTAGGGCGGGGTGGCGGCGGGGGAGCGCTCGCTGGGGGTGTGGGTGGTGGGGAGGTGGGGACCGGAATAGGAGGGGTGGCGGGTGCGTCCCGGCAGCCGGTCTCAGAAATTGGGACTCAGCGCCGCTCCCCAGGAGTTTGGTGGAGCGGAGAGGGTCGGACGCCCCTTGCTCTTCCGCTCCCCGCCCCCCCACCGGGGCTTCCCAGCGCTTGTCACATTCAGTATCTGGCCTGATATTTCACACGAGCGAATGGAAGGGGGGTGCAATGAAGATTTATGTGTGTTCCGAGCGCGGCTGGTTTCCCAGCGCAGGGAGACGAGATCGCTGCTTCCCATTTCCATTTTTCACTCGCGCTTTGGGGAGCGCAGCCGGGCGCGGGGGGCGAGGGGGGGGTGAGGCGGGGGGCGGGGAGAGCTAGTCTGCTGGCGGCTGGCTGACACGGGGCTCCGAGGCTCCCCGCGGGCCGCGAGACTGTGAGAAAGGCTCGCCAGCGCTTCGCCCCGGCAGGGCTGGAGCCGACCCCCGCCTTCCCCCGCCCAGCTTTGTTTCTCCCCGCGCGCCCCCGCCCCCGCCCCCCCTCCCGCCCGCTCACTTCTAGATCTGAGGCGCATCCTCGCAGGCTTTCCCCCTGTCTTTGCCCTTCTCCTGGTCTGCGGAAACGCCCCCTTCCTCTGGCCCCTGCACCCCTCTGCCCTCTGCCTCCAGCGGGCTTCCCAGGCAAAGGCGCGCCGTGGCCCGAGCCGACCCCTCCGCCGCCGGGTGCCAGTTTTGGTGACTCCGGCAAGTCTGTGGGGCCTCGGCCCACCCCGGAGCTGGGGCCGCCCGCCCTCCCGGCTCCCAGGCTGGCTCATGCCAAGGCCTGTTGCGTGATTCCAACTTGGGCTGACATTCCCTGCCCCGGGCGCTCCAGCGTAGGCCTCTTAATCATCTTGTCTGCTGCAGATCCTCTACACCAGCCAATTTACCGCCCCGCTTCTCCTTGCTGGTTTCAGGAGGGTGGGGAGGGGAGCAAGCGCAGAGGAGGAGAGGGCACAGTAAACAGCGGGGTGAAGGCTGGCACCGGCTATTGGCACTCAAAGGAAACCACGGAATTTGGAGCTGGCAGGGGGGGGGGGGGGGGGGGGGGGGGGAATGGGGTCGGCGAGGCAGCGTCTGCTTAGGGAAGCCAGAAGCGCTTCCATGGGGGTCAATGGGATTCAGCCCAGGCCTCCTTAGCCTGGGAAAACACGCAGGAATGCGAGCGGACAGAGGGTTGTGTAACCGCCCTGCCCTCTGCAGAGCCCCAACTCCCTGGACCACACTCTGCTGTGAAGCAGGCTGGGTGCAGGCCCCAGAGCACTCTGGCCAGAAACACTGGATGATGCCGCTGGGCCTAGAAACGCACTCCTGTCTGATGCCCGTCTTTGGGGCAGCAGTGAGTTAAGGCGCACAACAGGGATGAACGGAAGAACCATCCCAGCGAAGAGGAGGCCCAGATCGGGGAAGCAGGGTTGTCTGGCTGGCCTCGCTCCTCTCCACAGAGTCCAGCCCCTGTAGCAAGGGTGCCCGAGGGTAAGCCTTTCAGGTCGGAAAGGGCCAGAGGTCTCCCCGCCTCGGAGTGCGGCTCTTTCACACCAGATGAGGTTGGGAAGGCCTCTGGGCCTCGTAATTGCAAGCAAAAGTCAAGGCCTCTTGTTCGGGGGCTCAAGCAAGACACTACTCAGAGCCAAGAGGCATTGCGTGCTCACTGTGTGCCAGGCACTGTGTTACGTCATGGCCTCATTAAATGCTGACGACGCTGAGACGGCTGCTTTTCTCTCTCCCGTCTCAGAGGTGTGCACTCCACAGCACAGGGGTGAAGCGGGCAGCCCCCAGTCACGCAGGGAGCTCCCAAACGCAGGCCCCAGTGCGTTCAGGAAAAGGAACGTGAAGCTCAGGCCGGCCTGGCTCACCCACCCCTGGCCTTGGCAGGGCATGCCAGAAAGCGGGGTCACTTCCAAAGTTGGAGGCCGGTGGGGTGGGACCCCAGGTGGACAGCAGAGCTGAGTGGCGTGAATCCCGCCGCCCAGCCCTGAGCCTCCGCCCCCGTGTGAGTGGGCCTGGGCGCATGAGGGTGCACGTGGGAGCCTGCACGTCACCGCGGGAGCGTGTGGCCGTGAGCCGGAGAGTGCGCGGCAGGCTGACGCGTCTGGGGGAGCGCGGGGCGGCCCGGGGCGGGTGTGCTCGGGAGCCCGGCGCCGGCGGCCGCCCTCCGTGCCGGAGCAGCCAGCCGCGTCCCCGGAGGGCCTGGTGACTCACCGCGTTCTCCGCTGCGCCAGCCCCCGCCGGGCTGCGGGGCCAACCGAGGGGCGGGGCCCGCGGAGGGTGTGACCCCGGCTTCCGCGGCGCTGGGGCTCCGGCTGCAGGTTCCCCGCGGCGGCTCGGGGGCACCGCGTGGCCAGCGTCTCGGACGCGGAGGCGGCAGAGACCTCCCGGGCGCAGGGCCCCGGCGCCGGCGCGGGCCGGGCAGAAAGGGCGGGGACACGGGTGAGTGACTCACTGCGCCTCCGGCAGACGAACCCCGCGTCCAGACGCGGGTGGAGGCAGAGCGCGAACCTCCCCCGGGCCGGAGGAGCGAGCCTGCCCTCGCCTCCCCGCTGCTCCCACCGCCGCAGAAAGGTGCCAATGTCCCCTGGGTTGACCAGGACCCCCGCCGGGGGCAGGGGCTGGAGGTTCCAGGCCGAGCCGCCGCGGTGAAAACGCACACATCCAGTGAAAACAATAATTTATTTAAATAATTATATTCATAGTGTAAAACCAACATGAAGAGCATGTTGTTTTCATAATAAATAACCCCCAAATACCTTTCCATTTTTCAAGAACAAAGACTTTAGGATCAGGTATAACAAATCCAAATCAGTAGCTTAGCTTAACTGAAAACATTTTTAAGGGGAAAAAAAATAAAACGGAGGGGCGGCTGAGGTCACTGCTAAACGGGAGTTTTCACAAGCGAGGGTTTACAAAACAGTCGGAGAGGGTGAGTGTTTTATACAAATACATCAGTGGGAAAATCTGCACAGACACCTTTATTTACAAACTCTATGTCCAAGTCCAGGCGAACAACCCTGAATAGGTTTTAAAAAAGATAATTTAAACACATTTTTTTTGCAGTGTCCACATATTTAAAAAATCATTTTTCCCCCCAACATCAAAATGAGGTCATCCGCAAAGGCACCTAAACTTTTAAAAAAATAAAAATAGAAAGAAAAACTCCACTGGTGATGGATGAGGAGAGCGCTGAAGGGGAGAGCGCCACGGCGGGGCCAGGACGGGCGGCACGGGCTGCCCACGGCAGAGCAGAAAGCGCGGCGGGCGGCGGGTTCAGCGGGGGTGTGGGGGCGGCGGGCGGGCAGGGCGCCGGGTCAACCAGCCGGGCGGACTGCGCCGCGCCCCGGGGCGGGCGCGGAGAAAGGAGCTTCAGAGCCCGGGAAGCCGGCGGGCGGGGGAGGCGTCCTTTCCCGGGACTCGGCTCGCTGCCCGCGGCGAGCACGGCGCCGGACGGCCTCGCCGGGAGGGGAGGGGTGAGGAGGGCAGAAGGGGGGAGGCGAGTCGGAGGCGGGGCTCAGGTCGGAGGGGCGGCCGTGGCCCGCGGCCTTCGCCACGCCGCTCCCGGGGACCTCCGAGAGGAGCCTTCAGGTCCTGGTGGCTCCGCGGCCGCGCCAGGGAGCAGGACTCGGGGGGCAGGCCGTCCCGGGACCACCACCCCCGGCGGGGTGGCGTCGGCGAGCCCGCTGGGGAGACCCTTCTGGAGAGACCCTCTGGCGAGGGCGCGAGCTGAGCGGAGCGGGTCTCCGCTCGCAGTCTCTGGCGCGGCCTCCCGGGGCTAGAAAATCGTCCCGGCGCTCACCGGGGCGCCCCCGCCGCCGGGGTGGTGGTGGTGGTGATGGTGGTGGTGGTGGTGGTGTGGCTGCGGGGTCTGTGCGGGGTGCAGCAGCGGCGCCGCGGCCGGCAGGTGGGCGGCCGCGCCCGAGGCCGGCGGGTACCACGGGTAGCTGCCCAGGAAAGCCGAGGCCGCGCTGCTGGGGCTGGAGCCCGAGCTGCCCGCGCCGCTGCCGCCGCTGCCCGGGCCGCCGCCGCCCGCCAGCCGCTGCGGCGCCCCGAAGTCCCAGGAGGCGGGCGCCGAGGCCGGCGGCGACGCGCAGGGCGGCGAGGCGCTGGCCCCGGGGTGCTGCTCCGAGGGGATCTCGCCGCTTTTCCACATCTTCTTGAACTTGGACCGGCGGTTCTGGAACCAGATTTTGACCTGTATGGGGGGAGGGAGCGGAGCGTGAGTGGAGGACGCCCGGTGCGGGGCCGGTGAGGGGAGGAAGCGCCGGGGGAGCAACAGCGGGAGGGGGCGCCCAGCACCCGGAGGGCCCGCGGGCCGCGTGCGGCGGCGGCTAGGGAGGCGCGGGGAGCCCGCCCGGTGGCCGCCCCCTGCCAAGACCCCGGCAGCCGCTGTGCGCGGCGGGGCTGGGGCCGCGGGAGCGCCCAGCGGTCCAGGCATTGCACCTGCGTTGTCAGCAGCGCGCAGAAAGGCTACGGGGCACGGGGGTCAGCGTCCAGGGCCCACGCTCGGGCCGCTCAAGAGCGGGGCCTCGGACTCCTTAACACGATTTTTAAAACACATTTTGAAAAGCATTGTCCCGTCTGCTTCGCAGCCACCCCGGCCCGACTCCCTCCGCGCCCCTCCCCGGCCCGGCCCCCACCTGCGTCTGGGTGAGGCCCAGGGACGCGGCCAGCTCGGCGCGCTCGGGCAGCGCCAGGTACTGCGTCTTCTGGAAACGCCGCTGAAGGGCCGCCAGCTGGAAACTGGAGTAGATGGTGCGCGGCTTCCGGACTTTCTTTGGCTTCCCGTTCACGATCCGAATTTCAGGTTCGAGGTCCTCTTTCTCTGCAACGATCCAGAATCCTGAGAATCGCGCAACCTGGAAGCCCAAGAGTTCCCGCCCGCAGAGAGGCCCGGCGTGGGTCGTGGCCGGAGCCGGGAGGGGGAGCCTCAGGCGCAACTGGGCAATGCGAGGACCCCGGCCGCCCCCCGACCGAACCCCGGAGCCGGGCCTGCCAGCCAAGGGGAAGACAAGAGCATACGGGGGAGAAAGAAGCGGGTGGCCAGGAAATGAGGTTACCTGGAGGCAGGCACCACGCGTCCTCCCCGTCCTCCTCCTCCTCTCCTACCCCCCACCCCCAACCAGGCCACCCGGTAGGACCCGCTGAGCACCGACGGACCCGCGGCCGCCTGGAAGCTGAGGATGGCGAGGGCGCGGGGCGGGCCGGGAGCAGGCAGGGTGGGTGAGAGGCCAGGCTCCGGAGGCATCCCCGCCCCGCACGTTGTTACCCCACCCCTGGCCGCCGGACGGGGCACCCTGGCCGCGCCAGCGCTGCGCTTACCAGGTTCGTTGTTGGCCGGGGACGAGCTGGCCCCGTAGGGCGCGTAAGAGGCGTAGGCTGCGGGGTATCCCAGGTCGTAGCCGCCCTTGGCGGGATAAGGGCCGCCGCTGAGGCCGCCGGCGTGGTACTGGTAGGAGCCCATGGCCGGGTAGGGCGAGCCCCCGCCGCCGCCGCCGCCGCCGCCCGCCGGGTGCTGCTGGTTGGTGTAGTAGCTGCTGTCGGTGGCTGTGGACACCGGGAGGGTCGGCGACTCCTGCGGCTTGTGGAGGCTGCTGCCGGGGCCCGCGCCGCCTCCGCTCGGGGGCTGCGGGGGCTGGTGGAACGTGCCGGAGGCCGTGATCTGGGTCGAGTGCATATCGGCCACCAAACTGTCAAAGACTCCGGTCATCCTGGCCCGGGACCGGGAAGGAGCCGGGGTGGCGGGCGCGAGGCGGGAAGCGAGGCGCCTCCTCCGTCTCTCCCCGGTGCCCCTCCAGCAGCCAATGCAGTAACGGGGTGGGTGGGGGGTGGGTGTGGGGGGTGGGGTGGGGGAAGGAAAACAAGAAATGTGGCAACGGTCTAGGAGGACTCTGGGCAACTCCTCCTCCGAGGGAGGCGATCAGCGTGCACAGCTCGGGACGGCTGCCGGCGGCCTCATCCTCTCCCCGCCTCTCGGCCCCGTTCGGCTGCGGGCCCGACGTCGGCTCGGGCGGGGCCGGCGGTGGAGGGGGGTCGGGAGTGGCGGGGCTGGGCCCGGGGCTCCGGGAGGCGGGAGCAGGTGAGCGGCCCGCGGCGGCTTTACGATTGTCTGCGGGGCGGGCTCCTGCAGGGTGGGCATTTAACACTTGTCACGTGAACCCCGGCAACGTCACCTAGCAACAGCCAATCAGAAGCGCCGGGCCGCGGGGCTGCGAGCACCCAGGATCGCCGGGCGCGGGGGGAGTGGAGAAGGG
>JAAGEH010000393.1:15305223-15316103 GCA_011751065.1 Lasiurus cinereus | reverse complement strand
GTGTGTGTGTGTGTGTGTGTGTGTGTGTGTGTGTGTGTGTGTGTGTGTCACGGGGCAGGCGCTGCGGCTGCTGCGGTCGCGGGTGCAGACGCGCGGCTGCTGGATGTGCGCGGCGCGGGGAGGGCGGGGAGGCAGAGGGGCGGGAGGTAGCGGGGCCGGCGGCTGGAGGGCGCCAGGCGTGAAGATGGAGACTGGCCTTTCCCCTTCGGTGTCCAAGCGCCGACCCGTGCCAGGGAGGTCAAGCTTTGAAGCATTAATCCCGGGAAAGCGGTGCCCAGAGCCGGGCCGCTGCTGGTAGCGCCGCCTTTCCTCGAAGTGTCTGGCGCTTAACTTTTCTTGTCAGCCGCTCGGCACTGGACGGAGTCCATTGATTTGAAATTATCCATAAACCACGAACTGTATAAATAATGCCTGCTTGCTCTCCAACCCGCAGGGATAGTAGGGCAATTAGTTAGATTGCGTTTAAACGATAGTCCTTGTTGCTCGAGAGAAAAGCTGTGTACATTCAAAGGTATTGTTGCGATGGATGTGCTGTTGGACATCATGTTCCCCCCTGTACTTTCCTGACACGTGGAGCGTGTGTGTTAGACCCCTGGAAAGCCATCCTGGGCATCTCCTCTCTAGGTTGGAAAGCTAGACCAGACTCGAAATTCTATGTTTTTACGGAAGAGGAAATGGAATAATACTTAGGTGAGAGAGTCATCTCCATCACCATACTATAAGTTTCGGTAAACTTATAGAAACAAATAGAAAAGTTGTATGATGGTTCTCAACCTTTTTTTTTTAATGCTGTGACCTTTTAATACAACTCCTCATTTGTGGTGATCCCCAATCATAAAATGATGACCCACAAGTTGAGAACCACTGCTGTAGAGCCTAAGACCATCAGAAAACACAGATATTTACATTATGATTCATTAACAGTAGCAAAATTACAGTTATGAAGTAGCAACGAAAATAATTTTATGATTGGGGATCACCACAACATGAGGAACTGTATTGAAAGGTCACAGCATTAAAAAAAGGTTGAGAACCGCTGGTTGTATCTCATGCATGTAACCTTGTTTTACAGTTTTGCACTGTAGGACCCTGAAATGTCTTGAAATGTCTTCTTTTAAATGAGAAGTACCCACTTCCTCTATATCTGCATTTCCTGATGTTTGGGTTTGAAGTTGGGGGACACGAGCCTTTCCTGGACTCCCAAGTGCGCAGTTCCTTTGGCACTACCTGCCTTGTGGCGCCACCTTCTGGGGTGTGCGTGGTTGCGGCGGGCCCAGGAGACGGTCTAATCACGCCTAGGCGCCAGCCTCTGAAACCCCACAAAAGAACAAAATAATAATTAAAAGCCACAAAATTGTGCTAGTGCGCGCCACCTGAAGCACCCCCACCCCTTCCTAAAGACATAACGTGTAGCTGAAAGAACTTGTTACAACAACGGTGTGATGGAAAACAAGTTGATACTTTGAAAAAAATAGGATCTTTGGTCGTCTTCCCCCGAAAAAGCAAATGTGTAATTAAAACTACGGCATCCACACAGCTCAGCCTCTGCGGAATCATGAGGAAGGGAATACGCCTTCAAATCTGCCCGGATTTAGTCCTCAGTCTTCTTCTTGCTGGTTAGTGGAGAAGGGTGAGCTGCTTAGAATGGCTTTGGGAGGTGGCGCTTACTTACCAGACGGGACCACGCTGCCTCAGCGCTGCACACAGCCTGCTGCTCTGGGGGCCCCCTGAAACAAAATTCAGCTCTAGATATCGAAGCACATTGCCTTTTAGTGTCTTGGCTCCAAATTCCAAGTCTTTCTGTCACCACAGTGGAAGTTGCTTTGACCAAATACAGAAACCACCCGGAAAATGGAATATAAAAGATCCGTTTGCAATCCTCTCGCCTTCTCGGTGCTCCTTTGTTCTCACCCAAGCATGTCCTCCAGACTTTTTCCGCCATGTAAATTCGTTGTATTTTATCATCTATGTGAACCTCCACGAATAGCCCAAAGTCCAGGCCAGCTGAAATCCAGAAAATGGCATCTTCCTGGTCTGATCAGCATTCTTTCCTGCCTCAAGACAGTAGCTCTGGGGGAGGGCGGGGGTCTGGTGTATGGGAGCCTCCCATTTCCACCTTTTCTGGACCAGAGGGGTCCTACTCTCATCCTGACACAGCAGGAGCCAGCTGTACAGAGAGGGGATGACCTTCACGTCTCTGCCCTCTGCTGCCCTGGCATCCATCCTCCAGCCACACCCTCATGTCTCCTTTACCTTCAGCTCAAAGACTGTCTCAGATTTACCATCTTCATGGGTCTCTTGCTATACCTCTGTCTCGCCCATGAACTTGAGCCACTTCCCTCCCACCCACTGTGCCAGGCACTAGGCCAGGTGCTGGTAGATTCTGTCATCCAGTAGCTTACAGTCAAGTAGGAAAAGCAGCTATATTGTCATAAACTAATAATAATGGGTAGCATTTAGTTATTGAGAGTTTACTGAGCACCAGGAGTTCGGTCAAGCCCTTTGCCTTCCTTATCTCACTACCCCTGGGTCCTATGTGGTGGCTACAAAATGATTCACACTGAGGCAACCAAGGCTTAGCAAGACCAAATCACTGGCTTTAAGGACAGAGACAGAACTGGAACCCAGAAGCAAGGCCACTGCGGATCCGGGCTGGGTTTTTGGCCGGAGGGATGGCTGAAGAAGCTGCTCCACACCCACCTCTACCCAGATAGGTGTGTGTGTGTGGAGGGGGTGTAAACTGGGTGTGGTGAGCACAGCGGTCAAGTGCAAAGGAACACTGACAGCCTGAAGTCTAGGACACTCCTCTGGCCCCCAAAGTGAACTGAAAGGAGACATTTCTCCTCCTGGAAACCCACAGACCCTCAGGGGCCCATGCTCGGGAGGGATCCCCAGACCAACCCCAGGAAGATGCCCAACAGCCTTCAGAGTTGTGGAGTGGTGGGGAGACAGGCACCCTAGGCCCGCAGGTGAACCCGAGTTTGAAAGGGATGCTTTGCGCCCGCTGTGGATTAACTGGGCTGTCTGCTGGAGTGTGAAGGAAACCCAAGGGTTTTGGGGAAATGGGCAGACACTCGACAGTCACAGCCAGGACCCTTCAGCGGCTGGGTCAGGACGTTGGATTGTCAGTTCAAAATGGAACCAATAATATCAATCTACGGCTCAGCTGTGTAATAACATGAGCCAGAAGAACACAGCTGAGGACTGGGAAATAAGCAACAAGAATGTCTTGAAATGGTCCAAAACAACAGCTCAAAGTCCTCTTAAGTTTGTATACTCTCCTCAAAGGAAAGCCATTTGAACCCTTATAGTGGGATGTTTCCTGTTTCATTCTGTTTTCCTCTTTTTAAGTTATTTCTAGTTTAGTTATTAACTAGAGCCTCGAGGGATGAAATTAGTGCAAGAGTAGGTCTTCCTTCCCTGGCTGCTAGCACTGGCTTTCCTCTGGCACCAGGACCTGGATTTCCCTCGCAGCCCTGGTTTTGGATGTCTGGTCTAATTAGCATATTATGCTTTTATTTTTATAGATTATTATAGACTAGTGGCCCGGTACACAAAATTCATGCAATGGGGGGGGGGGTCCTTCAGCCTGGCCTGCACCCTCTCCTATCTAGGACCCCTCAGGGGATGTCCGACTAGTAGTTTAGGCCCCATCCCTCTTGCCATCTGGAACCGCTGGCTCCTAACCACTCACATGCCTGATTGCCCCCTAACCACTTTGCCTGCCAGCCTTCTCGCCCCAACTGCCCCCTCTTGCAGGCCTGATGCTCCCAACTGCCCCCCCTGCCAGACTGCTCACCCCCAACTGCCCCTCCTCCCCCACCAGCCTGCTTGCCCCCAACTGTCCCCCTTGCCGGCCTGGTCGCTCCTAATTGCCTCTGCCTCGACCCCGCCACCATGACTTTGGAAGGACATCCAGAAGGTCTCTTGATCTAATTAGCATATTACCCTTTTATTAGTATAGCTAGTACTTCTTGCCTTTGTACTGCCTTTACCTTGGCTCGTCTCATTAGCTTAAGTACGGTGGACCCGAAAAAGAATGTAGTAGGGAGTGGGCTGATCACCTCAGGACAACTCTTAAGCATAATAAGCATGTGCCCAAGGCAAGAGTAACCCTGACATGGAGGGGAGGGCCCCACGTGTCAGGGTGACAAAATTTCTGCAACCCAGAACCTTTAAAAGGAAACACATATGATTTGGCTTAGAACTGCCAGAACCTCACTAATGGTCATTTTGAAACTTAAGTTCCTAACAATGACAACCAACTGTGTTAACCTATTTCTGTTTGTGGATTGAATGCACCTAGAAATCATATAGTTTGACTTCTATGCTCAGCTCCCAATTTAATCTCTGGTTTTCACAGATAAAAGATGTTCTGACTTTTTTTTAGCAATTTGCTGACAGTCATAGCACTCTGACTCCAAGCTCATATCAGTTACAGCAGCTAAGCTGGTATATTAAAAAAATAAAAAAGATCCCAGCCTGGCCAGTGGTTGAACCTGTGATTCTTGGTCAGGGCACATGCCTGGGTTGCCGGTTCAATTTCCTGTGAGGGATGCATAGGAGGCAATGATCCTCTCTCATCATGGATGTTTCTCTCTCCCTTCCTCTCTGAAATCATCTCTGAAGGTCTCATCCCGGTTCTCTTGTTCTCTTCTAACTGGAAAACAAGAGCCTGTGTGTGATGTAAGAGAAAAGGAGAGACAGAGGAAGGAAAGCAGAAGTTACCGAGTTTGGAGAATCCAGTAAAGACGTGAGGTATGGATTGTGATAATGTAGACACAAATCTGGGTTTGACCAAATGATCTGATTCCCACATCACATTATCAAAACGATTTCCTCACTTTGGTCTCAAGTCCGGGGAAACAGTATAGAAATTGACATTTTGTCCACAGTTTGGAGCAGACTGATGACAAGCTTAGTAGTACTCTGAGGGGAGTTAGGGGAAACGCAGAGCAAGTTTGGGGGGAAGAGAGGTGCCTCCTTTCTGCCAAACTTCCTCCTCTGCCTCAGGGCAACTTCCTTTCTCTTTTCAGCATTCTGTTTTCTCTCTCAGCCCCGGCATTCCTTTAATCTTCAGGAACTTAAAGAAGAATGGGGAAAGAGGGGAGCTCAGTGTCTCTGCTCTGAGACCTTCTCCCTTTGGGTCCCAGGGCCACCAGGTTGTCCCCAAGTTGATCAAGTATCACTGTCTCCTCCGTGGAAGCCCGAGGCAACCCTTGTCAGGCAGTGATAGAACAGGGGCCGGGTCATCGTTCCCATTGTATGGATGGACACTGAAGCTCTAGAACAGGCACGACTTCCTTTGAGTTAAGTATCCCTCCTTTCTCTGTTGCCATAGCACAGGTGAGCCTTCTTTGAATAGCTCTGAGTCTCTAGCACACCCAGAGGGGCCTGGAGAACAGGTCACTGTGTCTTGCTTTCAGCCGCCTGCCCCAGGGCTGGCCAGGGGCAGCGTTTCAGGACCTGGCCCAGCCCAGTGCACTGACTCTGCTTGATCATAGGGTGTCCTTCCTTACTCAGAAAGCGGACCTTGAGGGGTGTGATGGGGGAGGGGCTTGACCAATCTGAGCAAAGGGCACCCCTGTGCTGGGCAGGGTTACCTTTAGTCAAAGTGTTAGGTCCATTCTCATTTGTCAGCATGCTTTGGCTAGACTGCCCCCACGCTGCACTCTCTCACCTAGAGTCCCAGAGACACGGGTTACCAGGCCATTGGTCTGAGATCAATTTACCTCCATTCTCCAGAAAAGGTGCACTGCTAATGAGCCTTGCCAAATGGTGCCTTGTATAAGATGCCATCCACTGGTTATTTAGGGTTTTCATCGACAACAGCCCAATTCAAAGTAGAGCCAATACATGGTACATATTAGTATAAGAGAAGTGCTGTTTGCTTGAAAAAACAAAACAAAAGAAAACTTTTTTAAAAAAGAATATATTTTATTGATTTTTTACAGAGAGGAAGGGAGGGGGATAGAGAGTTAGAAACATCGATGAGAGAGACATCGATCAGCCGCCTCCTGCATGCCCCATACTGGGGATGTGCCCAAAACCAAGATACATGCCCTTGATCGGAATCGAACCCAGGACCCTTGAGTCCACAGGCTGATGCTCTATCCACTGAGCCAAACTGGTTTTGGCACAAAAGAAAACTTAACCATAACATAATATCTAAACCCTCAGACTTTCCACAGAGAGACATCCTGTGAAGTTAGTGGCAGTTAAACTTTGCAACCTGGACTCTTGTACCCTAATAGCTTCACCTTGGACATTTCTCACTATTGGGGTAACTACTAGCCCCAGCTGAGCTCAATGGAAGTTTCCATTGCACTCTTTTTTTTTTTCTTCCATTACACCTTTGATAGTCTGACCATCTGGCCTTCTTAATGATCATAATTCAAAGAACAGCTGAGGAAATCCTGAGATGTTTAAACAAGGTTTTACTAAAGTTTTGGGATAGCAAAAGGGAAATATCAAAAGTAACCTGGATGCAGATGATGAAATGTCATAAACTCTTTGTTGGTATGGACCACCTGTATCTTGTATGCTGAATCCCTAGACTAGTGAGCAACTGAATGAAAAAAAAAAGTTACATATAAGAGACTTAAAGGATAAAATAGAGTTAGCTAAGTAAGCAGTTGAGAGAAGAACATTATAGGAAGATGGAATAGTATATGCAGAGTTAGGTATCCCTAAAAAGGACATTTGAAGATCCAAAAGAAGGCCAACTGAGTTGGATCACAGTGAGTGAGAAAGGTGACAAGATGGGGCTGGCAAGGTATGCTTAATTTCTGACTGGTCCTTTTTCCATATTTTTGGAGATTTCTAGAAGATTCTTGAGTAACCTTATAACCATGGTTTTGAACTCTGTATCCAGAAGTTTGCTTTCTTTCATTTGTGACATGTTTCTTTGTCTCCATATTTTGGCTGCTTCCCGGGTTTGTTTCTATGTATTGGGTAGAGCTGCTATGTCTCCTTGAGTTGGTAGAGTGGCCTTGTGTAGTAGGTGTTCTGTAGGTCCCAGTGGCTCAGCGTCCCCAGTCACCTAGGTTGAGAGCTCTAGGTGCACCCCTTTGTGGGCTGTGAGCACAGTCTTGTTGTAGTTGAGATTTGATTGTTGTTAATGTCATTGGAGGAATTGACATCCAGGCCAATTGGCTATGAGGACTAGCTGCGACTACAGTGGGGGAGCTGCTGTAAGGAGACACCCTTATGGGGCAGGACTTGCTTCAGTGGGGCTTTGGTACTCCCTGAGTCTGTCCGTTGAGTGTGTTGTTTATGGATGTGAAGAGTTGTAATCTGGTATGATCTCACACTGACCACTGGGTACACTGGCTCTTGGTTCTCCAGGGAGGTGCAAAGTCAGCCACTGCTTGGGGCCACCCAGCAGGAGCTACAGAGAGATCTGCAGATTCCTCTTCTTTGTATTGGGTTTGGAAGTGCCCAGAGGAGACCCAGCTGTGAAGCAAGGCAGGCTGGTGCTGGTGCTAGGTCTTGGGCCTTTTATTGATAAGTTTGGGGCTTCCAGCCCTAGCTTCAGCTTGCTTGAGAGATTTTAGCCTGAGCAAGGATAGGCCATTCATATGCAAAAGCTGCTGCACCCAGCTTATAAATTGGATGAGTTGGGTGGGGTTGTAAATTGGATGAGCTGGGGTCTTAAGGAATCACCTGTGTGGAGCAGACAGAAATAGCTGCCAGTCAGCCCTGCAATCTGGAAGGTTCTAGCATAGGAACAATGATCCCTGTGAACACCTTTGTCTGGGAGAAAGCAGCCCCTGAGTTTCTGCTCCAATGCCAGACAATCCAGTTCCTCCTTATATGTGTCTGTGTTCCCCAGAGCCTCTCCCTGGTGCTGGAGCTCAGAGGAAGCAGGACCTTATAAGTTCAGTTCATGGTGCCAGCCTTTTAAGAAAAACAGCTGGGTATCCAGCAGCCTCTGTGTCACTGCGCCTCAATCCACACTGGTTTTTACAGCCCATAGTTCTTACTGCCTGTAGGGACTTCTTTTCCCAGCTCTGGGACCCTGAGCTGGGCCCCTTTACTCCTCTGGGGGGCCTCTGCAGAGATAATCTCCCTCCCCCCAATTAAAAAAGCCACATGTGTAGGTGCCACACCAGCCCATTCTGTGCCTCTGCACCTCCTACCAGACTCAGTGTGCTTTCTTCTTCACTTCTCTAGTTGTAGGACTTCTACTCAGCCAGCTTTCCAGCGGTTCTGGATGATTGTTGTTCTGTATTTTAGTTGTAATTTTGTTGTGGTTGTGGGAGGCAGTGAGTACAAGCATTTACCTACACTACCATCTTTCTCAATCTCCAGATTTAATTTTTTTTAAAGTTTTATTAGAATATAATTATACTCATTTTAATTTAATTATATTGATATAACATTGTGTAAATTTATAGTATATAAAATGTTAATTTGATATGTATTCTAATAAAATTGCCACTGTAGTTATAGTTAGCACCTTTGTCACATAGTTATCAATTCTGAGTTTAATTTTAAACACACTGAGTTTGAGGTATCTTTATCATTTGGCTATTGCTATGTCAAAAACTACCCCAAACCTTGATAGCTTCAAAGAGTAAGCATTTATTATTGTTCATAAATCAGTGAATGAGCCGATCAGGGCCAGGTTCAGCTGATCTTGCATAGCTTGCTCATGTGTCTGTTGTGGCCTGAGTGGTCAATTGAAAGCTGGCTTGTCAGGAATGACCTCAGTCACATGGCCGGTAGTTAGTTGGCTGGCTGGCAGCTGAGACAACTAGGGTAGTTGGGCCACATGTCTCTCATCATCTAGCAGGCTAAGCAGTGCTTGTTCACAAGGCAGTGGCAGGGTTCTGAGAAAGGGGAGAAATGCACATTCCTCTTGAGATCTAAGCTTGGAATTTGCAAACTGTCATTTCCACTGCATTCTATTGGCCAAAGCAAGTCACCAGGCCAGGCCAGATTCAAAAGGGGCGTTGGATTTATGGCTTCTATGGTTTTAATACTCTAAGTCTCTTGTTCCCAGAAAACCCTCAGTTCTGGGCAATTGGAATGGCTACAATAAGTGGACTCTACTTCTTTGTATGAAGAACTACAAAATCACATTGCAAAGCACCCAGTTATAGGGCAGGATAAAGAATGGGGACAGCCTTAGCTGGTTTGCTTAGTGGATAGAGCATTGGCCTGCAGGGTGAAGGGTCCTAGGTTCGATTCCAGTCAAGGGTTGTGGATTCGATCTCCAGTAGGGGACATTCAGAAGGCAGCCAATCAATGATTCTCTCTCATCATTGATGTTTCTAACTCTCCCTTCCTCTCTGAAATCAATAAAAATATATTAAAAAAATAATAATTGGGACATTTTTCAAGCAGTCTACCACAAAGCCTATGAAATAGATAAGGGGAGGCATCATTGGCTCTTTGAAAGAGAAGTCTGATGTGGAGATAGCTTTGGCATAGAGTGTGTGTGTGTGTGTGTGTGTGTGTGTGTGTGTGTATGTATGATTACCTAACATTTTTTGAACAATTGAATGAAAGATACTAATATAATAAATTACTTAATTTTAATCCTCACAAGTTACTAGGAAAATATATATTATGTTTATTTCCATTTAATAAATGGAAATAGGAGGTCAAAGTATTGTTTCTTTTTCTTTTTTAAATGTAATTTATTGATTTTTTTACAGAGAGGAAGGGAGAGGGAACGTTAGAAACATCGATGAGAGAGAGACATTGATCAGCCGCCTCCTGCAACCCCCTACTGGGGATGTGCCCGAAACTAGGATACATGCTCTTGACCAGAATCGAACCTGGGATCTTTTAGTCTGCAGGCCAACGCTCTCTATCCACTGAGCCAAACCGGTTTCGGCTTGTTTCTTATTTTTAATTGATTTTAGAGAGAGAAGAAGAGAGCGGGAGAGAGGGAAACATGGATGTGAGAGAGATACATCGGTTGGTTACCTCCCATTGAACCCACAACTGAGCATGTGTCCTTACTGCAAGTTGAATCTGTGACCTTTGGTGCATGGGTCAATGCTTAACCAACTGAGCCACATGGGCCAAGGCATTTATTTTTCTAATTAATTTTTAACATTCTCCCTCAAGGACATGTTCATTGAGTTTTAGAGAGAGGGGAAGGTAGAGAGAAAAAGGAACATTGATGTGAGAGAGAAACATCATTGGTTGCATGTGCCTAACCAGAGCTGAGGAAGAACCCTCTACCTTTCAGCATATGAGACAATGCTCCAACAAACTGAGCCATACGGATCAGGGCAGTGTTGTTTCTTGAGATAAAAAGGGATCAAGATAAAAGGAAACTGATGGCTAGGGATAGAGATAGGAAAACTACCAAAAGCTGATATATTGCCCCTAAACACAGCAATTTTAGGCTAATTTAAACAGATGAATATCCTTAAAATGCCAAGGGCAAAAGAAAAAGAGAGAATCTTGAAAGCAGCAAGAGAAAAACAGTTACCTACAAGGGAGCACCCATACAACTGTCAGCTGATTTCTCAACAGAAACTATGCAGGCCAGAAGGGAGTGGCAGAAAATATTCAACGTGATGAATAGCAAGAACCTACAACCAAGAGTGCTCTACCCAGCAAAGCTATCATTCAGAATTGAAGGTCAGATAAAGAGCTTCACAGATAAGAAAAAGCTAAAGGAGTTCATCACCACCAAACCAGGATTATATGAAATGCTGAAGGGTTTTCTTTAAGAAGAGGAAGAAGAATAAAAAGGTAAAGATAAAAATTATGAACAACAAAGTGATAACAAATACATACCTATCAACAAAAAATCAAGTGAATAAAAAAATCCGATGAATAGAATAAACTGGCGAATATAATAGAATTAGGGGCATAGAAAGGGAATGGACTAACAATTCTCGGGGGGGGGGGGG
>JAAGEH010000393.1:15239747-15305123 GCA_011751065.1 Lasiurus cinereus | reverse complement strand
GGGCATAGAAAGGGAGTGGACTGACAATTCTCAGGGGGAAGAGGATGTGAAGGGTGCAGGAAGAAACTGGACAAAAATCTTACACCTATGGATGAAGACAGTGGTGGGAGGTAATAACATGGGATGGGGTGGGGAATCAGGTGGAGGGGAGCTATGGGGAAAAAAAAAGAGGAACAGTTGTAATAAACTGAACAATAAAGATTTATTAAAAAAACAAACAAACAAAAAGGTGAATATCCTAACTCACTTTGATTAGTTCTGATGGATATGGTAAATTGTTAATCTTCAGAATAATGTCTTGAGTAACTCAAAGTTGAAATATGTTCAGTATGCATTTCTAATTTAATTCTATTGTGGGCAAAGGACATATTTTGTAGATTCTAATATTTTGAAACTTATCGAGACTCGTTTTATGGCTCATATATGGTCTGTTTCTGTAAGTGTAAAGTAATTTGTGCGCTTGAAAAGAATGTGCATTCTGTAGTTGTTGGGTATACTTTTTTTAAAAATGCCAATTAAATCAAGGTGGCTGATAGTATTGTTGAGAATTTCTATGTTTTTATTTTTTTGGACTCATTCTAACAGACGGTGAGAAAAGGGTGTTAAAATCTTTATTAATGATTGTGTTGTTTCCCCTTTAATTTCATCAAATGTTTCTTTATGTATCTTGAATTTTTTATATTAAGCCCAACACATTTATGACTTACGTTTTTCTGATTAACTTAGATCCTTTATCATTGTGAAATGTCCCACTATATCTCTGGTAATACTTCTTCTTGAAGACTACTTTGTATGATAATAATATGGCCACCCCACTTCCTTTTATTTTTATTGTTTGCAGGGTATATATTTGTTTATGTTTTTTCATTTTAACATATCTGTCTTTATATTTAAAATGCCAGGTGCTATATCAGTGAGAGTCCAGCCAGGAGACAGAAAGTATACAATAATTTCAACCAGGAAAGTTTAATATAAAAAATTATTAAGTAAAATTGGGTATTGGAATAATGAGGGATTCACTAGTAAAAGTAAAGAAAATTCTAAAAACCATAAAAATAGTAGATATAAGTAGTAGCCACTGTTCCTAAGGCCGAGATAGGGTGTCTAAGGAAGAGTTTCTCCTGTTCCTAATGCTCCCAACCCCATCCTTTTTTTTTTTTTTTAAATCCTCACTCGAGCATATTTTTCCATTGATTTTTAGAGAGAGGGAGAGACAGTGAGAAACATCAATGTGAGAAAAACATTGATTGGTTGCCTCCTGCAGGAGCCTGACCAGGGCCGGGTGGGTGAGGAGCCTGCAATTAGGAATCAAACCCAGGACCTTTCTGACCATAGGCTGATGCTCTGTCCACAGAGCATACTGGCTAGGGCCCAACCTTGCTGAGAGCTAAACCTTGTTGGAGTGGGTGAATCCATGGTATGCAGATGGCAGAAAAGTCACTGTGGGGCTGCATTGACAGAATTTGTTGGAAATCACCCTCTGGAACTGGCCAGACACTTGCAGTCTAGGGAGATGAGGAAAGTTATTCATGCAGAGGGAGTCTCAGCAGTGGCGGTTTTGCTCTGAAACTCCCCAGCGAGTGCTGGAGAAGCTGCTGGTTGTTGAATGCCACTGACAACTGTACCCTGGAGAAGCTGACAATGCTATATGTGTCTTCTGAAAGAGCACTCTGAAACCCGGGAAGAAAACTCTTCCTTCCTGCAATGTTTCTGCAGTGCTTGTCACTAATAAAGCCTAATGTTGTGCTTGGTGGCAAGGGGAAAATATGTAAACACATACGTGTTCATGAAGCATGCATCTTATATAAAAACTGCTGTTTGAAATTTTAACCTTGCTATTTGGCTTCTGTAAATGTTTGCTTGCTTAAATAATAAGGAAAATGAGACTACTCTCACTTCAGAGAGGCTATTAAACCTTCCCCAGACAAAATTATCAGTGCTGGCACCAGTTCAGGCCTTTGGTTGAGGTCTCAAGGCCCCAGCACATAGGCACTCTTTAAGAACTTGCAAAAAGGGGCGGGAAACATCCCATATTTGGGAGACAAAGAAGGTAAAAACATATAAAAAGGGAAAATTTCTGCATGTTGGGGCCCAGAATTTGAGAAACATTTTCCTCTGGACCCATGCGTAATAAATCTCCGAGCATTGTTTATTCCAGTTCTCTGTAATATTAATAGTTGCTATATAAAATGTATTTCTTATTGTGATTATGGTAAAAAAATGTTTGAAAGCCACTAGCTAAAAGACTGATATGAAGTAAGATCTGTTTCAGAAGACTTCAAATTCTCAGAGCCAGAGTTTCCCTGAGAGAAACAAATGTATCTACAAATCCGGGGAGCTCTTTTTTTTTTTTTTTTCCCTCAGAGGAGTGAAAAGAGAGGATAAAAGCATTTGATAAAAACACAAGTTCTCTGTAGCAGAATCTCTAGGGCTCTTGCTAAGACATTAAAATGGTGCTTCTTGGCTCAGAGGACCTCAGGACAGAGCAGGAGAAATCTGCTTTAAACAAGTTCCCCAAGGTGATCTTTTGGCGAAGAAAAGTTTGAGAACATTGGCCTGGAGATTAGCATGATAATAATGACTACCATTCATGGAGTTTTGCCTGGAGCCAGAGGGGTAAGTCATCCCTCAGAGGTCACATAGATTGGAAGTGACAGGAAACCCACCCTCTTACATCACTGCCATTTAATCCTCAGACCCCATTTGAGTATTGGCAGTTGCTCCAAACAAGTCCTTTTGGCAAAAGGATCCAGTTCAGGTTCATTCGTGCATCTATATTTCCATGACACTTTTGAAGGCTTCAGCTAGGATTATCCGACCCTAAACTAAGCCTTAACTCTGAACCTCGGAGTGGAGCAGGACCTAAGGTACCACGTTTGCAGAGACAGGAAAGCCGATTACACCAAGCAGCGGCTTGGCTGGGCTCCCCTCTGTGACCTGTGTGATTTCGGGCCCATTTCACAAGTTCTCTGGGCTTTGATTTTGTTCTCTGTAAAATGAGGGTGTCTTGAGGGGTATAGCCTGGATTACAGGTTAGATGAGTCTTTGTCCTTTTATTA
The DNA here is from genome assembly GCA_011751065.1 of Lasiurus cinereus. NCBI lineage: Eukaryota > Metazoa > Chordata > Mammalia > Chiroptera > Vespertilionidae > Lasiurus > Lasiurus cinereus. Next base: position 15,302,064 of record JAAGEH010000393.1, on the reverse strand, counting down.
TACTCTGCCCTTTTTTCAAATGAAAGTAGTAATGAAGGGATTGTTGGGGAGACCACAGGCCCTTTTGCAGCCAAACTAGGGGAGAGAGGGCCTCACGGGCTAGATGGAATGGAGGCCAGCTCTGAGAAGAAAGGCCAATCTCCCGGGGTTAGCAGGCGAGGACAGGAGAATGCAGAGGGCCTGTTTGGGCCTGGGAAGGGCTTCTGGGATGAGCTTCGGAGGGCCTTTGTAAGGTTTCCCTGCACTCATGAGATCAGGGCAGTCGCTTTTAACATGGTTACAGTGTATATGCAAAGCCAGGGGACTCTATTTCCTCACTGGGATATTTTGAGGATTTATGTTTTGAAGTACTTCAAGCATTTTAAGTAAAAAGTGTTGTAGGAGGGCAAAGAATCATTTGCTTACTTAATTTTCATGTTTACATAGCATTTGTTTTAAAGTAGTAAGAATCTAAATTTCAAATCGGGTTACAAAATCAGCCTTTACTTAAACTGGTAAGTGCATTTTAATGAAACTTAATTTGAGAGCATACATTTGCATATTAAAGTTTATGTTTGCCAACTTTTAGAGTATGATCTACAGAGCACAGGTTTTCTAGTGTTCTAAGAATGTAACAATTCTTTTTGAGTTGCTTTTCATAACCTATAAACCTTAGTTCAGTTGACATAGGCTTAGCAAAATGGAGAGGATACAAATTAATAATACTTTTCCAAGTCACTTTTAGAATGTTCTTGGGATACTTTAGAACCTAAATGTAACTATTTTGGAATACTGTGTTAAACATATTTATTCTGCAGTTCATCTGTATTTAAATCAATAGGCATGAGAAATTAACATATGATAATTTGCTAAGCCAGAAAGAGGTGGCTTCCATTTTCTATTGATACCTTCATGCAAAATCAAGCTCTATTATACACTTATTACAAGTATACAAGTATAACTTATTAAAAGTATAGCCTTTTAAAAATATTTTTATTGATTTCAGAGAGGAAGGGAGAGGGAGAGAGAGATAGAAACTTCAATGATGAGAGAGAATCATTGATCAGCTGCCTCTTGCACACAACGGAGGCATGTGCCTTTGACCAGAATTGAATCTGGGACCCTTTAGTCTGCTGGCCAATGTTCTATCCACTGAGTCAAATCAGCTAAGGCAAGTATAAAAATTTCAGGACTTCTGTAATTATATAAAATGAAGTTGATTTGTTTATTTTAAAACTTTATTAGTTGTAAAAGATAACACATGGAGAAAAGTGCATAAAACACAAAGTAATGTATGATGAATAATTGTAAAATGAATCTATAATAATAAAAGCATGATATGCTAATTAGACATTCTTCCAGATGACCTTCTGGATAAAGCCAGGATTGCAAGGGAAGCCCAGGTCCTGAGTGCCAGAGGGAAGCTGGTGCTGGGAGCTGGGGGAAGGAAGGCCTACTCTTGCATGAATTTCATGCATCAGGACTCTAGTCTACACTAATAAAAGAGAAAGATGCAAATTGACCATACCTCTGCAATGCCCACAAACCAATCAGGAGTATGCAAATTAACTCAACAAAGATGGTAGATTAATTTGCATAAGGGGGCGCTGAGTGGCCTGGGTCTTGGGAACATCCTGGGACCTAGACCACTCCAAGCCTGTAGGCCCATGTGTAGGCCCTGAGTGGCTGGGACCCCAGAATGCCAGTGTTAAGCGGCCCAGGTCCTGGGACAAGCTACTGGGGGCGTCAAGTGGGCCGGAGAGCAGGGCAGAAGTTCCTACCCCGTGGCTGCTTGTGTGTGCACCCGGGTCCACACCCCGCAACCCAGTGGACACAGTGAATGCGCGGCTGTTGGGGCTTGCAGGCATGCTCCCGGTGGCCGGGACATGCCCCTAGCCCACTGGACTCAATGCAGGGGATCCTCTGTGTATGGGCTGCAAAGGAAACACCTTTACTTTTTTTTTTTTTTTAAATATATTTTACTGACTTTTTACAGAGAACAGGGAAGAGGGATAGATTCTCAGAAACATTGATGAGAAACATCGATCAGCTGCCTCCTGCACACTCCCCACTATGATGTACCCCCAACGAAGGTATATGCCCTTAACAGTAATCAAACCTGGGGCCCTTCAGTCTGCAGGCCCACAGTCTATCCACTGAGTCAAACCAATTCCAGTATAAACATTTTTTCTGACTGCTCATTGGCTAAGTTCCTTGTACACTGCCTCTTGCAGTGTTCTTGGTAACTTGAGTTATAAGAATCCAAGAAGATGACCTAGGGTTTTTCCACCACACTCCTGGAGAAAAAAATGAAGGTAGGGGCTGCTGGAGGGGCTAAGAAATGTCATATCCTGCCCTAGCTGGTTTGACTCAGTGGATAGAGCCTCAGCCTGTCCACCACAGGGTCCAGATTCGATTCTGATCAAGGGCATGTACAGGCTCCTTCCTGGCCAGGGCCCATGTCAGGGCTCATGCAGGAGGCAATCAAAGTGTCCATCTCACACTGATGTTTCTCTCTGTCTCTCTCTCTCTCTTCCACACTCTCTAAAAATCAATGGAAACATATCCTCAGGTAAGAATTAAAAAGAAAGAAAGAACCGAAACCGGTTTGGCTCAGTGGATAGAGCGTCGGCCTGGGGACTGAAGGGTCCTGGGTTCGGTTCCGGTCAAGGGCATATACCTTGGTTGTGGGCACATCCCCAGTGGGGGGTGTGCAGGAGGCAGCTGATCGATGTTTCTCTCTCATCGATGTTTCTAGCTCTCTATCCCTCCCCCTTCCTCTCTGTAAAAAATAAATAACACACACACACACACACACACACACACACACACACATATATATATATATATATATATATATATATGAAAAGAAAAGAAAAGAAAAGAAAGAAAGAAATGTCATATCCTATGAAAGACACATCTTTTTTCATGGTGAAGGGACCGGAGTCCGTGTTGATGAAAACACCTTGGCAGCTGTGGTGGCTGGCAGTGGCTGCAGCAGCAGGGTGTTGGGGCTTGCGCCTCCCCCTAATCAGCCCAGTCGCCTCCTGCAGAGGACATTCCCTGAGGGCTCCCAGTCTGTGAGAGGCGGCAGGTTGGGCCGAGGGACCCTCCCCACCAGTGCACAAATTTCGTGCACCGGCCCCCTAGTATAATTATAAAAAAACATGAAAACACCACCCAGATCAAGAAATAGAAGATTGCCATTACCCCTGGAACCCCTCCCCATGTGTCCCATCCTAGTCACCTTCTTTTCACTCTTCTTCTTACACCTAATTATCTTGAGTTTTATGGTAATCACTTCCTTGCTTTTCCGTTTTTTTGAACTTTATATACAGATGGAATAATCCTAACAAACACTGACTTGGCTAGCCTGCTGACATCGTGCAAACCTGGTTGGGTAGCCCAGTCCCCACTGGGGCACACCGTATATGCAGAAGAGGTAACTGAACCACAATTCTAAAGCTGGAGTCATGATCCTACAATGACCTCTCCCAGTCAGCCCAGGCCTTTTACTTAAATGACAGTCCTGCATATCCACAGCCAGTCAGCAATACTATAGGTTTGTTTTCCTAATAGTCTGAAAAGGTCTTGGTCTTTTTGGCTTTAAATGATTCAACCCATTTCTTATCTCCTCAGTTTCAACTCCCAGAGTTTAGACTCTGTGCTGGATTAGGTTCCCTAGCCTGCCAGTAATTTTTTTCCCACTCAGCACTCAATCTTTATCATTTTTCTTTAACACTACAGAATGTATTCTTTTGTATATGTCTTTTTCTGCTCAACTCTGTTTCATTCATGTTGTATGTGCAGTTGTAATTTGCTCATGTGTGCTGCTGTATAATATTCCAATATGTAAATCTGTGTATTCTAATTTATCCATTCTATTGTTGACAGACTTTGGATTGTCTTTTTTTTTAAAATAAATCTTTATTGTTCAGATTATTACAATTCCCCCCCTTCCCCCGGTGCCGAACGACCCTCCACCTGGCTCCCACCTCACCCTCTGTCCTTACTTTCCCCCCATTGTCCTCATCCATAGGTGTATGATTTTTGTTCAGTCTCTCCCTGCACCCCCCTCACCTCTTTTCCCCTGAGAATTATCAGTCCACTCCCTTTCTATGCCCCAAATTCTATTATAATCACCAGTTTATTCTGTTCATCAGATTTTCAATTCACTTGATTTTTAGATTTACTTGTTGATAGATACGTATTTGTTGTTCATAATTTTTACCTTTTTCTTCTTCCTCCTGTTAAAAAATACCTTTCAGCATTTCATATAATACTGGTTTGGTGGTGATGAACTCCTTTAGCTTTTTCTTATTTTTATCTGTGAAGCTCTTTATCTGCCCTTCAATTCTGAATGATAGCTTTGCTGGGTAATCTTGGTTGTAGGTCCTTGCTATTCATCACGTTGAATATTTCTCACCACTCCCTTCTGGCCTGCATAGTTTCTGTTGAGAAATCAGCTGACAATCGAATGGGTGCTCTCTTGTAGGTAATTGTTTTTCTCTTGCTGCTTTTAATATTCTCTGTCTTTTGCTCTAGGCATTTTAATTATGATGTGTCTTGGTGTGGTCCTCTTGGGATTCCTTTTGTTTGGGGTTCTGTGTGCTTCCTGGACTTGTAAGTCTATTTCTTTCACCAGGTGGGGGAAGTTTTCAGTCATTATTTCTTCGAATAGGTTTTCAGTATCTTGCTCTCTCTCTTCTTCTGGCACCCCCATAATTCTGATGTTGGTGCACTTAATGTTGTCCCAGAGGCTTCTAACACTATCTTCACATTTTTGGATTCCTTTTTCTTTTTGCTTTTCCAGTTGAGTGTTTTCTGCTCCTTTGTATTTCAAATCTTTGACTTGATTCTTGTGTTTCTCTAGTCTGCTGTTACGTCTCTATAATATTTATTTCAGTTAGTGTATGTTTAATTTCTAGTTGGTCCTTTTTTATCTCCTCTTGGGTCTCGCTAAATTTATCCATCTTTTCTAGGAAATTCTTATAAAACCTTATAACCGTGGTTTTGAACTCTATATCCAGTAGTTTGTTTTCCTTCATTTCTTTTGTTTGTAATCTGTTCTTTTGTCTCGCATATTTTGCTGCTTCCCTGAGTTGGTAGAGTAGCTTTGTGTGCTAGTTGTCTTATATGGCCCAGTAGCTCTGCCTCCCCAGTTACCTGAGGTGGACACTCTTGGTGCACCCTTTTATGGACTGTGTGTATATTATTGTAGTTAATTCTTGATTGTTGTTGGTATCATTGCGGAGAATTGACCTCCAAGCCAATTGGTTGTGAGGATCAGCTGTGTCTGCTCATGCAGGCTTGCATCCAAACCTCTGCCTTTCTGGCTCCCCTGAGTTTCCATGTGCTCCGGGGACCCGTATGAGTCTGGGTCCCCAGGATCTCACCCGAAACGGGTTCAGTGCAGTCAGACCTGGATTTCAGTGCTATTGGGAGGTTCTATTTTACTCCCGCTAGAGAAAGCCAGAGGCACAATCTGCAGTCAGTGCTGTGTTCGCACTTTTGTGCGCACTTTCGCACGCTCTCAGACCTCTGTCTTTCGCGGCTCTCCTAAGTTTCCCTGCATTCCTTCCTTTTCACAACAGTCCAGACTCCCCGCTATGACTCTTGCCCAAAACTGCGGTTCAGTGTAGTCAGAAGTGGGGTTCAGTGCAGTTGGGATTTTCCGTCTTCCTCCCGCTAGAGGAAGCCAGTCAGACCCTCCTCCGCCTGTCCTCCCCAAGAGCGGGTCTCCATACCTCAGCTTTTTGCAGCTCCTCTGGGTCTCTGTGAGCCCCTCTCTTTCCTTCTAAATCACCGACAGCAGTTGTAGAATTTCCACTCAGCCAGCTTTCCTGTGGTTCTGGATGGTGTCTGTTCTGTCTTTTAGTTGTAGTTTTGAAATTGTTGTGCGAGGCAGCAGTTTAGGTGTTTACTATGCTGCCATCGTGGTTTCTTCCCTGGGTTGTCTTAATTGCTGTTAAGAATATTTTTGTACATGTCTCCTGGTAACATATAGATGCATTTCTGTTGGATATGTACCTAGGAATGGAAATTCCTGGGTCATAGGACATGTGTATCTTATACTTTAGTAAATAATTCCAAACTGTTTTTCGAAGTTGCTATAGTGCACATTTGTGCAACAGATTTTTTAAAATGTGCCCAATGTAGAGAAATAAAAGGCAAAATAAGTCATTCTTCATTTTTGTCCTTAAAAACTAACTGCTCTACAAGCTCAGTGTAAGTGGGCTCAGGCTCAAGTTAGTCGTCCACCTTCACTGTTGTTCCCATGTGTGCTTCTGGCTTAACATGGTGGGAGGCTAGTGTGCAGATTGGTAAGACTGGTGGATTTCCAGGTGGATTTCCTTGGAGGAGGCAGGGCAAGATCTAAAGGTTCTTTTCATAGCCCATGCCTTCTTTGCAAAGTGAGAGTTTCCTTTGAGGGTTGTTTGTTTATACCTGCTTTCCTCAAAGCAGTAATCACTTCTGGAGCATGAGTTTTGCTGGGAACATGTTCTTTTCTTTCCATCTGATGTCCTGGTTACAGGGAGGGCCTCATTTAAGCTTCCCCCAAATTATACGGCTTGTTGATTTGCAAATGGCTAAATCAAGAATGAGTTAGGGAAGTAGTTTCACACTTTTTAAGCAGGACAACCAGTTAAAAACAATTTTTATTATTATTATTATGGACTTTTCTAAACATACACAAAAGTTGAAAGAATAGTATTTCATGAATCCAATTTGGAGCCACAAGTGGTCAATCTTGTTTATACCTCTCTCACTTGTTTATACCCTTTCCACTAGGTACTTACTTTTTATTTTTTGTAGCCAAGGTCTTTAATAGAAATGAAATGCGGTAAACATCTCTCTACTAGCTCCCCCACACATACACATCTCTTCACCCCCGTCCCGGGGATGAGAGAAGGATAGGGCACGTCCTCAGCACGCAGGCTCACCCAGCAGCCACCACTCCTCTGCTCCTAGCACGTCCAGGTCTTGGGGTCCAGCCAGAGAGCTTGCCTTCCTCTGTGGGCTCACGCAGGTACTTTACCAGCTGCTCAGGGACCCCACACAGGGGAGCAGGTGCTGTGGTTCCCAAAAGGGCCTCGGGGGTCAGGGCCGTAGTTCATGCGGGGCTGGAGCCTGCTGCCCCCCCGGCTCTGGCCCCACCAGCTGGGGGACCGCTTCCTTGACCTGCATGGACTTGTGGCGGGCATGGACTCCCGTGCCCTTGGGGCCGTGGGCCTTGCAGAAGGTGCGTGGGACATCCGCTCCAGGCTGTGAGCCGGGGACCCAGGGCAGCCCTGCAAACGCGCTCACCCACCTGGAGCCAGTCCTCACCCACTCACCTGCTAAAGCCCCGCCCCTAGGCGCTCCACTTCAGCTTCAGGTGCCCTCCCGGTTTTCTGTCCTCTGTGGTTATTGTGGAGGAAATCACCGACAGCAACTGATTTCATCCACAAATCCTAAAAGGTAAGTATTCTTTTTCAAAACACAATCATAGCCCTAGTTTGGCTCAGCGGATAGAGCATTGGCCTCCCGTGAAGGGCCCGGTTCGGTTCCGGTCAGGACAGGTACTGGGATTGCAGGCTCCCTTCTCCCCTCTCCACCCCCCCATGTGGGAGGCAACCAATGGATGTTTCTGTCTCTCCCTCTCTATTCCACTCTCTCTAAAAATCAATGGAAAAAATATCCATGGTTGAGGATTAAAACAAAACAAAAACATACACACACACACACAACTACAATACCATTATCACACTTAAATAAAATGAACAATGATTGTTTAATGTCATCGAATATCTTCTTCTTCTCCAAGTTTCCCCAGTTGTCTTATAGTGCTTTGTAGTCAGGGTGGACACCTTGCATTTGGTTTCTACATCTGTCTCTTATTCTCTGTTGTTCTCATCTTCTTTATGTTCTTGCCATTGATTTGTTGAATAAACAGGATTATTTCCAGTATAGTTTTCTTATCTTAAGTATTTTATTTTGTGTTGTTCCTGTGTTGATGCTAATTTTAGTTTTATGGTAATAAAGGCTGTTGTGATATTAGTAGTACTTTTAGCAACCTTTGATTAAGAAAATGGCCCAGCCAGCATGGCTCAGTGGTTGAGTGTCAACCTATGAACCAGGAGGTCATGGTTTGATTCCTGGTCTGGACACATGCCTGGGTAGCAGGCTTGATCCCCAGTGTGTGGTGTGCAAGAGGTAGCTAATCAGTAATTGTTCTTATCATTGGTGTTTCTTTCTCTTTCTTTCCCTCTCCCTTCCTCTCTGAAGTTAATGAAAAAATATTTTTAAAAAAGGAAAAAAAATGCACAATGACAAAGGATTGCTATAAATGCAGTAAAACTTTAAAATTTCTTTGTGTGTGCATGTGTGTGTGTGCGCCTGTGTTTGGTTGCAAAACAGCTGCAAAATTGTGGATCAGTAGGTTCTGAAACTTTTTGGTCAGGACTCTTTTATACTCTTAATATTCTTGAGGAGCCACAGTACTCTAAAAGCCACTTGTTTATTGACATTAAAACAAATAATTAAAAATATTTAATTCATTTTAAGATAATAAATCCGTTAGATGTTAACACAAATAATGTATTTGTCAGAAAAAAAATTTCCAAAACAAAAAAAAAATTAGTAAGAAGAGTGATATTGTTTTACATCTTTGCAAATCTTCATAATATTTTACTTGATAGAAGCCAGCTGAATTCTTCTATATACTTTGTTATTTAATCTGGTACAATATTACTCACCAGGTAGCTCCTGGAAACTGCCATACATTTTTGAGAGACTGAGAGTGAAAAAGGCACACACAAAAATGTCTTAGTGTTCGTATAATAATAGTTTCCACCTCCAGGAGCATCTAAAAGGGTCTTGGGACCCCTATTGGTTCCTGGAAGAGACTTTGAGAACTACTGCTGTAGACTATTTATGTGTGGAATATAAAATTATTATTAGTGTGTAGTCAATGCTTAGTGAAAAGGAGTGTATTTGAGGATCTCTTTCAAATAATTCTCAGCTTCCCCTCTCTCCTGAGCTCCCCAATTTCTCCCTCCTTATCTCATTTGGGACTGGCAGTACAAAAATATTTTGTAGGTGTGGTAGTGGCATTCTGTGTTCTTTTAAAAACATGTTTAAAGGCAAGGCTGGCGTAGCTCAGGGGTTGATCGTTGACCTATGAACCAGGATGTCACAGTTTGGTTCCCAGTCAGGGCACATGCCCAGGTTGTGAGCTTGATCCCCAAGTGGGGTGTGCAGGAGGCAGCTGATCAATGATTCTCTCTCATCACTGATGTTTCTATCTCTCTCTCCCTCTCCCTTCTTCTCTGAAATTAAAAAAAAAAAGTGTTTAAAGAATACCCTCCCTTCCAAATTTCTTAGCAAACTCCATAACTTTTTCTTAAGAGTGCAGAGGAAGTGGTGGAATGGAAATGTGAAAACGTGGATTAGGATCTTTTTTGGTTAGTCAGAGGGAGAGTAAGGATTGGATACACCACAGCAGACTCGGGACTGAAGAGTAATGAAGTATGTATCATAGCCTCTTATCAAGAGGTTTTGCAAGCCCTAGCTGGTTTGATTCAGTGGATAGAGCATCAGCCTTTGGACTGAAGGGTCCCAAGTTTGATTATGGTCAAGAGCACATGTCTGGGTGGGAGGCTCGATCCCCAGTGGGGGGCTTGCAGGAGGCAGCCTATCAATGATTCTCTCTCATCATTGATGTTTCTATATCTCTCTCCCTCTCCCTTCCTCTCCGGAATAAAAAAAATTTTTTTGGAAAAAAAAAGAGGTTTTGAAAGATTTTTCTCCCTAGCAAGTATGTTCAGAACAAAGACCCAAAGCCCAACATTTTTTTTTCTCCTAAGATCTTTATAACCTTCTAAACTCCATTCACTAAGGCAGGGTTGGCAAACTGTAGCCTGTGAACTAAGAATAAAGCCTTTGCTCTTATATTTTTACATTTTCAAATGGTTGGGAAAAAACACACAAAAGATGAATAATATTTGTGGTACATGAAAATTACATGAAACGCACATTTCAGTGCTCATCAGTAAAGCTTTATTGGGACACAGACACATTCTTTATGTAGTGTTCATGGCCACTTTTATCGTACCAAAGTAGAATTAAGGTAACATGACAGACACAGTATGGCTTGCAGATATTTACTATCTGGTTCTTTACAGAAGTTTGCAGACCTCTGCCCTAATATAAACTTACAATTTGCATTTTATGGCTGTGCTTTCAAAGGTAGTCAACAAATAATTCTAAATCACCCATTTATATATCTTCTCTGGCTCACTTTTAGTTCAACTTTTAGGTTCATTTTAGGTTCTAATGACTTCTGCTTCAAACCTTTCTTTTATATCAAACATAGGTCTCTACTCTGCCACATTTAATTAGGCATCTCAATCTCCCTTCTGTGAAAGTTTGAAGGCTGTAACAGGTGCTCTTCAGTGATCCACCCATTCCTCTTCATATCTAGTGGAAAGCCCCAGATTGGCTTCTCCTATAGACTTCCTCAAATTCAAGACCACCTGCACTCTTGGACTTTCTATTTCCAAGGCCTTCTTACCTATAGCAATTGTTGAGAGTAGCAAGAGAAAGATGTGATTTTTCTCCCCCTTTTTAAAACCTAGGGCATAGTCTGCTCAGATAAGTCACTAGAACAGTTTTAAATTTGCAGTTTTCTCACTTCATGGTTTTAAGTGGTCTTCATTTAGACTTTTCAAGTGTTTAGGATGAGGTCTGAATGAACTGGAGAATGAATCAATTCAACAGTTAAAATGAATAACAAAACAAAAGAAAATGGCAGCACTTCCTTTCTGCATAGAAATCTTGGAACTTTTAAAGACATAGCTACATCTGTGTAGCTACTTATTTTACACAGGATTTAATTTATAGAGTATGAGTAAGTGAGGACATGGAGAGGTCAATGCCATTGACTGAAGATTTACACTAGTCACTCCTGGGAAACACAGGATAATTAGGAGGCAGAAGACAGAAGGGAGGGAAAATCACTGGACCAGAGCCTTTATTGGGGTTTCACAAATGGAAGGCAGGGCAGAGTAAACAGTTTGGAATTAGCTAGTTTGAATAATTATATTTGGCCTCATGGGGCATAGGAACTGTCCCTAGTTGCCTGGTACTTGGTTCTGGGTTTGATTTAAGGCAGAAGATATATTGGCTTGGTTGTGGGAGAGTTACATAAGGAACTGGGAGTGAAGGCTGGGGCACTGGTTGGTTTGCACATGAAAGGCAGCTCTTAGACCAATGTTATTAACTCTAGGGATTAGCAGATTTGGGAGAGGTAGTCTCTCTCTGGGACTGTAAGGGCCTCAAATGCCAGATATCAAGAATACAGAGTATGTGGGAGGCAACAGATCAATGTGCGTTCACATTGATGTTTCTCTTTTCTCCTTTCCCCTCTCTCTAAAACTATTCTTAAAAAAAAAATACAGAAAATATAGTTGATACTAGAGGCCCACTGCACGAAGGTTAGTGCAAGAATGAGCTTTCCTTCCTTTGGCTGCCGGCACTGCCTTTGCCCTGGCCAGAGCTACCTTTTTGTTCTGGCCTGGAGCCGCCTTTCTGCCTTCCCACGCTGCCCAGAGGCCTGGAGCAGCTGAGGCAGTGCAGAACACCTGTGTCATTGCCCTGCCCCCAGCTGCTCAGTGCCTGCATATGCAAATTAACCTACCATCTTTGTTGGGTTAATTTGTATACTCACTCCTGATTGACTGGTGGGCATCACGAAGATATGGTCAATTTGCATGTTACTCTTTATTAGTGTAGATAATTGGCTTTGTAATCAAAGAGTACCAAATAGATAAATACAGAATCTAAGAAAACACATTTATGCATTTATTGGAATTATGATTTTAATGTTAAAAAAGTAGAAATTTAATGAGTTTAAAAATTAATAATAAAAGGCATAGATACTCAAGATAAAATTTAAAATTTTTACAAAAGTTTATAATGTAAAAATTAAAAATATTTTTCACTACTGTTCTTAATCCTATCTCTTTAAAAAAAAGTTTTTATTTATTGATTGATTTTAGAAAGAGAGGGAGGGAGAGAAACATTGATCCAGTTGGTTGCTTCTTATATGTGCTGTGACTGGGGATTGAACACACAACCTTGGTATTTCAGGATGACCCTCTAGCCAACTGAGCATCCAGCCAGTGCCCTTAATCCCATTTTTAAATTAACCACAAATTTTTAAAAATATATATTTTTATTTTTATTTTTCAAAGAAAGAGGAAGGGAGTGGGTGAGAGAAACAACATCAACATGAAACATCAAAACAGCAATCTTTTGTTGCATAGGATGTTGCCAACGAACTGAGCCACCTGGGCAAGGCCTTAATTAACCACAATTAACATCTTCCTAGAGGCTTTGCATGTGTATCCATCTCGCTTAGAGTAAAAGCAGTGTTCTCATATGGCCAGCAGGCCCTATTACCCACCGCTATTTTAACTCCTGCTTACTTCATCTCTTCTCGCCACCAGCTGGAACCCTTGAGGCATGCTCCTGTCTCAGAGCCTTTGCTTCTATTTTCCCTACTCTTCCTCCTGATAGCAGCCAGACTATCCCAGCACTTTCTTCTCTTCTTTACTCAAATATACCTCCAAGAAGTGATATTGAAAATTGCACCTACCCCAGGCTTCTATTTTCCTTCCCTGATTTATTTTTTTATATTTCTTTTGCTTATTTGTCTAGTTGACTATCTGTCTCCCCTACTGGAATTAGTTTTGTGTAGGCAGGGATTTTCATGCAGTGCCTGATACACAGAAGATGCTCAATAAATGTTTCTTGAATGAAAGGATGAATATCAAGCACAATTATACAGTACATATTTATTTTTATATTTACCCACTGGGATCATATTAAATGTGTAATCTCCTATTTGTTTTTTGTTTTTTCCCAGAGAGGCATCTTGGATATTGTTCATGTTATTATATCTGGAGGCTCTTTTAAGCAGCAGCATAGTTTTCCAGAGTGTAGATAAACCTTAATCTATCTAACCAGTCATTTACTGGTGGCCAATAGGATGTTGAGAATTTCACAATTTCCCACAACAACAAATCAAGCAATAGTATGTACATCAGGTTCAGGGAGGAGAACTTGTTCCAGAACAGACTAGGAGACTATTGGCCATTTTCTGACTTTCTTGTGCTGTAATTTTATATTTTTCTTTAATCCTGGCTACTCAAGAAGAATAAGGTTGTTCAAGTGAGGTATGGGCAGAGATGGATGTTGGGACAATCACATTTACTTACGATAATTCTACATTAATAATCAGGTCGTAGAGCTGAGGGCAGACCTCTGCAGAGGCAGGCTACAGGCATGTGGGGAGGATCCCTCCATCTTCTTTGACACAGGTCAGTCCATTTATCCACAACTGTATCTGGTGTTCTATGCCTCTTGCTGACTGGTCCATTCATCTATCATGTGCCTTCAAAATTAATACCTGACAGTCCGTGTGCTGGCCAATTTTTTTTCTCAGTAATCATATCTTTTATTTTCTGTTCATTTAAACCCCATTAGTGAGCATTCTTATCTTTTAGAGCTTAGTCACGTGGTCTCTTTCCTCATTGAAATCTGCCTAATCTCTGACATCTTCCATATAGAAGTTCAAAACTCATCTCTCCGGGATGCTTAATGATATGGCCTTCATCTTGCCTTTCATTTCCTCCCTGGCCCTGGACCAGTCCATCTGTTCCTCCCCAGCATCTCTGTCGCTTTAATCTGTTCCTGCCTCTGATCTGTGCTTGTTACACCTGCAAACCCAACCCATGTAATACGCTCTTCCTCCCTAGACTTCAGAAATCGCATCTGCTTCTCTGAGTGATTCCAGCCTTTCCTGCCCTTCCCGTCTTCCCCAAGTGATTCCGAAAGATGTTTGTACTGGGGTGTTTGTTTTCTATGCTCTATCTTTTTTGAATAGTCCACGTCTGACTTAATTAGGGTGCTGTGGGTTTGTACTTGGCCTTCCATTGCAGAGGGCTCCATCCTCACTAGGCAGGGATGGAAATGACAGGAACTACAGGTCAGGCCTGATGTCTGTAAGTTTCTGGGTCCCATAGTTACTCCATGGTGCCAGGCGAGAGGGACAGTTGGGTTTGAGGAAACACTGTTGGGTTATAGAAGATATTTATTTCTATAAGAAGTTAGTGTTTTGAGGGCCTGGGGGTGCTCTTTTTTTTTTAAAATATATTTTATTGATTTTTTACAGAGAGGAAGGGAGAGGGATAGAGAGTTAGAAACATCGATGAGAGAGAGACATCAATCAGCCGCCTCCTGCACGTCCCCCACTGGGGATATGCCCACAACCAGGATACATGCCCTTGACCAGAATCGAACCTGGGACCTTTCAGGCTACAGGCCGACGCTCTATCCACTGAGCCAAACTGGTTTCCGCCTGGGGGTGCTCTTGATGATAGTTAGGACCCGCCCCCCCGCCCCGAAAAATTTACATCCACACAACATTTTGAATGAGCTTCCAAAATGTTCATGGACCTCTTGAAACTGACTAAAGATTCCATGGCCTCAGTTTAGAGCCCACTTCCCTAGATCATGTTTCATCTTTGTTCTTTCTTTTGGTAGTGGTTTTCCTTCTGCCTTTCCACTGACTGTGGCTGGAAAGCATTGTCTTAATGAGATAATGACATAGACATACAATGACTCTGATGGCATCTTTGGCTCTTCTTATTTTTAAACACATTTGGTTACTCTTTGGAAATGTCCCATATTGGAATTTAAAGAATTAAGTTGGGTTCTTCCCCCAACATCATGCATGAATTTGGGACTATAAGGTTTTGTCTTATATCTGAGTGGTTTGAATTGTGATGGAGGTTGGAGGGAATTTTTCTCTGTGTCATATTGGGGATTCTTTAATACTGTTTCTTTGAAGAATCCCACACAACTCAGTTGAGGCTTGATGGATTAACAAAGAATAAAGGAAATATAGAGAAGTGGTCTAGCCTAGGTATAAGTTTTGTTCTGTCTGCTCAGCAAAGTTATCTTGATCTCAGTAAAAGCATTGTATAAGTACTTGTTTTATACTGACCCCCTTAATGCAGTTAGGTCAGTGGCTTGCCCTGAGGCAATGCAATTTAGGATTTAGTTTCTCCATTTGTAAAATGAGCGTAATACCCACCTCAAAGAACTAAATGAGTTAGCTTGATTCCTGTAAATTCTAAACAAATTGTACAGCTGACTATTAATAAATGACAGTGACGGATGCCTTAGGAAGTGCTAGAAGTGTGGGGGTAGAAACAGGATGGAGCTGAGAGATACTAAGTCAATTTGAGAATAAAAGCAGGTCTGCTAGGGAAAGCCACATGAAGTGGGAGAGCAGAATCTGGTCCAGAAGGTAATGGACCAGCATCTGGAATCACTGGCACCCGGCTCAGAGAAGTCAATGCCCAGCGTTTCGCTGGAAGGGCAATGTGTGGTTTTTACTGTTGCTTCTTGCAGGGGAAGTGAAAGCCTCTGTCCAGGCCCCCTTCCTGTGGATGCTATTCCCTTCAGGCCTTCTGTGAATCCCACGCCTGGCTCCTTCCACTGCCCACTCCTTGGATTTCACAGGCATTTTCAGACACAGGAATGCTTTTGTTGGGGCAGCATCCTTTGCGGCCCTGAAAGGTGGGCCTGGGGTGCCATAGCTGTGTCCTGTCTCTGGAGCTCATTTTAATCAGCAGCTGGGATGCTTTGATGTCCAGTCTCCCTAGGGCGTTCATGAGCGGACCACCTTGGCCTGGCTCAGTATTAACTTCTCACTGACTTGGGCTCTGCTGCTGTCTGTGGGGCAGGAAAGGATATGTCAGGAGAGCCTCTGATGGGGGCAGGGTGGGCAGACTCTGCCTTCTGATCTGGGTGGCAGGCTGTGGGCCCAGCTGCATTATCAAAGGGCTCAGACTGCTGTCAGATCTGGAGAATTTGGGGGTAAGATTGAGGCTGGATTGGGGACAGGGGGTGAAAACTCTCAGTGCTGGTACAAACCCAGAGGTTAGGATTGCAGATTCAAATTTCAGCTTTGCTGTTTATAAAGTATGTGCCTTTGGGCAAGTCACCGAATCTCTTGGAGTATCAGTTTTTTAATCTATAAAAAATAGTAGTATTTGCCTCAGAGGAATGCTCTAAAGATTATATATGTGTGTGTGTGTGTGTGTGTGTGTGTGTGTGTGTGTGTGTGTGTAACAGGCAAAGGGGTGCTCTAACATTGTGGTTTAAGGACAGAAAAGAAACATTTTTGAGAGCAAACCGCCCTGGTGTTATTAAGACTTATATTATTACATTAGGATTATTTTAAGTGGTCTGAAATAAGAATAAAGTGAAAGGAAGTGAACAAGCACATAAGAGTTGCTGGGCTCCAGTTGTGCAAATCAGAATAAGGAAACACCAGAGGCCTTCTCATTAGAACCATGAATGGATTACAGAACACCCACCATTACCATTATCATTTGATGTCTTTCCCAGTTTGTAGCTAGTGCAATTAAAGATGAAACAGAAATAAGATTTAGATCATTGGAAAGGAAAAGACAAAATTTTATTATTTGCAGATGATAGGATTTCATACCTAGCTTACTAAGAGAATCAAGCAAATTGAACCCCCAACCATTGGATTTAATAAGCGAGTTTAGTGTGTTGGCTGCAAGCAGGATAGATAAATTCAAATCAAAAGCTTTCCCACTTGCCAACATTGATGGGTTTTAAAATATAATAAGAGAGGGGGAGAGAGAGAGAGTTCATGTTTAAAATCAAAACTCACAAAATACCCAGGAATAACTTTAATGAGAAATGTGCTGTGGGATCTATGTAAAGAAAACCAAAAACCTGCTGAGATTTATGAAGATGTGGATTCATATAGAACCATACTGTGCTTTTTCCCCCTGATTACAAGTGTTTTTTATATCTTCCTTTATTATTTACCACATTTTCTTTAAAAAAATATATTTTATTGATTTTTTTACAGAGAGTAAAAGAGAGGGATAGAGAATTAGAAACATCAATCAGCTGCCTCCTGCACACTCCCTACTGGGTATGTGCCCGAAACCAATTTACATGCCCCTGACCAGAATCAAACCTGGGACCCTTGAGTCCACAGGCCAATGCTCTCTCCACTGAGCCAAACCAGTCAGCGCACTATTTACCAAATTTTCACTGTGTTATGGGCTCTGCTCAGAATTCAACAGTGAAAAACACAGAAATGGTCCCTTTATGGAATTTACAGTTGAGTAGAAGAGTTGAATGATAAAAGAATAAGCAAAACAATTATTTATATAAATACAGCTCATATATGTCCAAGAGAAATGGTTTTTTGACTTGTGAGAGATCTCTCTAACAGATCCCTATTTAGCTCGCTGAACCACTCAGCCATTTGTTGACTACAAATACATTGACTATAGCAAATTTGTTCAATAAGCCATGAATGACCAATCTAAATTAACTTGGAAAATATGCAAACAGAGGCACTATAAATCACCTTAGCTCTCAGCTATGGGTTCCCCAAGTATTAAGTTCTTGCCTTTAAAATGAAGTCTTCTTTCTTTTCTTTTTACTTTGTCTCAATGAACTCTTACGTATGTCACCCAAGGTTTGATTTGGCCTACTTCTGGGTTTCATGCTAGCCAAGCCTGAACTCTACTAGCTAATCATAAGAATGCAATTGGTTCTTGACTCTAGAGACTGACTGTCACAATTTTGTGGACTTCTATTTGGTTTGAATGGGAAGGATGTAGTTTAAATACAGGGTGGGGTAAAAGTAAGTTTTCATTTGTGAGTTTGAGAAACACAGCTTATTTATTCTTTTGTATTATGATTTATTAATTGTATTATTTTCCATATGAACAACTATAAACTTACTTTTATCCCACCCTGTATTTGTTTGCATCATTATTTATTATAAAAGTTTACAGGATAGAATATGCCGTGGAAACATAGGGTAGTGAACTGAGTGTAGAAATTAATTAGTCTCCAGTATGTTATTTTCTTTTTAAAATATTTTTATTAATCTCAGAGAGTAAGGAAGAGGGAGAGAGATAGAAACATCAATGATGAGAGCTAATCATTGATTGGCTGCCTCCTGCACACACCCTACTGGGAATTGAGCCCACAACTCAGGCGTGTGCCCTGATTGAGAATTGAACCCTGATCTGCTGGTTCATAGGTTGATGCTCTACCACTGAGCCACACCTGTCAGGCTCCAGTATGTCATTTTCTAACATGTGTTTTCTTCTCTATTTATTACCCATCTCTTTGTTTGCTCTAGTTACACCCTGGATGAAAATTTGCTGATTTCATTTACAATTTCTGCCCAAATCTTAAATCATTTTCTTTGTTTTTGCCCTGTCAGAATTTCCCAAGGGATCTTACAGCTAACAGACATAGTTCAACTTTGGAGAATAAAGGGAGTGAATAACCATATTTTGAAGCGTACCCTCCTTTGATGCTCTCTTTATAAAGTGTTCTAAGAACATATGAAATTAATTTTCCTTCTGAGGCTTTACAAGTTGCCAACTGACACATTTGTTTCCAGAAGGAAGGTAAGTATTGGCCAGGTGTGGAGATTGGTTAAGTCTTAAAAATGTTTCAGTTTTTGTTAGGAAAAAAAGCTGAGGGTGCTAGTCACCATGGAAACGTCAGGAATTTGAGGACTGTTCTCAAGGAGGAGGACTTACCCCTAGCTTTGCCTTCTGGGCCATGGTGATAGATATGTCTCAGGAAGCAGAGACTTGAAGAATAAACTGTTAGGACTTGAAGGGAAACTTTAAAGACACTCACTTAAATCACTTCTTTTAAATAGGGAGAACTCTGAAGCCCTGAGAGGTGAAATGACTTTTCCAAGGAGAGTCCCAATTTTTACCCATTAGCGTTCCCAACACACCTTAGCATCTGTTACAAACTTCCGGTAGTGATCTGAGCAGAAGACTCTGGCTGTGGCCCTCTCTTGCTATATAACACTGAGGAAGTCATATGATATTTTTTTTTCTCTAGAGAATGGGAGAATGATAAGCTACAAAGAGACTGTGATAGATTCCTAAAGCTGCACACATTCATGAGAAAATGACAAAGGTGAGACGCTGATGCAGAAAAATGCTCCCAGTGATATAGCTGTGAAGAGAAACACCCTGCACACTTTCTGCCAGTGGAAACAATGCTTGCTTGGAATAGGTGGGCCAAAGTAGAAGGCCTTTGAGACCAAAGATAATCTTCAAAGACACAGGGAATGCTTTACCATCCAGGATCACCAAGGGAAAAAGACAATAAAATATGGAGAACATATTCAAGTCTTTAACCGCTACATTTCAGTTGAAAATGTCTATAGGAAAGTTGAAAAGATAATGCCATTAACAACTATACACACTTCACTTAGACTTACTAATTGTTAACATTTTTGACACTTTAGCATGCATCTCTTGAGAATAAGACATTTCCTCTACATAGTCACCATGCCCTGATCACACCTAAGAAAATGGCAGTAATTCTGATGTATAATTTGTATTCAATTTCCTCCATCTTTTTATAGTTGTTTTTTTTCAATCTGGGATCCAAACAAGAGTCATGATTATATTGAGTTGTTATGTCTTTAGTATCATTCAGTATAGAACAGTTGCCCCTCCCCTTTTCCCTCATGCTTTTTAAAAGAGATTAGGCCAGTTGGCTTGTAGAATGTATCGTATTCTGCATTTGTCTGTTTTCTCGTGATTTCTTTTAGAGAAGCATTTTGGGCAAAAATATGATGTAGGTAAGATTGTGTGTCTCTTTTTGCATCAGAGCATGAGGCATATACTGTGCTGTTCATTGTGGTCACTCAGTTAGTGATCACCAGTTAGTAGGTATCCTCCTCTCTCCATTTCCCCTTTATTAAGTGTGAAGTTCTCTGTGTAGTGATACTTTGAGTCCATGTGAAATTACTGTTCCCCCTATCGTTTTAGTATATATTGCCTGAATTGATCATTACACCAAAGGCTGCAAAATGGTCATTTTAAAATTTTATTATTTTTTCTATAGTTATTGGTTGACATCCTTCATAAGGAAAATCTCTCTCTTTCTTCCTCTCTTTTGAGTATCTCCATGTACCAGGGGTTGTTTCTTAAAAATATTTCATTATATGTATTAGAATCCATTATTGCCATTACTTGATTCTTGTAGTTGCTGTTCAAGTAGCTCCAGATATGGGTAGCAGGATGGTTTGTGGGTGAGAGCAGAAGTGATATGCAGCAGCAGCATCTCAGCTCCTGATTATAGCACAACGTTACATGGTGCAGGGGCAGAACCAGACTTGGCTTGTAACTTGTTGTTCTCTGGCCAGTCCTCTTCTGTGGCTTTGGAACTTTTCCTAGAAACTCAGCCCACAAGTCTGTTTCTTGTCAAACCATCTCCCTACCCGCCCCCCTCCCCCCACCTCCCTGCCTTGAATGATTCTGGAAGCTATATGATATACTGCAACAAATCTCCTCTTGCTTAAACTAGCTAGAACAGATTCTCTGCAGCGAGGCCTTTACTGATGCAGGGTAGCCTCCCTATGCAACATTGGATATATATGTAAATAAGCAATGATTAAAAAGCAATACGTTAGTGGATATGTCAAAGAGATCACAAATCTAAACCTATAGCACAAAACTGAAAAACACACACACAAAAAAAAACCACATGCCAAAACTTACATAATTATGGCTTGGTATTAAAAATGTCCAGTGACAACAGCATACATAGAGTGTCCCAAAAATGTATACACACACTTTGGATAATTATACAGGCCGTGTTTACTAAAATACATTTCATTTTCAAAGTTCAGCTATCAGCTATTAGAGTATGCATACAGTTTTGGGGACACCCTGTATTCAGAGTTCTATGGTGTTCATATGGTCTGAGACGAATGTGCAAAAGGTGGCCGTTGAGAAATGCAGGCCCGCTGGATCAAGGATCAGCATAATCAATAGCAATTTGGTGTTCAATAGTATTTTGGTGTTCAGTAAGCTATTCAAATGACAAGTCAAATTGGTGAGTCTGGTTGCTGTGTGACAGCTTCTCTCCTCTGTTTTTGTTCCCATTCCCATTCTGTCTCTGTCCCCACTCCTAACACAGAATGAGTAGGACTCCCTCTCTGCCTCAGGGAGCTTGTGAGGGACCCAGGAAGGGGATGATGTGCAAATCCGGATTCACAGCCCAGAGACAGTCCCCAGGCAATGCCCGCAAGTAAGGGGCACTTATACTTAGGCAGAGGGCATTTCAGCAGGAGGTGGCGTTTCAGATGAGCCAGGCCTACTGTCACGGATTTTACTAGATCCTTAGAGTCATCCTTCAGATAGAAAGGAATAGTTCCTTCCTTGCACGTCATCCATTAACCAGTTGTGTGGGATTCTGAATAAAAAAAAAAAAACACCCCAAGTCTCTCAAACCAGAACTTTCCAGCAAGTCTATTTTCACCTGCACTGTGAGTGAAAGGCCGGAGTAAGAAAGACCAAGAGAGTCCAGCAACTTGTCTTGGCAAACAGATGGGACTCCCTGCCTTCGCCAAGGAGGAAGGAGACTGCTTCCCGGTCAGCCTTTCCTGGAAAACCAGCAGGTGGGAGGGAGGCGGAGACTGTCCGGGTCCTGGCCCCCCTGGTCGCTGGGTGGCCGCGGGCGGGCGCAGTTTCCCCGCGGCCCGCTGGGTCGCACTGTGGGGCCACGAATGCGCGTCTGGGCGGGGCCGTGGCGGAGGCGGGGTCCAGCCCCGGGGAACAGGTGGGGGCGCTGGGCCGGGCGCGCCTCACCGCCAGGAGCCTCTGGGGCAGTTTCTCAACCTTCCTAAGGCTGCAACCCTTGCATACGGTTCCTCATGTGGTGGGGACCCCCAACCATGAAATTCTGCTACTGTTCTGCATCGTGATGTAAATATCTGCATTTTCCGATGGTCTTAGGCGACCCCTGTGAAAGGGTCGTTGGACCCCCAAAGGGGTGGCGACCCACAGGTTGAGAACCGCTGCTCTGGAGGCTGTGGCCGGGAGCAGCTCTTCTAACGCCCTGCAGAGTGTGCCCTGGACCACAGAGGCCAGAGGTTGGACCGCGGAGCTGCACCGGCCACCCTCCCTCCGGGGGAGGACGCCAGGGCGGCTGTTCCCGGGGTCCCGGGCTCCGGGGAGTTTGCTGCCTCCAGTTGTTGTCGCCCCGTCCGGTGACCCTAAAGAGTGGCCCCCCGAGGAGAGCGGGCCCGGCGGGATCCAGGTGCGGCCAGGGAGGCCGGTGTTCCTCGGGCAAGGCCACCCTCGTTGGGATTCGCCGTATGCTGGTGGAAACTACTCCAGTGCTTTCATGTTCTTTATAGCTACACGATGTCATACTTTTTAAATTTCATTAAATTTCATTGCCTGCCTTTGCTTTCTTCCTTACGCCTTTGACTTTTCATGGGTGCCCATTGCCTGGTTGGGACGTGGAATCTCCTTCCTCCAGCAGAGAACAGAGCTCAAAGCGCCATGGATGCCACCCAACCCTCCTGTCCTGCTTACTAGTAAATATTCCTTTAATGTTTACTTACAATAATTAGCTGGCTTTCAAAACGGAAAAATAATAAGTGCCTATGATAGGAAATTTAAGCAGTATTGAAGCCTCGCTCCTTTTTACATGGAACCAAGCCTCTTTCTCAGAAGCAGCCGCTGCTAATGCTGCCTTTTAATTTCTTCCAGAACACCCTAGGCAGATAGCTCATATGCCCTCCCCATATAAAAATATTAGGTCATATATATTGGAGATGGCCTCACATCAGTCCCTGTGATAGTGGCATGCTTTTAGAATGGCTGCCTGGAGTTCTATTGTGCTGCACGCCAGAATTCTTCCCTCAGCCCTCTGTTGAAAGGATATTGAGGTTGTTTCCAGTCTGTTGCTATCACCAACAGTTCTGCAGTGAACATCTGTGTGTGTATGTGACTTGGACTATATGTGCAACTTTGTCTATAGCAGTGGTTGGCAAACTCATTAGTCAACAGAGCCAAATATCAACAGTACAATGATTGAAATTTCTTTTGAGAACCAAATTTTTTAAAACTTAAACTTCTTCTGACGCCACTTCTTCAAAATAGACTTGCCCAGGCCATGGTATTTTTGTGGAAGAGCCACACTCAAGGGGCCAAAGAGCCGCTTGTGGCTCATGAACCACAGTTTGCCGACCACTGGTCTTTAGGATACATTCCTAGAAGTGGAATTGTCTCAATGGAGAATATTTGCATTTTTAATTTTATAGATCTTGCCAATTAAAGGTACTACTAAATCATACTCTCAATGACTGCTTTCCACTCCCCATCTTGTTAACACTAGATTTATTGAACTTTGAAAATATTTGCCTGTGTGAAAGACTTATTATTTTTTTAATCCTCACGGAAGGATTAAAAATGTTTTTTATTGATTTTAGAGAGAGAGAAAGGGAGAGGATGAGAGAGACACATACATTTGGATGGAGGAACACATATACCCAGTAGGGGGCCTGCAGGAGGCAGCCGATCAATGATTCTCTTTCATCTCTTTTCCTCTCTCTGAAATCAATAAAAAAAAAACACCCATAAACAAAACAAAATCTAAAAATTACACTTGTCCTTACTAAAAAATAATAAAAGTAGCATGCCATTGTTTTAATTTGCATCTTTTAAATGTTGAGTGAGGTTTATTCTTTTTCACATGAATAAAATTATTTGAATTCTGTGAGAGGATGGTTCATGTTCTTTGCCTACTTCTATTAGAATTTTGGGATTTTTCTTAGGGATTGAATGCTTTTGATAGATTAAAGAAATTGGATCTTTGGCTATGATATCTAATCAGTCTTTTGACTTCTTTTGCAGTATTTATCATTCATAAAATTTAATATTTATAGAGTAAAATATCAGTCTTTATAACTGCTGGGTTTTCTATTTATTTAGAGAGAACTTACTGACACAAATGTTGTATTCTAATGCACCCAGGTTTTGTCTAGCAATCTCTTCAAAGAGACCCAGGTAACAGGAAGAGCTTACTGTATGCTTGAATAAAAGGGAGGGAATATTATTTTTTTCCATGGGGAAAATACATGACTTGAAGGTAAGTAGTTTGTCTTATTAAAAATTAACATTTCCCACCCTAGCCGGTTTGGCTCAGTGGATAGAGCATCAGCCTGGGGAGTGAAGCATCCCAGGTTGGATTTCTGTCAAGGGCACATGCCTGGGTTGTGGGCTCGATGCCCAGTAGGGGGTATGCTGGAGGCAGCTGATAAATTATTCTCTTTCATCATTGATGTTTCTATCTCTTTCTCTTCTCTCCCTTTCTCTCTGAAATTAATAAAAAGGTATATATATATTTAAAAATGAACATTTCCCCCTGTTTACAAAGATTATATATATTTTTATTGTAGGAAATTTGGAAATGTATAATGACATAAAGAAGGAAATAAAAGTCACCTGGAATTCTTCTACTAGAGATAAACAATAACATTTGTATGTTATATATATATTTATACTGTTTATATTTTGTAACCTTTTTGAAAATATAGCAATATTTTATGAGAATTTTCTCAGGTATCAAATATTTTTCTAAATGTGATTTTAATCATTGAATACTTATTATATAACTAACAAAAGTATTTAACCAACACTAGTTGTAGGATGCTTAGGTAGTATCTAATTTTTAAAAATACATTTTTATTGATTTCAGAGAGGAAGGGAGAGGGAGAGAGAGAGAGAAACATTGATTGGCTGCCTCCTGCACCCCCTACCCCACACTGGGAATTGAGCCTATCCTTGATTGGAATTGAACCTGGGACCTTTTAGTCTGCAAGTCCAGTGTTCTACCCGCTAGGGCTAGGCAATATCTAATTTTTTACTATTGTAAAGAAGTAGTTTAATATGCTTATCTCTCCTTTTCTTGTCTTCTACTTTAGCCAATTCTGTAAGTATACAATGCACTACAAAGAAAGGAGAATATGGATTTAGCTTCCAGATGGAGCCTGCCTGTTCCTAAGTATCTTTTTGCACATGACCAAGTTAATCTCTAGTTATAGTATGCCAAGACCTCACAGTGTCTGTACCGCCCTTTAATATATTTTTGGGAAATATTCATGCTTTTTTGCACATAAAGGAAGAAGCATGTCAACAATCCAGTTCTTCAGAGTTTTCATATTGCATTACTTACCTGACAGACTAAAAATTACAATTTTCCTTTTTAAAATAGATGTATGAAATCTCCAAGGATCAGAGTGGAGCATTATATTATTTGTATGTCTGGAAAGAAGGTGAGAGGCCATCTAATCTAGTCCTTTCCTGTCCCAGGTAGGGAAGTTGCGGCTCAGAGATCTTATGTGCCCTGCCCAAGACTCATAGCTCAGATACATGAGGTGGCCCAGGATTCATATTAGGTTGTTTTGTGGTTGCCCATTATCTGAATTTGTACATTTTAAAAGATTTTTTTTTAATTGATTTCAGAGAGAGAGAGATAGAAACATCAATGCTGAAAGAGAATCATTGATTGGCTGCCTCCTGCACACCCCACACTGGGGATGGAGCCCACAACCCAGGCATGTGCTTATGGCTGGAATCAAAATCCAGACCCTTCAGTCCACAGGCCGACGCTCTATCAACTGAGCCAAACTGGCTAGGACTGAATTGTACATTTTTTTTTAATGCCAGTTTTTAGATGAATTGGCCTTTCCTAGCCGTAATCACAGAATTTCTGAATGGGGCACACTTGTATAGAACCCTGACTGTGCCAGATGCCTGGCTGAGGAGGAAATCTCAACTCCACATGCAGATTCTTCCCTTCTCCTCTATGTTTACATCTGTACTGAAAGGGTTCCTTTATGAATTTCCTTCCTTGTCTATCATTTTCTTGCGACAAAGAGTTTAACCTATTTTATACCGGGTGTTTGCCTTGGATACTCATCAGGTTTTTATTTTACTTCTCATTGAGAAAGCAGAACTTATTGTGAACTTTCTTCATAAGGGTTTTTATTTACACTATGAAACAATGCTTTAGACAAACATTATGAAAGCTTTGGAGTCTATTACCTACTTGACTTGAAGATAAGTGTAGTTAAAAACACTTTGATTCTGCTACAGACATCAGTTCTTGAGAATCTTTTTGGGCTAGAAGTCAGCAAGGTTAGTCTGATAAAGCTCATCTGGCAGGGAATTTGAAGTTGGTTTGCTTTGGTCCTTGCAGTCCCTTGGACTAAGACATCATCAAGACAGAATCCATCTCTCTTTTCCTTTTCCTCATAGATTTGGCAGATAGCTCTCTCTTTGCTTTTGACATAAAATAAAGCTTCTTTTCTTTTCTTTTTTTTTTAAGAAAAGTTCTGAGAAGTTATTTTTGCTTTGGACTTGGTTTCTGATTAATTGTATGACCTTGGCAGAAATTTTATATAGAAAGTTCTGTGTGCCTTTTCTGCCCTCTGAAGAATAAATAGAATATCCTATTTAACAATGACATTCAGAATATTAGATTATAGACTTTACTTTTGGATCTTGAATGTGGCTGATTGTCACAGTCATGAAGAGAGGGTTGTTAAAGCTTCAGTGAGAAAATGGCAGTGTTAATTATCTTAGGTTTCAAGGGAGAAAACCAACAAAATCCAGCTTAAAGCCACAAGGGGGAATTTTTTGATTCGTACATATGGGAAGTCCAAAGTGGTGGTGGTGATGGTGGTCGGTAGTTGTAGCTTTAAACAGGTAGGATGATTCTGTATGTCTGCTCTGCAACTTTACCGAGTGCTCTGTATTGGAGATAGTCTTTTGTTAGTACAGATAAAACTCCTTCTCCTCTTAACAGCTGCACAATCTCCTATAGTATCTATGTGTAATCCATCCGCTCTGTCACCAGAGGATTTTAAGGTCCTTTTCAAACCATTATTCTGTGGCCTCTCCTGCCTGCAGGAAACATGCTGTGGCTGGAGCACCTGTGGCTCAGAGTTGGGTCAGGCCTGGCCCACTAATGTGGCTGTAGTAGAAGCAATGATGCCATCAAGGATTTCTCAGAGGGAGTAAGATTCCTGCAGGGCTAAATTAGAGCCAGATTCTGGTCCTATTAAGGCCCCACCTACCCCTCCCTGTGGTTAACCAGGAGGGATGCCCATTGTTGAGTGGCTTGGCAGGTAGTTGAGAAATTGCAAGCGTGTAATGATTTTCTCTAATTTACAGCCACCAAGGGGACTGACACTATTTTCACAGGATTCCTGGGTAGCTTCTGTTCTCTGGCTCCTCAGTGTCCTTTATCGGTTTGCAAACATCAGCACCTATTCCTGGACTATGGTCAATCACAGCTAATTAATTTACGTCTGGTTTGGAAATGCTCATATCAGATGTAATTCCCTCCAGTGCTTGTCTGTTTCTTGCTGCTGAGTTATCCTGGCTGTCATGAAAGGCAGGCTGGGTTGGAGGGCTAGTGACTGGGATTGGTTGAGAGGACAACTTAAAGGCAAACGAGCTGAGGAGATATCCTTCACTGCCTGAGGGAAAAAACCTTTGGTTCTCCTCGTGCCCAGCCTCTTCTTCCTGGTATTTCTCCCCCGTACTCCTTCCTGCTTCCCTCCCTTAGCTTCCATGTCAAAGGAAAAGCTGCTGTAAGTATTTTTAAAATTGCTCCAACTCCTGGCATCCTCTGGCCAGATGAATGGCTACAGAGTTGTAATGACCTAGGAACTACAATATGAGAGCAGAATGTATCTTCCCTCTTGTTTTTCTCAGACTTCTCTCTCTGCGTTTTACTGCCCTCTTGTATGGCTTTGCTTATTGCAATTTTTATACTTCTAGACCCAGCTCTAAGACCACAAGGAGGATCTCTGGTAATCCCAACGGGAAGGGATCCCTCACCTCTGCTACATGTGCCACCTGCCCACTGTATCTCTTTCTGGATCTGGACATTCTTGAAGACCTTTGCTTTGACGTGCTCGGATAGGTAAGCTTTGTCTTTTCCATACCAGACTGTCCTACTTCCCCCCTCACGCCTCAGAAGGCACTGTATTCTTAGCAACTATCATACCTGGCCCATAGTAGGTACTGTTGACAAGCTCAGGGAAGGCCTGCATGGCAGTCTTGTAAACTCAAAAACCTAAAGTAATACAAAGGATGGTCTGAAATTAAACCTTTAACTAAAAGCAGTTTTGGTGAATAGTCATGTCCTAGGCCAGTAGTTGGCAAACTCATTAGTCAACAGAGCCAAATATCAACAGTACAATGATTGAAATTTCTTTTGAGAGCCAAGTTTTTAAAACTTAAACTTCTTTTAATGCCACTTCTTTAAAATAGACTCGCCCAGGCTGTGGTATTTTGTGGAAGAGCGGCACTCAAGGGGCCAAAGAGCCACATCTTGCTTGTGAGCTGCAATTTGCCGACCACAGCCCTAGGCCAGTATCTTCTCTGACAAGATCAGTCTTTACCTTAAATGAGCCTATTGTCATTTTGCATCTAAGGTAACATACCTATGAAATGTCAGAGTAACCTGTAACTTCCCCTTTTCTGGAATCCTTGGGGCACAACCAAATGTGCCTGGGCGCCAGGACAGAGACCATAAATTCCTTCATTGTCATTGTCATGTTAATTGTTGACTGTTAACTTGCCTGTACCGACCTAAGTAAAAGAAATACGAGTCTATCTTTTACTTTTTATCCAATCCCAGAGTCCTCCTACCCCCACTTTGCTTTCTCCTGCCTCCCAAACCTATCACCAATGGATTTCATGTAATCCACTTAATAGTACATCTTCTCCTTTGATGTAATGTATAAAACAAGGTGAAAAATCATCATTCTTGGGAGCATAATTCCAATCCAAAAAAAAAAAAATTTATATTTTTAAAAGGAAACTCCCCCTCCTTAGTTTCCTAGTAGAACTTAAAATTGTTAGATTCTAGGAGAAGTAATTGCATAGGGACAGGTTATATGTAAGTGTAAATTGTTTTGTAAATTCTAATGACAGAGGAAAAAGAAAACAATATATAAAAAGATCTCAGAAAATAGCTTCTTGTCATGCAAAGGATTGGACACACTCTCTATATTGCCACGATATATTTTTGGACCCCGGAAACTCTCCTGAGCATCTCTCTCCAACACAGGAAGAACCTGCAATTATAAGAACAATGGCACTATTTTACCTCCCTAGGGTGGCCTGGAGTACAAAGAACTCAGAGAGGCTCACATCAGTTGGGACACAGGAATGTGCTCTGAAAAGACGATTCTGTTTGTTTTGTTTCTTGACTCAGTGTAAATAGCAGCCTTTGAGGCTTTGTTAAGCAGACATTTACTCCTTCGATTTTCTGTCCTGGAGTATCACTTCCTTCTCCTCCCTGGATGATGGCCATTCGGCCTAAAACATGTCCCACAACCTGTCTTTGCCATTTTATCATCTTCTGACGACATTTCAACCTCTAAATGTGGGTTTTCAAGGAGGCTCTGCAAGGCCAGCCCTGACTGTGACTCCAATATAGGGTTAGGATGGTAAGTCTAGAAGCTGCAGAAAAATCCATTTCCTATTCCTAAATGGAGAAGATCAGCATTTCTATTTCCAAAGATGTCTGGCAAAATCTCTGTGACTTCTATTTGGTAACTTAATTTTTATTTATGCTAGCCTTCTCTGTAGTGAAGTTCTAATTGACTTCCCCTTCCTCATTGCCCTTAGAAAACCTATCATGTAGTTAAAAAAATTTCCCTTTGAATAAAGATGTATGCTTATTGAAGAAAATTAGAAAAACACAAAAAAATTTGAAGAAAATAAAAGCAGTCCTAAATTTATTTTCAAGATAATCTTGCAGGTCTTGGCAAATTTTCCTCTAGCATTTCTTTGAGAGATTTCTCTTTTAGGTTCTTAAAGTACCCTCTCTGACTCCATCATATTTTTCATTTCTTTATCCTGTTATTGTTTCTGGGAGAATTTCTCTATTCCCCCTACCAGCTTTCTAAATCTGTCTTCTGCTGTGTCCATTCTGCTACTCAGCCTAATTACTGGAGTTTTAGACTGCCTTTTTTTTTTTTTTTTTTTTTTGAGAACGAGCTCTTCTCTTAGAGGTATTTGGCGTCTCTGTCACAGTAAGGGTTTTCTTCAAGTGTTTGCTGCTTTGTGATTGCGTGTTCATTTCTAATTTGAGGAGCTTGGATGGTGTGTCTGAGAATGTACTATCCTCTGGCAGTAGGGCAGGAGCAGGATGTGGGGCTGGGCAGCGTGAGTCAGTAGTCTTCTAGCCAAGATGCTTCCACTCCTCCTGGGTGAGGCCAGCTACTGGAAGCATTACCTTGATTCTCTGGCCCAAATGTTGGCCCAAAAGATGTCTCTTAGGCTTACTGTTCCTACAAGCTTTGGGTGAGTGTTGGGGACCATCTGAATGGTCGCTCTGACTGAAATGACCCAGAACTTCCTTATCCACACAGACTTCTCCCTCTGATTTAGGGCCCCATGGAGCCATCCCACCACTGTCCTTTCCTGTGTGCTTCAGGTTCATTAATCTGGTTCCATGTGTCTTTCAGAGGTGACTTTATTGCTAGCCACAGAGGCTGTCTTTCTTTGCTTACCTTCATTGTTTGAATTCGTTTATGTAAAATTATTTTTAGTCATCTCTAATGATGTGGAGTGAGGAAGGTTGGCTGGAGCGTGTCAGCCTTCTTTACCCAGTCTTCTCAGCTGATTGTTTTTTTAAAGTAATTTGAGGTTTTTCTTGTGGATTAAGAATTCAGAATTGATTATCCAAGGAGGAAATAGCTTAATGATTGCCTCCCAATATCTTAATAAATGTTGGGAATTTAAAACTTAAATACTGTACAGAGAAAGCATAGTTTTGAGCCATCCACTTGACTAAAAGCCAGACTTCCCTTATTCATAGTTAAGGGTCACTTTCCCTCAGAAGCTGCTCTGTTGACTTTGTTGCTGCAGAACTTTGGTGGTCTAAAAGGAGACAATACCTCCTTGGCTGAGGACACTGTTTTGAAGCTTTGCAACTTCAGGGAGTGGTCTGGGTGGGGTCATGTTCCAGCCGCACCTCATAACGTTTCCCATGAACTGGCCGTGTTGATAGCTGGTGCTGTCTGCGGTTCGCTGTTCTGGCCAGTGAAGGCAAAAGAATTGCTTGCATTGAACAAGCATTGACTCACGCAGCAGACTCATGCATTTATAGACCTCTGGGGCTGGCATTTCTGTGAATTCTTTCAAGTTCATTCCTGTTCCTCAGGCTCACCCCTTTACAAGTGTTAGCTTGCCCTGCATGCCTACAATGACAGAAGGACATCAACTCCCCATGATAACTTGTGTCTTTTCTCTAGGATTTTCCTGCATTAGTGTGTTATCATTTCCATGTTTGTGAAAAATAATAATAAAGATACTTTGTACTTCTCTAGAACATTCCCCCTGAGGAATTTTTAACATGTAAAGAAAAAGTTTTGTAATCTTCATAATTTTTTGCCTGAGGTAAATGTTTCTTTGTTAATTTTTAAAGCAATGAATATGACTTTGAAGATAGCACAGTGGGCTTTAATTTCACCAAATAACAGAAGAACCTTGTATTCTAAGTCTGAATACAAATGTGACATTTCATACTTATTGGGGGCGGAGATATACAT
This sequence comes from Lasiurus cinereus, assembly GCA_011751065.1. Taxonomy (NCBI): domain Eukaryota; kingdom Metazoa; phylum Chordata; class Mammalia; order Chiroptera; family Vespertilionidae; genus Lasiurus; species Lasiurus cinereus. The sequence continues at coordinate 15,270,560 of JAAGEH010000393.1, read as the reverse complement.
ACAGGCTTCTTTCACTTAATGGTATTTCAGTGAAGTTGACTAGATTATTTGTCACAAAAGTTACTCTACTTTCCCAAGACTTAAAATTTTTTAAAATTATTTTTTAATTTATCTTAGATAGAGGATGGGAAGTGTGTGTGTGTGGGAGAGAGAGAGACATTGATCAGTTGTTTCCTGCAAGCACCCTGACCAGGCATCAAACCCACAACCTATGTATATGCTCTGATTGGGAACTGAACCCGCCACCTTTTTTTTTTTTTTTAATATATTTTATTGATTTTTTACAGAGAGCAAGGTACATGCCCCCAACCAGAATGGAACCTGGGACCTTTCAGTCCGCAAGGCGACACTCTATCCACTGAGCCAAACCGGTCTTAGCATGAACCTGCCACCTTTTGGTGTACGGGATAGTGCTCCAACCAACTGAGCCGTATAGGGCAGGGCTAGTTTCCCAAGACTTTTTTTTTTTATATGAAATCAGTTTTATTTCTCCATAGGGACAATTTCTAATAAAATATTTCAAATTTTGTGAGACAAAACTAAGGAGAGAGTTTAACATTCTGGTGTCTAGAATGGTAATTCTTTACCATGTTTGCATACTAGAGTCACTGGAGAAGTTTTTAAAAAATACCAGTGCTTGAAACCCCACTGCCAGGGTTGGGGTAGAACAGAGACTGACTACAAACTGGCACTGAGGAGCTTTGGGAGTAAAAGAAACATTCCACAGTGGTAGCTACACTATCATATATATTTACTAAAAAAAAAAAAAAAATTATGGACCTTACCAGTGGATGAATTTTATGGTATGTAGATGATTCCTCAGGAAAGCTCTTTTTATTTATTTATATATATATATTTAAAAATAAATCGTTATTGTTTAGATTATTACAGATGTTCCTCTTTCCCCTCCCCCCATTGCTCCCCTCCACTTGATTCCCCTCCCTCAAACCCATGCCCTTATCCCGGCCACTGTACTCATCCATAGGTGTAAGATTTTTGTCCAATCTCTTCCTGCACCCCTCAAACCCTCTTCCCCTCTAATAACTGTCAGTCCACTCTCTTTCTATGCCCCTGATTCTATTATATTCACCAGTTTTTTCTGTTCATCAGATTTTTTATTGACTTGATTTTTAGATTCACTTGTTGATAGATATGTACTTGTTATCACTTGGTTGTTCATAATTTTTAAAAAAATATATTTTATTGATTTTTTTTAGAGAGGAAGGGAGAGGGATAGAGAGTTAGAAACATCTATGAGAGAGAAACATGGATCAGCTGCCTCCTGCATGCCCCCTACTGGGGATGTGCCTGCAACCAAGGTACATGCCCTTGACCGGAATCGAATCTGGGACCTTTCAGTCTACAGGCTGACGCTCTATCCACTGAGCCAAACCAGTTTTGGCTGTTGTTCATAATTTTTATCTTTACCTTTTTCTTCTTCCTCTTCTTAAAAGAATACCCTTCAGCATTTCATATAATCCTGGTTTGGTGGTGATGAACTACTTTAGCTTTTTTCTTGTCTGTGAATCTCTTTATCTACCTTCAATTCTAAATGAGAGTTTTGCTGGGTAGAGTAATCTTGGTTATAGGTTCTTGCTGTTCATCACTTTGAATATTTCTTGTCACTCCCTTCTGGACTACATAGTTTCTGTTGAGAAATCAGCTGATAGTCGTATGAGTACTTCCTTGTAGGTAACTAACTGTTTTTCTCTTGCTGCTTTTAAGATTCTCTTTTTGTCTTTTGCCCTTGGCATTTTAATTATGATGTGTCTTGGTTTGATCCTCTTTGGATTCCTTTTGTTGGGGGTTCTGTGCGCTTCCTGAACTTGTAAGTCTTATTTCTTTTACCAGGTAGGGAAAGTTTTCTGTCATTATTTCTTCAAATAGGTTTTCAATATCTTGCTCTCTCTCTTCTTCTGGCACCCCCATAATTCTGATGTTGGTACGCTTGAAGTTGTCCCAGAGGCTCCTTACATTATCTTCACATTTTTTCTTTTTGTTTTCCTGGTTGAGTGTTTTTTGCTTCCTCATATTTTAAGTCTTTGATTTGATTCTTGGGGTCCTCTAGTCTACTGCTGGATTCTGTATATTATTCTTTATTTTGGACAGTGTATGCTTAATTTCTGACTGATCCTTTTCCACTTTTTTGGCATTCTCAAGATCCTTGAAGGTCTCACTAAGTTCCTCAGAGATCTCACTAAGTTTCTCGACAGTTTCTAGAAGATTCTTGAGTAACCTTATAACTATGGTTTTGAACTCTATATCATTGTTTGCTTTCCTCCATTTGTTTCATTTGTGACATGTTTCTTTGGCTCCACATTTTGGCTGCTTCCCTGTGTTGATGGAGTGGCTTTGTGTGGTAGGTGACCTATCAGGCCCAGTGGTTCAGCCTCCTCAGTCACCTGAGGTGGATACTCTTGGTGCACACCTTTGTAGGCTGGGTGCATAGTCTTGTTGTAGTTAAGCCTTGATTGCTATTGGTACACTGGGAGAAATTGACCTCCAGGCCAATTGGCTGTGAGGATCAGCTGTGTCTATAATGGAAGAACTGCTGTGCTGGTGACACCCTTATGGGGCAGGACTTGCTTCAGTGGAGCTTTGGTGTTCACTGAGTCTGCCTCTTGAGTGTGTCACTAATATATGTGAGGAGTTGAAATCTGGTATCATTTCACACTGACCACTAGGTACACTGGCTCTTGGATCTTTAAGGAGGTGCAATCAGCTACTGTCTGAGGCCACCAGCGGAAACTACAGCAAGATATGCAAATTTCTCCTCTTTGGGGTTTGGAAATTTTGGAGCTGTCTGACTTAGCTGCAGTTTGTTTGGTTAAGCTGTGAAAGGGCAGGCCATGCATATGCAAAAGCTGCTGCACACAGCTAGGGTGGGTTTGTAAATTGGGTGGGGCAGGGTCTCAGGGAATCACTAGGGTGTGGCAACCAGCGATGGCTGCCAGTCAGCCATCTCTGTGTCTCTGCACCCTGTACCCCGTGCCCCAGCTCAGTAAACAATGATTCTTGCGAGCACCTCTACGAGAAAGCCACCCTCACTTTCCAACCCAATGCCAGACAGTCCAGTTTATCTCCGTAGGAGTCTGGGTCCCCAGAGTCTAGCTGAAAACTGAAGTTCAGAGCAGTCGGGAGCTTGTATCTCCCTTCCAAAAACAAAACAAAACAGTGCACCTAGTCGCCAGCCCAATTCGTGTGCCTCCATACCGCTGCTTTTCTATGGCTCTGAACCTCCTAAAGTCTCAATAAGCTTTTTTCTTTCCTTTTAGTTGTAGAACTTCTACTCAGATAGCTTTCCCATGGTTCCAGGTGATAGTCATTTTGACTTTTAGTTGTAGTTTTGGTATGGTTGTGAGAGGCAACCCATATAGGTGTGTAAACCTTATGCCACCATCTTGGTTTCTCAGGAAAGCTCTTTTTAAAAAACCTGCCTGAGTGTAAGATCAACTAAATTAGAATTTCTGGTAGTAGAACTCTGGTACTAGAATTTTTTTAAAAATATATTTTATTGATTTTTCACAGAGAGGAAGGGAGAGGGATAGAAAGTCAGAAACATCGATGAGAGAGAGACATCGATCAGCCACCTCCTGCACACCCCACACTGGAGATGTGCCCGCAAGCAAGGTACATGCCCCCGATCGGAATCGAACCCGGGAACTTTCATTCTGCAGGGAACTTTCTATCCACTGAGCCAAACCGGTCTCGGCTGGTACTAGAGTTTTTAAAAAGCACCCCAACTGATTTCAATGTGTGGCCAGGGCAGAGAACCACTGGCTAAACCTGATTTGTCTTGGTAGGATAATCCTGCCTTAGGGCCAAGAATCTTTCAAACAATATTTAGTAATGAGATTTGTCGTAATTGCTCATACCTTAAGGCTTACATAAAAAGATGGATGATGCATCCAGATTATGATACAGCAATCTGATTTAGGTGGCAGTGCTGTGCTGGGAGTATAGGTGAATGACTAGATGAGTTATTGGTATTTTGGAGGGAAACCCCAGCCTTTGTATGGTGAATCTCTACAAGCCTATTTAGGGCTAGGATGAAGGTAAGGCGAGCAAGGCACTAATCTTGGGTATAAAACTTAAAGGGTGTGAAAAAACTCAGTAATCAAGATAAATACTATTTTAATGCAATTAAAAATAAAAATCAGGTCTTTTTGCTGTTCTGGTTAGGTGTTTTCTGCACCATTGTCTTCCAAATTGCTGATTTAGTCCTCTGTTTCATCTAATCTATTGTTGATTCCTTCTATGTATTCTTTATTTTATTTATTGCACTCTTCATTTCTGATTTTTTTTGTGTGTATTTCCTATCTCTTTATTGAACTTCTCAGTGAGATAATTTATTCTTCTCCTTGATTTATTGAACACCCTTATACTAGTAACCAATGTTTGAGCTCTGCATCTGGTAGATTGCTTGTCTCCATTGTTTAGTTCTTTTTCTGGAGTTTGGGACATATTTCTTTGTCTCCTCATTTTGACTATCTTCTGGTGTTTGTTCTATATATTAAGTAGAGCTGTTATATCTTGTGGTCTTGGTAGAGTAACCTTATAACTAGGTATCCTATGGGACCCAGTGGCAATGTCTTCCTGGTCACCTGAGCAGAGTGCTCCAGGTGAGTTCCTTGTATGGGTTGTGTATGACCTCCTGTTATTATTTGAGCCTTGATTGCTATTGGCATGTCAGTGGGAGAGACTGAGCCTCACTAATTAGTTGTGAAGACTGGCTGTGATTACAGTGGAGGAGCTGTTGTGCAGGGGCTGACCCTATGGAGCAAGGTTCACATTAGCAGGGCTCTGATGCCTGCTGAGTCTGACCTTTGAGTATATCATTTGTAGAGGTGGTTGGGTAATACTTTGGTGTGGTTTGAAGCTGACCACCAAGTATGTTGATTCTGAGGCTTCTTGGGAAGTACAGACCAGAGTCACCCACTGCCTGTGCTGTGTCCTGCCTAGAACTACATGGTATGAGGTACCCAAAATGATTTGCAGATGGTTGCTACTTGTTCTGGGCTTGGAGGTGCCTGAGAGACGCTAAGCTGTGAACTGAGGTCAGTTGGCACTAATGACGGACTTAGCAAGAGATATGGGACACAATGAGGCCGGACATTGCTTGTTTGGGGTTTGTGAACCTTTGAGAGATTTTAGGAAAATCTATAGCATGAGCCAAAACAGGCAGTTTGTATGGAAAAGCCACTGAAAGCAACTTGGGTGGAGCCAAAAATTGGGTGGGGCAGAGTCTCACTCAGGGAATCACCCAGGTCAGAATGAACAGTGTTGGCCAGTTTGATGGAGACTCAGATATGATACCCTCCTGCACCTGCAGGGGAAGGACTCAACAAAGGAACAATGGCCTCTATCAGCACTTCTGTCTGGGAGAAAGCTGCCCTTCCAGCCCTTCTCCCAAAGCCAGATCATTCAGTTCCTCCTCGTATGTCCCTGGTGCCTTTTGATCTGCTGTCTCAGCAGCTGAAGCTCAGAACATGTGAGTCAGTCAGCGAGTAAATTCATGCTTGAGCCCTTTAAGAGGAATGCCTGGGATTCCAGCAGCCCTTTATCTCACTCAGCCTCAATCTCTGATGCTGTTCACAGCCAGAAGTTATAGGAACTTCTCTTCCTGGCACTGGAACCCTGGGATGGGAGGCCCATTGTGGAGCTGAGGAACCTTCCTCACTCCACAGGGAGGATCTCCACAGCCAAGATATCCCTCTTGATTTTTAACTGCCACACATGGGTGTGGGACCAGCCCATTCTGCATCTTTACCTCTCCTACCAGTCTCTTTTGGCCTCTTTCTTCTGTATATTTTTAGTTAGAGGGCTCCAAAATGTCATTTTAAATAAATACATTATCCTCTGGTCTCCCCAATACAGCCTGGCTGACTATCCCCTCTTCCTGAGAGTCAGGACCACATACAGCTGGTTCCATAAGAAGGAGGGCCTGATGACTGTCTAGCCCTGAGAGAGGAGAGCTCACCCATCCTTGGCTGCCACTGTTAAACCTGCCGGTTACACAGATCTTGTCTTTCCTCTTGTTGGACAAGGGAAGAGGCAATTTTCTGGGGAAAGCTGGCTTCCTAAATGCCCTGAATCCTCTCTGGAGTGGTGAGAAATAATTCCTCCCTTTCTCTTTTTCTCCCCAGGGCACAAGAGAGTGGAAGTAGCCTGAAAGGTTGCCTGTGCTCTCATCCATATCCTGTAGGTCTATGTCTCTTTGTAAAAATCCTCTGCTTGATCTCCAAACCTGGGGCGAGAAAGTGAGACTCTAATCTGATAAATTCATGGTCTCATCCAGGTGTCAACAGGTACAGAATGTTCTGATCAGAGTATATCTGCCTCTTGACCTTCCATGGATCCATGTGTTGTGGAATCTGAAGCTTATACCATTCTGGGAACCTTCCTTAAGAAAAAGAGTTTAAATTTATAAATGCAAAATTAAATTTAGGGCTTTGGAAGGACACCCTTGCAAGTGAAGAGCACATAAACTTCATTTGCTTTATGGTGAAACTATCTCCAATCTTACCTTAATATTTCATTTTCCTTATACCTTTTCAGGACTTCTCTCTGCAGTTTATTAACTCATAATACCCGTCAATCTTAGGAGCATGTCTCAAGTCTTATCTTCCAATTTCATACTTTCAAAAGGCTCAGAATATTTTCTTTTATGAGGAAATGACATAATCAAGAGAATGAATTCTAGCATCAAACTGGCTGATTTTGTCTTCTGGATTTGCCAATTGTATGACTTGGGCAAGTTAATTGGTCTTTTTTGCCCATTTCCTCCTCTACTCTTACTTCATAGGGTTTTGTTGGGGCAGGACTAAATGAGATCAGGGATGTATGAGGTTAGCACAATGTCTGACACAGAGAAGGCAACCAGTAACCGTTACATAGCATATCAACCTGGATTCTTGGTTCTAAGCAACAGAAACTTATTCTGGCTACTTTAAGTAGGAAAGTAATTTATTGATAAGCTGTTGGATAGTTTACCAAATTGGTAGGAAGTTTGGAAAAGCCGATGCTGAAAATAGGAACTAAGGAAGGTCAAGAGGCAGATATACTCTGATCAGAACATTCTGTACCTGTTGACTGTTCCAGCAACCACTGGTGGATTCTTCCACTGCTGCACCCCTAAGCCATCCATTCCTTCTTCCTGGGGCCTCATACTTAAGTTTCAAAATCACTTGTGATCCTGTCTGAGGCCAAGATTACGGAGGGAGGGTCTCTCCAGTTAGCTTCTATAGGAGAAGTTGGGGCCTCTTACTTTGCAGTCTTCCACCCAGATAGAGGGTTTGCCTGTTGAAGGAAGAGAAAAGTGCCAAACTAACACTATTGTTTCTATTGTGATTCTTTTGGTGTATTCTGTAATGTTTAATAGAACTGAGTTGCAGTGTGATATCCTGCCAGTAGGTGCCACCCTTTAAGTATTGGAGTATGTTGATCAATCTCTAACTTCACTCAACAGAAATCTGCTATGTATAGAAACACTGGTGTTTTTCCACTAAAATCAAACAGTGATGGTCAATTCTCAGGTCACAGAAAATACATTCATTTCTCTCAGGTGAAAGCTTGCTATCCATAAGATTGTACTTCCTGGACTAATTTGAAAATCACTACCATAGTTTGAAAAGTCCTTAGCCTTGGAGTTTGAGCTGGGTCCCAGGTTATGGACATGGCCTCTCTCCATTCACTTCCCCCTTCCCCCCCATATCTTTAATGAAAATATACTGATTACTTATCATATAGCAGCACGGTGCTAGGTGCAGTTGTGAGGTTTTGCCAGCAGAGTCTCTTGCCCTCATGGATGTCATGTTTGAGTTTAAGGACAGACCCACCAAGAGAACTATAAAACATGAGGTCAGAACTATAAAATATGATAGCAACATGCAGTTAGGGCAATTAAGAAGAAGGACTTAGGAGGGTCAGGGACGTTCTCCTGGAGGATAGAAGTCTAAATGGAACTTTAAAAGTTCTTCAAAATGTTCAACTTGCACATAAAATCAATTAATGTACTTTGAGTAGAAAACTCTTCAGCATATGCAATAAACAATAATTGATCTTATAGGTTGGGAATTCTAGACATTACTATGAAATGAAGTACCTGAAACATGGTAGATGGTCATTAATAAATAGTTGCGGATTAGTTCATTGGTTTAGGGATATTTGTATTGTCTAGGTCAGTGGTTGGCAAGCTCATTTTTCAACAGAGCCAAATATCAACAGTACAATGATTGAAATTTCGTTTGAGAGCCAAATTTTTTAAACTTAAACTTCTTCTGATGCCACTTCTTCAAAATAGACTCGCCCAGGCCATGGTATTTTGTGGGAAAGCCACCCTCAAGGGGCCAAAGAGCTGCATGTGGCTCGCTAGCAGCAGTTTGCCAACCACAGGATTAGGCTGATATAATCCATAGCATGCTGCTAAATATAGGATTGATTTTCTAGTATCCACAAATTGAAACTCATGAATTTAATTCCTATATCATTTGGTTAGTTACACACTTAGGGAAAGTTTCTGTTTCAGGGTCATAAATTGAACCTCACAACTCACCTGATCCCAGGAATGGCAGCAGAAATGTGGCAATGGCTCCCTGCAGACCCATTTTCACTACCCGGAAAAGCGAGGGTTGCTGCATCCCATGGCAGATAAGTGCATGTCCCCATACTCATCAGGTTTGCATCTAGTTGGACATCTGTTCAGAAGACCTTCTTTATTTTTAAGTTAGAAAAATCCACCATAGCTATTCAACAAAGGCCATTTAGAAAATTTATTAAGATTAACCCAGTTAAGATTAAATTTCTATAAAAAAATACTTCCATCCATCCCCCCCAGTCCTTCAAAAGAAATCCTTTTGTTTTTCTCATGTGAAGGTGATTTACTAGAATGTATTTCCAAAAGAAATATTGATTCAAATAGATTAGCATGTGACACTGTATTTGCCTTGCTGAAAGACTATTTGAGTTTCAGAAACCTATTTCACAAAGGGAAATTTTCTTTTCTTTTGAAATAGAACTGTAACTAAGTTTTATAACATTTCCACCTGGTTCTCTGCTTTGTTTATCTAAACATTACAGAATCTTGATTCAGGTTACAGTTTGGTTTGGTTTAACTTATAATAGTAATTGGGCGACGGGACTGGAGGTGGGTTGGGTCATGTAAGGCTCTAAGAAAAGGATGTAATGTAAGATGTAAGGAAAGATGTACAATTCAGCCATGGTTAATTTATGACTAAGGCATTCTGTGAGGACAGTCATGGTCATGCTCTTGTGTAATCAAGGGGTCAGCTTCCCTCTGCTTCTTGAGCATTGCATCTTACCTCTCATTTTTTAAAGTTTTGAGTAGAAAACTCTTCAGCATGTGCAATAAACCATGATGTTCTCTCTGTCTCCATATGTAGAGTTTGCTGCTATAATTACATTTGTAACCCAATTCATCTGATACATGTTCAATGATAAAAAAAATGATTTTGTGTTCCACTAAAGACAGCACTTTCATAAATGAAGATATTTTTAATAGCCAAACCAACATTTAGATATCATTTTCTTTGAATTTGGAGGAGAAAGAAAGTCTTTTGGGTAAAGATGCTGCGGTCCATTTGGGATATATGGACTTGAAATGCTTGTAGGATATCTATCTGGAGATGTCCAGCAGGAAATGGGATCTTTGAGTAAGGACTAGGGGGCAGGTCTGGGCTGGAGAAGAATATGGGCTTACTTGGGGGAGAAGTGGGGATGAAAAAGGGAGTCCAAGCCTCTGGGACTACGAAGTCCCTCTCTCCATCATCCCAAGGGCCTAAAAGGGTAGTTCGAGGCCTCCCTCACTGACACTGGCCTGCTCTGGTCTCCCTGCCTCTGATTCATCCTGGCCTTTGACATTGCTCATAGGAGTGAAGTTTCAGAATGTGGAAAAGGGAAATCTATTTGTGATCCCTTAGCCCAGTGGTCGGAAAATTGTGGCTCTATTGACTAATGAGTTTGCCAACTACTGACCTAAACTCTCGATTCCAATAATCACAGGCTGTTGTTGTTCCTTGTGATTAAACTCCTATCCCAATGGTTGGCAAACTCATTAGTCAACAGATCAGCAAACCATGGCTTGCAAGCCACATGCCGTAGTTTGCCGACCACGGCGTTAGCTTTACCATTCCTTTTATCTGTAGAGCGCCTCACCCTGATACCACTGTAGCTCACTCCTTTACTTTAAGCTTTCCCTCAATGACACTTAGGTTTAATGGCATTAGAAAGCCATGCACTTATCTGGAGCTACAAGTAACTTTGTTTATACAGTAGCTTGCGAATAAATCACTTAGCTCTTCTAGCTTCAATTAAGGCACCTTTCCAGCACATGAAGTGTTTTTGCAAATAAAGTTCTCTGAGAGGAATTTACTGCTGAGGGACTTCTGTGAGGTTTATCCATCTGTTCCATCATAACTCAAGGGGTAAAAATCTAGATAACCATGTAATGGCCGTGCACTCAGCTGGCAGCTGCTTGGGTCATCATAACACCCCTCTCCCTGAGCTTCACATCTCAGCAAACACAGAAGAGGGTTGGGCCATGGAGGTTAATGGATGAGGGCAGGGTGGCCTTGTAGGCTCTGACAGTAAGCTCTGAAGCATTTTGACAGCAAAGTGTTTCTATTGCAGAAAGTTCTGTAACTTTCCCCCATCTCCCTTTCCAGACCAGCTGGAAGGATTTAGACTGTTGAAGACAGGTTGGAACCCTGACTTACAGTCAGCTGTGCTTATCCACCCCTGCCCTTCTCTCTGTTCCTTCGTTGGGAACTTGATGGGGGTATTTCCTGGTAGTTTCATGTAGCAGGGGACATCTTGTATGGGGATGGATTTGTGTAAGAGGGAGAGATGGTATCATTCACAATATTCACTTCAGGAATATCTCCTTAAGATACAGTCACATGGAAAATTCAGGGACCCCGTGAAATCCTTATTTCCTTACCTAATTTTCTTTTCCCGGGGCAACACCCACTTTCATCCTTTACAGATATCAAGGGCATCTCAGTGTACAGTTATCTTCCAAGCTACTTTAGAAAGGCAAGGAAGGCTCATCCATCATCTGTTTTCTCCACCAGGTACCTGTGGGAGGGCCCTGGGGTTATCACAGCACTTTCCCTTCATTGGAGCTCATGAAGGATTGGCAAAGCAATCCCAGACCCACCAAGGGGGATTTCTGGTTGGAAGGAGGGATGCATTCAGGGTTGTTAATTCCGAGGAGGCTGTAAATGCCGTTTTCTGTAGGCCTTGACAAATACAAGGTCTTATTGTTAGTGAGGAATGTGTAGCCCTGTCTGAAGGCTGGTACTAGGCTTGCAGGACCTCCTGGTGGAGGCTGCTCCCTGTGTCTTTTTTCTTTTCTTTTTAACTTAAGGAAGCTAGCACTGAGCAAAGGCTGAGGCAGCAGAGGAATCTATTTATGGTGATTTTGTGGTGAAAAACAGACTCAGGGAGAGAGCAGATTTTCTCTTCTGGGATGGCAATTTTCCAGGCTATACATTGTGAAATAGCCTAAAGAGGGAAGTGGCCTTGGTCTGATTCATATCTGACTCCTTTTCCACATTCATAAAAGATGGTCAGGGCTAAGGCTGACTTAGGACTCGATGGCTCAATTGTCAAATATTTTATGCAGGTTACAGGGAGTGCCCGTGCGGCTCTCAAAATTTCCGGACCCTCCCAATTCCTCACTTTTGCTAAACAGTCTCAGAGAGAACATTGGAATATGAAAATGATAAACCAGAGGAAAACACATAGGAGTAGTGGAACACTAATGGTGGATAGAACCATGAACTAGTTTCATTTAGTAGTTGTTTTTTTTTAGTATTCCCAGAGTAAGCCGTTTTTCTTTTTTTTTCTTTTTTCTTTTCTTTTTTAATTTTTATTAATTTTTTATACATATTTCCCCATTGCCCCCCTTCCCTCCCAGGCATACCCCAACCCCCCAGTGTCTATGTTCATTGGTTATGCTTATATGCATGCATACAAGTCCTTTGATTGATCTCTTATCTACCTCACCTAACTTTAATCTTCCTGCTGTAATTTCACAGTCTGTTTGAAGCTTTACTGTCTCTGTATCTATCCTTTTGTTCATCAGTTTATAATGTTCTTTATTATCCCCCAGTGAGTGCGATCATGTGATGCTTCTCCTTCATTGACTGGGTAAGCCATTTTTCTTTGTGAAGCTTTGGAGATTATTCTAGCTGTTATCAATTGTTCTAATGTATTTCTATTATCCTTTGCGTAAAATTTTAAGTTTGTTTTCATATTATAAAATGAAATGCTTGTACCCAGCTGGTGTGACTCAGTGGTTGAGTGTTGATCCATGAACCAGGAGGTCACAGTTCGATCCTCAGTATGGGTTGTGCAGAAGGCAGCCTATTGATGATTCTCATCATTGATCTTACTATCTCTCTCTCTCCCTCTCCCTTCCTCTCTCTGAGATCAATAAAAACATATTAAAACACACATAACTAAATGCTTATTGTGAAAGATCAATCCAAGAAAATAATGAGCCAAACTCATCCATACCCTTTTTTGGCCATGCTATCATATGATATTACCAAATGAACTGATCCATGGGTAAGGTCTAGTTGGTGTGGTGAGAGGAGTTCAGAAAGGTTTGAAATCTAAGCCTGAAGTAGTCAGGTCAGGCGCAGGAGGGATTTGAGCTAGGCCTTAGTGAGATAAGATTTAGTTCAGATGTGAAGGAGAGGGCTTTTACAGGAAAGGGAATATCATAGCAGAAGCACAGAGGTGAAAAAACACAGAGTTGATTTAGGCAATCACAAATGACTGAGAACAGTGGAAAATGAGCCTGGAAAAGTAAAGGGGGCCAAGCAGAGGGTCTCAAGGCCAGGAGTTTGGTCTTCAGCATACAGGCAGTGACAGCTCATCAGAGGTTTCTGAATAGGGGACTGCCTGTATGACGCCCAGTCATTTTATGCTGTGGTACAGAGTCTCCAAGTTTCCTTCTCTTTCTGTACACACCTATTGCTCTTACTCTCAAGACGTGGAGACTATTCCCCTTCCCTGCACATCTGGGTCTTGCTTGCTTGACCAACAGAATGTTGTAGAAATGACATCCTGGGGCTCCTAAGGGCAGGTTTTAAGAAGCCTTGCAGCTTCCTCTGGGTCCCTTTGAATACTCAATCATAGGATATTCCCTCTTGGAATCCAGCTGCCATTTGAGAAATCCAAGGCACAGGGAGAGACCATGTGTCTAGGTCCCGGTGGACAGTCTTCATGGAGCTCCTCCAGAGTGTCAGAGCAGAAAGAACGACAGAACCTGGACCACTGGTAATGTAGTTCAGTGACTGAATCAAATCCAACTCTGACCAGGTCTAGAAACCAGTAAGTCAGTTTTGTTTTTAGCCAATTTGAGTTTATTGTTCCTTACAATAAAATGCATTATCAATGATACAAAGGAGCACTGGATAAGTACTAGCTGAGTTCACCTCTTAACTATGTGACCAGAGACAATACCTCTTGACTGGCTTCCTTATTTCTAAATCTTTTTTCTTTTTCTTTTTATTAATTTTTATTAATTTTTTTATACATATCTCCCCATTGTCCCCCCTCCCTCCCAGGCATACCCCAACCCCCCAGTGTCTGTGATCATTGGTTATGCTTATATGCATGCATACAAGTCCTTTGATTGATCACTTATCTACCTCACCTAACTTTAATCTTTCTGTAATTTCACAGTCTGTTTGATGCTTTATGACTTTTGTCCCCCTGAGAATTATCAGTCTACTCCCTTTCTGTGCTCCTGATTCTATTATATTCACCAGTTTATTCTGTTGATCAAATTTTTAATTCACTTAATTTTTAGATTCACTTGTTGATAGATATGTATTTGTTGTTCATAATTTTTTATCTTTTACCTTTTTCTTCTTCCTCTTCTAAAAGAGTACCTTTCAGCATTTCATATAATACTGGTTTGGAGTTGATGAACTCCTTTAGCTTTTTCTTCTCTGTGAAGCTCTTTATCTGCCCTTCAATTCTGAATGATCGCTTTGCTGGATAGATTATTCTTGGTTGTAGGTTCTTGCTATTCATCATGTTGAATATTTCTTGCCACTTCCGTCTGGCCTGCATAGTTTCTGTTGAGAAATCAACGGACAATCGTATGAGTGCTCCCTGGTAGGTAATGAACTGTTTTTCTCTTGCTGCTTTTAATATTCTCTCTTTGTCTTTTGCTCTTGGCATTTTAATTATGATGAGTCTTGGTGTGGTTCTCTTTGATTACTTTTATTTGGGGTTCTGTGTGCTTCCTGGACTTGTAAGTCTATTTCTTTTACCAGATGTGGGAAGTTTTCAGTCATTATTTCTTTAGATAGGTTTTCAGTATCTTCTCTCTCTTCTTCTGGCATCCCCACAATTCTGATGTTGGTACCCTTGAAACTGTCCCAGAGGCTCCTTACATTATCTTGCTTGCTTTTCCAGTTGAATGTTTTCTGCTTCTTTATATTTCAAATTTTTGACTTGATTCTTGCCATCCTCTAGTCTGCTGTTAGGACTCTGTATAATATTTTTTATTTCAGTCAGTGTCTCTAATATGTCCTTTTTGATCTCCTCTTGGGTCTCACTAAATTTATCCAACTTTTCTAGCATATTCTTGAAAAACCTTATAAGCGTGGTTTTGAACTCTATATCCAGTCGTTTTTCCCCTCCATTTCTTTTGTTTGTGATCCCTTCCCTTGTCTCAGCATTTTCACTATGCTGGGAGAACTTCTGTGTTGGATTCAGCCTAATGATACCAGACTTGCAAAACCGCAGAAGCCTCTCTGTTGAGCTTGGGATGGGTGGAGTCTCAGGGCTTAAGGGACCACCTTGCCTTCCAGTCGGCCCCACCCTCCACGGCCCCTGAGTCTCATGTGACTGGGTAATGGCTGGAGCGGTCCTTGTGCCCAAGCGCCCGCAGTGCCTCTAGACTGCTGCCCCTCCGGCTCCCCTGCGCACCAGGACCACACAAGTCTAGGTCCCCAAGGTTTCATCCAAAACAGGGGCTTAGTGGAGTCAGAAGTGGCACAGTTTGGAGGGTCTGTCTCCCGCCCACTCACGAAAGCCAGCGGCACAATCAGCAATCTGTCCTGCGCGCAGTGCGGTGCGCGCCACCAGGCCTTTGATCTTTTGCGACTCCCCTAAATTTCCGTGCACTTCTCCCTTTTCACAGTCCAAACTCCTCCCGTATGAGTTTCGGCTGGATCTGGGGTTTAGTGTTGTAAGATAAGGGGTTCAATGCCTTTGAGAGTCTCCGTTCCCTCCCACCAGAGAAAACCAGCCAGGCACTCCGGCACCCGCTCTCTCCACGCGTGCGTCTCTCCGTACCTCAGCTTTTTGCAGCTCCTCTGGGTCTCTGTGAGCCCCTCTCTTTCCCTCTAGTTGTAGAACTTCCACTCAGCCAACTTTCCTGTGGTTCTGGATGATGTCTGTTCTTTTAGTTGTAGTTTTGAAATTGTTGTGCGAGGCAGCAGTGTAGGTGTTTACCTATGCCACCATCTTGGATTCTCCTCTATTTCTAAATCTTTAAGGGATGCTTTAGGTGGCTAGTCTTCAGGTTACCCTAAAGTACCCCCAGATATAAGTATTTCTCTCCCTTGGACCTTTCTCTGTGCATATTGAGACATTTCTCTCCTTGAATTATCAACTATCTTTCACTTTAGAACTTCCTTTCTATTTGCTTTATGCATTAAAGCCATCCCATACTTAAGTTTCCCATATAATACTTATTCTAATATTCTCAAATGTCCACCTTTTCTCAATAATATCACTAAAAAAACCACTATCTATAAGCAGGGTGTCCTGGTTGGGACATGGAAGTGTATCTAGTCACAGGGAAGATTTTACTCCATTTAATTCAATAAATTAGCTCTTAGATAAAAACAGTGTTGACAGAGTTTGGCTAGAATGAACAGTTTCCTTTGGGCTTAATTACTATGGTTAGGGTAGCTCACTTTTGAGATTTTGAATTTGTAGTCCTGAACAATCCCCCAATCTGTGAAAATGAACCCTGGCCAGGTGGCCTAGTTAATTGGAGGATCGTCCCATATACCAAAAGGTTGCCAGATACCCAGAGCAGATACCCAGGTTTTGAATTGGATCCCCAGTTGCAGTCTGTATGGTAGGAAACAAAACAGTGTTTTTCTTTCACATCTATGTTTCTCTCTCTCTCTCTCTCTCCCTCTTTCTTCCTCTGCCTCCCTCCCTCCCTCCCTTCCTCCCTCCCTTCTTTTCTCTCTAAAATTAAAAAAGAAAAGAAAAGAGATGGTACGAAATAAGACTGGCTTATTTATGCTAAGCTTCCTCTCTAAGTTATTGGATTCCTTGTCTCCAGGAATTTTGAAGGGAGAATCTGGAAGTTTTCTCAATTCTGGAACATTATAACTTAAAATATGTGTAGGTCTGGCTTTTCTGAAATAAAACAAATCTCATGTCCAAAAACATTATAATTACTAACTGATAATACTGTTTCAGGGCTTTGAGAAATTCTTCAGTTGCCATTGTGTTTTTGCCATACCTGGAGGACTAAAGTTCTTCATTTTCTCATTTTTACTGGCATTGTGAAGGCATGGACAGGGCGTGTCAATGACATGGTTAGAACACTCTAGTTTAGAGATATCAACCTCACAACTACAGATGCCAAGCTCAGACACACCCGTCCATTTCCATCCTGCCGCAGGCATTTTTCTGCATGCTGCCCTCATGCTAAGAGAATCAGAATTACCCCTTCCTTGTTATTTGACTCTTACAAATAAATACATTTCAGCCCAGTCTCAGAGCATTCAGGAGAAGGAGATTTAAGTTGTAGGGCATCTTGGCCTTCAATGGCCTTAGGAAAGTCACATAAGATGACTGCCACCTCTCAGGGCTGTGGGAGGAGACTCATCAGGCTATGAAACAACACTCTGAAAACTGAAGCACTGGTCTGTGTGTCCCAATCTCTGTGCTCTTGGCACTTTTGCCAAGATGAGCCTTTTTTGGTGGGATGCTTGAGCTGTTAGAGGTTAAAACAAAAGCCAGGTTTGGAACACTGCAAATAAATTCTTCTATAAATTATAGGCCAGGTGGTCTACTTCTGTCAGTTAGCCCAAGTAACTTTTGAAGGGGAAAGGAGGAAGAGTAAATAGTAATATAAGGAGGAAGAAGAAAAGGAGCAAAAGGAGGAGAAGCCCCAACAGAGGCTCTGCAGCTTGTCTGCGCATCATGTTGGAGACTCTGCATTCATCTGGTTAATTTAATGGTTGTAGGCAGACAGATAATTACAAGGAGAAACATTAGCTTTGGGACATGATTTGCCCAGATTGACTGTCTAGAATAATCTAATTGTCAAGCTAACCAGCAAATCTGTATTTCACTTTGCTGTTATAGTGAGTTATAGCTGGTTGTATATCACTCGGAGCGAATGCTTAGGAACATATAGTATATTTTTGGTTTAGTGCTAGAGGAGTTTTTTTTTTTTTTTTTTTTTTTTTTTGTGTGTGTGTGTGTGTGTGTGTTTCATTTGTTTGTTTGTTTAGAGTTTTCTTTAGGGAGTTATAGTTAGGAAAAATCCCACATAAAATGTCTAGGTTCCCAACGTATTTCTATTCCAGATGTATATTTTTGATGTTACTCATGCATTCAGTTATAATTATTTAACACTACTACATATGCTACACTTCCCCTTTTTTCCATTTCATTAGTGATGAGAAGATTACAGTCTACAATCATGGTCTTCGTAAAAAGGAAAAAAGGAAATTAGCTGTTTTTTTCTCTTATTTAGTCATCCTCTCTGACTTCCTAAATTTCCCAAATTACCTCTGTTGTGTGCCCTCCAGGGTGGTGGTTAGCATTCTATTGATTTGGGAGTCCATTTCCTGCCAACTGGCCTTCTAACTGAAGTGCCACATTGCATTTTTCAAAATTAACCCCCTCAGAGCTGGCTAGCTAAGCGTAGGAGTAACAGTACCCACTGCCTGCCTTACACTAAACTTAGATTCACTGCAGCTGCGGGTTCTCTGAGGTTAAAATGCGGCCTGTTACTCTAAGGGTCGGAGAAAGCGCAGTGGAAAGCAGCAACAAAGTAACTCTGGCAGCGTATTGTTCTCAGGTCAAAAGGATTTAAAACCTAACAGTACCACAAAAAGAGTGAAGAGAAAGTGCTTTTTTTGTCACCCTGCAGAAGAATTCTTTGCCCAAACTCCTCTCTACTTGGAAAGAATGACGAGCTTTACAAGGTTAGGGGGTGAAAAAGAGCAAGGAAATATGGCTCCGTTCCACGTCAGGGCCTGCTATTTTTCGGCGGGTACAGGAGGGCCCTGTGCACATTCACCCAATTGTAGGAAAGATGCATTTACCAGCAAAAGTGAGGCATGCTTGGAAAAAGGCATACGTACCACCTTCCTTTCCTCCCAAACATAAAATGGCAGTTTGGGAGAGGGGGATTTGTTCCTTTTGACAGGACAATAGTAGCCGTGTTCTAAATCTCATTGTATTCTCACTTGAAATTACCTCCCTTAATAATAAAAGCCTTCCTGGTACAATGAGCACTGAATAAAACAGGCATATGAAAGACTGTAGATTTCAGATGGTGGGGAGGTCTGGGATTTAAATTCAAATTTAGGTCATTAGAAAATAACCAATAATATGTTTCACTTGAATCTGTCTATTTCTGTCTGATTCCCACCCCGCCTTCCCCCCAGAACAGTTCCTCAGACCTTACATACATCAGAATAACCAGGAGGGCTAATTAAAACACGGATTGTAGACTAGCCTTCGTGGCTCAGTGGTTGAGTATTGACCTATGAGCCAGGAGGTCATGGTTTGATTCCTGGTCGGGGTACATGCACAGGTTGTGTGGGTTTGATCCCCAGTGTGAGGCATGCAGGAGGCAGCTGATCAATGATTCTCTTTCATCATTGATGTTTCTATCTCTTTCTCTCTCCCTCTTCCTTCCTCTCTGAAATCAATAAAAATATAGTATTTTAAAAAAACACACACAGATTGCAGAGTCCTATCCTCCACAGTTTCTGTGTTAGGAGAGCTGGATGGGGCCTGAGAATTTGCATTTCTGACAGGTGCTGCTGATGCTGCTGGTTTGGGGACTACACTGGGAGAACCACAAGGGAGCAGGGCTGGTTTAGGTGTCTATAAAGCTGCCTGATTTGTGTCAAATCTGGCACAAAGCAAAAAGGCGAGTGTGTGCCCAGCCATTTCCTTGTTGGACTTAACACAATGGCTGGTATTAGTTGGTCAAGTGGATGAGTTCACATCTGGGTTCCAAACGTTAAAGGACAGAGGAATGATTCTTTTATACCACTCAGGGAGGAGATATGAAGGGAAAATATGCAAGAGTTTGGGAGAATGTAAAGATAGAAATTGGCATGAAATTTCATTATAGACCTTGAGCAATGGCATAATTTTTCTTGCCCTAATTTTCCCTTCATAATTTTTGAGTTATTTGAATCTTCAAATAATTTATTCATAAAGAGGGTTGGACTTGAGAATATTATGCTGCTCCTTGGGTAAGCATAGCAGTCTTTTGTTCTTAAATGCCTCTTTAGTTAACAGAATATCACTCTGCATCAGGGCTAAGAATTTGGGGACTTGTGCTTCTGGCTAACTGTCACACAGGCAGGCAGGGAATATACCTCAGCCCAGCCTTACAGAAATGCAAACCATAGTAGTGTCCAATGACAAACCCAAACAGCAGGCTTGATCTCCCTTTTTTAAGGGAAACCATTCCTTGGATTAGGGGAGTACAGTGCCTCCCAAGCAGTGGAGCATTCTCCCTGAGGGATTTGGGACAAGAGCAAGTGTTATAGTGAATTAGAAGATGCAAGGAGGAAACAGCGTAGCTGGCTAGGAGGGCGGAGATTTTCCTCTAAGGTCAGCAGGTCCTATTTTCTAGTGAAAGCTGAGTTGGAGGATTGTGATTGGTGTTTGATTTCCTTGACTGAGGTGTTTCTGTAAGCGCAGGCTGACTAGGCTTAGATTTGGGACATGGGCAGGGCCACTAAGGTGGCCTTCATTTTGTGGTTGCCTTTTAACTTTATTAGTATCAGAGGATGATAGGGATGGAAGGGGACGCGGAGGTCATCTCTCTCTTTTTTTTTAATATTTTTGTTATTGATTTCAGAGGAAGGAATAGGGAGAGATAAATAGAAATATCAGTAATGAGAGAGAATCATTGATTGGCTGCCTCCTGCACGCCCCCTACTGGGGATGGAGCCAGCAATCCAGGCATGTGCCCTGACAGGGAATTGACCAGTGAACTCCTGGTTCATAGGTTGATGCTTAACCCCTGAACCATGTTGCCTGGGCCAAAGGTCATCTCTCTCATTCTGTCCCTTCTTCAGATAATTAGACCCAGCCAGAGTGTTGGAAGGAGGTGATGGATTCAGTGGCAAATTGCGTAGTCCAATATGGCAACTGGTGATGGCTCCAGGTGGAGGGAGAGCTTCAGGAGAAAGGGCCAACACATCCCATTGCCTTATTTGTGGTGGTCATGCCTTTGCGACCTCATATGTGGAGGCAGGGGATTCAAGCTCTGAGAAAAGGAGGACATAATTGGATCTGGCAGCTAAAACCATGAAACCACTCTCCCTAGTTTTCATGGAGTCTGTAGGCTCATTGGGAGGCCAGCCAACTTGCTGTCTGCTGCTGAGTGTGGGCGAGGAGGTGGGAGGAGAGCACTGGGTGATGAGAGTAGGAGGACAAAGAATCCGTGAGGATGGAAAACTTGTGAAAGGGGGTGAAGAAAAAGCGAGTAAGACACAAGAGCCCCAATTTAAAATCCACGACTTTCAGGACCCCTGCCATCTATTGTAGACCAGGGACTTTACATGTTTTGTCATTTAATCGTTGCAGGCTTTGCTGGCCCCATGCCTATTGGTCCTCAGATGGAGCCCCTGCTCTGTGTCATAGGAAAGCCAGCTCGTAGATGTGTTTCCAAGGCTATATTTGGATGGTGTGCCCAGTGGAAGGCGTTGGTAGGACTGAAAGGTAAGGGGATGGGAGAAGCCAGAGAGGCCCTTTCTTCCGCCTCTGCTTCAGGTGGCTGCTTCTGCCTCTGTCTCAGAGACCCAGCTTCCTGAGATGACCCTGAACTTCCATCATTTCATCTCCTCTCTTGGTCTTCCACCCCAGGGTCATTGTGGCTTCCTTCCTCTCAGCTCCTGCTTCATCTGTGGAAATAATTCCCTGCATTAAGCTCTTTCTATGATGAATGCTTAACAGTGGTTTCTGTTGTGTGTGTGTGTGTGTGTGTGTGTGTGTGTGTGTTTGTGGTTTAGGTCCAGTATAATTGTTCTTATTTCTAGTGAACAGATGAATAAACCAAGGCTTATCTAGGCTAAGTAACCTGTTCAAGGTCATCACAGCTAGCAAATGATGAAACTGATATTCAGAATGACACTATGTGGCCACTCAGACTGTTTGGAAAAATTAAGATAAAGGAAGAAGAGAAATATTTTTAAAATATATACAACAGTGGCAGTGGTGTGAAATCATTGTTTTACCTCAAGAAATTAGGTAGTCATGTGGTGTGTGCCCTGTGTTCTGTAGTCCTAAATCTTGGTGAATTAATTCAACTCAGGCACTGGTGGCGAGTCTTTTATTAGTTCTCATTTTCTTGGTTGATCATAAGGGATTACCTATTTCCACTCATCTAGCTTGCAGTTTGTGAAAATGTGGCCTGAGCCTCACTTAGGAACTCAGGTTGCTATAGAAACCTTTGACTAGAGGTGAATAGATCATGAAGTTTTATTAATGAGAATTTCCCCGTTCTACCTCTGGGCCCAGTCTGAGTGAAAATCCAAGCAAGGCTCATTAGTTTTTGTATTAGTCAAGGTCCTCCAGAGAAACAGAACCAAGAGAATGTATATAGATAAAGAGTTTTTTTTTTAAGGAATTGGATCACATGACTATGGGGACTCAGGCGAAGAAGGTGTTTCAGCCTGGATGCCAGCAGGCTGAAGATCCAGAAAGTGTGCCAGTTTCAGTTTGAGTCCAGAGGCAGGACAAGGCAGCTCCAGGCAGTCAGGTAGGAGTCCTCAGGAAGAGCTTTTTGTTCTAGACAGGCTTTCAACTGATTAGACAAGGCCCACCTATATTAGGGAGGGCAACCTGCTTTAATCAGTCTACTGATTCAAATGTTAATCATTTCCAAAGACACCCTCACAGACACATTCTCCTTGACCAAATGTCTGGGAGCCCTATGGCCCAATCAAGTTGACACATGAAATGAACTATTACAGAATGTTTTTTTCAGTCCTCAAAGGAGAGTGTATGCCTGAATTGATTGCTGTCTGGTTCCTTCCATAGAAATCTGTCTTGAACTGATGGTTATCAGAGAGCCACCTAGTATTAGAAAGCTAGAGGTCAGTGAACCTCAAAGAGTGGTCCTTGGAGCACCAGCATCAATTACACTTAGGGAACTGTGAGAAATGCAAATTCTTGGGCCCTACTCCAGACCTACAGGATCAGAAATTCTGAAGGCGGCGTCCAGCAAACAGGTGATTCTGTTGCATGATCAAATTTGAAAACCAGAGGCCTAGGTTAGTGGTTGGCAAACGAGAGCCAAATTAGTCAGCAGAGCCAAATATCAACAGTACAATGATTGAAATTTCTTTTGAGAGCTGAAAACCAACTTCTGCGCATGGGCCACAAAGTTTGTGTGGTATTTGCTTTTGTGTTGGTGTAATATAGAATTGCTGGTTAATGAGATGCATCTGTGCTAAGTGATGGAGAATTGAAGTGTTATATGGTATGACACTGTGTGTTTGTCAGACTTGAGAGACTTGCACCCTGGCATCAATGTCTATTTAAGTATGATTCAGTTTCAACAAATAGCATAATCTCCCACATTGATTTATTGTTGATAATTGGAATTTTGTATGTGTTTAATCAGTAAGCTTGTTTTGACTTTATTGTTGTTTGTATACATAAGCTCAAGGACCATAAGTTGAAATTTATATTTGCATATATATATGTAACATAATAATGAAAATAATATATATTAACTTTGGAGTCTATACAAACTTATTCCTTCTAAAAGCAATTTGTTTTTATATTAGTAAATATAGGTGAACTTACATAGCAATATTTTTAAAATCTCAGTTATTTAACTCAACAGTAGTTGAGGGGGTATTGCTTCTTGATGTCACTCAGTGACCCAAACTGAGTGAGACTTCATTTTGACTTTAGCATTCTTTAAAACAGTTAAAAAAAAAATTAGATACTAGGGGCCCAGTGCATGAAATTTGTGCACTGGAGGGGGTGTTCCTCAGCCCAGCCTGCACCCTCTCCAATCTGGGACCCCTTGGGGAATGTCCAACTGCCGGTTTAGAGTTTGGGCCTAAACCGGCGATTAGATATTCCTCTCATAATTGAGATTGCTGGATCCTAACCATTTGCGTGCATGCCTGCCTGATTGCCCCTAACCACTTCTTCCTGCCAGCTTGATCACCCCCTAACTGCTCCCCTGCCAGCCAGATTGATACTTAACTGCTCCCATGCTGGCCCAGCCACCCCCAACTGTCCTCCTCTGCAGTCCTGGTCCCCCCCAGCTGCCCTCCTCTACAGGCCTGGTCACCTCCAACTGCCCTCCCCTGCTGGCCATCTTGTGACAATGTGGGGGCAGCCATCTTATGACAACATGGGGGCAGCCATCTTCTGACGATGTGGGGCAGCCATCTTGTGATGATGTGGGGTGGCCATCTTGTGGCAGCCATCTTGTGATGACATGGGGCAACGATCTTGTGATGCGAGGACATGAGGGTCAATTTGCACATTACCTCTTTATTATATAGAATAGTTCACATTCACCACATTATGCCACTTAAAAATATACAATTCAACCCTGACCAGTTTGGCTCAGTTAGTTGAGCATTGTTCCATCCACCAAAAGGTCACCAGTTTGCTTCTGGTAAGGGCAAATGCTGGAATTGCACGCTTTATCCCCAGTAGGGGACTTGCAGGAAGGAGAGTTGTGTAGGAGGCAGCTGATTGATGTTTCTTTCTCTTTTCCCTTCACCTCCCTCTAAAATCAATAAAAACATATTTTTTAAAGGTATGCAATCCAGTGGTGGTTAGTATATTTATACAGTTGTGCAAACATGATGATTGCCTAACTTGAGAACTTTTTAAAAAAATACATATTTTATTGATTTTTTTATAGAGAGGAAGGGAGAGAGACAAAGAGCCAGAAACATCGATGAGAGAGAAACATCCATCAGCTGCCTCCTGCACACCCCCCATTGGGGATGTGCCCACAACCAGGTATGTGCCCCTGACTGGAATGGAACCTGGGACCCCTCAGTCCACAGGCTGACACTCTATCCACTGAGCCAAACTGGTTTCGGCTCGAGAACATTTTTTTCACCCCCAAAACTGTGTACTAATTGGCTGTCACTTTCTATTTTACTACAACTTAGCCACTGTCAACTACTAATATGCTTTCTGTCCTCTGGATTTACCTATTTTGGACATTTCATGTGAATAGAATCATACAAGTGGCCTTTTGTGTCTGGCTTCTTTGAACTCACAAAATGTTTTCAAGGTCCATCCATGTTGTAGCATGTATCAGAACTTCAGTCCCTTTTTATTGCTGAGTATTATTCTTTGAATGTGGATATACCACATTTTGTTTATCCATTCACCAGTTGATGAACATTTGGGTTCTCTCCACCTTTTGCCTATTGTGCATAATGCTGCTATGAACATTCTTGTGTAAGTTTTGTGTGAACATGCTTTTCATTCTTTTGGGTACTTACATAAGGGGAAAACATTGCTGGGCTGAAAGATAATGTTTAACTTTTGAATAACTGTCGAACTCTTTGGCATAGTTGATGTACCATTTTATATATAGCAGTGCACAAAGGTTTCAATTTCTCCACATCTTCTTCAATATTTGTTATTGTCTCTCTTTTTAATTCTAGCCATCCTAGTGGTGTGTTTTTTTATTGCTTAAAGTATTACAAATAGTAGTACATATGTCTCCCCTAGTGGGTTTTGT
Organism: Lasiurus cinereus; assembly: GCA_011751065.1. Lineage (NCBI taxonomy): Eukaryota > Metazoa > Chordata > Mammalia > Chiroptera > Vespertilionidae > Lasiurus > Lasiurus cinereus. The sequence goes on along the minus strand of JAAGEH010000393.1, from coordinate 15,245,551 downwards.
TGTTGTTTATTTTGAGAGAGAAACACTAATTTGCATTTTCACCTATTTATGCATTCATTGATTGACTCCTATATGTGCCCTGCAAGGATTGAACCTGCAACCTGGGTGTATCAGGATGACATTCTAATCTAATGAGCTACCTGGCCAGGGCTGTGACATGATTTTGATTTACATTTCCCTCATGACTAATGATGCTGGGCATCTTTTTTTTTTTATAATATATTTTATTGATTTTTTTACAGAGAGGAAGGGAGAGGAATAGAGAGCCAGAAACATTGATGAGAGAGAAACACTGATCAGCTGCCTCCTGCACGCCCCCCACTGGGAATGTGCCCACAACCAAGACACATGCCCCTGACTGGAATCGAACCCGAGACCCCTCTATCTATCCACTGAGCCAAACCGGTTTCAGCTTGCTGTGGTCTTTAAGGCTGCTCAACAATGCATTCTAGGGCATGACACCTAAATCTCAAGCAACTAGAGGAAAAAAGATAAACTGGGCTTCATAAAAATTGGTGCTTCTTAGAACGCTGTCAAGGAAGTACTAAGACACCCCATAGAATGGAAAGAAATGTTTTCAAATCATATATCTGATTTGTTTTCAGAATATATAAACTCTGACACCTCAACAATAAAAAGATATATAGACTCAAAATTGAAATTAAGATTATTTATTCTAAGAAAATAATTTGGGAAGTGGGTAATGATGAATAGTAATATAATAATGAATACTATTTAAGCTCATGGTTAGAATTTCATGTGTATTACTTCATTTAAAAGCTAAGCACCACTCTTTCCCCATTTAACAGGTGAGAAACCTGAGATTAAATGACTTGTCTGATGTCACTTGCAATGTCACGAGCACCTGGGACTCAAATCAAAGCAGTCCAACTCCCAAGTCCTGAATTTTAATTATTATGAGGTGAGAGCAAAATTTGGAAACAATGAAAATGTCCAACAATAGGAATTTGTTAAATGAATTAAATTACACCTTGGGGAAAAAATTGATTTGTTAACAATAGAAACTATTCACAATATATTGTTGAGTGAGAAAAGCAGGAAATATAATAGTATGCTAGATATCATGTAAACTTGTGTGCCTGGGCATGTTTGTGTTGTGTGTGTGTGTCTGTGTTCAGGGAGAGGATTCACACATTGAAAAGGGCCTAGAGCAGTGCTTCCCAACTTTCCCTGAATCTCAGAATCCCCGGAGGCATCTTTAAAAAATACTGAGGGCCAAACCATGAAATCAGACCAGACCAATGAAATCAGAATCTCTGGGGGTGTGTCCCATGCTTCACGAGCCTTAAAAAGCTTCCCAGGTTGTTCTAAGGTGCTGCAAAGGGTGTGGGCCAGGAGCAGAGCAGGAAGTTCACCTGGGTATTGAGTGGTTGTTTCTGAGTAGAATGGGAATCTGCTCTTTTTAAAAAATTTTCTGAAACTTTTTTTTCCTACAATAAAGCTATTGCTTTTGTAATGAAAATTCTTTTTAATAAAAATAAATTTGATTCAGGGGCTAGGGAAGGAAAAGTCCATTTCTTTTACTTTATCTTACTTGTATGTATCCTAGAATTTGTCCTTTAATTTTCTAGCACATAGCTAAACATAGGGTGTATGTCTGTGTATGTGTGTGTCTCTATGTGTGTTGGTGTGAAGTTGTGTTTTTCCATTGAACTTCAAGGGAAGTAAGAGGTGGAGTTGAGTTGATTCCCTTGGGGAGCCACACTATGTCACAGATGTCTGAGGGACCAAACCAAGTTCCATAGTCCTGGTTTTCCCCACAGTTTGGGGTAGTTAACCCTTGACCTGCTTAGTCTCCCCCCTCCCCCTAAGAGCCCTTCCTGCCAGTTCCTCCAGCCTCTGAGAATGACCCAGCATTCCAGTGTGCCCAGGACTTCCTGGTTTCTGGAAACCCTTCAGTCTTGGACAAACAGGATGGCCGGTTGCTCCATTCCTTCTCCGCTGGGCCCTGTCATCCGTGGTTCCTCCCTCCCCCTCAGTCTCTCTCTGGACTGAGCACTGCCACCCCTCCAGGGGAACTCTGCAGTTCACACCCACCTACCCCAATATGGGGAGGGAGGGATAAGGCAAACCTCACCAGTATTTGCTCCAGGGCTAAAGTACAAATGAAAACTCCTCTTTTTCCATTTGCCTTTTGTCTGAAAGGAGGAGGATGTCTTTAAGCCCAGTAGTATCAGAATTTACTTTCTTTTATTTTGCTCTGGGCTGTCCTTAATGGCCTTGAACATGCTCAATTTTCTAGTCTATAGGAGAGCTAAGGCATTTATTTAATATTCCTGAATCATATTTCTTGAGGGTATATTAGAGGCTAGTGGCCAGTTCTTCATTATATCTTATCTCAGGTAGGGTTTTATAAAAAGCTGGCTTAGAATTTGATTAGGTAACTTTAAAAATAGAATCCATCAAAATAATCTATTTCTTCCCATCATTCTCTCTTTCTAAATTACTGTTTGATCTTGTCATACTCTGCTAAACCATGGCACCTGTTTCAAATTGCACATCATTATTTTTACATAGTTTGAATAATATAGCAAACCTTACTTGAAATGCCCATAGTATATCAAACCCTAATGGTTACTTATAACATTTGCAGTGTAACACCATTGCACATATATAACTCTTTCTCTTAAACTTGTTGTATCAAAAATTTCCCAATTTATTTGCATCTTTACCTGTAAGTTCTCACTAAATAATGGAACACATGACCCAAATCAGTTAAACCAAAGTGTCTTTAATATATAAAAAAATGTAAGAACCAAAGCTCATTTCCAAGCAATTACATCTAGATTGTCAGATAGAACTGAAGATTCAAGGCCAAGATTGTGTTAGGGTGTATGTTCTTTTTATAGACATGGAGACTGGATATTATTATTTATCAGAAGTTGGTAATTTACCCTCCTTCTGCTATAGTTGTTCACTTAGGAAAAACTGATTTTATTAGGCAACATTTTCCCCAGATTCTGTAGTTTACATTGCAAAAATAATAGTTTTTTAATATAAAATAGCATACTAAGTACACTTTTTAAAATCCTTTAACGAGGACATTTTTTTTCACTGATTTTTAGAGAGAGTGGAAGGGAGGGAGGAGAGAAAGAGAAACATGGATATGAGAGAGACATATCAATTGGCTGCCTCCCACAGGCGCTTCCACAGGAGCTGGAGATTGAACCTGCAACCCAGGCATGTGCTCTTGACTAGAAATTGAACACGCAGGTTTATGCTCTAACCACTACACTGGCCAGCAGCCTCTTGGATATTCTCATTAAGCTCCTCTTGGGAGCAGATTCTCCTCTCTAATCCTCTTAACCCACCCCCACCCCAACCCCATTCCAGCCCCACCCCACCGAGAATCATTGGTCCTGGACTCAGAAAAGAGTAACTATAATTGCCTTAAGGTTAGCCAAGGTCACAGGTCACCCTGATCTTCCTCCAGGAATGGAGCTCAGACACCCTGAACCAAGCTGTTTGGAAACTGGTGGGGGTGGGGGTCTTGGTTGGCCTTTTACTACGTGGGTAGCCTGGTGGGGGTGGGGGTGTTGGTTGGCTTGTCCAGAGGAAGCTGAGTTCAAGCTGTTGGTCCTAAATTCTTGCAAAACCAGGTGTCACTTTCTGTGGGTGTGCCATCCAGATGATTTAGAGATAAGAACCAGGTAGGAGAGGCCATACAGAATTTTGGTTTCAGAATTACATTGGGGAGTCTGCTCTCCTGGTAGGTTGGGCCCTGGATTTCCCAGGGGGGTGGAACAGGCTTCCCATAGATGGTGATGTGGAAACATTGAGGTCTGTTTCACTGTAGAGCAGGGAAGAAGGGCAAGAATTTGGTGCCAGTGAAACCCACTTGCTGCTCTTTCAGAATCTCATTTTGAAGTGCCATCTAGATTTCAGCAACATGCTTGCACTTGAAAAAGGAAAACATTGGACAGAGCTGGTGTTTTCGAGTGTGAACTTGCTCTGGCATCCAGTGTAATTTTTTTGGCTACGTAACCACCATTCTTCACATCTGCTCCCCCAAGCAAATCTTTGTGAAAGAGGAGTTCCAGCTGGGAGATCTTAGCTGCTTTGTTAAAAACGGGTTCCAGGTAGGAGAGGGAAGGGACTTTCCTGTCTCCAGAAGGGGAGAATGTTACAGGGACACTTATCCATGAACAGGAACCGAGGAAATAGGAACTGTGCACTTGCAACCAAAAAGATCACTGCACCACAACTCCTTTACCCCTCTTAAGGGACTTAAAGAGATCCGGGCTACTAACTCCATCTTTCCTGGTGGGAAGATGCTCTCACCAAGCCTCAAAGGAGGGCCCTTTGGAGGGTGTAGTAAGGATTCTCTGGGTCTTATTCAGGACCTAGATGACTTGGTTAAACCCAGCCCTCATCTGTGAGATAGTTTCTGACCTCTATTAACATGCTTCTTTTTATTTTTTAAGAGAATAGTGCCAGATAAAATACAGGACCCTGATTTAATTTGAATTTAAGATAAGCAAATTTAATTTTTTAAGTTAAATAGTCACAAATATTGCATGGGATATACACTAAAAATTGTTTACCTGAAATTTGAATTTAACTGGGGTTTTATTCTGTTTGTTTGTTCTTTGCTAATTCTGGCAACCCTAGTTTCAAGGGGCCCAGTGACTGGAGCTGGAGTGAGGTAGCAAATTCCAGGAAGATGGCAGGGTTCATTTCCTGGCCCTGTGTGTGTGTGTTGGCTTGTGAAGACACCAAGGAAGGCGTTTGGAAGCAGAAAGAAGCTGATCCCTGATGAAGGGTCTCCCTACATTCCTTCCTCAGGAGGCAATGAAAATGTCCCCTTTTCCAACCAGCATTTTCTTCTCAGAGGATCAATGCTACTAGCCTTGGCCAGTTGTCTGATGGCCTGGCTTAATGTCCTTTATTGGTGCGGTGAGCTGTTTATGGTACATTCCTGATCTGGGAAATGGCCCTCAGGCTTCCTGCTGGGGGCTGATAACAGAGTGAAATCAGAAATCCAGTGTGAAGATTATGCCATTGGGAGATATAACCAGCTATTGTGACAGGGAAACTTTATGGCCAGATAGACCTGGGTTCAAAGCCTGGGTCTATCGTTAGCTGGGGCTCAGTTTCCTCCTCTCTAAAATGATAGTGATGTTTATCTCTCAGGGCTGTTGTGAGGGTTAAATGAGACGATATAGTCAAGGCATTCAGATAGTGTGCGTCATTTAGTAACGGCTGATGAAAGTGCTTATTGCCACATCCACACAGTAGTTCAGCCCACCTGTGCCACCCATGTTTGTCAATACGACCTCACTTAAAACTTTTCTGTGCCATGGAAATACGATGTCTTACATGACTCCTCTTTGAAAGCAGAAAGCTGCAAACCAGCCTCTGAGTCTCCTTCTAGACTCTGGTGTTTCCTGTTACCATAATCAATGGCTACTTGCAGGCTGATCAGCTGCAGCTCCAGGGTGGAGGTAGGGTTTGGGGCTTATCGTGATTTCATGAGCTCCTATCTAAGCTTCTTCACATCACCGTTAAATCCAAGCAAACACAGTGTGTGTGCACTCCGCAGAGCCAGCTTCACGCAAGTCCTTGTTCCCCAGTCAGACTGAGCCCAGGCCCCTCTCAGCCTTGGGAGTCATCACTCTGACTTGTGCTGCTAGTGGTTAGAGTGTCATCCTGTGCATCAAAGGGTCTCAGGTTTGATTCCCTGACAAGGGAACATACCTGGGTTGCATGTAGAGGCAACCAATCTCTATGTCTCTCTCACATTGATGTTTCTCTCTCTCTTCTCTCTCTCTCTCTCTCTCTCT
>JAAGEH010000393.1:15231866-15239647 GCA_011751065.1 Lasiurus cinereus | reverse complement strand
ATGAAAAGTGTCTGGGACACCAAGTGTGACAGACTCTCCCTGCAGAGGCCACCAAGGCTTTAATGGACCTGATAGGCTTTTAGAAAGGATATTAGGAGAAAGTTCCAGTGACATTTTAATTTATTACATATCAGGATGGGGGAGGCTTGTTTTGGTTTTGGGGGTGGAAGTCTAGACCATGGGCCACAGATCTGGACTCCAGGAGAGGGCAGAGCCAATGCAGCGGCCCCTGCCTTGTCAGGCTATTACCCTCCACCTGGCAGCTGGGGCCAGCTTTGCTGCGGCTGCCCCCAGAGTCAGCTGACTAGTGGGTTGGCTGACAAAAGTGGTGTGTGCTGAATTCCTTTCCAAGGATGGGGAGGAGATGCCAGCCCAGCCACCCACCAAAGAAGCGAGATACTGCTGTGGAGAAAACAGCCTGTACTCATTCCTTTGTGTTTGGGCCTGAGTAAGAGCCAGAAGCAGTGGGGTTTGGTTAAGAATTCAGTTACAAATCATGCTAATGGGATGTTCATAGTCCGGAACATTAAGGCTGGGGAACATGTAATTGAGTGTTGAGAATCTTAGGGTGTTATCCTCCCCAAGGTTCCCTTTTGGAGCTGTTGTGGTGCAATTACATCATCACAACTGGTGTGAGAGGCCAGCTGTGACAGGGAGGGACAGGCAAGGGTCAGGGTGGCAGACACTGAGGTCTTTCTGTGATGTGATTATTGTTGCCCTGCTAAGCAGGGAAGATGGAGGGCAGGGGTGTTTTGCCTTATGCACAAAAACAAAATAGAGCAGAACAATGGCAAGTGCCACCCCCAAACACAATCAGAGGCTCTATGTGGGGTTTCCCTTGGACCTGTGTCATCCCTCAAGGTGTTCGCATTAGATACACTCAGCAAAAGGACCCACCATGCTCAGGAAGAATTCTTTTAGTCCTAGAAATGCTGGGGTTTGGCGGTTGCTCCTTCGTACCTCCTCCCACCCCCTCCCACCCCCCCGCACCTGACCTTGGTATGTCCTGGCACTCAGCTCTCACTGCTGGCTTGGGTCTGAGTTTCATGCAAGTGCTGCCAACTCTCCTTTTCTTCCAGAGGTCTCATTGTATCCCAGGACGCTGCCAACTTCTTCCTCTAGGAGGTGATGTGTGGTACTAATGGGACTGGGTTTCATCAGTGACAGGGGACTTTGTTGGGTACAGAGGAGATTCCCACAGCAGAACAGCTGGTGGAGAAGTGTGCAGAGGTTATCAGGATGTCACTCCCTGGCTTACAGGAACCATCTTCATGAAGATAGGGGCTACCATTTTCCTACTATTGTCCTAATGCCTGTCCTCCCAATCTTGCTCCAAACACACACCTGCGGCCCTTCATTGGCCTTCTTCTTATCTTCCCAGATGACTATAAGCTTACAAGTTAATTATACTTGTAAGGGCCTCAGTATTTTTTTTAAGCCGTGATGGTGAACTAGCTTCTCTCCACAGCCAGTCTTCCTGAGTCACTGCCCCGCCCAGCTGCCAGTAAGAGTTGGGAGGAGGAGGAGGGAAGGGTGACTAATAAGGGAGAATCGTTAGCCTGAAGAACCATTTCCCTGCCTCCTTTATACCAAGTCATTGTGTAGAAGGAGTGTGTGTGCGTGCGTGTGCCTGTTGGAGCCTTGTCCAACAGCAAGTGCTTTCTCAGCATCACCTGGGGCCTTGCTGTGGGAGGGTGCTCTGAGGTCATGCTCTTTTCCTACTTGGAGTCAACTCAGAGTCCAACGTTAGCTTTGTTGTTCCGCCAGATAAGGAAACAGACCCTGTGGAAGTCATTTTTCAAATTATGTCCAAGGAATGTTTTCAGCTTACTAATCCTAGCTCCTTCCTTGGGTAGGTCAAGGGTGAGCATGAAGTACACTAAATCACTCACTCAGGTCTTTTTCCATTCTTCAAATTTCTGTGTGTTTTTTTCCGAACCTATAAAAATGAGCATACACTCCTTTAAAATGGAAGTCCCTCCCCAAAAAAACCTCTTATTGAAAAAGAAAATAAGATCATTCAGCAAACTCCTTACTTCCTGGACTCTCAGATGAGGGATCAATTTGGGAAACAGGGATCATGTATTCAAATGTTATACCCTTCAACCGCCCTGCAAAGAGGGTCTGTGCCATTATTTATAATGTATTTACACAGCTCTGTGGCCATTGAAGCGGTCTGTTTAATGACATGCTGGACTGTTAGAAATCATTATGAGTAAACAGGCATAGCGATTTATTTTCTTTCCCCTCGAGGTCTCTTGGAGGTCCCCAAAGATAAATATTTGCATGGGGTCCAGTTTGCCTTTCCCCAGCCTAATGTGGTGCTGAGGTGAGTGGTGGACTTCTTGCCTGAGCTTGTTAACATGCACAGACCTGTTCTCCTCTCCAGGCAGCCGTGAGGGTCTGACCTGCCTCAGTGACAAGTGCTTGGGCAGCAGCCACTTACCCAGCTTAGAACTTCAGTGCAGGCACCGGCTTGTTGCTATTCCAAACAACCGCACGCTGCTGCCGCCGCTACCACGGAGTGGACCAACTTGAACCCATGAGTTTTGCCTTGAGTGCAGGAGGCCCCGTGTTTTCTGTGTGAATCTGTGTTGCTGTCCAAGTGTCAGAGAATTTAGTTGTAGAGGACATACTTCTCAAGAGTCCTGAGAAATCTCTTGAATTCTCAGTGTTCTTTCTAGGGAGCTGATTTGAACTTCAAAAAAATATATATATTTTTCTTCAGACCCTTAGTAACATTGCAAAACAAACTAGGAGATATAATTAAGACCAGGATTTAAAAACTTTCTTTTTTTAATTGATCCTTGTCTCCTTTCTTGGTGAAAAGTGAAGAAGGAACTACAGAGTATTTTATGCTTTTAATATACGTTTTATGTATTTAACTGCAAATTAGGAAAGTAGGCCTAAGGTTACTCCATAAATAGTCATTTTAGATAACATTATCATTAGCATAAAACGGGGTTAAGAGGAGGTCTGGGACTATGAAATTTATTTTATAGCTCCATACTTGAGGATGGCAGACATCTTAGAAATTGGTGTGTGAATAAATTTAGGAAATGTTTTCAGCTCAGGCTCAACATATTCTTTACTGTAAGGTACTGATAGTACTCTAACCTAAGCAATCCTATATGCTCATGTCTGTAATGGACACACAAATGCATGGACAGCCTTGAGGAAGACTGAAGTCACCTGTCGGGGATTTGCAGAAGCATAAGGCAGATTGGATTCAGCCTGCATAAATATGTTAATCTAGGTATATATTGCCCAGCAAACATGACTGCTTCATCCTGCAAGATTCAGCAGTTGATGTTTTGAAGACCATTGTTGGAAGGCCAGGGTTGAAAGCTATTATGAAATCCTGCTACTTGGGTAGCACCCCATCCATTCTATGTGAATTCTCACAACAGGAAACAAATGGAGTGAAGGAGGCCAGTGAACTTTCTGAGAAACTGGCAGCCCAGCAGACATGCTGACACCAGCGAGAAACCAGCTGGAACTAAAGGTCTTTGTATCAGGAAGAAAACAGTGCTTCTTCCTTAAAAGAGAAGGAGTCCTGGCACTGGAAAGCCCCGGGTAGGAATTGGGTAGCAAAGCTTTGGGGAGTGTGAGTTGGAATTTGGAGCTCTCCAGGGTGAAACATAAGGGATGTAGAGATGGGAAGGGGGTAGGGAGAATAGCTGAGAGTGTCCGTCAGGATGTGTCCCTTCTGCTGTGGAAACCCCCTCCTTGTTTTCAGTGGGAGCTCTCAGGAACTGCTTCATGCCAGCAGATTTATTTTGGGAGCAGTGAAAGGGCTGCATTTTGCATTATGGTGGTGGGGGAACAGAACAAGAATGGCGTGCAGATTCAGGTGGCAGCAGGACATCAGACCCCCTGGGAGTCGTGGGGGGAGGTTTTTGAACCTTCCTAGTCGGCAGAACTGGTGAATTCAAGACCACTTCACCTAGATCTTACTGGACAAAGAGATCTGCACCTGACATCTGGGTCACATCTTTAAAATAATATCCAAGTGGATATTTGTTCTTTAAACTTGTGTCCTATCAGGCTTGCTAAGCAACTTCGCCCATCGATTCTGTGTTCATGCCCCCATTGAATATGGAATGGGAAGGGAGGATCAGCCCTGGGGGGAAGGCCAAGACTGCGACTGGAAGGCTGCCTGCTTTGCCTGCTGAGCAGAGCAAGCAGCGAGGAGCTGGCCACGTTGGGCAGCAGCACAGGGAGGGCCAGGGGACGCTGTTAGTGGTGGGCGGTGCCCGGAGAAGCAGCTCCCGTACAGCTGGCAGCTCAGCGGCAGCAAGGAGCATGGTGATGGGTTCTGCAAATAACAGCTGCGGAGCAATCATTCTGTTTGGACAACGTGGGAAGGGCCCTTGTTCGCAAATTGGTCTCTTCAACAACACCTGCAAGCACAGATAATAATCCATTGTCAGTCTGCAGCTTTTAAAGACAAAAGACAGCCGATGAGGGAGGAGCCAGCAGGCAGGGGAACTTTTGGACTCGGAGAGTGCAAATGAGGACTCCAGGTTCTGTTTCTGGATTCACCGTGGGATTCTCTTTTTATCCTTGCAGGCCACCACTGCTGCCATCATCATTTCCTGTCCGTTGCAAAGGATGCTCCCTTGCAAATCAGGGATCAATACTGTTAAAGTGGCCCCGGGAAAGGAAAGGTTACACATGTGTATGTAAATCGAAAGGTTTATGAGGCGCAGGTGGCTTATAGTCCTTGGAGATTGCAAAATTAGCATGTCAAAGCTAAAATGGAGCTAAGGTATAGATGCAGTCTCTTCCAGTGGCCCTGAGCATGACCCTCTTGATCCTTCAGTTTAAAATCATATGGTGCTGCCAGATGTGTCCAGTCCCTTCCATTTGCACAATACTTGGCAGTTTAGGTTAGCCAGCCTATTGCCTTTTCTCACTTTAGCCTCACAAGGACAGTTTGTGGAGTAAAAGCCCCATTTTAACAAAAGAGGAACCGAAGGACCAAGTGTGGAGTGCTGTCCACTACAGTACTGACACAACTAATGTATAGTGAGTTGTTTAGATCTTATTTTATTTTTCCTTTTTCAACCTTGATTGAATTGTGAAGCATAAGATGAGGTAATAGACACATGGAGACATAGGAGGTACATTTCCTATACTCACTGGTCCAACATGATGCCACTAGCTAAATTTTAACTAATTAAAATGAAATATAATGTAAAATTCAGTTTCTCCATTACACCACACACATTTAAAGTAGTCAATAGCCATATATGCCTGGTGATAGATCAGACATTTCTGTTGGACAGAAGCTACACTGTATGGAGGCTAACAATCTAGGGATGTTTAAGAAAACATCTTTTCTGCCCTATTTGCTGTTTGAAGTTCATTTGTTTCTTGGTGCCTACATGCTTCTTGTTGTCTAAAAGATAGTCTGAGCAGTTTTAATTTCTTGATAAAGAAGTAAAATGTACAAACAGTAGATACATTCATTTTGATGCACAATTTTATAGTTTCAACTAATGCAAACAACAGTGTAGTCACCACCATTATCAAGAGACAGAAGTTTGAGATCTTTCTAAAGTGTTCTCTCATGCCCCTTCTCAGTCATTCTTCCCTTAACTCTTGTTTGAGACAACCACTGATTTCTGCCATTATATATTAAATTTGTAGTTTCTAGAGCTTTATATAAACGGAATCATATAATATTCACTCTTTTCTTTGGCTTCTTTCATTCAGTGTGAAATTCATTCATGTCATTGAATGTACCACTTGCAGTACCGATTCAGATTCCATCGCTGAGGGCTGCTGAGTTGACTCGCACAACTCCAAACTTCAGAGACAAGCTTTCACTGGGAATTCAGAGAAATCAGACACGTTTGCATGTGTCGTTGCAAAAGAGTTAGTTCCTTTTTGTTGCTGAGTAGTGTTCTTTATAGGGGTACATCACAATTTGTGTATCCACCCACCTGTTGATACACATTTGGGTTGTTTTCAATTTTGGTGATTATGAACATTTTCATACTTGTCTTTGTGAGGGCACATTTCCACTTCCTGAAAGTGAAACTTTTTGGTCACATGGTAAATGTATGCTTAACTCTGTAAGAAATTGCCAGACTGTTTCCAAGGTGACTATATCATTTAACATCCTATTTAGCAAGGTCACTAGATAAAAATCAACTCTACTTCTATATAATAGCTGTAAACAATGAGAACTAGAAATCTAAAAAGCACCAATTATAACAGCATAAAATATGAAATATTTAATGTTAAATTTAGCAAAGTATTGTGTAATCTGAACATTGAAAACAATAACATACTGCTGAGAGAAATTTTAAGACTTATATAAGTAGAGAAATATATACTGTGCATATGGATTGGAAACTTGATCTTGTTAAGGTGTCATTTCTCCTCAGATTTTTGGGGGAGTAGGAAATGACAATCTGAAAATGGAAATACAAAGCATTTAGAGTAATCAAAGCAATATTGAAAGGAAGAGTAAAGTTTAAAGATTTATATGACTTAACTTCAAGACATATTTTAAAGTTACAATAATTAGGATGGCATGGTTCTGGTATAAAGAGTCTAGATAGAAGATACTGGAAAAAGATTGGAGCAAGAAGAGGTTTTGGAAAAACTTTAAGGAAGAATGTCAAAATTGTGGCTTTGAGCTTATAAAGAGGGATTTGTGGGGAGAGAAGAAAAATCTAATGGGGATTTTCATTAACTTGTTTACTGTCTGGTGTGTGATGTAATTCTTCTGCAGTGACAACCTTAACTCTTCAGTGAAGTTGTTAAGGTAAGCTCAGAGAATGCTTGGTTTCAGCATAATTTTCATAGGAAGCCACAGAGGGTAGAATTAAGATGGCAGACACAGATGAAGGAGAGGAGTTGGGGGGCATGGAATATCAGGAGGACATATTAAGATCCAAAAGAAAGTAAATAGAATATAGAAGGCCTGAAGTAAGATCAAACATTTACAATAGGATTGGGAAGGCCTTAGAATGTTCCAAGCTGTGGGAGTAGGGTTCAGACCATAGTCAGATTTCCTATGTCCAGGTAAAGACTTTTCTTATGTGAAGAATACCTGAATCCAGTATATTGTACAAATACAGAGGCATATTTCTCTGAATCCCCAGTGAAAGCTTGTCTCTGGAGTTGTACAACTCAACTCAGCAACCCTCATCGATGGAATCTGAAAAACACATTTTAAAAAAAGCCTATGAAAGTGTGAGGTTTTCAGTATAATCTCAAAATTATATATGATCTCTTTTGTATTCCTCAATTGTGTCCCTAAAATATGTTCTTTACTTTCCAAGTTTCTCAGATAAAGACCCAGGAGAAAGGAGAGGCAAGGGTCACAATAAAGCTACTTTATCAAATGGGATTCCTAAAAGGAATTCTTTTAAAAAGCCTCCTCCCCCCTATCTATCTTCTATGATTTGGGAAGTCAGAAAAAAGGAAGGAAATCTCTTCTTCAAACAGTAAACTACATGCCTGGTTCTGTTCTACCTACATTTGAATGTTATATTTCAAACCATTTGCAAGGTTCTTTCCATTTGGATATTACAAATAATTAGGCATGTTCATAACAGAAAGTAAAGCACTTTTACTGCTTTTAAATATCCGACATTCATTTCCCTTCTTTAGTTGTGGTATCCTGATTTCCCGCTGGGAAATCACCCTTACCCTTGCTCTGGGTAGAGTTTATTGTTCTCCTATTACAAGGGAAGAGCATGCCACTCCACCCAAGGTAACCAGGGCATCACATTTCTTGGCTTTTCTGATTGGTTCCTAGG
>JAAGEH010000393.1:15216866-15226866 GCA_011751065.1 Lasiurus cinereus | reverse complement strand
TGGCAAATCAAATATTCGTACTTAGAATTTGAAATTCAAAGCAGTGAATCATGTTGCCAATTGGTAGCAGAGGAAGAATGTCAAAGGATGCTAAATGGAAGTTCCAGGACCCTGGCCAACCAAATCGTGGATAAATCACTGTAGTCAGAAGCCAGCAAAACTGTGAGTGAGTAGGGGAGTCCAGCTTGGGAGGTGTGGAAAGAAGCAGACATATGGAGAGTAACAGCAGCAGTGGGGAGCTTGAGACCTCTGTTGCTAATGTCTTTAAAAGACACCTCAAATTCAGAACACCCTGAGGCTTTAGTTCCCATCCCATGAGGAATGCTGTATCATGGCTCAGTGTCAATCTGATCCTGTGACATTTCTGTCTCATCCTTACCTCTGATTTATTCTTTTTAAAAATATATATATTTTATTGATTTTTTTTACAGAGAGGAAGGGAGAGAGATAGAGAGTTAGAAACATCGATGAGAGAGAAACATCAATCAGCTGCCTCCTGCACATCCCCTGGGGATGTGCCCGCAAACCAAGGTACATGCCCTTGACCAGAATCAAACCTGGGACCTTCAAGTCTGCAGGCTGACGCTCTATCCACTAAGCCAAACCAGTTTTGGCCTTTTATTTACTCTTGCAGCAACAACCCTTAGCCCCAATGCCCCACCCTGCAATAATCAGATTGAGCTGATCTCTGTTCTTTACATATCAACAAGCTGAGACTACCCTCAGCTTCTGAGGTACCATTACTGGTCCAAGTTATAATTGCATAACTTTCTGTCTTAGGGTATGTTTTTTCCACGTGGCCCACATTGAATGACACCATAGGGATTTTAAAAAGAGAAAGAGCTATGTAAGTTGCTGTGGTCAAGCAAAGCTTCCTGGAAGAGCAAGAACTTTCTTGAGAGATGGCTAGAGGGGAAATATTGTAGGCCTGAGACAGAGCACGTAAACACCCCAAAGTCTTGCTAAGGAAGAGGTCAGTCAGAGAGCATTCATTTGAAATTGTGTGGGAATGCTGAAAATATGAAAGTCTCTCATGAGTTTTCAGGCTGCCAACAACCCCTCTCCAGTATCCCCAAGTCATCATTTGGATTAATCTGACCCCAAAAACTAGGGAATGGCCAAGAATGACTATTAAAGAAATCACACTGCACCATGGAAGATGGAAAGGTAAAATTGTGCTGTAATAATCCTGCAGACAGAATAAATGTTGTAGTGGATTATTATGTTGTCTAAAAACAGTCTTTGTGAATGTGGAATGACACGTGAAATTTGCAGCTATTTACTTTGCAGTGCTTCCATTTCCATTTATTTGGAGTGATGGTTACTCCGTTCCAATGCCTCCCCTTTTCCGTCATTGTGGCAGTGGGAAATAACCTGACAGGTGCACTCGGGAACTCTCCCAAGGTACTGCCACCAGAGTTCTCCAGAATCCTGGAAAGTTCTATTTCTTCAACTGTGTTGGAGAGGAGAAAAGAGAATGGGAGCTACAAAGAGAGAATGGGCAGCACTGGCCAGCAGTCATGGAGACAGACATTTGTGAAAAGGCATTTATGCAGAAACAGCCCAAGGGTGGGGGAGATCCTTGAGGGTAAAGTAAAACCCTTTAATATGCTTGAGCTTTGTAAACTTAAATGTGGCTTATGTATCCTCATTCCCAGCCTTTTAAATTAACTTTTGATATTTTTATTTACTTTTGGAGACTAGGTAATATACCCACATTATTGGTAGATTTGCTGCCTAGGCCTGTAACATTTCCTTAAAAAGTATCTCCAGTGTTTGCCTTGGTGCTGTGGCTCATGCCATTTCTTTGCCGGGAAGCTTTTCAATTCTCCTACCTTGCAAGACCCAGACAGAACTTACCTCTCCTATGCAGCATCCCTATCAAACCCAGGGAAAGTTTTTCTTTTCTTACTATGTGCCAGTAATTAAATCTGTGTAACTTGGGGAAGGCACAGCATTAACCATAATCTGCCTTGGATCATTTTCATATTCTTCTCTTAAACCATTACCTGCTGTGTTTGTTACCTACGTTTGCCAGGCCACAAACATCTGGGACTTTCACAGAAAGGTAACAATCAGTATTGTATTTCTCAGGCTTTGTCCTCACCTGCAGAGGCAGGTCCTTCTGCCTCCCTGAAGTTCATACTCTTGAGTTCTGAGGGTCCTCACGGTAGCCCATCTGTGGCCCTGAATACTGTCCTCTCCATCCTGCTCTGATTCTGGTCAGTGGTGGGGGTTCCTGGTGAGCCAGTGTAAGGGCCAGTGGTGTGGTCTCCTGGTGAGCCAGTGGTGTGGTCTCCTGGTGAGCCAGTGGTGTGGTTTCCTGGTGAGCCAGTGGTAAGGGTTCCTAGTGACCCAGAGATGAGGGCTCCTGGTGAGGGTTCTCTGACTCTCGATGCTTAATGCCCACAGAGATCTGGGAACTTGCTACTGCTGCTGCCTGCAGAGCCCAGGGCCACACTGAGCTGACACTGCCCTGCCTCTTCAGCGCACACTGTGGGAGTCCCTCAATGGGCTGACCTGAATTGGCCTCTCAGCTGAGTTGGGGGAAACCCCTGATTTTCATGCTGTGTTGTTTCATGGATGTAGAACAGTAGGACTTTGCTCCCAATGTTTTATAGATTTTTAGCTCCATAGCTCTTATTTTCTTTGCTGTCTCCTCCTCTTAGAATGCAGCGGGGAGTCCACTGAGGCTGTACCTTCACATTCTGAGGTACCATTACTGGTCCAAGTTACAATTCTTAGAACGTGTACTTTCCAGGAGACCTCTCCATAATAATATGCTGCAGGCATGTGCAGGCTTTGACCTCTTTCCCCCCACAAAAACCTTACAATGAACTTATGAGCTTGGTACTCCTGTATCCAGTTGAAGAAGCTAAGGCCCAGAGAGGTGAAATAACTTGCTAAAATTGCCTAGAAAATTAGTGGTAGAACCAAGCTTCCTGATTCCCAGCCTCATGGTTTTCCCTCAGACCAGTGACGTCCCAACTCTTCCTTTTTTTATTTTTATTTTTCAGTTTTAAATTTTATCATGATAGCTTAAAAGATGAATAATATGTGTTTCAAACCTTATTAAACTCATTTATCTCAACATGATTACAAAGAGCACAGTACAGGATTTCAAGTAACTTATGGTAGAGACCGTTGTCCATTTAAAAATAAGCTGCTTTCTTCCACAAAACCTGCATTGAAAGGTAAAACAGTTTTCTTTTATATTGCTTAACAGCTAGATGCAAACTTTTGATGTGAATTTATTTCATTGTCAACTCTCATACTATAGCTGGGGGGTACAAATGTTCATAGTTCAGTTAAATGATACTAATAAAAAGCTTCAGTTTCTCTCAGATACAAATTAGAAACCTCCATTCACATCTCTTACCAGTAATATGTCAGACTTGATTGTCTTGCCAAGTCACTTCTTCTTTCCTTCCCCTTTGTTTACTTCCCTCTCCTTGCTGAAGAGTTTGGTCACTATCTCCTGTTTTTTTGTGTCCTTGTTTTTAGTTTAGGAATCATTTTGGCGCTATACAACATTACTGACTTACGTGATGGGAACTGTACAAGACAGAAGCTGCCATCTTCCTGTTTGAGTTGAACCCAGACTCTTCCCTTATACTGAGCATCATGATTCCATTCTCTGGAGTACATTTTGTTTTTCTCAAGAAATGTATTAAGTCCAACTGCTGAGCACATATCTTGAATCTCTGGAGCTGTAGGATTTCAACAGCCTTACTTTTGGGGATTTGCCTGCCCTCTGAGATGGTCTTATGTTATTTAAATAAGCAGGGTATCTATTTATATAAAAGACTAATACGCAAAGTGTCCCCTCGGGAGTTCTACCAGGAGATGGGGAGTTCTATTGCTAGCTATGACATGCACTGACCACCAGGGGGCAGCATGGAATGAAGGAAGGCCCCAGCCGGCAGCCAGGGAAGGGAAGCCCTGGCCGGCAGCCAGAAGACCCCAATTGGTCCTGATCACCGGCCAGGCCTAGGGACCTTACCATGCACGAATTTCATGCATTGGCTCCTAGTATACAAATAAACCTGTCCTGGTTGGTTGCTGCACAAGCCATCTCTGCCTGTGCCCACATGGCTGAGACCCACAGGGTCTTCCTCTTTTTTAAACCAAATATGTCCCACCCTGGCCAGGTAGCTCAATTGGTTAGAGTATTGTCCTGATACGCCAAGGTTACACATTCTATCTCCAGTCAGGACACATATAAGAATCAACAAATGAATGCATAAATAAGAGAAACAACAAATTGATGTTCCTCTCCCTTAAATCAATCAATAAAAATATTTAAACCAGATATGTCTGTTTCTTCAAGTGGAATCATTCAAGAAGCCCGATATGTAAAACAAATATGGGTCAGCCAGGATAGGTGAGTGTCAGCCTATGAACCAGGAGGTCATGGTTTCATTCCTGGTCAGGGCACATCCTCAGGTTGTGGGCTCTACTGATCAGAAGCAGCTGATCAGTGATTCTCTCTCATCATTGATATTTCTATCACTCTCTTCCTCTCTGAAATCAATAAAAATATATCTTAAAATATAAAACAAATATGGCTGGGGCTGCTCTAGATGAAAACAGGATGAAGATGGGGGTTCCTTTAGCTCAGCCACACTTTCCCCAAAGGCAACTGGGCCCTGAACTCTGTCTGAGGAGCGACTCCCAAAAGACTGCTCCTAGAGTACCCAGTCTCCTCCAGAACACGGATGAGCTCCCTGTGGCATCAAAAAGGGAAATTTCCCGCCTGGAAGGATACAAGTTCATTTTTACACAGGCCAGCAAGAAACACAATTTTATCAGGTGGTGCTTTATTTTTTTCTCTCCCCCTGCCATTTCTTTTAAATCACATCTCCAAGACTCTGTGTGTTTAATCTGTCACTCATCCCTTCTTCTCTGCTAGCCTCTTTAGCTGAGCCACTTTCATCCTGGCAGGTGATCACCACAAGCCTTTAAGGAGTGGTAAATTGAGATGGAGAAATAATCTGAGGCCTCAAAGCTGCTTTAGGTGATGTTTGTACTGTCTCACTCACCCTCCCACTGGGCTTCAGGTTTTCCATTCAGGCTCATGAATGCCACACCCAGGGCATTCCAGCTGAGCTCTCTGTAGCTGAGCCAAGAGTTTGTAGACAGCTGGAGGAAAAATGTGCTGAAAAAGCAAGACCTCAGTGCTGTCACCCCAGTAGCCTGAGCCAGGGCTAGCATGACCAGGTGCTGAGATGGTCTGTCTGCCCTGCGCAGTGGGAAAACATGAGGGAAGTGAGCAGCACCTACAATAGCACCTAGAGCCTCTCTGGGTTGGGAATGACTATAGAATGAGCAAGCATCAAGGATACAGGATAGACTTGCCAAAGACAGAATGGTATGTATGAGCCATTCACAGTGACTCATGGGATTTCCACCTGATAAAGGAATGTTGGCTTTTCCTGGACAAGCTTTAGGAAATGCTCAACTCTAGAAAACCCTCATCCAAATGCCACACGCTGCAAACTCTAGACTTCCTGTTTTTCAGATAGAGGAAAACAAGACTGTAAAAGGAAGCCGGATCCCACAATGACACTTCGAGGTACCTCCATGTTTCAGGTATGGATTCTGGTGTAAAATGGTTATTTGTGCTCTTCCGGTCCTTGCACTTCGGGAGTTGCAGGCTTCTGTGCAGAGATGGTCAAGTCCAAGAACCACACTACACACAATCAGTCTCGAAAATGGCACAGAAATGGTATCAAGAAACCCTGGTCACAAAGATACGAATCTCTTAAGAGGGTAGATCTCAAGTTCCTAAGGAACATGCGCTTTGCCAAGAAGCACAAGAAGGGTCTGAACAACGCCAAGGCCATGGGCACACATGCTGAAGCCATCAAGGCCCTCGTCAAGCCCAAGGAGCCCAGGCCCAATACCCCAAAGGGCTGCAGCCACAAACTCAGTTGACTTGCCTATTTCGCTCATCCCAAGCTTGGGACATGTGCTCATGCCTGAATTGCTAAGGGGCTCAGGCTCTGCCGGCCAAAGGCCAAGGCCAAGGTGGAAACCAAGCCGCAGGCTGCAGGTACAGCTACAGCTCAGGCTCCCAAAGCGGCTCAGGCTCCCGCTCCCATAGGTGCCCAGATCCCTGCTCCCAGAGGTGCCCAGACCCTCATGAAGGATCCACAGTAGAGGCCTCTGTCAGCCGATGTGAGGACGGAAGGACTGGTGGTGCTTCTGGGCTGCTGTCTGCATGGTGCTGTGCCACCCTGTGCTGTTTGTACAAATAAACCTGCAGCAGAAAAAAAAAAAAGTTATTTGCCCTGGAGAGACTGTCTCAAGAGTATGGCCACTGGCCTGCTCTTCCTGAATCTGCACATTTAATGGCTGAGAGCTATTTCCAGGCCCCCTTTCCAGATGATAGCTCTGGGACCTTGATGAGTATCCATAACTTACATTTCCATAGCAGTGTATAGTTCTCGAGGCACTTTCCTATATATATCAGACAGCATTCTGCGCAGGTAACAGAAATCACTTTAGTAGTTTAAGCAGAAAAAGACTTACTATAGAGGATTCGGTGCTTTATAAGGAGCAGGCTTCAGGCTGGGCCTCCAGGAATGACTTTCAGAGCTGTATCCCAGAACTAGTTCGACCGGAGAGTGCCTACTTCTGACACAATCAGGAAGATGCTGCCAGAAATGTTGGCTCCAAGAATATATTAACCTTCATTGTCATTTGGGGATCAGAACTGCTGCCTCTAATGCCATATGACTCCAGTTTTGATTTGCACTAGCAGAATTCATACTTCATGTCCACCCCTCTCTCTTCTTAACTTTTTAATTCCAAGCTCTGTGCAAGGACATCCGCTGAGTAGGACTCACATTATCCTAAAACATAGCTGCAAGGGAGTCTAGAAACTGTTAGCTTTCCAGTTTCTGCAGTAAAGAAAGGCACGCTAGAAAATTAGAATAGACATTTATTGCTGTATCTGCCGAGTCATATTACTATTCCTGGGAAATCTGGGAAGTTTCAGAAGTGGTAGCCTCATTTAGCACATGAGGAAAAGGAGCATGATGATGGGTCTAGAGAGATAATAAATGGGGAGATGGGGAGGTCAGGGACTGTTGCCCTAAACAAGTATAGTTTGGGTTGTGATGTAAAGAATGCTACAGGCTAAAGTAGATGAAGGGATGAGTGGGAACAGTATTCCAGGCAGGAAGAAAAACATTCATATAGGCTCCAAGACTGGAGGGAGTGTGATACAACTGCAGAACTGAAAGAAGAAGGGATGTATTTGTGGGGCAATGAGAGAAGGATGTGAAAGGCTGGAGAGAAGCCAGGGACAGACAACCAAGCCCTATGGGCCCCATTAGGAAATTGGCCTTTATCCCAAGAGCAATGAGAAGTAATTCAAGCATTTTATGGAGGGAAATGGTTGGGGGAGGGATGTGTGTTTGTGTGTGTGTGTGTGTGTGTGTGTGTGTGTGTGTGTGTGTGTATGTGTGTGTAGGGGGGTGGCTGATCATACTTAAGTTTGAAAAGATCACTGGTGTGTGTGTGTGTGTATGTGTGTGTGTGTGTGTGTGTGTGTGTGTGTTCTGACCCCATGCCTGTATTTGCTTATTATAGTCTACCATTTGCCACCAAACTATCATTATTGTCATGTATTACTGAAGAGGTTTTATCTTTGAATCATTTGCATTCTTTCATCCCAAGCAACAGGAGAAAAAAACAAAACAAAAAACGAACAACAGCACGAGGAGGTCTACAAGTCTGGGAAGTTATTTTTCGGGGTTTTTACATTTGTATAAATAAAGGCCTCTGGGGGAACCATTCATTTCCTTTGTAGCTACTTTAGGATGTTAGGGAGGGCATTCAGTGTGAGCTGTTGGAAAAGCTTCTGCACATTGTTCTGTGGGTGGAGCTCAAAAAGGTGTGGAAATGAATCAGCAGGAGAGGCCTCTGATGGTGCCTCTGGTCCTCCAGAAATTGGCTGCTGCTGGGCTGTGGGCCCCCTGTCAACGATAGCATGGTGGAGGGTGGGTCTTCTCTCAGGGATCAGCAACTGGGGAGTTGGCAGCATGTGGATGAGACTGTTCCAAAGAGATCAAAAAGCATACATTTAAAAAACTGTCAGATGTGACTGTATACCAAAGAGACCACACGTTTTAAAAGAACCAGCCCTTGAGAATCCCAGGACTCAGCTTCTTCAGGAAGCCTCTCTTCCCAGAAGAATTCAACTCTGCTAGCACCTTCCTGCCGCACCTGACATCCCGCAGTCAGTCCCACCTCATGGGAAACCTCGGCTCTGAGTCCCAGTTCTTAACCAGGATGTGAGTACCTTCAAGGCATCATGCTTTTTAACTGTCTTTGTATTCCTCACAGCACCCATCTTGGTCAGTTCATGGAAAATACTCATGAATCCCAAGATTTTTTTTTTTTTTTACTTTTTATTGGGTCATGATGGCCATGGGGCAGGGTGTCCATGGACGACTCTTTAAGAGCCTTCGCTTAAACTAAACCCTCAACAGGGCTTTCAGCCAGGACCTTTTTCTGACCATCCTGAGCCTATACACTGGAGGGTTGTCCACACTTGCCTGAGACCAGTGACCAAGTGTAGGAAGTGTGCTTTGGGAGGTTACACCTAGAACAGTGAATGGAAGCAACTGCAGTTCTTTTGGCCTCCCCCTTCCTGCAGAGGTTTGCAGTCAGAGCTGGTCTGTAGGTGTGTTTTGAGGCACAGAATTAAACATTGCTAAGGCAGGGGACCCTATAGATTTGGCTTACATGCTGTCTGCCTTTCAATGCCACCTTTACCCACCTGTAGAAAGTTTGGGATTGTGGTGAACTGGTTTCTCTTTGTATGAACAACTAAGGTGTATAAAGGCTTGGTGCTCTGAAACTTACTTCTTTGCTCAACTGAGCACCCCCTGGTCATCCTGAATTCTCCGTCTATAGCTACCCAATGGGAATGTAAATCCCAGAGAATCATTTCTATTTATATTTAGGGGATTCTCAAAGAACTAGATACCAAGAAACCAAAGCATTATCCATTTTTTCCCCATTGAAAAGGATAACAATGAAGTGGTAAAACGATTAATGAAGTAAAACATTATGGTCAGATTGTGTCATCAAATTCATAGAGCTAAGAAGTAGAATGGTAGGTACCAGGACTGGGAAGAGGGAGAATGGCGAGGTTTTGTTTAATGAGTACAGAATTTCATTTTGGGGAGATGAAAAATTGCAGGAGGTAGATGGTTGCACAACAATGTCACTGGAACTATACACTGCTATGAATGTCACTGAACTGTTCACTTAAAATGGTAAAATTTATGCTATGTATTTTTGCCACAATAAAAAGTAAGCCATATTGAACAGAACATTGTCTCATTGAAAAGACACTAAACTTGACTTTTAACTCCAGTGCTGTGTGTGTGTATTTATATTAAAAGTAACCAGTTTCCTGAAAACATAACCCACTCCTGGCCAAGAGGTTCTTTTCCTGTGCATTTGTGCATCCTGAAGCTGGCTCCACAGTGTGTTGGTCAGGAAGTAGGTGACTCATGGGGTCTTTATGACAGATCCCTGAGTCACACACACACACACACACACACAAACACACACACACACACACACACACACACACACACACACACACACACAAGTCCTACCCCTACCTCTTCCCCCTCAAATGGTCTTCTAAGACAGGCAGTGATATGGGCACTGGTGAAATGTGCCTGGGTATGGCAGGAGGCTGCCTGGTGCCCATTGGCAGGCACGTTCCTAAGCGGCCTCTCTTGTGGCTTAGTAATAGGCTGAAGCTGTGGCCACAGCTGCCAACCCCAGGCCTCACATTACCTTTCTGTCTCTCTTTAAAGGCCAACCTGAATGGCAGCAGCAGTGGAGAGCAGTTGGTTGCTGAAAGCATCTGGTGCCCATTTGGCCACTGTGGCCACGCCTGTTTCAGGAGCCTCTTCTCACTCCGACATGAGTGAGGCTGGATGTGGGCATGTGAAATGGCTGGTGTGTG
>JAAGEH010000393.1:15171549-15216466 GCA_011751065.1 Lasiurus cinereus | reverse complement strand
CACACACCAGCCATTTCACATGCCCACATCCAGCCTCACTCATGTCGGAGTGAGAAGAGGCTCCTGAAAAGAGGATTCCTGGTGGTCATGAAGGTTTGGGAGCTACTCAGTTACATTAATAAATGAAGGACTGACTTAGATGTCAGGAGACCTGAGTTTAGACTTGGTTCTGCCACTAACTGGTTTGTTGCCCAAGTTTCCTCCTAGGTCAGGATTGGCTGTATACAGCTCATGTCAACCACCCCTTCTTTGCGCACAGCAGACACAATAGCACTGTCTCCTGCTGAGCTCAAATTCGAACTCATGTCCTCCTCAAACAGCACTCTCCATACCTCTTTCAATGAATTGGAGCTAGCATTTAAAATGACAACTATTGCCGAAATTGGTTTGGCTCAGTGGATAGAGCGTCGGCCTGCGGACTGAAAGGTCCCAGGTTTGATTCCAATCAAGGGCATGTACCTTGGTTGTGGGCACATCTCCTGGTAGGGAGCGTGCAGGAGGCAGCTGATCAATGTCTCCCTCTCATCGATGTTTCTAACTCTCTATCCCTCTTCCTTCCTCTCTATAAAAAATAAAATATATTAAAAAAAATAAAATGACATCTATTTTGTTATTTTAAAGGCTAACGTGATGGTTCTCAATTCTGACTACACATGAAAATCACTGAAGAGTGTTCACAAAATACAGGTGTCAGAACCCTACTAATATGGATTCTGATTTAATGAATCTGAGATTGATAAATCTTAAAAGCTCTCCAGGTGCCTGGCCTGTGTGGCTAAGTGGACTTAGCGTTGTCTTATGTACCAAGAGGTTACCAGTTTGATTTCCCAGTTAGAGCACATGTCTGGGCTGTGAGCTCAATCCCCAGTGGGGGGCATGTAGGAGGCAGCCAATGGGTGATTCTCTCTTATCATTGATATTTCTCTCTTTCCCTTACTCTCTATCTAAAAATGAATTAAAAAACTATTAAAAAATAAAAAAATCTCTCCAGGTGTTTCTAATGTGTAGCTGGGATTGAGGGTCCCTGGGTGAAATGGTCCTCACCAAGGCCCCTCTCAGAGCTGACATCCAGTCTCTCTGTGAACAAGTGCAGGTGTTAGGATGGTGGACATGATGGGGCCAGATGGTGGCAAGAACATTAAGATTGAGAATTGGAATACCTCGTTGTTGTTGTTGTTTTTTAAAATACATTTTATTGATTTTTTACAGGGAGGAAGGGAGAGGGGTAGAGAGCTAGAAACATCGATGAGAGAGAAACATCGATCAGCTGCTTCCTGTACATCCTCTACTGGGTATGTGCCCGCAACCAAGGTACATGCCCTTGACCAGAATCGAACCTGAGACCCTTGAGTCCACAGTCCGATGCTCTCTCCACTGAGTCAAATCAGCTAGGGCTCATTGTTGTTTCTTGATGGCATACCTAATTCACATGTGAACTTGAGTGAGTTATCTTTTTTGAGCTTTAGATTCCATGTGTATAAATTAGGAATAATAATCTCTTGAACTTTGATTTTTGATATATTTTTACGAGGATGAAATGGTAAAAGATGTATAAGGAAAGGGCTACATAAATTATTCCATTTTTATAACCCAACGTCCCCAAATACCTTTAAAAATATTTTCAAAATAAAAATTGTGAGGTCCCAGTGAGGTAGTGTACATAATAACAACACCCAGCGTGATGCACGGTAAAAAATTGATGAAAATTATTGCACTAATTAATCACCAGTGGAGTTTTATATGCCTTCAAGGAAGGATAAGTTCATTTCTGTGTTAGAACTTATCCTTTACTTGATTTTTCTAAGGTAAAAAATTACAAACACTAATGCCTGAAATGTCCTCATTATAAAATATGCAAATGATAGAGAAGTAAAAAGAGCAAACTATGGAAGTCCTCCTTATCTCTCCTACCTCACTATTCCCCTCTGCAGAAGGAGTCACCCATAGTGACTGAAGGGAATCTGCCTAGGCCTCTTTCTAAGCATTTACATTACACATCTACAACACACACTTTTTTTTTTCCTACCAGAAATGGGGTATAGATAGTATTCTGCAAATTCTGTATGCAGATCCTTTACTGACCCTTTAAATTTCACACCATGAATGATGGGCACTAGAGTCTAAGCTTGGAGATGTCAGTGATTTTATCTTAATAAACTAGAGGCCCGGTGCATGAAATTGGTGCATGGGTGGGGTCCCTAGGCCTGGCCGGTGATCAGAACCAATTAGGTTTCCCACCTCCCCACATCCCCCTTCTTCTTCCTTCAGCAATTGTGTCCACTGCTACCCATCCCCGGTTCCCCATCCCAGCCTGGGGCCCAGCCCCTATAGGGCGAATGGGGCCTGCCAGCCAAGGGGAAGGACCTGGGTGTTTGGCCATTGGCCCTGAGGAGGAAGCTGGCCATTGGTCCCCACAGCCCCCCTGAGAAAGTGGCCGCATCTGCCACCACCCACCTCTGGTTCCCCATCACAGCCCAGGGGCCCAGCCCCTATTGGGTAATTGGGGCCTGCCAGCCGGGGAAGAGACTGGGAGATTGGCAGGCAGCCCCCATCAGCAATTGGGGCCTGCAGGCTGGAGGCAGCTCCTACGTTGAGCGTCTGTTCCCTGGTGGTCAGTGCACGTCATAGCAACTAGTTGTTCTAGTCATTCTGTTGTAATGTTACTTAGGCTTTTATATATATAGATATTCTAATGTCAGTCTTTTCATCCCACTCTGGGCCTTGGTTTCTCTACTGGAAAGCTAGGTACAATATTATCCATCAGGCAATAAGTGCCAAGAAGAAATGTGATTAGAACTCACAGGTAGCTACTTATAACATCCCAAAGTGTTCACTTGCAGGGCTGATGAGCACTAGGTCATGACCTTGTCTGTAATTTCTCTTGGAGTTTTGTTTGGGAAGGTACAAAGAGAGAAGTTGTTGGCATTTTGCCTCTAGGAAGAATTTTGATTAAGCATAAACATATTTCAAGGTTCTGTGAAATTGAAGTCATATGAATGCTAAGTGATTTCTTGGCATCAAAAATCAATCTCTTGCATGTCAGTCCTAAAAAAATAAACACTTTTTACCTCTTCCAATACCGGGAATAGCCAGATTGGCTTCATCAATTATAGCAAAAGCTTTTAAAATAATTACTTCTAGAATACAATAATATTAACGATTAGTTTTGTGTTAAAATTGAAGAGATAAGTAGTTAAAACTAGGAATAATAAACCTTGGAAGTGTCATCGTGTAATAAGTTTGCCCTTTAGAAATACCATTTTAAACAATTTTGTTCAGAGTGAATTGTTCAAGAAAAATTAAATCCCTCACTAAATAATCCTGTCTATGATTTAGGTGAGTTCTTAAAATGATCTTTGATTTTCATACAGTAGAGTCAGACCCTTCAAAACAACAGATTTTTTAAAAACTAGTTATACCCTCATTTATAAAGTAGTTTCTATGTGCTGGGCACTGTGAATGCACAATCTTATTAACTCTGCAAACAACCGTATGGAGTGATAATGACTATAATCACCCCATTTTAGAGATGAAGAAACTGAGGCTTTAGAGAGGTTTTGTAATTAGTGAAATGAATACAACATGTAAAAGGCAGAGATTCAAAACCTAAATAGGTGCTCCATGTGCCAGAGATATCTATTATAATGAGGCAAATTACTGCAGAAGTCTGGATTTACTACAGGTCAGATCAGTCCTTTGAAACATGAGAGGAATGTGTAGTAAAAAAGCAGGTGTGTGTGTGTGTGTGTGTGTGTGTGTGTGTGTGTGTGTAAAAACGAAGGATAACTGAGGTGGGAGGAATGGGAAGCTGGTAGATTTATACAATATAGCTCTTTTGGAAAAAGCCCTCTCAGGGTGTAGATTGACTGGTAGAGGGTAGAGAGAGCTGGCAGCTTCCCTCTGAAGATTAGAGGGGCTGACCACTGGGAGGATCCTTGGGAAGAATAAACCCTTGTCTGTTTGGAATGTCAGTTTTGTAATTATATTAAGGTAAGGGAAGCTGCAATGCGGATTCTGTTTGGTGGCTCAGAACTTGAACTTCACACCACTGCTTCTTGCT
The DNA here is from genome assembly GCA_011751065.1 of Lasiurus cinereus. Classification (NCBI taxonomy): domain Eukaryota; kingdom Metazoa; phylum Chordata; class Mammalia; order Chiroptera; family Vespertilionidae; genus Lasiurus; species Lasiurus cinereus. The sequence continues at coordinate 15,212,406 of JAAGEH010000393.1, read as the reverse complement.
CTGTAAGTATTGCTGCAGCATACTTCTATAATAAAAATCAGATTTTCCACTTCTGTTTTCTTTTTAAGGACAGTTTCTAGTTTAAAATGTAAAGAAGTCCATGCTTTGACCAGGGGCTCCATTAGTTGGAATGTCGCTTGCCCCATACACCAAAGATTGTGGGTTCAATTCTAGTTCAGGGCACATACCTAGGTTGCAGGTTTAGTCCCTTGTTAGGTGCTTACAAAGGATCAATATATATATTTTTCTCTCTCTCCCTTCCTCTTTCTCTCAAAATCAATAAGAAAACATATCCTTTATGAGGATTAAAAAAATTAAAAGAAGTCGAATTTGCTTCCCCTCCTCCCCTCCCCTCCCCTCCCCTCCTCTCCTCTCCTCTTCTCTCCTCTCCTGACCCCACACTCATTCATGAGAGTTAGCAATACTAAAACCTCACCCCTCCAGCAGGTATCTCCTAAAAGCTGTCATCTCTTACAGTTATTACATTCAGGAACTTTAACATTAATCATTGATAGAGAACTATTATCCAACATACTGTCCATATTGACATTTCCCAATTGTTTTAATAATGTGATTTACAGAATTTATTTAAAATTTCTGATCCAGGATACAATCAACACTCATGCATTGCATTTATTGCCTGGTTTCTTTTAATCTGAAGCAGTTTATTGAAAATTTTTTCTGTTCTTTATGTCGTTAACATTTTTTAACTATCCAAGTGAGTTGTTTTGCAGAATGTTTCTCAATTTGAATTCAACAGACTGTTTTCCAATGTTTAAATGAGATTTAGTCAAGTGATCCTGAGGGCATTTTTATATTATATTTACATATTTTCTGGATTTAATACAAATACAAATATAAATATAGAAATATATATTATAGAAATCATATAATTACATGATTAGAAAATGTAAAGGGTTTTAAGAAATTTAAAACAGAAAAATGTCCCCCTGTCTGAGTTAGTTCCTGCAATGACCCCCTTTCACATCCCACGTGGTTCAGGGTTCAGGTTCAGGGTTCATGCTCTGGAGGAGGCCACACGCAAATTAAACAGACTAGAAAATATTAATTTGGAAATATTGGGGGCCAGGCAGGAGCCCAACTCAAGGGGAAGGACTTCACTTTTGCTCTGGCCTAGTGATCTCTTTTATTAAGACTACTAGAGGCCCGGTGCACAAAATTTGTGCATTGGGGTGTGTGTCCCTCAGCCCAGACTGCCCTCTCCAATCTGGGACACCTCAAGGGATGTCTCAATGCCAGGTAGGATTGAGCCTAAATGGGCAGTCAGACATCCCTCTCACAATCCAGGACTGCTGGTTCCCAACTGCTTGCCTGCCTGCCTTCCTGATTGCCCCTAACTGCTTCTGCCTGCCAGCCTGATCACCCCTTAACCACTCCCCTGCCAGCCTGTTTGCTCTAATTGCCCTCCCCTGCAGGCCTGGGTTCCCCTCAATTGCCCTTCCCTGCAGGTCCAGTCACCTCCAACTTCCCTCCTCTGCTGGCCTGGTCACCCCTAACTGGCCTTCCCTACAGGCTTGATCACCCCCAACTGCCCTCCCTTGTAGACCTGGTCTTTCCCAACTGCCCTTCCCTGCTGGCCATCTTGTTGCAGCCATCTTGTTCCCACATGGGGACAGTCATCTGGTGTGTTGGAATGATGGTCAATTTACATATTACTCTTTTATTAGATAGGATGGATCCACCCATAGCTCTAGGCAGGCAATTCCAGTAATAGCCAATCAGCAAGGATTTACATAAGATAAAAAGGTGGAGGTTGCTTTATCTATCATTATCTCAACTAGACAGTGGGTGGTTGACTCTGACTTTTCAGAGCTTCAAGGTTGACCAGCCTTCGGGGTTCCTTGTCCACACCTCTCTGCCAGTGAAGACAATGGGCGGTTTCCAACAAGTGCCTTTCCTTAAGGACACTATCAATAGGTTTTAGTTTCTATCCTGAAAAACATGTATGTGTAACTGCATATCCATTTCCATGTTTATATGTGCTGTTTTTTCTTTTTGTTTGTTTGTTTTTACACAAAAGAAGTTGTGCAATAAAAGGCTCAGACTTTGAATCACTTTTCATTCCCAAGGTGAAGTGAACCTCACAGTTGTTGCCTGGTTTGAAGAAATTTCCATCACTTCTGAGGGGACTTTGTGGGCTTCCACTGAGATAAGATGGCAGCATTTGGGTGATTTATATGGACCAAGATCAGTGTCCTCAGTGGCAGTCTGGACTTAGCCCACCTAATCACATGGCTCCCTGATGGGGTTGATTGGGAAAACCCTGTGGTTGATGAACTCAGAGGAGCTTTTCCCAAGGCTGACAGGAATGAAGGCCTCTGCTAATGGTGATGGTTAGGATGGCTGCTGCATTAGGCTCTTTAAAAAAGTGGTAAAATACACATAACATAAAATTTACCTATGCTGAACAAGATGGCAGCATAGGTAAACACCTATTCTTGCTGCCTCCCACAACCACATCAAAACCACAACTAATGTACAGAACTATCATCTAGAACCATGGGAAAGCTGGCTGAATGGAAGTCCTACAACTAGAGAAGAAGAAAGCACACTGAGACTGGCAGGAGGTGAGGAGGCCAGGAATGGGCCGGTGCTGCACCCCGGTGTGCCACTTTTTTAACTGGGAGGAAGATCCCCTCTGCGAGGCTGCCTGGAGGAGCAAGGGGTCCCAGCTACAGACCAGACTCCCAGCCCAGGGTCCCAGAGCTGGGGAAAGAAGTCCCTATAGGAAGTAAGAACTACTGACTGTAAAAACCGGTGTGGATTAGGGATGAGTGACACACAGGTTGCTAGAGACCCAGCTGCTCCTCTTAAAAGGTCAGCACCACAAACTGAATTTACAAGTTCCTGCTTGCTCTGAACTCTAGTGCTGGGCAAGGCTCTGAGGGACCCAGATAGATATGGGAAGCAATTAAACTGAATGACATCAGGGTAGGAATGTGGGGGTGGCCTTCTTTCAGAAGGAGGTGCTCAGAGGTGCTTACAATAGTCATTGTTCCCGTGCTGAAACCTTCCATGTACAAGGCTGACTGGCAGACATTTCTGTTGCTCTGCAAAGGAGATTCCCTAAGACCCCTCCCCACCCAATTTACAACTCCACCCAAGTTGTGCACAGTGGATTTTGCACATGAATGGCCTTCCCTTTCTCAGCCTAAAAGCTGTCAAACAAGTTGCAGCTGGATTAGGGAGCCCCAAAGCTATTAATAAAAGGCCCAAGGCTGACACCAGCCTGCCTTGCTTCACAGCTGGGCCTCCTCTGGGCACTTCCAAATCTCATTCAAAGAGGAGGAATCTTCAGATCTCTCTGTAGCTCCTGCTGGGTGGCCCCAGGCAGTGGCTGACTTTGCACCTCCCTGGAGATCCAAGAGCCAGTGTACCCAGTGGTCAGTGTGAGACCATACCAGATTACAACTCTATACATCCATAAGTAACACATTCAAGGGGCAGACTCAGTGAGCACCAAAGCCCCACAGAAGCAAGTCCTGCCCCATAAGGATGTCTCCTGCACAACAGCTCTCCTACTGTAGTCATGGCTGGTCCCCACAGCCATTGGCCTGGAGGTCAATTTCTCCTAGTGACACCAACAGCAATCAAGTCTCAACTACAACAAAATTGTGCACGCAGTCTACAAAGGGCTGCACCAAAAGTGTCCACCTCAGGTTACTGGGAAGCTGAGCCACTTACCAGACAAAGCCACTCTATCAACACAGGAAAGCCACCAAAATGCGGAGACAAACAGGTCACAAATGAAAGAAACGAAAGAAAGCAAAAGACTGGATATAGAGTTCAAAACCACGGTTATAAAGTTTTTCAAGAATTTTCTAGAAAAGGCCAATAAATTTAGTGATACTCTTGAGGACATGAAAAAGGACCAACTAGAAATTAAGCATACACTGACTGAAATAAAGAATAATATCTAGAGATCCAAAAGCTGACTAGAAAATCATAAGAATGAAGTCAAAGATTTGAAATACAAAGAAGCAAAAAACACCCAATCAGAAAAGCAAAAAGAATCCAAAAATATGAAGATAGTGTAAGGAGTCTTGGGGACAATTTCAAGCATACCAACATCTGAATTATGGGGGTGCCAGAGGAAGAGTGAGAGAGCAAGATACTGAAAACCTATTTGAAGAAATAATGACTGAAAATTTCCCACATCTGGTGAAAGAAATAGACTTACAAGTCCAGGAAGTGCAGAGAACCCCAAACAAAAGAAATCCAAAGAGTACCACACCAAGACACATCATAATTAAAATGCCAAGAACAAAAGACAAAGAGAGAATATTAAAAGCAGCAAAAGAAAAACAGTTACCTACAAGGGAGCACCCATACAATGTCAGCTGATATCTCAACAGAAACTATGCAGGCCAGACAGAAGTGGCAAGAAATATTCAAAGGGATGAACATCGAGAACCTACAGCCAAGATTACTCTACCCAGCAAAGCTATCATTCAGAATTGAAGGTCGGATAAAGAGCTTCACAGGTAAGAAAAAGCTAAAGGAGTTCATCACCGCAAAACCAGTATTATATGAAATGCTGAAAGGTATTCTTTAAGAAGAAGAAGAAAAAAGTAAAGATAAAAACGACGAACAACAAATACATATCTATCAACAAGTAAATCTAAAAATCAAGTGAATAAAAAATCTGATGAACAGAATAATCTGGTGAATACAATAGAATCAGGGGCATAGAAAGGGAGTGGACAGTTCTCAGGAGGAAAGGGATTTGGGGATGTGGGAAGAGACTGGACAAAAATCATACACCTATGGATGAGGACAGTGCGGGGAGGGGTAAGGGCATGGGGTGGGGTAGGAACCAGGTGGAGGGGGGCTATGGGGGGGGGGAGAGGAAAAACTGTAATAATCTGAACAATAAAGATTTAATTTAAAAAATATGAGCAACAAAGTGACAACAAATACATATCTATCAACAAGTGAATCTAAAAATAAAATGAATAAAAAATTTGATGAACAGAATAAATGGGTGAATGGAATAGAATCACAGGCATGGGAATGGAACAGACTGATGAGGGTATGAGGTGGTGTTGGAAGAGATTAAACAAAGATCTTATATGCATGTATGCATTACCTATGGACATGACAATAGGGTGGTGAGGGCCTGTGGTGGGGTGGGAACCAGTTGGAGGGGAACTATGGGAGGCAGGGGGAGAGGGACATCTGTAATAATCTCAATAATAAAGATTAAAAAAATTTACCATTAAGGACATTTAGGGACATTCACAGTGTGGCACAACCAGCACTACTATCTAGTTCCAAAATATGTTCATCACCCAAAAGGAAACCCTGTATTCATTAGCAGGCATTCATTTCCCTCTTTTCCCAGTCCAGAGTAGCCACTAATCTGCTTTTGTCTCTATCAGTTTGCCTATTTTGGATATTTCATATACATGGGATCATGATAGGTGGCCTTTTTTACTTTCACTTAGCCTCATCTTTTCAGGCTACATCCCTGTAGTTGCACATATCAGTACTTCATTCCCTTTAATGACTAAAGTATTGATAACCCCCCTTTAAAAAATCCATTTATCAGTGGATAGCCCATTTTTAAATATCACTACAAACTGGGGATGAAGGGGCCCTACTGAATGGGACTTTCTAAAATGGCAAAAAATCATGAACTATGCCAGTGATTTTCTTAGGTCAAGGGTTTAATATGCCAAATAAATTTTTTTAAAAATCATCAGGTCCCTGCTGACCAACAGCAGATAGTCTCTGAAAATGAAAAGAAAGAATGACTTTGTGACCAGAAAGTAGAACCTCTAAGGTTTATGGCAACAGTTACCTGCCTCCTTACTCCACAGACCCTTGTATTGCAGCCCCTCCTGTGTGACAGCTCCCGAGACCACCAAGCTGCATGAGTTACCGCCTGAATCATGAGTCCCATGGGATAGACAGTCCTTTCTGGTGTGCAGGGACCCAGGCAGCACTCAGCTGGTGCAGAGATTACACAGTTGATGCCAGTCCCAGTCCCTGCCAAGAATGGCTTCTCTCCCTTCTTATCTGCTTATCACTTGAAAAACCCCAGGAAAAGTCTTCCTCTTTGAACAAAGATTTCAGAATTTCTGCTGTCAAAAAGTATTGCTTACTATTTACTCCATCCTGAATCTGTACTGTGGTGTGAGTGTGTGTGTGTATGTGTGTGTGTCTACAATCACCTCGACAGGCATTAGCAGGAAACTCCTTAAGAATTCATTTGATGGCTAATGATGGAAAATCCCAGGATTTAAAAGGAGCAGGAAAAAATGCCCGACTTGCTTTCCAGACAGATGTAAAATCTTCACCTTCCCTATAATTAAAGTTTCGAGTTCTCCAGTGGGGTGGGGAGAGAAGGAAGTGCAGGCCCTGAGAGCAGGAAGGTAATGTCAAGGTGCTGATCCCTTTGGCGGCACCAAACATTGTTAAAGAGATGAAGTCTGATGATTTCCCCTCTCTCCTTCCCAACTTCTCCCAGTCCTTTCCATACTTAGCATTTTAAAGACTTCAACAAAAAAGGGCATCCTGCAGGGAGCAAACCGCATCCTGAGGAATGTTCCAAGGTCCGCCTTCCGTATTTTCTATGGTGTAAATCACGCTGCTTCACAGAAATTGTCTCTCCTTCCCCAGCCAGCTGAGTCCTCCTTACTCACTCCCATTTCTCTTCCCCTTCTTTTCAAGTCCCTCTCAGAATCCTGACGGTCACATCCCTCCCTTACTGTAACCCTGCCCCGGAAGGTAGGGCTTGCTTTCTCCGTGGACAGTGGCTGCCTCTGATTGAAACGTCAGGCCTCACATCAGTTGTCCTTCGAAGCCCCAGTGTCAAGCCCGCCACTGCAGGAGGAGGGAAGTGTTTTGCTGATCGCATAGCTTTAGCTTTGAGGGTTCTCGCACATTAAAAACAAACAGAACAGGCTTCCCCACAACATGTTTTTGAGACCCACTTGGGAATTTGGGTGGGGTTGGAAGAAACCAAGTCTCTGGCCTCTCCCAGGGGATATTAGTCACCCAAATTATGTTTCAAGATTTAAAAAAATATATTAGACAAGTTTGTACGTGGTGGTAACTGTCAGACTGGCCACTCCTTGTTGAAGCTTGTAGTTTTGGAATTCTGACTTAACTTTTCAAAAAAGGCCAGTGGAGAAGGATCCTGGGTATTTTTTGGAGTGCAATTTTCTTATTGAGGTGTAACAGAGGTAGGGGGCAGGAACATGGAAAAGATGGGCATGACTGAAATAGGTATAAGCCCCAGATGTAATCTCTGCACCAGCTGAGTGCTACCTGGGTCCCTGTACACCAGGAAAGAGTGAGAAAAATTGCAGAGAAAAGCAAGTTCAAGGCCACAGGGGGTTGGGGATGTACAAAAGCATCTGTATTAATATAATCCGAGGTTCTTGAAAGGTTTAGCCTCTTCTTGCAATATCTTTAAGACCTCATTAGAGAGCAAGTCAGAGATCCCCCAAAGGCCCAGAAAGGGTTGGCAGGATTTTATTCACTGAATTCCAGAAGACTCAAATAAGGATGTTCTGATAGAAGTAGCTTTTAGTCCATTAAAAAAAGAGTTTCTGCATAAGAGACTGCTAAAATGTAAAGGGACTAACCCCCAAAATCATGCAGTTTGAAAAATGAAGACATTCAAGTCATGAATGATAGATTCCTATTCTTTAAGGATGAGAGTATGAGGAAAACTGGCTCTCATTATTTTAAAGAAAAAAAGCTTACATCTTCCTAAGTTAACACTGGGAGATGATTTGGGGTATTGACCCCTACCTAACCTGTAGCTAATCTTTACCTTCCTCTAGAGTTGTGCTCTCCAATGTGGAAGCCACTGGCCACATGTGGCTATTGAACACTTGAAATATAGCTAGTTGTACACAACACAATTATATTGATCAATTATTCCCAATTATTCCTCAATAAAGTTAAAAAAGGAAGAAATATAGTTAGTTTGAATTGAGATGTGCTGTAAGTATAAACTATACACTGGATTTCAAAGATTTAGCATGCAAAAAAGAATGTAAAATATCTCATCAATAACTTTTTTCATCCTATATACTAAAGAGCTAATATACAAATGGTCATCATGCCCTTGTACCCTTGCTCTGGGGCCAAGGGACCTGAGGCCAGGCCGGGGGACCTGAGGCTGTGCCCCCAACTCTCCAGGGTTTGATGGGGGTGGGGCTGGCTGGATCTGGGTCTCGTGAAATTTTGAGATGCATGCAGGTGGGTGGTGACTTGACTCTGGGTCCTGCGGCACACCCCAGACTCTGACAGGAGGGAGATTTTCATACACATTTTACTAATTTTCTTTCATCTCTGACACTTCTATTATATATTAAAATACCAGAGGCCTGGTGCATGAAATTCATGAATGGGGGAGGGGTCCCTCAGCCTGGCCACCACCCTCTCCCAATCCAGGACCTCTTGGGGATGTCCGACTGCCTCTCGCAATCTGAAACCACTGACTCCTAACCACTCGCCTGCCTGCCTGCCTGATCACCTCAACTGCTCCTCTACTGGCCTGATTGCTCCTAACTGCACCACTGCTGGCTTGATTGCACCTAATCGCCTCTGCCTTGCCCCATACCCGGGACCTAGGATTCCCTCCTCCAGCCAGTCACAGGCATCTGGGACCTGGGCTTCCCTCCCTCTAGTGATTGCAGGTACCCAGGACTCAGGCCGGCCACTGCTGTAGGGGATCATGGGGCAGGCAGCTTGTCCCTCTCTTGGGTCGCAGCCTGGCTGGTCCCCATTCCTCTCTCATGAGCTCATTTGCGCCTGGCTGGTCCCCTTCCTCTCTCCCCAGTGTTGAGTGTCAGACCCTTTCAGTGTTGTGGCAGGAGGGCATGATGACCACTTGTATATTAGCTCTTTATCATATAGGATCTCCTCTGATTAATTCCCTTTTAATGTGCATGAATTTCTTGCACCAGGCCACTAGTATGAATATCTTAAAAGGATAATAGTTTAAATATATTGAGCTAAATAAAACATATCAAGATTAATTTCACCTCCTACTTATTTTCAGGTTAAGTAAATATCCTTTAAAAAAAAACTTTATTGTTGAGACTAGAGGCCTGGTGCATGAAATTCGTGCATGGGGGAGGGAGGTTCCTTAGCCTGGCCTGCACACTCTCCAATCCGGAACCCCTCATGGGGATGTCTGACTGCCGGTTTAGGCCCCATCTCACAATCCAGGACTGCTGGCTCCTAACCACTTGCCTGCCTACCAGCTTGATTGCTGCCTAACTGCTCCCCTCCTGGCCTGAGGCCCCCAACTGCCCTCCCCTGCCAGCCTCCTGGCTCCCAACTTTCCTCCCCTGCTGGCCTCATGACCCCCAACTGCCCTCCCCTGCTGGTCTGATTGCCCCCAATGGCCTCTGCCTTGGCCCCTACCACCGGGGCATTGTCTGGAAGGAAATTGGATGGTGGGAAGATGTCTGATCTCCCCGTCTAATTAGCATATTAACCTTTTATTAATATAAATTATTTCAGATGTCCCTCTTTTTTCCTCCCATAGCTCACCTCCACCCAGTTCCCACCCCACCCCAGACCCTTGCCACCTTATTGTCTGTGTCCATAGGTACTGCATACATGCATATAAGATCTTTGTCTAATCTTTTCCCACATCCCCCCATACCATTTCCTCCTGAGGATCATTAGTCTGTCAATTTCCATGCCCTGATTCTATTCCATTCACCCATTTATTCTGTTCATCAGATTTTTTATTCATTTGATTTTTAGATTCACTTGTTGATAGATACGTACTGTCACTTTTGTTCATATTTTTTATTTTTACCTTTTTCTTCTTCTTCCTCTTCTTAAAGAATACCCATCAGCATTTCATATAATACTGGTTTGGTGGTGATGAACTACTTTAGCATTTTTTTTTTTTTGTCTGTGAAGCTCTTTATCTGACCTTCAATTCTGAATGATAGCTTTGCTGGGTAGAGTAATCTTGATTGTAGGTTCTTGTTGTTTATCACTTTGAGTATTTCTTGCCATTCCCTTCTGGCCTGCATAGTTCTTTTTTTTTTTAAAAATATGTTTTTTATTGATTTTTTACAGAGAGGAAGGGAGAGGGATAGAGAGTTAGAAACATTGATGAGAGAGAGATATCAACCAGCCGCCTCCTGCATGCCCCCAACTGGGGAAGTGCCCGCAACCAAGGTACATGCTCTTGACCGGGATCAAACCAGGGACCCTTCAGTCCTCAGGCCAACGCTCTATCCACTGAGCCAAACCAGTCTCAGCGTGGCCTGCATAGTTTTTGTTAAGAAATCAGCTGAGCACTCCCTTGTAGGTAACTAATTGTTTTTGTCTTGCTGATTTTAATATTCTCTCTTTGTCTTTTGCCCTTGGCATTTTAATTATGATGTGTCTTGGTGTGGTCCTCTTTGGATTCCTTTTGTTTGGGGTTTGCTGAGCTTCCTGGACTTGTAAGTCTATTTCTTTCACCAGGTAGGGGAAGTTTTCTGTCATTATTTCTTTAAGTAGGTTTTCAATATCTTGCTCTCTCACTCTTCTTCTCGCACCCCCATAATTTGGATGTTGGTACTCTTGAAGTTGTCCTAGAGGCTCCTTACACTATCTTCATATTTTTGGATTCTTTTTTCTTTTTTGCTTTTCTGATTGGGTGTTTTTTGCTTCTTTGTATTTCACATCATTGACTTGCTTATCAGGAAACTCTAGTCTACTGGGAACCCCTTTATATTATTCTTTATTTCAGTCAGTGTATACTTAATTTCTGACTGGTCCTTTTCCATTATTTATTTATTTATTTTTTGGCATTCTCACAAATATCCTTGAATGTCTCACTAAGTTCCTTGGAGGTGTTTAGAAGATTCTTGAGTAACCTTATGACAGTGTTTATATCCAGTAGCTTTCTTTCTTTCATTTCTTTCATTTGTGACATGTTTCTTTGTCTCCACATTTTGGCTGCTTCCCTGTGTTTGTTTCTATGTATTGGGTAGCTGTAAGTCTCCTTGAGTTTATAGCATGGTGGCCTTGTGTAATAGATGTCTTATAGAGCCCAGTAGCTCAGCCTCCCCAATCACCTGAGGTGGACACTCTTGGTGCACCCCTTTGTGGGCTGTGTGCAAAGTTTGGTGTAGTTGAATCTTGATTGCTATTGGTGTCACTGGGAGAAATTGACATCCAGGCCAATGGGCTTTAGGGACTGGCCATGACTACAGTGGGAGAGCTTCTGTGCAGGAAATACTCTTATGGGGCAGGACTTGCTTCTGTAGGGTTTTGGTGCTTACTGAGTCTTCCCCTTGAGTGTGTTACTTATGGATATGAAGAGTTTTAATCTGGTTTGTTCTTACACTGACCACAGGTACACTGCCTCTTAGGTATCCAGGGAGGTGCAAAGTCAGCCACTGCCTGGGCCCACTCAGCAGGAGCCATAGAGAGATCTTCAGATTCCTCCTCTTTGTATTGGGTTTCAAAGTGCTCAGAGGCAGCCCAGCTGTGCAGCAAAGCAGACTGGTGCTAGTGCCAGCCTTGGGCCTTTTATTGATAGCTTTGAGGCTCCCTAATCCAGCTGCAGCTTGTTTGACAGGTTTTAGGCTGAGAAAGGACAGGCCATTCATGCAAAAGCCACTGTGCACAACTTGGGTGGGGTTGTAAGATGGGTGGGGTGGGGTTTTGGGAAATCTCCTGGGCAGAGCAACAGAAATGTCTGCCATTAAGCCCTGTACGTGGGAGGTTTTAGCATGGGAACAATGATTGCTGTGAGCACCTCTTTCTGAAAGAAAGCTACTCCCACATTCCTACCCTAATGCCATTCAGTCCACTTTCTCCCCATTCTGTCTGGGTCCCTCAGAGCCTTGCCCAGCATTAGAGTTCAGAGCAAGCAGGAGCTTGTAAATTCAGTTTGTGGTGCTGGCCTTTTAAGAGGAATAGCTTGGTCTCTAGTAGCCGTGTGTCACTTAGCTGCAATCCACACTGGTTTTTACAATCAGTAATTCTTACTGCCTATAGGGACTTCTTTACCAAGCTCTGGTACCCTGGGCTAGGAGTCTGGTCTGTAGCTGGGACTCGTTGCTCCTCCAGGTAGCCTTCACAGAGGTGATCTTCCTCCCGATTAAAAAAGCGGCACACCGGGTGCTGGACCATCCCATTCCATGCCTCGGCACCTCCTGCCAGTCTCAATGTGCTTTCTTCTTTACCTCTCCAGTTGTAGTACTTCCTCTCAGCCAGCTTTCTCATGGTTCTGGATGAAGGTTGTTCTGTATCTTAGTTGTAATTTTGATGTGGTTGTGGGAGGCAGCACGTATAAATGTTACCTATCTTGGTTCCTTCCCCAATAAATCCCTCTTACTTATTTTCATGTGGCAACTAGAAACATAAAATTTTGATATGTGCAGTGGTTCTCAACCTGTGGGTCGCATCCCATTTGGGGGTCGAATGGCCCTTTGACAGGGGTCGCCTAAGACCATCGGAAAACACAGATATTTACATTATGATTCATTAACAATAGCAAAATTACAGTTATGAAGTAGCAACGAAAATAATTTTATGGGTGGGGGTCACCACAACATGAGGGACGGTATGAAAAGGCCAAGGCATTAGGAAGATTGAGAACCACTTGATATGTGGCTTATCTCTGTGGCTCATGTTCTGTTTTTATTGGAGATTGTTACATTAGAATCCTTTAGTAATTATCATTGCCATGATCATATGTAAAGGGTTAATGGTAATATGGCCCAAACATGGAAAGTGCTGACTTGTGGCATGGCTGGAATGTCCAAAAGTCAGTGTACTTAAGGTCATGGACACACCAGCAGAGCATAAACACAGAGATTCTTATTGATGAAAACAACATTTTTAAACCTGTTTTTCTGGAACTGCTTTATTTGAGGTTCATTTCCCTGACCTGAAGGTTTCTAATTATAGTAGGTATCTAATGCCAGTGTTGTGTGTTCAGTTATTTAAGTCATTTAGAACAGTGCTCCATAGTAAATGCTTTATAAACATTTGCTATTTATTCACCCTTTTCTTATGCGACAGTGAACCTCTTTAAATAAATGGGTTTTCTGGATAGTGGTAACATTCCTTTGTTTTTTTGCCCCAAGTTTTTAGTTTGGGGGAATGGTTACCTACTTTGCCTATTTATCAGCCGTTAGAGGCTGCCACTGATTGGGTCTGCCCCAAGTGCTACTTGGGCCAATGATGGAATATAGGCCCTTTCCAGTGAGTAAGGTTTGGGTGTGATCTATGGCCCACCATGCCACTGTCTGGGTTTCTGGGATGGATTTTATTTCTGGAACATCTACTTAAGTACTAGGTGTAGTTTCCCTGCCTTACTTCCCTCATGCTCTCCTGAACTCTTTTATATATCTATATATCTATATATAAAAGGCTAATATGCAAAGTGTCCCCTTGGGAGTTCAACCAGGGGTTTGACCACTTGCTATGACATGCACTGACCAGCAGGGGGTGGTGCAGAATGAAGGAAGGCCCCAATTGGCCCTGATTGCTGGCCAAGCCTAGGGACCCTACCCATGCATGAATTTCATGCACCTCTAGTTTTATATATATCCCTTATATATATTTTATTGATTTCAGACAGGAAGAAAGAGGGAGAGAGAGATAGAAACATCAGTGATGAAAAGAAATCATTGATTGGCTGCCTCCTGCATGCCATCTACTGAAACCTTGGCATGTGCCCTGACTGGGAATCAAACCAGAACCACCTGGTTCATAGGTTGATGCTCAACCACTGAACCACACCAGCTAGGCTCCTTTTTTGCTCTGGACATCTTGACCATGGTGTTTGTCACACCTTAAACCTGCCTTTAGCTGACAGTGTCCTGCCACCCCATCACATATTCCCTGCTTTTTAAATGTGGCTGTCTTTAATGGTGATTACTTAGAAATGATAAATAAATTTGGCTTTGAGCTAGCTACTAGTAACTGGGTAATGCAGATCTCAGCTGTTCAGCTGCTGCTAAGATCATCTAGATCAGTGGCTCTGAACAATAGGCGAGCTTCAAAAGACCTAGCATTTTCAAAGGACACACTCTCTGCAATTCTGATTTATTGGATTTGAGGTGGGGCTTTGGCATTTGTATTTTTGAAAAGCTCCCAAAGTGCCGTGGCCAGTGTTGCGAAGTGGTTAGAGTGTCAGTCCACCCACTGAAGGGTCTCCGGTTTGATTCCTGATCAAGGGCATATACCTGGGTTGCAGGTTCAATCCCCCAGCCGCATGCGGGAGGCAACCAATTGATGTGTCTCTCTCACTTCAATGTTTCTCTCTCCCCTCCTCCCTCCTTTCCTTCCACTCTCTAAAAAGCAATAGAAAATATATTATCGGGTGAGGATTAACAACAACAAAAATTTAAATATGCAAAAAAAATCCCCCAAACTCCCCAAATGACTCAAGTGAATACACTTGATTAAGAATCACTAGCTAGACAATAATAGGAACAGATATTCCTAGAATCACTTTGTGTGTTAAATAATTAATTAATTTGATGTCAAGGTTAGATTGCTAATATTTTATTTATTTATTATTTATTATTTTCATGTGTTTATTAGCCATTCATAACTCTTCTTTGAATTGTCTCATCATATACTTTGCCTGTTTTTTTTTTTTTTTAATAAATCTCTATTGTTCAGATTATTACAATTATTCCTCTTCTCCCCCCGCCCATAGCTATTCTCCACCCGGCTCTCACCTCACCCTCTGCCCTTTCCTCCCCGCCATTGTCCTTACCTAGAGGTGTATGATTTTTGTCCAGTCTCTCCCTGCACCCCCCTTACCTCTTTCCCCTTGAGAATTATCAATCTACTCCCTTTCTATGCCCCTAATTCTATTATATTCACCAGTTTATTCTGTGCATCAGATTTTTAATTCACTTGATTTTTAGATTCACTTGTTGATAGTTATGTATTTGTTGTTCCTAATTTTTATCTTTACCGTTTTCTTCTTCTTCCTCTTCTTAAAGAATATCTGTCAGCATTTCATATAATACTGGGTTGGTGTTGATGAACTCCTTTAGTTTTTTCTTATCTGTGAAGCTCTTTATCTGCCCATCCCTTTCCCCTCTGATAATCACCAAACTGTTTCTGCATCTGTAAGGTTGCTGATGTTGTTTTATTCCTCACCTGAGGATATTTTTCCCATTGCCTTTTCAGAGAGAGAGAGTGGAAGGGAAATAGGAAGGGGCAGAGAAAGAGAGAGAGAGATAAACATTGATGCGAGAGAGACACATCAGCCAGTTGCCTCCCACATGTGCCTCAACCTGGGGTGGGGAGCGAATACTCAACTCAGGCTTGTGTCCCTGCCTGGGGATGGAACCTCAGTCCTTTGGTGAGCAGGCTGATGCTCCAACCACTGAGCAACACCAGCTAGGGCTATACAGTTTTTTGTTTATTTAATCCATTAACATTTTTCACCCAGCTGTCCTCTCCCCCCACCTCAGAGAAAATAACTTTAAAATGTATTGCATGAAATGTGTTTTTTTAAAAAATATATTTAATTTATTTTTTTATAGAGAGGAAGGGAGAGGGATAGAAATTTAAAAACATTGATCAGCTGCCTCCTGCACATCCCCTACTGGGGATATGCCCGCAACCAAAGTATATGCTCTTGACCGGAATCGAATCTGGTACCCTTGAGTCGCTAGGCTGACAATGCCCTATCAACTGAGCCAAACCGGTTAGGGCTGCATGAAATGTTTTTCAAGATGTCTTTAAAATATCTTTTAAAATATATTGAAAGTTTCTATGAAATGTTCCATGTTTCAATAAATGAGAAATAGGCTTCAAAAGCGTCTGGCAGGTGGCCCCATGGAGAAGGCCCACCTAAGAGTTATCTCTGCACAGAGCACTTGGCTCATTTGCTTTTGAACAGGCAGGAGGGGGGCAGCTGCAGGTGTGGCCTTTGTTGACACCCAAACAACTGTGGCAGTTATTTGCTGCTTCCTATCTGAAGAAAGCAGCACAAGGGACCGAGGCTGTCTGCTGTTTGCATCTGCCACGGGCCAGGCTGTGTGTGTATAAGGTGGTGGTGATTCAAGAAGGAAAAACAACGGCCAGTCTGCCTGTGGGAGCCTGGTCTCTGGGGTAATGATTTTCACAGGTCATCTGACCCCTTGGGGCCACCCTGTGCAGAGTAGCACCTGTGACTGCAGATACAGCTGTTGGCCTCTTCACCCGCTCACCCACTGCTCCTGAGCAGACGACTTCCAATCCCGGATGTCCTTGGCGGTTAGGTCTGATGTTTCCTCAGGCACCTTTGTGCTTGCTCCTCCACCCCACCCAGCCTACTACGGCTTAGATTTTTAAAGAAGAAGCAACCGACAAACACATCTGAAAACTGTTCAACGGATGAGGAATTCTAAAAATGACTGAAGAATAACCTTTATGGGGTATGAGTCTTGTACAGAGCTGCGCCTTCAAGGGCCCCCATGGGAAATCCACGCCCACGTGGTCGGCCAGTTGCATCTTTTCACCCACATCAGGTGGTCATTTGAATTTGTTTTTAATTTAGCAAGAATTTGTTCGGCGATGTTCCACTTTCCCCACATCTTTGTCAGAAAAGGAAAGGACCCTGTTCTCAAGTTGTTGGGTATTTTTCTTTCATAAAAATCCTGTTGTCCTGTTTCTTCCTTTGTAACTGCCAGGAAAGGAGGAGTTGAAATTAGTTTGAGTGGGAGGTCAGCAGATGAAGAAAGAGAGGAAACCGGGGTGTGCAGACTTTCCACAAGTTTTGCGTGTCCCTAAATTCCACCTGCACTCCTAATCCCTACCCAACTTCACTGTCAATGATGGCAGGTCAGTGCAAAATCATCTGAGAAACCACAGGCTGCCCCAGGGACTGCTGCTGTCCTTAGCTCCCCTGAAAATGACTCTCTGTGGGAGTGGGCAATCTACAAGCACGGATGCAAGCAGCTGGTCTCAGATTCAGAACTTAAGAAGGAGCAAGCAAGGAAGCCTTCACAGCTACAAAAAGATTGGGAACCTGAATGTATAAATGGGATATGGGAGCTTTCTTTCTCTCAGTTAGTACCAAGTATTTATTGAGTATCTGCTATGTGTCAGGCCCTGTGCTCTCTGGCTGGGCATACACTGGTGACAAGAATCCTCCTTTCACAGAGCTGAGTGCAGTAGTCTCTACACTTTAGTCATTGCACATCTCTATAGAAAAAAAAAGGAGTCTATTTGTGCTGCTTTTATTTATTTTTAAATTATGAAATATATTGCTGTGTGTATCATATAAAACAAATTGATTAGGAGGAGATAAATAAATGTAAATATCTATAGAGAAAGAGATAAATTTTAACATTTTCTTCTCACTCTCCAATGGCTTATCTCACACAACTTCTGGGGATCAGGCACCCAACTATAGAGACCACAGATGGGAATAAAAGCCTGATTTGGAGTTTCATTTTCTGGTCCCAGCACATAATTTTTGTGTGATCTAGGACTTTTTTATTGAATATCTATAAGCCTCAGTTTTTTCATTTGTAAAATGGATATTACAATAATACCTTCCCTAGAGTTTCAGTGCTTAGAAGGCTTCCTAGTATTTGGAAAGAGCTCAATAAATGTTAGTTATTATTATAATTATTATAGTCTCTTTGAGGAGAAAAACATTAATTTAAATTTTGATAAGTACCACGAAGGGTGGGTATAAGGAAGATGTGTCTGAGGGGGATTTAACCCAGTCAGTTTTGAGCTGTGTTTTGAGTTTAGGAGGGAGCCAAGGTTGGAGCCAGGAGAGAGTATGCGCAGCTGAGGGAACAGCCCATGTGAAGGCCTGAGTCAGGGAAGAATCTAATTCATTGGAGGAGGGGGACAAAGGCCCTGTGAGAAGGAGAAATTGCCCCCAGAAGCAGTGGGAGAATACTGTCAGCATTGTATCTGTGAAGGCACTTAGTCACAAAAAAACAAAACCCACAGTAGTTGAAACAGAAAAGGACTTTATTAGAGGATATAAAGGCACTCTCCAAATCTCTAGGAGGGCCAGAGAGTCAGGGTTGGAGGTCAGGAAGCCAGAACGATGCTCAGACTAACCACACCACCAGAGTGAATCAGCAGAGGGCCCCTGTGCTGCCTTCAGTCTAGACTCCACAGCACCGCTCATGCTGCTGCTGCCCCTGGCAGCTGGATGCCACCATCACCACCCCTCCTAGAAAATGGATTCTGCATGGTTGGCTTCTTCATGTGGCTCACTTGGACTGAAGCCTTAAAGCCTTATGTAAGAACATCTTTCAGGTAGAGCTTGGGTCTTGTAGGTGAGGCCTAGCTGCAAGGGAAGCAGGGAAAGTGAGTTTTTTGGCTTTTACTAGTACTGTGGGAAAATGATTATCCCTAAGATGGGAAATTCCCCACTTGTAGGAAATGATGTCAAGGATTTTGGACTTGACTGCTCTCACATCATCAGATGTTTGCTTTGTAGGGTTGGAGAGGGGCAGGGATGGAGATTCAACATTCTTTCTTTGCAGAAATGGAAGAGAATAAAACAAGCCTCAAACAATCAAACCCCAAACCCAGTCATTTAAGAAATGAAAAAAAAAAATGTATACCTCCTGGAAATTTCATTCATTGGCAATTTTAACAAACCGTTTTCAAGGTGTAGTGCTGAAGGGGGTTAATACATGAGTTTGAAGTGTATGACATTCCAGTTTACAGTTTATCTCAAGAAAATTGTAGATCTTTTCTCTCAAAGTTATAATCTGGAAAGGCCCAACTCAGATGCCAAAATTAGTTTTTCTGTGGGGTGGTGGGTCAAGGACTGGAAGGACCTGAAGGAACAAAAATGTGAGACGAAAGTGTTTTATATGTCAGAGGAAAATGGATCAAGGAAGTGAGAAGAAGGTCAAACAAGAGAAGCCACTTTGTTTAGAAAAGCTGCCTTAAAGAAAAACAACCCTTAATGATATCATGATTTTTGTTGATTCAGGAAGCTACTTGAGATGGCAGGACATTTTTTTGTAATATATATTACCAGAAACAAATGACTGCTTTAGTTCAAGTAATAAATAATGCATTTCTATAAACAGAGAAAATATATAAAAAATAGCTGTGAAAAAGAAGGTCAAAGTGAAACTATGGTAGGATGATTTCTATGCAACTCAATATATTCTGTTTGGTAGTCTGACTTAAGGCCAATAATAGTATTCTCACTTAATTATGTTATTCAAAATAAAGTAGTACAGTAGCTTAAAAATGGAAGGTTGAGAAACTCTTTAGTATTATGATATAACCCATTGTAATTATTAACTGATTATTTAACAAGTTGAAACATTATAAATCAGTAAAATTCCTTAAAAAAAGAAATGTTCTTGTAGTCATTATTTGGACTATATTTTTGGTATCAGCATCTCCCTGAAACTTGTACTAACTTTTGTTTCAGTGATTTCTCCTGATAATATGGTTCTTAATCTTTTGGGGGACTCACAGAACCTTTCAGTATCTAATGAAAGTTATTAATTATGTTCCTTAAAAAATATAGTCTCATCTCACTCCTGCAACATATTGGTGTGTAATTTCAAGGAGATTCAAGGACCCCAAATTGAACTCCTGATTTAAGTCTTGGCTTTCTTCCCAAAAATCATGAGGAAGAAAACAGGAAGCTCAGGCTGGTGGTTGGGTGATGATGTTCTCAAAGATGGACAGTCTCAAATGTGGCAATGGAGCACACCAGGTCCTTGTACGTAGTACCCTGAAAGACTGGGTTTGGGGGTATTGGCTTAGTGGCCAAGAAGAGTTTTGCATCAGGAGCCAATCAGTTAGTTTTTGTTAACTGCAACTGGCTAGGTAGAATGGAAGTGAAAGTGGCAACAATACTGCTTCCTGCTGGCTTCTCAGGATCCCACTTTCATAAACAGACCTTGCCTGGACCAACTTGATGCCTTCCTCCTGGGATTCCTGCAGTGTTAGTGCTTTTGAATAATATGATCTTGTTAACTTCCTAATGACAAGTAATAGCTTTCCTACTAAGTTTTTACTTCCAGGTAGACATGTGCATTTTGAACAAGAGGGGATCTCAATGTCTTTATTCAAAGGGTATCTTTTGTGGTGGGTCTGGTTGGTAGGGCAGGGACTGGGAGCAGAATTTGGGGATGGTCTCTTTGTGGAATTCGTGAAACTCCTGAACATAAGACCAAGTCTTTTAATTGCCAAATTACACATAAGATGAAAATGAAATACCTTATTGGATAGTTAACAGGAAATATAAATTTCTACAAGGAGGAAGTAGCTAGTAGCATTTCTTTCCCAAAGAGGCTATAGTACGGTGTACTGGCAAGACGTCAGGATTTAGAGTGAAAAATCTGGTTCTAATTCTGCCTCTGCATTGCACCAACTCAGGACGGGTAGGGGAGATTTGAGGTTCCATAAAAAGTGATTTCACCCCAGGGCTCATAACAGGCCCCATTTTGTGGCTTCCAGTTTTGAACATTGCTGATGAAACCATGACAACAGTATTATTCCTGCAGCCTTAATTTTGGGCAAATTTCTCAACTTCCTCTTCTGTAAAATGACTGTGAGAATACCCACCTCAGTGCTGTTAGGTGTCCTTAAGTGAAATAATATATACTATGTATTTCATCAATTCTAAGACACATATTACTCTCTACTCTCCTGCCCCAGCAATTAAAAAATTTTCTGAAATTAAGATGACACCTTGGAGTAGGCCCAGATTTTAGGGGGCCTGGGCCTTATATTATTTGGAAATCTTTTAAAAAAGAAAATGTAAAATGATGAATGCAAAATTAGGAAAGAATGTGAATATTTATTTAGATAAGAGATCACAAAATTTACACATTTTAAAAAGCTGACTTAACTCACAAATACTATAAAATTCATAAGCCAACCTCATATTTATTAATTAACTTCCTGACACAATTCTGTAATACCTCTTTTTTTTTTTTTTTTTTTTTTTTTGCTGTATGACAGTGATTTTGTTATGTCATTTTCTGTAGAGAGAATAGGTAGACAATTCAGTCTTCCTTCTCTGTTGTTGATGGAGATTTATTTATTTATTTATTCAGAGGCACTTCTCTTTTTTTTATTGTGTTACATGTATACATATCTCCCCATTATCCCTGAGATTTATTTTTCACTATAGATAATTTAGAAAAGTGTTTTCCAGCTTCACCACTTGTGAGATAAGTTTTTAGGATTGTTGTTCAGTTTGGAAATGCTTCTCTAAAGTTTCTTTCATATGTGTGCTGTTAATATTTGGAAGAATTTTCCACAGACTAATTTATGGCTTCATAAACTTCAAGCCTTTTTTCCCCCACTACCCCATGCTATATATGTCTGGTGGGCCTAGTAGGACATGTTTATATTGGCTATACCCTCCAGCCCTGCACCTCAGGGTCCAGCTGGCATGATAGAAGGTAGGATGGTGGAGGCCATTGCTACACCAGGATGGCTAGCAATAACTAAACTGATGAATGTGACAGTGACCACAAATATATCCCACTGGACCCAGACTAACTGTATTCCCCAACTTAACTTCCCCTTTAGCAAGATCTCTAAATTGTCCATGTCCACTCTAGTGCCACCCAGCACAAGGGGAAGTGTGACAGAGGGGAAGTCAGAGTGAAAAGAGACAGTGGGCTGATTACAGTTAAAATATCTTTTGCAAATTTTACAAAAACATATGGCCATGTGAACGCATTGCTGGGGCCCCTTTGGGAGCCTTGGAAGGGTCTATGCAAGTGCAAGGCCTTGAGGCTTTAAGTTTATCTTCTCTTCACAGTAAATACACCATGGGTGGCATCCTTCAGTTCATGGTCTTGTTTTTGCTTTTCTGGTGGCACATGAAATAATGGATGTGTTACAGTTGATGGCAACTTAGATTCCATATGATATATGCAAAGCACCCCACACAATGCTTGGCACACACCAGGGCTCTATCAGTGTTCCTCCCTCCCTCCTAAATAACAGAGGCTCCCACAGTGGCAGGGGGCTATGTCCTTCAACTGCGTTATTGAAGAATCAGCTTTGTATAAGTTGATATACCATTAGTTTGCCTACAAAATTTTTAAATTACAGTTTTTGAATTCATGGATCTTAGTTCAAAGTCAATAAAAGGAGATTGATGGGGAACCAGTGGGTGCCTGGGGACAGAAGATGTCCTGTTACTTTGTCTGTGGTCGATGAAAATGCACTCACTTCCAGCCAATCACTAAGAAGGCAGGCCTTTCACTAAGAACCAGGGGGAAAATGGGCTACACTGTATTGAAGACACCTGACTTTTGCAGAATAAAGGAGAATTTTCCCTGGACTCAGCCCTGACACTGACCCTCACCTTCCTGAAGGGCACATGCAGGACAACCCGAGCTCAAGCCCCATCAGAATGACATGGTGTTTTATTTGCCTTTCTGCTTCCTTCTTCATCTTTTCTTTCGCTCTTTCTTTTCCTCCCTTTTGCCCACATTTTTAAAATTGCTTACTTGTCAGTTCCTGAAAAAAGAAAAAAGAGTCCACTTTCCCTTGAGTGTGCCATCTGACTCCCCACCCCTCGAAGCTATTATATATATGAAGGCTAAGGGCATGGAGTGCTGAAACACAAGGGGTCTATCTGGGAAGCCAGTTTCTGGGTCAGTTAAAAGGCATATATATATTTTCTTTCTCTGGCACCAATTTAAATTTGCCACAATTCTGAGGCTATCTCCATGCTTTTTGTGAGGCTGAATGTTAATGCTACTCTTAAATACAGTAACCCCATTGGTACCACACCAGAATAGGTATTAATTATGATAGCGTTATTTTATAAGCAATTAAAGGGATTGTGAATAGTTAAGACTCATTCTAGAACGAACATGACATTTATTAAAATAAAGGGATATATTTAAAAAGCAAGCCTCTTTCAATTTACAACAAGGATCTTGGTGTGCCTGCAATCTGATTTTGTAATAGTTGTTTTTCCCTAGAGCAATTTGGATGCTACATTAGTTCTAATTATGATTTCCTGTTTAGATGTTTAGAACCCAGATACCTTCTTGTTATGTTCCCCAATAGTGTATTTCTGGAAATGACTTCAACCAATTGCATTAGCTCTTGTTCCTTTGGTTTTGATGTGGTCCACCAGATGGGAACCAGGTTGTCCAAGTGTACAACCCAGACAGCACAAAGCAGTGGGTAGAAAGAGTTTAAATTATGCTAAGGTGCTGTGTGGTCCGAAGGGATGTGATTGTAGGTGAGGGCTAGGGATATATATCCAGTGGGATATATTTGTGGTCACTGTCACATTCAGTTTAGTTATTGCTAGCCATCCTGGTGTAGCAATGGCCTCCACCATCCTACCTTCTATCATGCCAGCTGGACCCTGAGGTGCAGGGCTGGAGGGTATAGCCAATATAAACATTGATATCTGAAATGTCTTGACCAACTGGTCTTTTAGGGATGATGTTGATGACTGGACTTCATTTGGAGCCAGGTCTACTTCAGATGTTTTACTGGTGAAGGAGACAGTGATGACAAGAATGATGAACTTTATCTTAAAAAAATAGGCATATTAAATATAGATGCAGCAGCACTAGGACAAATCTCAGAAGAGTCCTTATAATCTCTTTAATGTTACTACTCTTCTGAGTTAGAATGCCTTATTTACAAAGCTCTTTCTGTATTATATAGCTGGTATCATTATGCCAATTTTACAGATGTATAAACTGAGGCCAGAAAGGTTCAGGCATGTGTTTAATGCTGCTTACAGAGTAAACAGTGGAGAGAGGAATTGAACCTCAGTTCCTTTACTCCAGATTGTTCTGTTCCCTCCATCTCCCTCAGTGGCAGAAGTTCATGGGCAAATGACAGGGTCTTCAGCTCCTTTTGAGTACCTGCTGTACTCTGTCAGGTGAACAACACACTCCTGGACTGTCCCTAAGGATGTATGTCCTCTCCCTTATACATATTGGCTGTCAGAGGACTGACCAAAGTCCACATGAGGTGGATTTTTACATCATCATTGGCCTGGATCTGGAAGCAACGTCCAGCTACACAGGATTAGGTGGGATTCAAGGCATTTATCATGGAGAAAATACATTATTCTCCAGGGTCAATTTAAACCATTATGCACATGTCAAAGTTGAAAAAAGGAGAGAAAAAGAGGCCAAATCTACCTTGGCCCAAATTAAGATGTTTGTATGTGTTTCTCCTTTTTCCTCTTCTGAAATAAAATTCAGTGGCATGTTGGCAGTTGGCCATTGGAAAGCTAATGGCAACAACAGAAACTGAAGACAGGAGACTCTTTTCTATGGTATCTTGTCCTCCCCATACACAGAAGAAATACACAGAAGAAAGGCCCTATTGGTAAACCACAAAAAAGATTTGGCCCACCAGACAGTGGAGTAACAGGAACAAGATACTACTCAGAAAGTGGGGACATTTTAAACCTCATGTGGTAAAAGCATTGCTTTAGCTACTCCCCCAGCCCCACTCAGTAGCAGGACACAAGAGCTGACAGAAATTTAACCAAGAAAGAAGGGGTTGTTTACAGCACAGACAATAGGCTGGCAGGTTTCATTTCCCTGCATGTAACTTGAAACCAGTTTAATGAAATAACTCGCAGATTTCAATGGCTGCTGACTCTGGGCCAGAAAGCCCTAACCACCTTGGTTGCTTAGGAGACTGAAGACAGGGCCAGAAACCCACAAGCTGTGGTAGCTTCTTTAAGGATCCCTCCAATGTCATGTCCTTCTTCCAGGCCTCGGAGTGCGGAGGCCTTTGAGAAGGCCAAGGAGGGCTGCTGCAAGTCACAGCGTTAGTTTGTGTTACCTGCTGTGCTCAGGATCCCCAGCTACTGGGAGGTGGATGTGCATGTGAACTGTTTGGTGATGTCTCCTTGTGCAGGGGCTGCTGCAGAGGCAGAATGAATCCTTTGGGACTTGCAGTCCAACAGTTTGGGATTCGGTGAGGCTAAGAGATCTCTGGAGGTCAAGTCCAAGGTGTTCATGTGTGGGTAAGAAGTCTCACCCAAATGAATGGAACCCGGCTGTGCCTGTCTGCATTCTGCTGCTCTTAGAGAGGCAGGAAGGGTTTTTGACACAACTCACCCGTTGGTGGTAAGGTCTAGGAGTTTAGAGTCAGATCAACCTACTCTAGGATCCTGCTGCCCCTCCACTTATTCTGTGACCTCAGCCAATTCCTTAACATGTTGAAAACTATGTATTTTTTTCTACTAAAATAATGTTAATAATACTGACTTTGTAGAATTGTTGGAAAGATTAAATGAAGTAAGGTACACCATATGTTCATCTCACATCTGGCCAAAGTAACTCTTGATTCCTTAGGCCCTAGGGGAAGATTACCTGCTCAGATGGCTGAAGTTTGCCAGAAAACATCCTGATATATTAACCTTTGTTAGAGGAAACTTGGGAGAAGAGTATCAATATTAACTTTTTCATCAACTCAGTTTATCTGAAATATGTTTAAAGTGTCTTATATGCCATGCACTAAAGATCCAGAAATGAATAAGGCAGAGCTTTGCCCTTATTAAAAACACCTTCTGGGACAGTAGGTTTCAAGCCTTTAGACTATTATCCATGATAGAAAATACTGCAGTGCACTGCAGTACACACTCCCACACACAGTATTTAAATAAAATTAGAACAAATGTTTCTTAAAAAACTTTTTTTTCCAATCCTCACTCAAGGATATTTTGTTTTGTTTTGTTTTTATTGTGTGTTTTTGTTGTTTTAGAGAGAGAAGAAGGGAGAGGGGAAGAGAGAGAACCATTAATTGGTTACCTCCCGTACGCACACAGATCAGGGATCCAACCCACAATGTGGGAAGTGCTAGGACAATCTCAGAATTGAACCCTTGATTTTTCGGTGCATGGGACAATGCTCTAAGTAACTGAGCCATATTTGCCAGGGCTGGAACAACTGTTACTTGCTTGAAATAGTACTTGCCTTTGCATGCAAAGCATTCTGATAATTTTTATGCTATTTTATTTCATTTAAAAAGCAGACAGTGACTTACTAAACTGATTTTGCACCTGCTTATAGATCACAATCTCCAGTTTGAAAAATACCAACTCTGACCTTCCCAATAACCAGGGTTGGCATGAGCCCTTGTTAGGGAGGTGAGCACTCAGAGAGGGCCTGGATCTTGACTATTCTAAGTCAGTCCTGAATTCCACCCCCTTCACCTTTGATTTCTGATTTAGGCATGACATGTGAAATGATTCTAGCCAATGAGATAAGAAGAGACATCTTCAGTGGGTCTCCTGGATGATTTTCCCTGCTGTGAAAAAGGGGCATGTAGAAGGGGCAGTTCTCTTTCGGACCCTGACACTGTTGTTCACATGTGCTGCCTGGACCTGGGGCAGGACCATAATTAATATGGTAGCTCCATCTGTGGGCCCCAAACCTGATGATCACAGACTGTGATAGGGAGGAAGAGCCTGGATTCCTGGTGACATTTTGGAGTCCTTGAACAAACCAACTTTGGAATTGCCCTACTTTTGGGTTAGTTATAAAAGCTAATACATTTTTCTTATTGTTTAAACTTCCTTTGGTTGGAGTCCTTATTATTTACATCCCAAATGATAGACTGGGTTGCCTGTCTCTTGCACCTGGAGTATGTGCTATGATTTTTTTTTTTAACTTTGAATCACCTGGGAACCAGTAGAATCAAATTAAGACCATTTAATTACTCCCTTACATATGGTGTTTAATTAAGTTTATATCACATAAATGAACACTTTCTGATTGTTTCTTGTGGAATGACTGAATTGGTCTTAAAATATGAGTTAACCAATGAAACAAGGTTAGCTGTGTAATTTTGGGCAAGTTACTTAACCTCTCTGTGTCTCAGTTTTTTCATCTGTTTGTAGAAGAATATGAGATTAAAGATTATTTTCATATCTAGATTCTGTAATGCTAAAAAGTGGTGTCTGAATGAAATTCCTCAGAGGTGAGTTTGCCTTTAAGTGGACGTTAGGACTATTAGTGAGGCCTATTATGTTTGACTAGAAAGTTTTAATTTGGAAGTTGGAGGTGGGGGTGGTCTTATCCTGAGATTTGATGGGACAGGACTAGCAATCAGAAGATCTAGATTTAGGTCCTGGCGCTACTATTTGGTGGCCATGAAAGCCTCATATAGGCTCTACCATTTTCTGTGTATAAAGTTGCTTTGAACATTCTGTTCTCTTTGAACATGTTTCCCCTTCCATAAAATGCAGGTGATAGTACCTTATCTGTTGACTTTTTACAATGGTAAGAGAATTAAATGAGGTAATATAGATTAAAGCACTTGGTTAGCCATTAATGTGTTATACAAAAGATTTTGCCGTCTTGGTAATGTAAACAATAGTGTGCATTTAGCTTGTGAAATTCTGTGCTGTGTTTCTAATAAACTCTCAGAAATTATTTAGATCCTGATTTTATACTGGAGAAATAACCATGCTCCTTGGCTGTAAGACTCTGACTCTCCTCCTGGCTAAATAGTGGGCACATTCCATTGGTTTTATTCTGAGATTTTTTTCACTTGCTAATAAATAATTACTATTGTTTTCATAAACAAAGGAACTGCACACATGACTTGAGGGATGCAGAGGTGAGTTTAGGTTGAGTATAGAAACCTCCTTGTAGTTGACCTTTTTTTTATTCAAATTTTTATTCAAATACAGTGTTGGCTCAGAAATCAGAACACCTAGTGATCTTCTGTAGGCTGGGCAATGAGTTAGACATAAATAAAATATATTGATTTGTTGACCCTGACAGGTCCCGTTGAAAATAAAATAATCAATATTTTATTAATTAAGATTAATTAATTAATATTCCAAAGTAAATGTGTGGAGTCAGGCTCATCTTGTCATTCCCCCCACCCCACCAGACACACACATGAAATTCTTACTCATTCTTGTTAGTAATCTGAAGTACCAAGAGCGTAAATGATTTCCCTAACTGTTGAGTGTCTCTCACAAACTCGTCATTGGAGCCAGGGCCCAGCCTGGACTCTGCTCCTAATGACCATCCCATATGTCTCTATAAATAGACCATTTGTGAATGCTTTTTATCGGGCTTGGATTGGACAACAGTCATGACTCTCAACTTCCTTTCCTTCCCTGTTATCTGATTTTAAATGATCACTGTCAGCCAGGATGTGATAAAGATACTGTGTTCAGAGTTCAGAGTTCTGAACACTTTTTTTTTTTCAACATAAGGCTAGAAATACGTATTTTAGACAAAAGATGGAAATCCTAGCAATTGGTAGTGAATTCTCTTTGAGTGGCTCTCTTGCTTTTCAGGAAACGTGGCTCTGGTCTCCTGTCCTTATTAATACCACCTTTTTCAGTCTGGCTGTAAATCATTGCCTTGGCAACACCGCTTCCCACAGTCCACTTCCCAGCTTTGGATAGCCTCTCTCTGTTTTGCCTTTGTCTCCTATTCATTGGCCAGTAGGGTACAGAAGCCCATGACCCTTGCTCATCCCAGCTTTGTTTTGTTCAAAGTCTTGTGCAAAGAGGAAAGCCAGGATTTTGAAACAGACTTTTGGCTAGGCTAGGCTATTACGTACACTGCAAAATAAATCACAACAGAGCAGCTGGAGATGAGCACTTTTAATGGACAGGAGAGTCTGGCCAAGACAGGGCTGGGCTAGGAGAGGGTCATTTTGTTGGGATGCTAATTTTGTGGGGTAGAATGCGTCTCCACTGTTTTTATACGTCATGAGTTCTCTTCCTTTACAGGCAGCTGCTGAAATGAAGGTATTTCGGTGGCAATACCAACTCACAGTTTGGGCAAAGCCTGTATATTTTCAATCTGCATTTACACAAGGCTGATTTGTCATTAACGGCAAAAGTCAGGGGAGGGAGTTTAAAATGCAAATTAAAATGTAAACATAACATGCAAGTTTACAACCAACAGTTTCATGTTCACTGAGAAAGATTTTACCAATTGGTTTCAAAGGGGAAAAGGACTACCATTTACTGAGAGTCCATTGTGTGCCGGTCTCATTAAATTCTCATAGCAACCCTATAAAGTGGATACTGTTTTTGCTTTACTACCACCCCTTTGGGAGTTGTGCCAAGGGGTGGTGGTGCTGGTGGGTACTAATGTTGGCAAGCAACAGAAAAGGGGTTTCAAAAGCAATGCCTGAGTTGCGTGCCACTTAATTGCTCTGGGAAGTCATCTCTGGATAAGTGGGTATAACCAACAGGATTTTGATGGCCTAGGTTACCAGCTTAATTTTCCATAAGCTCTTGGGAAAACACATTGTATAACCCCATCAAATTATGTTGAATTAAACTGCATCCTTCAGGTGGAAGAAAATATAGGAAGGATAAATGGTGATGGAAAAAAATAAAGTAAAAGAAAATAACTAAACTGCATGCTTAAGGTCCAGGATAAGGTTGGTTCAATCACTCATATTTACAACAACTCCATGATATTTTAAAAACCTGTATCTTATGTTTGAGCTACTATAACAGACTACCATAGACTGGTGGCTTAACATTTATTTCTCACAGTTCTGGAGGCTGGAAAGTCCAAGAATAAGGTGCTGGCAAACCCAGTATCTTCTGATGAAGACATTCTTTTTTGTTTATAGACAACCATCTTCTCATTGCATCCTCATATGACCAAGAGAAAAGTCTCTCTGTGTTTCTTCTTATAATGGTATAAGCTCATTCATGAGGGCTCTATTCTCATGACCTAATTACCTATCAAACCCTCTCCCCCGCCCCCAATACCAGCACATTGGAGGTTAGGATTTTAACATATAAATTGGAGGTGGAAGCACAAACATTTAATCCATGACAATCTGGTTTCAATGTCTCTGAGGTTATCGGATTCATCAAGGGGGTTTGACTATTTGATTGTGGATGCACCCGTATGATCTGACTTTCCCTTTTGTCTATTTGGTAATAGCTTAGGAGATGGGGTAGGGGAAGGAATCTTCTTTTGTAGAAAAGTTCTGTCAAGGGGCAGTAGGGAATAGTGATTAAAAACACAGATTTTGGGTTTAGATTTTGGATTCAGACAGGTTTACCATCCAAATTGTCTTATTTACATTTTGTGTGATGTTAGGATACTTTCTTAACCTCTTGAGGTCTCAGTTTCATTACTTATGAAATGGGGATGATAAATATGTTGCTTTCTTCCCACAGAAGTTGTGAAGATAAAATGAGATACTATATATAGAATTCAAAGCAGTGCCTGACATATAACAAACGCTCAAGAAGTACTTGCTGTATCATCTGTATGGTTTTGCTCGGGCTACCATAACAAAGTACCACAGATGGGTTGGCTTAAATAATACAAATTTATTTTCTCACAGTTCTGGAGGCTAGAAGTCTGAGATCAAGTTTGGGTCTTTGAGGGTCATGAGGGAAGGTACTGTTCCAGACATCTCTCTTTGTCTTATATATGACCATCTTCTCTCCATGTTTTCATATGGTCTTCCTTTTCTGTGTGTATCTGTGTCCAGATTTCCTCTTCTTATAACAACGTTAGCCATATTGGATTTAGATCCACTCTAATTACTTTATTTTAATAATTTGATTGCCTCTTTAAGAACCCTATCTCCAAATAGGTCACATTCTAAGGAACTAGATGTTTGGAATTCAACATATGAATTTTTGAGGGACATGATTCAAATCATAACAGTGCCTAAACAAATTTCTAAATGAAAGTTACTCTCAGGGTGAATTTTATTTCTTCAAGTTTGCTTTTTTTTTTCCTTTTCTTTTGAGTAACCAGTGTAAATTTTCTGCCTTTCTCATGTTATCTCCTATTCATAAATTCTTTTTTAAAACTTACATAAATATCTTGGTCAAAGTTCTAAGGGTGCTGGACAGGTTTTTCCTCAAGGGAAAACCCATGGAATTGTAGGTCAATCAGTAACTCAATACCTAAATATGGGGTGGGATTATTATAATACACTTAAGATTTTTTTTTTTGCGAACTCAACTTTATTATTTTATTATTGAAAACACCATGGGAAATCTTCCTTCCTCTATCTTCCTTTCTTCTTTTCTTCCTTCTTCCCTTCCTTCCTTCCTCCCTCCTTCCCTCCCTCCCTTCCTTTCTGTTCTTCCTTTTTCCTTCCTCTTCCTTCTTCTTTCTGCAAAAAGCTTTCCTGTTTTCATTTGCTCCAATGCATGGGAGAAGGCTCTAGGGTAGTTCAAAGGATGTCTAATGGTTTGAGGGAAAAGCTCAGGCAAAAGCCAGACACCAGGGGAATACAGAGGGACCCCTGAAAGGCCTTTGGGTTCCAAAGGCTCTGAGTTGGGCTTGAAGATGAGCCTTTCAAAGAGATACTCACCCAGCTCAGCCTGAGGGCTGGCCAGCCTGCAGAAGTGGTCACCCATCTTTTTATGAGTTTCACCTCCTCATCTAGGGAGTTACAGAGATGAGGATCTATAAGAGCAGAACCCAGGATAGATCCAAAAGGGCCTGGTTCAGGTTCTTCTCCATGTCTGTGGCGGCTTCCAGGACATCCTGAGTTTTGCCTCACGCACCTTGGGAAGGCTTCAGCACGTACTGGAAGAAAATGCGGCTACCACACTGGCTTTGCACCTTTAAGAGGTGCTCAGCGCCCTCACACTTCTTCTCTGCCAACTTGAGGAAGAAGTGGCCCTCCAGAGCCACATCATCCCAGTTAAAATAAAAGCCCAGAGAGAGAGGTCGGTGCAGGAGGCCTGCAGATGCAAGTTGACCAGATAGTTGACTAGCAGCCTCCACTTCGGCAGAATAATTCTGATGAATTTGGGAACTCATGGTTGTTCAGCAGTAAGGAGGTAAGGTAAAAAAAGGTGTTGGCTGATCTTGGAGGCTGAGGATGGCTAAAGTGGTTATGAAGGTGGTGACTGGAAAAGAAGTTAAAGGGTGGTCAGAGGCTGAAAGAAAGGGCATCCCTGGGTCTGTTCCAACCAAACACTGTTGAAGCAAGAGATAGTTTGGAGGACCACCGAGGGCACTCCCAGCAACCTACCCTTTCAATAGTTGTTATTAGTTAGGAAATACTGTCAGTCAAGTCCCAAAATGCTTATGGCTGGCATGAAGAGGTACCTCTGTGTGTGAGCCGGGACTGGTCAGGTGTGGCCGAGTACTGGGGTCTGACTGTCTGTTTACAGGTTAGTCATTCTCCCACAGGTAGGGTGTGTTAGATAAGATTATTCTGGGTGGCAAGTATCAGAAATCAACTCCAGCTAGTGTAAGGAAAAAAAAAATGTTCTGTGTACTGGGAAGATACTGGGAAATCACAGAATTCCCAGATCTCAGGAGGCTGGGGACCAGGACAGGAGTTCTAGACCCATGTCAGGTCTTTTGTATTTGTCCCTCCTCTCTGAGCAAGCAATCTGTGTCCTGATAGCACCCTGATTAAAAAGCATAGATTGTAAATCATTGGCTCTCAGGCAATATTTTACTAAAGATGATTCATTTGACCAGTTTGGTTTTGAAATTTAGTTGCCAACTTAGAAACAATTGGAAGGCCTTCACATAAAAATTCAGATTTCTCTTGGGGAAAAAAAAAAATCAAACAATGTGGCAATAGTAGCTCTCTTTGGCAACAATTAGCTGGAGCTGAATAGCAGCTTCCCCTTTAGACTGGGCATGTCTCTCCTGTTAGACACACTCCCCACCACTCCCTATTATATCCAAACATAGACTTAGTGTTAGTTACCATTTATAATCACAGGGGCATTGTTGTTTTTATTAATTTTGGCCTGCTTACCCAGCTGACCCTTGTAGGGTACTGAATTTGAGATATGTGTTCTGTGCTGTCATAGGACTACTTCCAGTTCCCAACTTCTGTGACTTCCAGTTCAATTATGACATTCCCGGGAGAATGGGTGAGATTATCTCAGCTGGAGGCAGGTAGCTACCTCAGCACCAAGTGGCTATGACCACTCTCTTGTGGTTGAGCATCTGCTTGGAGTCCATCCCTAAAGACCAAAAGTGGGGATGGTAAGAGAAGAGGAATTGCTTCTAGAGAAGAGGGACCTACTACACTGCAGAGCTAGCTCTTGAACCAAAGTAATGTTATGCCCATTTTATATTTTACCTAAGCTTTAATTGCTGGGTGTTGAGGTAACACTCAGTAATGTCCCATTTAGTGAATTCTGCAGATTGAATGCTTCCAAGTGCAAAAATGGCAAAAATAAATGCAATTTGAAATTTATTCTTTATGTAAGCAGTATCTGTGAGAAAGAGTGGAAATGTATATACAAGCCACAGGCTGGTGCTCCAAAATTTCATTTAAGACACAGATCTGTTGTCTAGTTTGAGGCTGATGATCTAACACAGCTTTTGCATATCTGGAGTTCCAGGCTAAAGATGGCAAAAGTGTGAACCCATGATTCTATATCTTGCCTGACCCATGGCAGACATCATTAATATTCTGCAGAATTCCTTACTGCATTAGCTAAGCAGGTGGAACATGGAAAAAAAAACCCACAAAAAACCCATTTACCACTTCTGGCTTCCTGGGTGACTTATCATGGAGCCTCCTGGAGCTATTGGAGTCAGCATTTTATGGGCGTGTGTGAGAGTCTAGATGGAGACTGCCATTCTGAGCAGATGAGAGGTAGGATGCTCTCAAGTCATCAAGGTGACTCTGCCATCTGTGGTCTTTTTAAAAAAAATATTTTTTAAAAATTGATTTCAGAGAGGGAAGGAGAGAGAGACAGAAACATCAATGATGAGAGAGAATCACCAATAGGCCACCTCCTGCAGGCCCCCCACTGGCGGTAAAGCCCATAACCAGGGCATATGCCATTGATCAGAATCAAACCCGGGACCCTTCAGTCCGCAGGCCAACGCTCTATCCACTGAGCCAAACTGGCCAGGGAGCCATCTGTGATCTTTTTACAAACTCTAAGGAGGTAGGCTGAGCCCTCTCCTTTAAGAAGCCTCAAACAAAGGCTTCTTCTTATTTAGTTTAATACAAATGAGTGGTTCTGTTGGGTCACATCACAGTGGGGAAGGTGAGTGAATGAGGAGTCACAGGTCCCTGGAGTCAGAGAGGCCCTACGGGGACTCTTCAGAGGGTCCAGAAAGCACTTCTTCCTGGGTTGGCTGAGGAAAATCCATCAGAGGAGGCTGCTTCCTTCTCTCCGGTGTTTCAGGCCTCCGTCCACAGCGGCGCATTGGTCGATGGACCTGGCAGGATTCCAGACATAAACACTGCACGAGTGGTTTTGAACCTGATCTCCTTATTCATTCCCTCCTGTCCTCTCTGTTTCCTGATAGTTAAGTACATAGTCAAGTGTAAATTAATATTGTTTGAATGAAAGCCTCAGAATTAAACAGTTTTGTTCCCCACAGGACGTTTGTGTGTCCTATTATTTAAGGGCTATCAAGTGCTAAAGATAGACTTCATCCATCTTCTCTCGTGTCAGACAATCCTCAGCTCAGGGGAAGGCTTTGGAACACATGGAGGTGAGGAGACCGGGGCTGCCTCTATCGTGCAGGGTTCCCTAGGCAAGTTCCTCTGGGCCTTCGTCATCTCAGCTTTAAGATTTGGGGCTTGGAATTGTGACTTTGAGTCCTCATAGTTATCAAACTAGCTCTGAGCTATCATTCCAAGCTCTGACTCTCAATCACTTAATAACAGGTCCTCCCTCAACCGGCAGAAGGCACAGTACCCCTGGGGTGGTCCCTTTGGTCCCCAGCCCAGCTCCCACTCTGGTCGTCCTTGGTCCCTCCTCATTTTTGCATCTTTTAGCTCCCACCATGGTGTCCCCAAAATGACAGCACCCTCAATTCCTGTCCTCACCAAACCCTAGAATAAATGTGCATCTCTCTTCTTGGAGTGTTCATGTTTAAGATGAAGGAGAACTAACTTCCGTACTATAACATTTCAGATATCAAGTATATTTGTTTGTTTGTTGTTGTTGTTGTTGTTGTTTTTGGATTGGGGAGGTGCTTCCCAAGCAAAGCCCTGAAAACCATGCTGCAAAGGCGTGACCTCTGTGGACCCTCGTCAGGTCAGTTTGTTACCAGAGCCACTACCAGGAGCTGCTACCTGCTTTCGTCTCTTCTTGCCCATTCCGTGTGGTCTAAAAGCTAGAAACTCAACTTGTGTTAGGGACAGGAGCACCAGAATCACCGAAGAATCCTGAGAAATGCAGGGCCTCGGGCCCCACCTCAGCCCTACTGACTCAGAATTGGATTTAAGAAGGCCCAGGGGCCCAGCCAGAGAGGCTCAGGTTGAGCACAGTCCTGTTTACCGAAAGGTTGCCAGTTTGATTCTTGGTTAGGGCTCATATCTGGGTTCCAGGTTCGATCCCTGGTTGGAAGGTGGCCAATTGATGTTTCTCTTTCTCTTTCATCTTTATATCTGATGTTTCTCAGTATAAAATCTTAAAAAAAAATCAGCACTGCCATAAATAATTGCCATTTTTGGCATAGCCGTGGATCTCCTATCTGTTCAGTGCATCATGCTCATGTCAACAGTTCACTGACTGGTTGTGGATTAGAAGGGAGAACCAGACAAGAGCAGATAAGAATTCTCATGCTTAGATTCCGTCGTAAGATTTCCCTTGGACATTCACCCAAATCAGTGCACTTAAATCTCCAAATGGCTTTTGCAGACCAGATAAGCTTGGCAGTTTGGGTTCACATAATTGGCCAGTTTTGCTAAGAGACTGCCAAAAGCACCACTGTCTAAAACTTAACTATTTTAGTTTAAGGACACAATCTAGGTTTAAAAGTTAGCTTGTAACTTATTTTAAAAATGGTTAAAAGTTCAGAGGAGAGAGCTATTGTACTTTCAGTCTCTTTATTTTTATGTCCTATAAGAAGAATAAAGCTATTTATTTCAATGAGCCCAGGCTTAAATTGTGGGGACCCTCAAAAAATTTCACATTTGACATTTTTTAAAATGCTTTCCCTTCCTCTGGTTCCTTCATGAATAGGGGTTTATGAAGAGATTTTTACTTACATGGGCAGCCTGAGGTAGTGACTATGCGTGTGGGCTGGAGGACCTGACCACCTGGGTTCAAACCTAACCTTTCCCAGCTCTGTAAGGTGGAGGAAATAACGTAACTCCATTACAGGGCTGCCATGATGACTCAGCTAATGCAAGTGCAGGCTCAGAAGAGTGGTGACATGTAGCAATGCTGTGTAAGCATTTGCCGTTACTGTGTTTTCCTACAAAACCTAATTATCTGGCTCACTTTTTAAAATTATTTTTCAAAAAAATTTTAAAATTGACTTTTAAAGAGAGAAGAAGGGAGAGGGAGAGAGAAACATCGATGTCATGCTCCCCACCAGCTACTGAGCCTGCAACCAGGGCCTGTGCCCTGACCAGGATTCCAACCAGCAACCTGTGCCCAGGACGACACACCACCAACGGAACCACGCAGGCCAGGGCTAGCTCACCCTTTTTATCTTACAAATGAGAACATGGAGACTTAGGAGGGTTCAGGGTCTGACTGCTGGATAGTCCACACCGAGAAGCCTTCCTTGCCCTCCCTGCTCTCCTGGGGCAGCTCTGTGCCGGGCCTTACCCATCCAGCAGCTGTGTGGGAATTCTTTTTCCTCCCTCTGTTTCACAAAAATGCCCTGGAGGGTTAATGGCAAGAACAGAATCTGAGATTGACTCAGGTCCTGAGTTTACTTTGTACGTTGACCTCCCCTCACCCCAAAGTTCTTTCACCTTTTCACCCCTGGCCAGGCATGTACGGTCTAGGATGCTGCTGGCAACTGAGCAGGCCAGCTGCTACCAGGAGCTGCTACCTGCTTTCGTCTCTTCTTGCCCATTCCGTGTGGTCTAAAAGCTAGTGACATCTGAGAAACTGCTACCTCAGCTGCTGTTAACAGCATCGCGATTTTAAGTGACTAAACTCAAAGAGATCACTTCCCCAGGGTCTTGATAATTCCTCCTGCCAATTACAGCACTTTGCTGAGATTAACTAATTAATCCTCACCGTACACCCAAGAGACAAAATTAAAAATAATTCTTTCACACGTGTAGAGCACCTTTTATCTGAGGGTTATGAACACTGATGCATTTGTCTCCTGTGACAACATCGCAGGTTTCAGAGATGACAAGGAAAATCATTACCATTTCAAGAACTGGAAATACAGAAAACTCCCCTCCAGGACACAGAGGAGGAGGTGGGGGTCGGCAAACAGGCAGGCCTGGGCTAGACTGGCACTGGAGTACACCTGTGCTCCTGGCATCCTGATGGGAACTTCCAGGTGGGGCTCTGACCTCCTGAGCTCATCTGTCTTCACATTTTCCTCAGTTCCCCAGAGATCATGTCTGAGATAAAGAACAAGAGGTGGTTTCCTGGGGGGTGTTCAAGTCTGTGTTCAGCTTCATAAGGAACCTCCCATTTCTACTCTCCCACTTGTCTCCAGAAAGCAGACTCATAGCCTCTATTTACCAAAGTTCAAGTTGGAGATGAAATGGAGCCAATAGTGAAGTGCTGCGGGGAAGAGAGACCTGAAAAAGGCATTACAAACTGAGGACCTCAAAGAGGGAGGCGAGGGGGAGAGAGAGAGGCGTTAGTCCGCCAGAGCTCTGGAATCGGCATGTGGGCTAAAAGAAGGGAAGAACGGTCTTCCCCATGTGACCCAATGATAGGTTGCTATGATTTCTTTGGGATTCCTTTGTCAGTGGGTTAATTTTACTGGAGTTGGAAGCACTGATGGCTGTTACTAAGCTACAGCCGAGGCTGGGAACTGCGTCTTCCGAGTTACCTCAGGGGTGTCTGAAAGACAATAAGGGAGATACAAAAGGTCACTTCAGAGACACTTCTCCCGTCAAGGCCAGGCAATTGTATTTCTTCCAAGCTTCAGCTTATTGGTACAGACAACGCTCCTGGAAACACTTGCTGTTTCCCTCCCTGATGACAGACAGCTGGGGCTGTGGGGCTCCGAGCCTGGCACCTGCAGGAAGGGTCTCATGCCCCGAGGTTGCTGCAAGCTCCCGCTAGGCCCCTGAGGAGTAGGAAGTCAGAGGAAAGGTTCTTGTTGACCTCAAAATTCATGGAAGAGAAAGTGAGTAAGACTGCACACTTATAGGGACTTAAACTCTCATAGGTGCATGACCGGATTTATAACAAGCATATAAGGCTAATAGTGAATGGACCCCTCTTATTTTGCCTGCCCAGCATCCCTTTGGGAAACTGACTTTCATTACATTCTAGAGGGGCTGTCAACTGCAGGATATATCTGACATTTCTCTGACTCCCCCC
The DNA here is from genome assembly GCA_011751065.1 of Lasiurus cinereus. Classification (NCBI taxonomy): domain Eukaryota; kingdom Metazoa; phylum Chordata; class Mammalia; order Chiroptera; family Vespertilionidae; genus Lasiurus; species Lasiurus cinereus. The sequence goes on along the minus strand of JAAGEH010000393.1, from coordinate 15,174,266 downwards.
AGGGGGGCCCCCCGCTAAGATTGGGTACATCGCTTTAGCTGGGCTATTGGACTCTTTATGCCAGAGATTTGAATCTTTTGGAGAGATTCCCCAGAAAGAGAGTGTTGGTAGTTGTCCACCAAATCTATCTTTCTCTTCTTCCCAGGCACATGACTAGAGTGTGTTTTCCCACCTCTTTGCAAGTAGGTGTGGCAGAGCGATCAAGTTCTTTCCAGTGGACTCGGAGCATTGTATGTCATCCCCAGCCCTAGACCTAAAGTCTGTAGGTGCCCCTCCAGCATTCTCTTCAAACTTTGTACTGTTTGCAGCATTGATGTGCAGGCAATCCAGCTTTGACCATATAGACAATGCCCTAGTGTGTGGCAGAGCAAAAACCTGGAAGCAACATGGGTCCGTGATCGACCTCATAGACAGGGCTACCCACCAGGCTGGTATGCTCATCTCTGTCATATGAGAGAAAATAAACCTCTTTGTTCTCTACTCCTCTGTATTGTTATAGCAGCCTCGTCTTGTGGTTCAACTAATACAAACTATACTCTCTGAATGTGCCCCATGGATAATAAGTTGTCTATCAGGGCTGAGTGCTCTAACTGCATTAGCACAGTTATGAAGTTGTTCTTCATGATGCACATCACCAACTTATTTCTTCTTTGGTCTATCGTATGCAATTGCATTCTTTTTAAAAAAAAAGAATGTAAAAAATGAATTTACAACAGCAATAATAAGAAAAATTCCTTGGGATAAGCATCTTAAAAGAAAAGTATAGGATCTATATGTGAAAAATAGCAACATTTTTGAAGTACATAAGACAGCTGACTGAATGTAGAGACATATGACATTATGAAAACTTCAATTATGAAGATTTATATTCTCTGCAAATTAATTTGTAAGTGGGCAGTCATTCCAATAGAAATTACTATAAAGTTGTTTACAGACCATGGGAACAATGATTTAAATTTATAGGAAGACTAAATGAAAGAGAATAAATAAGAAAACATTTTTAAAAAAGAATTTGGGGGGTGGTTTTCCCTACAAAACATCAAAATTATTAAAATGCTACAATATATAAATCTATTTGTACTGTTTCAAGAATAGACTTACAAATTAATGATAAAGATAGAAAATTCTGGTAATTGTGTATACATACACACAAATATATGATTTTATACATTATAGTTATATGCTTTATATTAATAGGAAGAGGGTTATACTGCTTAATTAATGATTATAGGATGATAATTAGTTGGCTAAATAGAAAAGATCAGTTATATCTTTCTCCTTAATTTTTTTTTAAAGAAACCTTTAAAAAAAAACTTTTAAAATAAAGGACATATAGGTAGGTGTTTATGTGGTCTTGCAGTGAGAAAGCAAAGGATGATATGAAAAAGGAAATTTTTCCCAGCCTGTGTGGCTTAAGTGTTTGAGCACTGACCCATGAACCAAGAGGTCCTAAGTTTGATGCCCAGTCAAGGCACATGCTTGGGTTGCTGGCTCGATCCCCAGTGTGGAGTGAGCAGGAGGCAGCAGATCAATGATTCTCTCTCATCATTAATGTTTCTATCTCTCTTTTCCTTTCCCTTCCTCTCTGAAATCAATAACAATAAGTAACAGAGGAAAAGAATCAAAATAACCAAAAATACGTTATTTGAATACATTATGGTTGGTCAACATGGTGGAATTTTATGCTGTTATTACAAAACTCTGTTTTTGAAAAAAGTGTAATGGAGTAGAGAATGCTCATACTATAATAAGTTAATTAATATAGGATGTATAGTGGCCCACAGGCCTTCCCTGATCTGACTTGTCCCCCTCCAGCCCTATTCCGACCCAGTGCTCCACTCTGCCCCTCACTCACCACTTCCGCTACCCTGGGGTTGTGAATGTTTTCCAACATGTTAGTATTTGTAGCCTGAGGACTTTGATCTTGCTCTCCCCTTTGCCTGAAACACTAACCCAAGATATCTGCATGGTCGCCCTTTCCCTTTCTTCCCTTTCTGGTTGAATCTGATATTATCAGCCAGACCATCCCTGGTTACTCAATATGAAAATAGTAGCCACTCCTTGCCATACTCACTGCCACCCCACTCTCCCTGTCCGCTCCCCTGCCTTATGTGTTTCCCTATAGCACATATTGCTTCCTGGCACACAACATATTTTCATGTGTGTTTATTTACTGTCTCTATCCTGCTTAGGAATGCCGGCTCCATGAGGACAGGGAACTTGACTGTTTGCTCATTGCTGTATCCCCAGCACATAGTAGGCCGCCAGTAAATATCTATATCAACGATACTATATGACTTTTGTACAGAAACCTTAGGTAGTTATTTTAAAATTCCGTGATTTGCAAAGATCACCCAAAACCTGAGCTGGCCAAATGTTCCAAAGTGTAAACAATTCAATTTTTTTTAATTCTCATTTTTTCCATTTTACAAATCTGGCGACTCTTCCACAGGGAGAGTATTTTATCAGCCACTGCCTCCTGGTGTTTCCTTCCTCTGCCTTCCTCACTTCAGCAAGCACCTTGATGGTGTGAAATTTCTTTTGGGGAACTTCTCAGTTTTACATAAGCAGCTATTTACTTTTCACATCCAGTGTCCTTGACCCAGTACCAGCTTAGGAATTGCCACGCCTTCTTCCTTTTCTTAGGTCTCCTCCTCCTCCTCCTCTTCTTCCTCCTCCTCCTCCTCCTCCTCCTCCTCCTCCTCCTCCTCCTCCTC